>CM074433.1:21485000-22685000 GCA_037101425.1 Elopichthys bambusa | reverse complement strand
AAAGGCCAAGAATGTAGCTCAAAAAACAGAAGATTCAGCTCAACAAAACCGAGTGATTGCTGCTGCCACCCAGTGCGCCCTCTCCACATCACAGCTGGTGGCATGCACACGAGTGAGTGTTCACACATGATTCATTCACAGACCGAAAAACCAATCTCACCTGATGCTCAAGTGTGCGTTTTATCTGTATGACAGGTGGTGGCTCCTACCATCAGCTCACCTGTGTGTCAGGAGCAGCTCATCGAGGCTGGGAAGCTGGTGGCTAAGTCTGTTGAGGGCTGTGTGGAGGCGTCGCAGGGGGCGACCAATGACGAGCAGCTGCTCAAACAGGTGGGCGTGGCTGCCACAGGTGTCACTCAGGCTCTCAATGAGCTGCTACAGCATATTAGACAGTACGCCAGTGGAGGACAGCCAATCGGACGACACGGAGAGGCTACCGACCGCATCCTGGATGTGACGGATAACATCTTCAGCTCCATGGGAGACGCAGGTACTAGGAACATGCTTTTTTTTCCTTCATTATCTGGCCATATTTCATATATCTTAGTGCTCCAAACATAGTGGCAATATTTAGGCACATATATTTGATACAGCGTTATGTCTGATCATGAACATAACATATCGGCTTGTGGAAAAAAAGTTATTGTAAGATATCGATACATAAGATGTTGATAAATTAGTGTAAAATATGTTCTTCCTCAGTTTTCCTAATTAGCAGTAGCCCTAAAATTTCAATTGTTCATACACATACATGCATATCATGCATACATATACACAGTTGTATACATACCTTCTTAAACTATTTACCATGCAAAATATATTTTATCTTTCAAAAATAAACATTTAAATAAAATTAAAAATTAATGAATTAATTAAATTGATAAATAAAATTTGGTTTCGCTTTATTCTAAGATGTCCTTGTTACAGTGTAATTATACAGTTAAGTTAGAGTAATATTAATTAACAACATGTTAGGTTTAGAATTTAGTTTAGGGTTAGTTGCATGTAATTATGTATAATTTACTGTTTTTACTATAATAAGTAGTACGTAAGTACACAAGTAACAAGGACACTAAAGCCGCATTTCCACCGCAGGAACGCAGCTAGCTATAGGTATGGGGGGAAAAAAACTTCCTGGGACAAATTGTTCTGGGTAATTTCGGTGGAAACATGGCTTAAAATAAAGTGTTACTAGGAATTTCTCTTCAAATCACATAGAAAAACATCAGTTATCATAATGCTTCATCAATTATCATAAGGCTTACAAAAGAAATTTATATGATAAATTATTTATTTAATAAACCAAAAAGTATCCGTCTTCTCACTAATTAAAAAAGAAAGATGAGTTTTAGAGACAAAGTTTAGAGAGCAGAACAACGTTTGGTGAAGTTCCCAGTCAACCTAATTTTAGTAAGAAGCTGCTCGACTAGAAGTGGAAATTGATTCTTCCCTAATAGCAAAACATGCTGGTAGTAGTCAAAAAGCAGCAGTCAATGTCCACAGACTGAAGATGTGAACTTAATGAGAACAGGAAGTTAGTGAGAGTCAGAATTCACACCCTCACCACTATACATGGGGCAAGTTATAATTTCTAAAGTCAGTAATACCACAGAGTTACGCATCGATGGAGATGTGCTCAGACTCATAAAGCCTTTCAGTGTGACCTCTAGAAAGGATGCCCATTATATTAAGAGAAAGAATTGGTAGTTTGGGAATTGAGAAGAAACGTGATTCTGGAATTTTCAACTTCAGCCAACCTAGTAGATGGGCAAAGGTGCTTTCTAAACTAGTAAAGGTTCTTCTCTCTCAGTATCACCTGTTGACCTCATTAGTTCACCTGACCAGTGCAAGCAGACACTGCTAAAATTACACTATACCACCAACAGATCTGAGGCCCAGAACTTTGAGACAGACACATTTTTCTATTCAATCATTATGGGGACCAGGTCATTTTTACCTGTTGTTGAATAGGATGCTCCAGACTACGTTTTTAATATCAGAATGTCAGAATCCTCTGAAGAATACTTGCATATGTGATTGTTTTAGGTCATTAAGCAAATTGATTTACACCACAAACAAACAACAAAGACTAGTGCTGATGGGTGATTGTGCCAGTTTCTGTGCCAAGAAAAGTATGCTGTGCCTATGATTTGCCATCTGAAGAAATATCTTTCCTGTCTGAATATGCTGCGCAGCTCCAGGTCAAAGCTCTTATGTCAGTTAGACTGGACTACTGCCATACTTTATTAGCTGGTCTTCCAGCTAGCGTGGCTGAGCCTCTACAGATGATCTGACCCTCACATCAAATGCAAGGCTTTGACATTGGCTTTCACAAAGGTCACTAAACATGCTCCTTTCTCAGTACGTGTTCTCTCACTCCATTTACTGCCAGTGATGAAGTTGCGGCCAGTGGTTCCTTCACAAGGTATAAAGTCACTTTCCAGAAACTTCACCTTCTCTGTTCCTATGTGGTAATCGAGCTGCCAACCTCCACCTGATCAGCTGAGACCATCACAACCTTTAGGAAACCGCTGAAGACGCACGTCTTTCATGAGCGCAACATATAATCCTCTCACTATCATAACTCCTGTTTAAAAAAAAAAAAAAAAAAAAAAAAACTTTTTTTACTACTCTCATTATGTACTGCAATTTCTTTCTCTTTTTTTTTTTGATAAATTTGCCTTTTGTAAGTCTTTGTCACTTTAGATGAAAGTGTCTGCTGTATGTCAAACCAGGAATGTCAAAAAATAGTCAATGTTTACTTTAGTTTGAGACTTCACATTGACAAGGATGTTGACGTACATATAAATCACATACAAAATGCATTGCTGTCTGTGTTAGGGGAGATGGTGCGCCAGGCGCGAATCCTTGCTCAGGCCACCTCAGATTTGGTCAATGCTATCAAGGCAGACGCGGAGGGTGAGACTGACCTCGAGAACTCCCGCAAACTCCTGTCTGCAGCCAAACTCCTGGCTGACGCCACAGCCAAGATGGTGGAAGCTGCAAAGGTGGGACAGAAGACACCTCATTGTGTGCTTTCAGACTAAATAGCTGTGAATTCAAAGTGTGATGGTTGTTGCACATGTGCTGGCAGGGTGCAGCTGCTAACCCGGACAGCGAGGAGCAGCAGCAGAAGCTGCGTGAAGCTGCGGAGGGTCTGCGCATGGCCACTAATGCTGCTGCACAGAATGCCATTAAAAAGAGACTCGTCAACAAACTGGAGGTGAGGACTGAACCGCACAAGGCCAAGCCTTCAAAAACATGAAGATGTGATAATTTTTTTGTGAGATCACACTCTCTTTTGAAAACCATTGCCTGTACTGAGATAAATTGTAGAAGTATTGCCAACTATAACATCTCTTTAGTGCCCTATTTGGGTAAAGTTATTCTGCCAAAGGTTACTATGAAAAAGACTGATCAAGTTTTCACATTGCAGTATGTATAGCTCAGAGGTGCAGTTTCAAAAGTGACTTGTTGCAACCTGTAAGAGTGAAAAACTATGGTATTAGACAGCAGGTTTTGCAAATTCCACAGAACTGTCTGTCTGTTTTATAGCATTTCAGCTTGTTTATTATCTGCAGTAAAAAGAACAGAGTGTACGACTTTGAAGAATTATGGCTTAGTTCTTTGTGATATCTGTCTGTTTCTTTATTTATCTAACTGACTGCCTGTCGTATCAGCAACCTGCCAGAACACTCTACCAGCCAACCAAAATACTCTAGTAACTTGCCAGGAGACCCAAGTAATGCCCTACCAGTCAGTTAGAACAGCCTAGCTCTATCAAATCCTAGCAACTACCAGCTAAAAAAACCATAGCAATGTCTAGTACCCAACCAAAATACCCTAACAACCAACTAGAACTGTCTGTCTGACACTACATTAACTTTGTCAATTCAACATCACAGTTTGTTTTAATGGACATTTCTAGTTATTTGTAGAATTCACACAGAAATGATGTTGAATGAAAAAATGTTTTCTTATGACCTAACACTAATGCTTTGTTTTGTGAAGTCAGCTGTGAAATGAATGACCGTACCATACAGCCAGTAATTTAATCTGGGTTAAGGTTTGGAATAATTGCAATGTGTTTTCAAGTCTCTTCTGCTCACGAAGGCTTCATTTATTTGATCATAAATACAGTAAAAACAGTAATATTGTGAAATAATAGTTTTACAACTTAAACTGTTTTCTTTGTTAATATATTTTAAAATATAATTTATTCTTGTGATCAAAGCTGAATTTGGTGCTTAATTGTTATAAGTTATTATTGGTACTCAGTTATTAAAAATGTTTCTTCTTATACCTATACTGCTTTTACTGTATTGTTGATCAAATAAATGTACTCTTTGTGAGCAGAAGAGAGTTTTTTCAAAAACATAAAAAAAATCTAAAGTATTTTGACCTTTTAACCTGTTATGTTCGTATACCAAGACGGTTCACTCATTTTAAGTCCCGGCATCTAAATAAGAGCCAATTGCCAATTTATCAATTTGTCATCTGCCTTTAACAGCTCTGGTTTCCATAGAAACAGTCAGTGTCCTGAGATGCATGCTTTGCTTAGTTTTTTGAGTATGAGATTTCAGATCCGCTGTACCAACCCGAAAAATTTTTAATGCTATTTGAGGACAGTAAACAAGGTTAATATGTCAGTTCATGTCAGATTTTATCGCTAATTTGAAATGTGTTATTTAAATGTGAGTTTGGCAAGAACTTTTTGAGAACTTGCACAATCGAAATAGCTGGCCGGAGGCTTTGCAAATAGTGTGAACTGATTTTTCTTGAAATAGACTATGGTATTATTTACATCTGTGGATTTATAATAAATATATTTGTGTCATATCTGTTTTTTAGAATGCAGCGAAACAGGCAGCGGCAGCCGCCACTCAGACTATAGCTGCCGCCCAGAACGCTGCTTCTTCCAACAAGAATCCTGCAGCCCAGCAACAGCTCGTACAGAGCTGCAAGGTAGGAACCCACTTCCTGTTTCGGTAGGGTTAAAACTAGTTCACATCAGTTATATTTGGTTGCCTCACAAACGGATATAACTGATGTGAACTGTCATGAAACATAAAACAAACTTGTTGTATAATACACAAGGCCTAGTTAATCACATAAGCTCAAGTCCTAAAGGAATAGCACAGCATGTTGATATGATTTACAGGTGGTGGCGGAACAGATCCCTCAGCTGGTTCAGGGTGTGAGAGGTAGTCAGGCTCAGCCTGACAGCCCCAGCGCTCAGCTCGCCCTGATCGGAGCCAGTCAGAACTTCATGCAGGTTCATTCACTGCTCAGACCTTCACTTCACTTCACATAAAGAGCAAATCGGCTTCATTTGAGCTCATGATGTCTGTTCTCTTCATCAGCCCGGTGCGAAAATGGTGACCGCGGCCAAAGCAACAGTTCCAACCATCAGTGACCAGGCATCTGCCATGCAGCTCAGTCAGTGCGCCAAAAACCTCGCCAGTGCTCTGGCTGAGCTCCGCACGGCTGCACAGAAGGTATGATAGATTCAATTTGAAAGATACATTTGTTTTAGGTTTAGAATTTGTTTTAGAAGTTTTAGGTTTAGTTTTTGTGTAATGAAGTTTTTTATGTGGGTCACTTTTAACATGCTTTTTAAAATGCAACACGCACCAACCAACGTTCAAAATTATTTATTGTTTTATTTTTTTTAATATTTTTTCGGTTACTCCAATGTCCAGGAACATACAAATACAGCCTCAAACCCACAATGGGAGAAAGAAAAAAATTGAAAGAAGAAATACATAAAAAAATACAGCTGTGTCAGGCAGGAAAGTAAATATACACAATAGAATAAGGAATCAGGGAAGATTATTAATATAGTGCCAAAGAGGTGTCTATATCCACCAAAAGTCCTTAGACTTTTGATGTGTATCGTAAGTGAGTTTCTCGAGTGGAAGTAATGATATTTGAGACATCCACATTTTGAAAGAAGGTACCTGAGGGGATGACCACAGTAACACTTTTTACAATTAAAACAGAGACCAGAGGAGTTTCTATAAATCTTTAGACGCAATGATGTGAGATATTCTGTTAATACATTTATAGTTAAGTTCATGAACCCTCAGTGAAGTATACTTAAAGTACAAATTATTACATACAGCAGACAAATCTGTATTATCGATTCTATGACCTAAATCATTTTCCCAAACACTCTTCAGATTCTCTGGGAAGTACATGTGTCAGACAAAGCATCATATATAACAGATATTAACCCTTTAGAAAAATGATTTGTCACAATCTGTTCAATGTGAGTAAATTCAAATCTCAATTTGCCATTATCAGACAAAGGTTTTATAAAGTGACACAACTGAAGATATTTGAAAAAATTGTGGAGATTGTGGTATGTTATATTGATATGATAATTGTTGGAAAGATTTTAATATTTTACCTAAAAACATAGTTTTGAGATGCCCAATTTGAACCAGACTGAAAGACCTATATTATGCAAAGAAACGGGAAAATCAGGGTTAGATAGCAAGGTAAGATTGGATGGGATTTTAAGATATGTTCTGACATCTCTCCATGCCAAAAAAGTGTTTGAAATAATAAAGTTTTTTGAAATGCATTTGAGTTTTTTAATATTTATAATGAAAGGCAGAAATTTTATTGGAAGGGGAGCACAAGTCGTTGCTTCCATGTTAAGCCACACAGAGTCAGTCCTTTCATTATACCAGCTGACCATGTGCTTCCCCTGTGCTGACCAATAATAAAACTGAAAGTTTGGTAAAGCAACACCTCCCTTATCTTTTGGTTTCGTTAATTTGTTAAAATTGATACGGGGCATTTTGTGGTTCCAAATAAATTTAGAAAAGTGTTTATTAATATCTTTGAAAAAGGGGTTAGCCAAGTAACATGGAAGGGATTGAAATAAATATAAAAAAAACTTTATAAACACATTTATTCTACCCAGGAAGGAAATGGGGAGTGTACGCCAAGTATTAAGGTCTTTTTTTGATCAAATCAACAAGAGGAGTGTAGTTTTTATTAAATAGATCTTCCAATACTGGTGTAATAAAGATACCAAGATATTTAAAACCATTTGTTGTTATTATGAAAGGTGGGAGAGATGAAAGGTCAATTGAAGTAGAAATATTAAGAGGAAGAGCCATAGATTTAGATAAATTTATTTTATATCCAGATAAGCTACTATAATCTGAGATACATTTTAATATCACAGGAATTGAGTTTTCAGGTTCAGAGATGTATAGCAAGACGTCATCTGCGTAAAGAGAGATCCGGTGCTCTTCGTCTCCTACCTTTATTCCAAAAAAATTTGACATTGTCTTATAGACTCAGCAAGAGTCATAATTACGAGGGCAAAGAGCAGGGGTAAAAAAGGACATCCCTGCCTTGTCCCCCTTTCAATGCAGAAGGGTTTTGAGGTCAGCCCATTTGTGGTCACTGTAGCCCGAGGACTAGCATAGAGCAATTTTATCAGTTCAATAAGTTTTGGGCCCAAATTAAATTTCTTAAGGGGGTGGCGAAGAAAAATTCCCTTTTGTCTCTGTCGAAAGCTTTTTCGGCATCAAGAGAAATTATAAGGGCAGGAAGTTTGCATGCTTGAGTTGAATTTATAACATTTAAAAGTCGACGTATATTATCTGTGCTAAAGCGTGATTTTATGAATCCTGTCTGATCTGGTTTAATGATACGTGGTAACACAGTTTCGAGCCTGCGAGCTAGTACTTTGGCCAGTATTTTGTAATCAGCGTTCAGAAAACTTATTGGCCTGTACTCTAGAGAATCTTTATCTTTTTTAGGAATTAAACAAATTTATGCTGTTCTCCGTGATTCAGGGGCTACTCCATGATCTAATAAATTTTGAAGGGTGGGCATTAAAATATGGGAGATATCTGGCCAAAACAAGGAAAGCCATCAGGGCCTGGAGATTTATTGGAGGGCATAGATTGAATTGCACTAAAAACTTCTTCTGGTGACAAAGCCGAATCTAAAAATATCTTAGCGTCCTCGGAGACGGCTTTAAGGGGAAGTCTGTCTAAGAATTCAGTGATATCAGAGTGCTCGACAGTAATTTGTGATTTATATAATATTTCATAAAATTGTTTAAATAAATTATTAATCAAACCATAATTATATGTGACTGAGCCGTCTGGTGTCTTCAATGATTTAATTGTTCTCTCATTTTGTTTTTTCTTTATTTGATGGGCTAATAACCTGTTGGATTTATTTGCATATTCATAGTACTTTTGTTTGGAGAGAAAGAGAAGTTTCTTGATGTGATTTGTGTGATCCAAATTAAGTTCCGCTCTGACTCGACATAGTTGGGTCCAGTTCGTTTGATTAGGAGCTGTGCTATGTAAACACTCCAGTCTTTTTACTTCTCGTTCTAACTCCTGTCTTTTTACTTGACCAGGCCTTTTTGCGTGAAGAAGTATACAATATAATTTGTCCCCGGATCGTAGCTTTAGCGGCATCCCAGAGGGTTGCAGGTGATATGGGTGAATTTTCATTATCTGTCCAATAGTTCTTAAACCATTCCCGTACAGATTCACAAAATGTTAGGTCAGTCAGCATGGAAGAGTTAAATTTCCAGATCCTGGTGATCCTGTGCTCATCTAAAATCATATCCAAATAAACCAGAGCATGATCAGATAAGACAGTTGAACCAATTTGGCAGGAAGATACGGCGTGAAGGCAGCAAGTAGGAATCAGGATGTAATCTATTCTAGAATAAGAGCCATGAGGATTAGAGTAAAAAGTGTACTCTTTGCTGCCATCATTAAACTCTCTCCAAACATCAATAATGCCGGCCTCATTGCAAAGTTCTTTCAGAGCCAGGGAGGACTTGGGGTTAGTAGAAGTTTCGGAAGTAGATTTTATAAATCTGTTGTCAGTAAAAGAGAAGCTTTAGAGTCTCCCTACTGTTTTCCACTAACACAAAAGCTCTATGGAAGTATTGCGATAGTAATATATTTATTTAATTTGTTTTGATTGTTATTTAAATAAAAAAAATATTTTATTATTATTGAAATTATTATTAATAATGAGGTAAAAACATGGACATGGTGTTTTTTGTGCTGTATTTTTTGAGGGGTAAAATGTGTTAAAAAAAAAAGTGTAAAATGCACTTATTGGCAGCTGTGAAGATTGTTTAATTACCCCATTTTTTTAAATAAATATGAAATGTACTTTGTAAATGATGGACGTTCCATTTCTATGGAGTGGTAATGACACGCTTTACTGATTGATATTTAAAGCCAAAATGCAATTGCAACTCATTTTACTTCCGTTGTTGCATGCAACAGAGTATTCAATTAGAAAAAAAAATTAGGGAACTTGACTGAATGGTCAAAAATGATCTATAATCTATATATTGGTGGTTGGAGGGAGAGGTTGTAAAATAAGAGAGCAAATTGTTTCAGAGGTGGAGCAAGTTCTTATATTTCGATGAATGATAGAAAAGACTGTTATGCCCACAGATGAATCACCTACAGTATGATTCAGAATTTTAATATTTATACATATTGCAATAACATAGCAGTGGTACAGATATACCATAGCAACATATACAGTCATTTACTGGCATACAATCTGTGGACAGTGAAGTTAAATCTTCAAGACAAATGGAAGAAGAATAGGGAAGAAAAAAACGTTTTATTTATATTTTTGCTAAATATGTACAAAAATTTAACACACATTCTGTACCACGGTCAAGGCACAATCCAACTTTACAGTTCAAAAGATATATATTTGAAAACAGTGCAAAGGATTTACCAATAATCTTCTGGACAAGCTTATGATCCTTTGACACTGTCGCAGTTCCAAAGCACATGCAACACTGTACCAGTCAACCTTACATTTAAAACACAATTGGGAAAAATTGGGGAATATTTTATAAAGGCAAACCAGTGTGAGGTACGTCCTGTGAATAAACTTGAAATTTTGTTCATGGTTTGGAATTTAGGTGCCTTTGAAGAAAACACTGGCACAAACCGATAACTATTCCTCCTCACTAAAGCATGATCTGATGTCGACTTCAAAGAGTCATAAGAAGAAGAGTTAACATTAGACAATATCATGTAAAAAAATGAGGAGGAGGAGATGCTTTTCCATTTCAGAAAGAACAAAACGTGTCCTAAGAAATAAAAATCATTGTTGCAGATTGAATTCCTTTCTAAACAACTGAAATGATTTCAGTCAGCCATTATCAAATAACTGATCTGACTCAATATTCCTCTCGATCTCCAAGCCTGAAGACCGATATTCTGAGCAGATGAAGGGAGGTCCAGGTTAAACCAAATGGTAGGCTTAAGAGATAACTTGTTTGAAATATCCAAGTGCTTCATGACATCCTTCCACACCGGGAGAGTGTTTGTCACCGTGAAAATATTAACAGTGATTCAGAAATTTTTATAAACGCAGTTAATAGGGTCCATTTTGATTTCCTGTTGACTTTAACACTATTGCTAGAACTGTGACACACACACACACACACACACGTACATACGTAAGTGAACATGACACTGGCCTGGTGAATATATCTTGCACTTTTGCAGTGAAGTTGATGTGGTTGTCTGTCTGTGTCTCTCTCACTCAGGCTCAGGAGGCGTGTGGTCCTCTAGAGATTGATAATGCTCTCACAATGGTACGGGGGCTGGAGAGGGACATGCAGGAAGCCAAAGCTTCAGCTGCTGAGGGCAAACTTAGACCCCTGCCTGGAGAAACGGTTAGTGAAAGATACACATAGTATGTATATGTACATGCATTTGTCGGTTTTCACTATCAGTCAAAGTTTGGACACACCTGGATCCAACATGTGTCCAGCATGTGTCAAGCGAGCAGCACGATGTGACACGGCAAAAGACAATAAAACCCATTATAATCAGTAATGTTGTGTACACTGGATGTGGCGCATTGACGCAATGCGTCAACAGTCGCGTCTGGTGTAGACATAGTGTAAAATATTTAATCAGATAGAAATTGTGAATAAAAAAAATCACAGTCATTATCATTAAAGGGTTAGTTTTCTCAAAAAAAGTTCTGCCATCATTTACTCACCCTCATGTCGTCCTAAACTCATAAGACTTTTGTTTATCTTCGAAACACAAATGAAGATTATTTTAATGAAATCTGAGAGATTTCTGTCCCAGATAAACATTGATCAGTAATGTACAGAGGTCACTCAAGTATGGTAAATGAAACTTCAAACACGAGAACCAATGAGGTTCATTTTCGTGTGTCAAGCAAATACAAATATGTTTACCATTTGATGTGCTCTACGTACATTTGCTGAACAATGTTTATACAAGTGAGTAAATGATGACAGAATTTTTCATTTTTGAGTGAACTATCCCTTTGATCCTTATACTATAAATCATGAACAACTGGAAAAGACATGTAAATTCATTTGAAGAGTAGGATCCCTGAAGAGCATTCAGCTGCAATTTAATGTATAGAAGTGGACTTATACACTGAAGATATAATATTATAGAAATAATATCATTGTGGGCAAAATGCCTTGTAGTCAAAAAGATTGAGAACCACTGATTCAAACTGAAATTTGTTGTCCTCATATTGTGTACTGTAATTTTACACCAAGTGTAATGTTAGTGAATTCTGTTTTATTTTCAATTATAAAAATGCATATTGTGTGTGAAAATTGTGTTTTAGCTTATATGATTGATTGATCGCCTTAGGCCCGTGCAAGCATGCTTTCTGAAATAAATAACATCGTTTTGTCACACTTGTGTGTATGTGTATTTAGTTGGAGAAGTGTTCTCAGGATCTGGGCTCCAGCACTAAAGCCGTGAGCTCTGCTATTGCTCAGCTCCTCAGTGAAGCCACCCAAGGCAATGAGAACTACACAGGTAACCCCATCAACCTCACATACCACTAGCTATCAAAAATCCATGTCCAGTACTATGTTATGCAGCATCTCCTTCCTGTAGAATGTAATGTGCATCTGTCCCTTCTGTAACAAACACAGACAGGTGGTGTGGTATAATATATATATGATCCATAAACTCATGCATTCATCCACTCATTATGGGCAACCTCAGTCTCTCCTAATGTCTGTGTCTGTCTTCATTGTGCGTGTGTTTTGCAGGTATGGCTGCTCGTGACGTGGCTCAGGCTCTACGTTCGCTGGCTTCAGCTGCTCGTGGAGTAGCCGCCAACACTGAGGACCCTCATGCCCGAAACGCCATGCTGGACTGCACCGGGGATGTCATGGACAAATCTGCCAGTCTGATCGAGGAGACCAAGAGAGCCATCGCCAAACCAGGAGACCCTGACAGCCAGCAGAGATTGGCCCAGGTTAAACCAGACCTCAGCTTGAATACTTTATAAGAAAAGCTCAATAGAGTGGGTTTAAATTCAGTAACAAGACCTCCCTATTAATTGCTGATGGGAGATTTGATCTGCTGTAGGTTGATGTGCTCATTATTTTGAAAAGAAAATTGCCTGTTGTGTGTCTATGATTAGCATAACTGGAGAAGCATTTTAAATGTTCTGCTGATGACTGGAGTGTGTGTGTGCGTCTTCAGGTAGCTAAAGCTGTGTCTCAGGCACTGAACCGCTCTGTAAACTGTCTGCCGGGGCAGAGAGATGTGGATAATGCCATCAGGACTGTAGGAGAAGCCAGCAAGAAACTCCTGTCTGATAAAGTGAGTCCCCAAGGCCATGAAAACACTCACTCACAATGTCCTTTTCAGACAAATTTTCACAAAGTATTTTCCAGAATATAGTTTGCTGTATTGCTGCCATCTGGATGGTCCTGTGACTTAAGTCTAAAGTGACTTATATAACGTAATTAATGTCGGCTGGTCAAACTCACATGCTCACACAAAAACTGTCCAGCTCTAAAGGTCTGTTTACACCCAGACAAATGTTTGTTGTGTCACAAACATTTGAAGTCGAATTAGTAGATTTAGGTGCATCTGTTCAGATTGAAATATTTGCATTTGGCGTCAGCATGACAATTTGTTCATGGAGACGCATACTAATCTCTTTACCATCCCATTGCAAAGAAAAGTGGCCATCTAATGAGATTTTTATGCTTTTAATCACATGCCAAGAACAACTGCTGTTGCATAAAACTACAGCTTGGTGGCACTCATGAGCAGACTGTTTTGCTACACCAGCTTATTGGTGGAGAGGAGACAGAGTGATGAAGCCAATCAGTGTATGGGGATGGTTAAAAGGCCATGATGGACAGAGGACAATGGGCAAATCATCGTTCTATGTCTTTTTACCTAAACATATCACAATAGTATTTCTTTCATGACGGCACTCTGAGTGTTTGGCATGGTAATAGTTATGACAATGTTGAGATATTTGGTCTTTGTGGAATAGATCTGCTACTGTCAATACATACACGGCAAGTGAGACATGCTGCTGCACAATATAGCATACATGAATTACATGTAGCAGATCTATACAGGTGGAGCTGGGGAAGATGGAGGGTTTCTGAAAGCACTTATTGAAGTAATTGAAGGATTAGCAGCAAGCTTATTGGCTACTGATACAGCAGGAACCAATTAGCTGTGCCCTATAGAGAATGATGTGATTGCAAGCAGATTGAGTTAACCTTTTGCAAGCTGGGCCCCCCCAAAGCTGGTTCGTTGCAGTTGGGGCCCCAGTGCCCCATCCTGTTTTTTCCCTCCCATCCTGTAGCCTACTCCCACCGGTTGAGAACCACTGCTTTAAAGAATCGGTCGAATACAACGGAAAACACAACAACAAAAATGGATATATGAGCTGGGTCAGAAGGCGTTTGTACACCTTAAGTTTGAAAATGTATAAAGATGACAACTCTGTCCTCTACAGTTAAATCAGAGTACCACAAACTACAGTCGTAGGGTGCATCAATTCAAGGTTGATGGAGTAAACTCAAACAGGCAGGCTAAAAAACAATGCACAAAACAGGCTTTAGACAGTGATCTGTCCTGTCTGTGACAGATGGGTTTGCCTCAACTATACTCAGATGCAGAGAAGAACAAGTGTGATACTGACATCCAATCAAATAAATATTCAACCAAAAGATTTTGCTGCCATTTTTCTCAATTTGATGATTTAAAAACAAGGTAAATGTTGCAGCTTCAGAATCTGATGTTTCTGTCCCAGCTCTGTTTCATTGACTTGGCCCCGTCTACATCAACACTGAGCCGTCTTTAGTGATTATAATACAGCATTTTAAGTTTTGTTGTGCTGCTTACATTGTAAAAGTAGAGTTACAGTTTTAAAAAAAGAAGCGTGTTTGATTAAACAGAATACAAATACAAAAATCTGAACAGAATCTGTCCATTTGTCCATACATCCATGCATCTGTCCATTTATCCATCTATTCATCCATCTGTCTGTCTACCTATCAGTCCGTCCATCTATCCTTTCGATAAATCCATCCATCCGTCTATCTGCAATCTCTCCGTCTGTCTATCGTCCATCCATTCATCTGTTGTCCATCCATCCGTCTATTCTTCTATCCATCTGTCCATCTATCTTCCATCCATGCATCTATTTGTCCATCTGTACGTTCTTCCATCCATCCATCCATCTGCACAGCCTTAAAACCTTCAAACTTCAAGCTTTTTAAACTTCTTCAAACTTTCTATCCAGGCTTTCCAACAACAAAGTTTGTCATGACACTTTTTTTTTAAAATCTAGTTTTACTTCTGTTTTCTTTGTGTCTTTCTGTTACTGTTAAATTTTACAGTTACTGTTCCTATTAAAAATAGTCATTCTTATCTTTGTGTTTCTGACGTGTCTTCAGTTCCCAGTGAGCGGCAAGAGTTTCCAGGAGGCTCAGTCGAATCTGAACGAGGCTGCGGCTGGACTGAACCAGTCAGCCAATGAACTGGTGCAATCGTCACGCGGCACTACCCAGGATCTGGCCAAAGCCTCCGGGAAGTTCGGCAAAGACTTTAACCACTTCCTGCAGGCTGGAGTGGACATGGCTGGACAATCCCAAGTATGATGTGTATTATAAATTGAATTAAATTAAATTTAAACTATTCTTTCATTAGGACAAGTTCCTGAGAGAGTCATTTGAGACATCATAGATGGATGAACGAATGAGTAGATAGGTGAATGATGTCTCCTCCTCTCGTCTCTTCCTATAGTCTAAAGAGGACCAGACTCAAGTGGTCACCAACCTGAAGACCATCTCCATGTCCTCCAGCAAACTCCTTCTGGCTGCTAAAGCACTGTCTACAGACCCCAACTCACCAAACCTGAAAAACCAGCTCGCTGCTGCCGCTCGGTTAGAATTCTGCCATCGGTCTCCTATTTTTCAATTACCATTTTGTCAAACTGTTGCGAGTATGATTATTATGAAATAGTGATTGAAAGGTTTGGATGACTTTAGTAATACTCCATTTGGTCACACTTCATATTAGGTGTCTTTAACCATTATGTACTTACATCAAAAAAATAATAATTGTTTGGTAAAATGTACTTATTGTGTTGATATTGTAATGCAAAACACTTGGTATGGGTATGGTTAGGGACAGGTTTGGTGGTATGGGTAGGTTTAAGGGTGTGTTAAGCTTTAAGTCCACCCTGTGTCCACCAAAATGTTTTTAGCCATCTAAAGGGCGCTCTTCTGAAAATGCCCTGCTGTGGGCGCTTAAGAGTCCACTGTGATTGGATGGCTGGGTAAAAAGTTACAGTGGTGAGTGTTGCATTTTACCCAAAGTTTAACCCATTTTTCAACTCTCAGCATTCAGAAAAAAACGCCAAGCACTCAGCATGAAATAGACGCTCACCTCCTCATCACACTGCTGGTGTTTTTAAATATGTGGCGCTCCCATTAAGAAAAATTGAAAAAATATGCTGGCCTTAGGACAAACCGCTTTGGTGGACAAAGGGAAGGATCAACAGTGTAATTATAGATGTAATTACAGAAATTAATTACAGCTGTAGTTACATGCAGGTATTTTTAAAATATAAGTACAATGTAAAATCATGCATGTGCACAATAAGTGCATTGTGTTAAATGATTAAAGGAGCAGTAAGCGGTTTCTGAGAAACAATGCTATTTGAAATCAACCCAAATAAACTTTATTGCTCCACCCCCAAAATGCACAAACAAGAATAGATGTCTCTCATAGTTGAAGCGAAGCAAAATAATGCTTCAGTGATACTCAAAACTGTCCTGTTTCTATAGCTAACATTATTACAGCAGCATATCTTGGTTCTGTGCACCTTCCCACTTAGGTCTTTCCAGCGCTGGACAGCTTTTGTAATATTAACGTGGATCCTGAAGCTCTTGCCTGATCATAACCCTTCTTTTTCCAGTGATATTCCTCTGACATTTTCTATTTTGTAATATCTCTCAGCCATCTCGGCTATTGGCTACAAGTGTGTTGTGCTGCATTTTTCAGAAACCGCTTACTGCACCTTTAATTTAAATGTTAGTACATAGCAGTTAAAGATTCTTAATATAAAGTGGAACCATTTAAAACACATAAAAGTAGTAGAAAATGAAGTACAAATTCCAAACAGTGTTTTTGCCCCCATGAACGGAATAGGAACTCCATGAAATGCCCTTTAACAAGGCCATTAGTGAAGGGTGCGTGCTAGGGCTGTCTTGATATCAGATATTCATTACACGATTATCGTAGCCAAAAGAATTCATAATAATGATATTATTGCAATATCTATAGTAGATAAATAATGCTATCAGTAAAATCCTTTTTAACTTTTTGTATTTTCTCTTTTTTGACCAAAGAATGATTATGAGTGTGTGGAAGAGTTTGTAATAATAACTGTAGAAATTAGTACAAAAAGAACTTACCGTAGATCAGCTTGTTCTACACAGACTGAAGCGTTTAACACGCCATCTTTTTTTACGCAATCCAAAGAACTTTTCAGGTTCAGATAGAGTGTCTCACTTTTGCTTGTCATCTCCTCCAACATGATTTTGTGCAGCAGTATTAGCTACACATTGTGGCTGCCTCAAATCGCATACTTCCCTACTATATAGTAGGCAAAAAACAGTATGTGACAAAAACTAATTATGTCCGAATTCACAGTACTCATAATAGAGTAGGCAAAAAGTACCTAAATGACCTACTACTTCCGGCGAGATTCTGAAGTGGGCTTATGATGGACACTTCACTATCCTATGATTCCTCGGAAGAGGGTTTGTGAACTGACGCTGGTAGGTCACATGATAATGACAACATGGCGAATGTAGTACATTCAGATTACATCCATACTACACACACTCATACTATTAATACTACAAATTACTTATTCCAAATAAGTACTTACTCAAGTGTATGCGATTTTGAACACAGCCTGTCATTTTTTTTTTACGTTTTATGACGTGTGGTGCAATAGCGCCACCTACTATGTTGGAGTGTCAACCAGCTGATTTATTTATCATATTTTTGCACGTGTACTATTCACATGATATCAGTATTTCTGTTTTAAACATTATCACGGTAAATTTAGAAAACTTTTTTGCGATTAGTAAACATGATGTTGCCAAATGAATGTCTAAGTGGGCATTATAGTAATCCAGCTATCGTTTGAAACAGTCTTTGTGTCAGGAGTGCATCTAAAATGCAGCTCACTGTGTTTTGAAGCATTTCTGTAGGGAATTGGGTCAGATGTTGTGATGGCATGCTATTCTAACAGAGCTTGTGATAGTAAGAAATAAATTTGCACTCACTCTCACACACAGCTCTTCTATTGACATACATTACATAAGTGGCATGCTCGCTTTTATACACATTTGGGTTGGAATGAGCGCAGTTATGTAATGGGCATCTACAAAAGCAAACCTGTTTATATCACTGCTGTTCTCTGATGTGTGTGAGTGTATAAGAGAAGACAACAGAATGAAACAACAGCAGTTAATGGCTTTTCACTGCTCACATTCCTAAAACTCCCATTACTCCCTTACAGAGCATCACAGATAGAGAGAGAGAGAGATAGGGAGAGAGTGTGTCAGTGTGTGGTAACACACGTGGGTGGATTTGTTCCTCACAGATCTCTCACACTATTCCTTCCCTTTCCAGCAAACTCTAATGTCTCTCTCCCTCTCTCTCTCTCGATAGCGCGGTGACAGACAGCATTAATCAGCTGATCAGCATGTGTACCCAGCAGGCTCCGGGACAAAAGGAGTGTGACAACGCTCTCCGTGAGCTTGAGGTGCTTCTTCTCTCTCTTTTTTACCTCTCCTTTCTCATCATCTTCTCTATGTTAATCAGTTTGTGTGAGTGACTCACTCTCATATGCAGTGTTTGGATTCTCTCATGTTCAGCACTGATCTCAATCTGAGCTAAACAGTGTTTTATGAGGAGAGAGATGACACACCTTTTGTGCCGTAACTTATCCATATGGTTTTATTACAGTATTTATTAGAATACTGTAATAAAATACTTCAAAAATATTTTTTTTAAGTACTTGTATATACATGCTCTTTCATATATTTATATGCATGGCTTGAAATCCTGTTTGATTGAGCAGCAGTTATTTGCTGTGTGCTGTTTTTGGTTGATATTGGAAATGTCAGCAAAACAACAGTGCATGTTTTCAAGGCAGCATTGTTTTTTTTATATTTCTTCTCCAGAATAATTCAGCTAAAATATACAGAATCCATACAGATTTGTTTTTCAGTTAAACTACTGTTCTAAAGTTTGGAGTCAGTACGATTTTTTTAATGTTTTTGAAAGAAAGTCTCTTCTGCTCGCCAAGACTGCATTTATTTGAAGAAATAGAGTGAAAATATTATTACAATTTAAAATGTTCAATGTATTTAAAACTGTTTTCTATGTGAATATATTTTAAAATATAATGTATTCCTGTGATCAAAGCTGAATTTTCAGCATCATTACTCCAGTCTTCAGTGTCACATGATCCTTCAGAAATCATTCTATGATTTGGTGCTCAAGAAACATTTCTAAATTATTATCAAAAAAATGTCAAAAACCGTTGTGCTGCTTCATATTTTTCATGTTACTTTGATGAACAAAGTTTATTTGAACAGCATTTATTTGAAACAGAAATCTTTTGTAACAATATAAACTTTTTACTTTCACTTTTGATCAATTTAATGCATTTATGCTGAATAAAAGAATTACTTTTTTCTTTTTTTTTTCTACTGACTGAAAAAATCTTACTGACCCCAAACTTTTGAACAGTATAAATCTTTTTTTTTTTTTTATTTATTTATTTATTTATAACTTTGCGAGAAATGTTCATATCTTAAAAAGGGCTTAAAAAGTACTGGATTTTTAATAACAAACTAATGAATGCAATTTTATTTCTGATTTTATTTAGACCATAGAAAAAGATGGACAATGTGTCTTCACTTCCTTTCAATGTAGAAAAATTAAGCCAACATAACCTACAAATAAAAGTTGACATCTTGTACTGATTATGTAATTTGGAGCCTGAGTCTGTGCAATAGTAATCATGAGGTGCTCATTCGCAAGCACAGCTGTCAATCATGACGTTACACCCGTTTTCATAGCATCAAATAAATAATACCAAACCTATTAGAACAATGATCACTTAAACATATGTCTGTGATGAGAACTACCTAAAATGACAGAAACCATCTTCAGAAAAAATTATTTGAAGTGTAAATGGATTTTTTAGTTTGGCTCACGTCCCATTCGATAACACTGAGAGGGTGGGTTTTATGACCTATACTGCAGCCAGCCACTAGGGGCATGATCGAAATGCTTTGGCTTCACTTCTCAGGAGGATGTGTGTGGCACACTTGAATAAAACTAAATGCCTAAAACCTGAACATGCCTTGCATTCTTGATGTCTGTTTTGTGTATTGTGTGTGCTAACTATGTGTGTGCTGCAGACGGTTGGAGGAATGCTGGAGAATCCTACAGAAGCCGTCAATGATCTGGGCTATTTTGACTGTATTGACAGCGTGATGGAGAACTCAAAGGTGCCCCAGAGATCACAACTTTTATATATTTTACTTATATCATCCAGTCCCAGTGCTGAGATAAAGCTGTGTGTTAATGTTGATGTTGTGTGCAGGTTTTGGGTGAGGCCATGGCTAGCATTTCCCATAATGCCAAAAACAGTAACTTGCCAGAGTTTGGAGACTCTGTCAGTTCAGCATCTAAAGCGCTGTGTGGTCTCACTGAGGCAGCTGCTCAGGTAAGAACAGAGTCTGTGTGTGTAGGTGGGGTGGGGGTTTCTTGTATTCCATACGTTGTGGGGTACCAAATGTAGTAATACCAGTAATTTTTGTCCCCATGAGGAAAACATACAAAATGGAAGTTTTTTAAAAAAGTAAAAATGCAGAAAGTTTTCTGTGATGGGTAGGATTAGAGGTAGGGTTCAGATTAGAGGATAGAATATACAGTTTGTACAGTAAAAAAAAATCATTATGTCTATGGAAAGTCCCCATAAAACATGGAAACCTGTGTGTGTGTGTGTGTGTGTGTGCTTTTCATGATTTATGAGGACACAAATTTGTATAATGACATGGGTATTACACTGGTATAACGACGAAAACATGTTTTATGAGGACATTTCATGAGTCCTCATATTTAAAATAGCTTTAAAAACATACTAAACAATGTTTTATTAAAAATGTAAAAATGCAGAATGTTTTCTGTGATGGGTAGGTTTAGGGGTAGAGGTAGTGTAGGGGGATAGAATATACAGTTAAAAACCATTACGCCTATGGAATAGTGAGGATACTAAGATAGCAAAACAAACGTGTGTGTGTGTGAAGCTCCTCTCTTCTAAATATATGCTACGTTGACCTAAAGAGGCGGTGCATGATAAAATGTACCAGTGCTATGATGCGTCAAACATCTGGAGTTACAGGAGTGCATTAAATGAACGAACACATTTGCCTTCCTGTTCTCCCCTTTCCTTGACTGTCTTTTGTGCCTTCACACGCACCTTCATGCTTTTGTTATTTACAGGCATAAAAACACACTTTTACACACCTTTTTACACAAAAAAAAATTCATAATGGGTTTGATGGGCAGTGAGTCATATTTAACTGCTTCCTGGGGGAGGTTCACGAACACTCACAGCTGCCATTTGATTCAAAAGTGCTTCGTTTCATTTGTGTGTGTGGGTCAGGCTGCACAATTATGATAAAAAAAAACTGTCATCAAAATTAATATATTAATATTATTATTTTGTGCAGGCCAACTGTATGCCATATCCTTAATGCAGGATACACATCAACAAAACAAGCTGAAAATGTGTGTTTGTATTTTTTTTTTGCACAGTTTGCAGTGCAGGCTGCCGTTTAAACTTTGAGCCGAGCAGATAAATGGTCCATGTGGCATGGTTCAAATGTGCTGTTTCGTTCCGCTTATGCCGCATAAACATTATATTGTTTATGCGGCATAATTATATAACAGTTATCGAACAATTGTTATCGTTTTATCGAGGAAAATTATATTGTGATAATTATCGTTATCATTTTATCGTCCAGCCCTAGTTTGTGTGGAACAGAGGTGACCAGTATTCGGTTGATGTGTCTCTCATAGGGGGCATATCTGGTGGGTGTGTCTGACCCGAACAGTCACGCTGGGCAGAAGGGTCTTGTGGACCCCTCACAGTTCGCCAGAGCCAAGCAGTCGATCCAGATGGCCTGTCAGAACCTAGTGGACCCGGCCTGCACCCAGTCCCAGGTAACCGCTTGAGTCCTTCCTTGGTTAGATAGGCATTAGTCTATAGTGTATTATTATTAGTGGTTAACAGATAAGGATTTTTAAATAGCTGATACAAATAGTAAACTTGCAAAAAATGTATACAAAACAATTACTCAATTCACCGAAATATTTGAAAACAAAATGTATTTATTGACCAGGCTGTTTAGAGATTTTGGATCACAAAAGGGATGGTCACATTGACCATTGTTCTGTGAATTTTCACTGGCAAAATCCAGTCAGTTCAATCTCTGAAATTTTGTGTGAGGCTGAAAGATTTAACCTATGCAGATTTTGAAACTGGTTCTAGTTGGTCATGCAGATTAGCTACATTGACCAACAGAAAGCTGCTTGTTTTTTTTTTGACCACACAATTTTTCTAAAATTTCACTAATGTGGCCACACCTTAATGCTTCTGCTAAATAGCCAAGCAGGCAAAAGAAGGCAAAAGGCACAAATAACCTGACAAAACACCTTCATTTCCTAAGGTCCTCTCTGCCGCCACAATTGTTGCCAAACACACTTCGGCCTTGTGCAATGCCTGCCGACTTGCCTCCTCCAAAACATCCAACCCAGTTGCTAAGAGACAGTTTGTCCAGAGTGCCAAAGAGGTGGCAAACAGCACAGCCAACCTCGTTAAGTCCATCAAAGTGAGTTTTGAGACTGTTTTTGTTCAACAGTGTTTGTGTGTTGTTACTGTTATGGTGAATGTAACTGTATTTGTGCTGTAATGTCAGGCTCTTGATGGGGCCTTTAACCAAGAGAACAGACAGAAGTGTAAGGAAGCCACTGGGCCACTCATCGAGGCTGTGGATAACCTGACTGCCTTCGCTTCAAACCCAGAGTTTGCTAGCGTACCTGCACAGATCAGCCCGGAGGTACGGCTTTATATCACAGTAATAGTATACACCACACTATACACTAATTGTTGGGGCAAGCAAGTTTATGAATATTAAGTAGAACTGTATTTTTGATCAAATAAATGTAGCCTTGGTGAACAGAAGAGGCTTCTTGTGCTCTGTTGTTTATCACAATATAGTAGTTTTTGCTGGAAATTCAACACCTAAATATTTTATATTTTAGATATCCAAGTAGGTATGTTTACTGTATGATAATCTTGCGACTTAAATGAAATAGGCTTCATCTTCAAATAGACATTATGTAACACTATTAAAAAAAAGTAAAACAATCAAAAAAAGTCTACACATATAAAGTTTTCTGCTTTGCTTTATAGTTTTTAACTATATAGAACAAAATATCTACTGGTTGACATATTTCTACAAATCCACTTTTGCAGTAACATTTTTATTGTCATAATTTTCACAAAAGAAGTGGGAAAGAGAAAAATATTAATTGTGATCTCAAACTGTAGAAGATATACATTCGCTATAAATACCAAAATGTCATTGCACTCTTTTTTTCCTGACTAAATACAATCTAAAAAGACTAGTGGAGAATGGACAGGAACGTACAGGGTTCAGGATTGGGAACACGGCTAAAATAAAAGCCCTGCTGGATCAATGTTGGGAATTGCAAGTTGTGTTGTCTCTGATTGCAGGGTCTAGCAGCGATGGAGCCCATCGTAGCAGCCGCTAAGAGCATGCTGGAGAGCTCTACAGGCCTGATCCAGACGGCCCGCTCACTGGCCGTCAACCCTAAAGACCCACCTAAATGGTCTGTGCTGGCTGGACACTCCAGAACCGTGTCTGACTCTATCAAGAAACTCATTACCAACATGAGGTATTCACACAAAATATATATATATATATATATATTATATATCCTTCATTCAGTGATCAACTAAAGACAAGACTTTAGCCTATAGGGGAAGTCTGCCATGTCTATGGAGCCATTATGATGAATGATGTCATTATTTTCATGTATTATATTCACACACTCTCATGTAAATGGTTTCAGGGAAAAGGCTCCAGGTCAGAGGGAGTGTGATGACGCCATTGAGGTTCTTAATAACTGCATCCGTGAGGTGGACAAGGCCTCACTGGCAGCCATCAGCCAGCAGCTCACACCAAGAGACGACATGTCCCATGAGGTGAAGCTTTACAACGGCGTTTTTTGCCATTCATTACCTAATCTGTCCAGCCACAGTCTCATAATGAACCAAAACTATTTTTACACTTCTCATAATAACGTAAAACATAAAATCTCTTGTTGTTTTGTGCCATTGCTTTGGCAAAGTATCTGTGAAAACAGCAGTGTGAATGTAATGTAGACTGAGACACTATATGTGACCCTGGACCACAAAACTAGTCACCAGGTCAATTTTCTGAAATTGAGATTTATACATCATCTGAAAGCTGAATAAGCTTTCCATTAATGGTTGGTTTGTTAGGATAGGACAACATTTGGCCGAGATGCAACTATTTGAAAATCTGGAATCTGAAGGTGCAAAAAAATCTAAATATTGAGAAAATCGCCTTTAAAGATGTCCAAATGAAGTCCTTAACAATGCATATCCACTCACAAAAATACATTTTTTAAAATATATTTACGGTAGGAAAATATATCGAAAATATATCAAAATATATATGTCAGGACACTGACAACACATTGACAGACAAGACAGAGCAGGTTACTTATGATATTAAACAAAGTCCCAGCTTTCAAAATGTGTAATTTTTTTTAAAGAAATTTGAACGTTTTGTGGCTCTTTAATGTGTCATGACAGATTGCTGTATTGCCTCAGCTCAAACGGCTCGTGAACCGATCATCTTTTCCTACTAGTTTATTTATAGCATCAAATTAACATGAATGAACATGAGAAGGAATGTTGTTTAAAATGCGGAAAGACATAAATACACACCTTTTTTCAAGTTCAAGTCCACCGAGGTTAATCTTCTAACTCCTGACTGCTTTGTCGGACAAAATGGCGGATTCGGCGTTATGATTGGTTAGATCGCTTGTCAATCAAACTCCCGGTGAAGGGTCAGTTCACTGACTTTTTACTCTGTTCAATTTGGACACTGAACATGTGATGGAGCTCTTCATTTTCTCTCTCTAAGTGCACCAGATTTATGCATTTAACAACATTTTCTTATGACTCCTGCTAGAGGAAGCGAGGTCCACTCCCCATAGTCTCACAAAATCCTGTGGGAAACACTGCAACAGCCATAATAATACTAGAGCAATATCTTTTATAGCTAAGGGTGCAGATTTCATGTGGGCCTGCTAATGATCGTTATCATTGTTATTAATGTAATAAAGCGTTATTGTAATATTGTGTTGTGTTGCAGGCTCTTCACGAGCAGATGGCAGCGTCTGTGAATGAGATCAGTAACCTGATTGAACCGGTGGCCATCGCAGCCCGTGCTGATGCATCTCAGCTGGGTCACAAGGTCTAACTGCAGAATCATTTCTAAATGTGTCTCAGTGGATTAGATGTTAATGGGAAGCTCATGGTTTGCTGTAATCTTACAGGTGTCTCAGATGGCCAGTTACTTTGAGCCGCTCATCATGGCTGCCATCGGAACAGCGTCTAAGATCCTGAACAGCCAGCAGCAGATGAGCGTGCTGGATCAAACCAAGACTCTGGCTGAGTCTGCCCTACAGATGCTCTACACAGCCAAAGAGGCTGGAGGAAACCACAAGGTAAGAGGCCACCAAACGGACACAGCAGCTACTGATGGTGGTTTTGATTGTATCTGCTGTAGTACCATGTATGTGTGTTCTGTGTCCTCAGGCGGCTCACACACAGGAGGCTCTGGAGGAGTCGGTTCAGATGATGAAGGAGGCAGTGGACGATCTGGCCGCGACTCTGGCAGAGGCGGCCAGTGCTGCAGGAGCTGTGGGAGGAATGGTCAACTCCATCACTCAAGCCATCAATAAAATGGAAGACGGGCCCGGATTCGAACCTGAAGGGACGTTTGTGGATTATCAGACCACGATGGTGAAGACGGCCAAAGCTATCGCTGTCACCGTTCAGGAGATGGTAAAGTCTAGTGCTGCAAAAGTGACTTGCAGAATTGGGAATTGTGGGAAAAGCTGCTATGATTGGTGGGCAAACAAATCAAAATACAACACAAGCATGCATTGAAAACAGAATTAAAGATTTAGTACAGAATTTAGAAATATAAGATATGCTTGATATGTTACAAAGGACATTAACTTGAAAATAAATAAAGTATCATTGTTAAACCTGACAAGCAGAACTAACCCTATAAGTAACATGTTTTGCACATCAGTGTTCAAATACAAATATACTTAAAATATTTTAATCATACTTGAATGATAATATGATATGATATTGACAAAAAGCTGTTTAATTAAAGCTGGTAATGTCTGTATGCTGTACAAATACTATTAAGGTGAAGGCTTTGCTCATGAATATTAATTGTGTGGCCAGTCAGCCTCATCTATTGGCTGAAAGACAGAGGTGGGCATTAATCAGCTTGGCTTATGATTGGCTCAATTAATAGTCATTCCTATATTTTGCATTCTGTTACACAGCAGTAAACTTGTGTATGCTTTTTTGTTGACAACAATGGAAGAGATTATATATTTTTTTTATATTATATATATATATTTTAAAAGTTTTTGATTAATTTTTTTGTTTTTGATAATATGGTTCAAAATAATTTCCAGAAGGGAGAATTATGCAATATTTATAGACAAAAAAAGACTGACAGTGTGTTTTTAAACTGCTGTGTTCCCAGGTTACCAAATCCAACACCAACCCTGATGAGCTGGGCGGTTTGGCCAATCAGCTGACCACAGAGTTCGGTGACCTGGCATCAGAGGCCAAATGTGCAGCCATGACTGCTGAAAGCGACGAGGTATCTTCTGTTCTTCTGTCTAGATTTCATGGCTTGCCCACCTTTAAATTCACATTAAATCAAATTGACCCACATTTAGTCACTGCACATTATTGTTCTTATTAAGAACAATTCATCATCAGTGCACGTTATTCCAAAGAAAGGAAATGTTTGTATTCATAGTAAATGTACACTGCTGTTCAAAAGTTAGGGGTCAGTAAGATTTTTAAAATGTTTTTTTTTAAATGATTTTTAATGCTTTAAAAACAGTAATCTTGTGAAATATCATTACATTTATTACAAAGCTGAATTTACTTAAGCTTTAAGGTGTTATCGGGTTTGTTCTTCAGATCGGTTCTCACATCAGGAAGCAGGTGACAGAGTTGGGCTACAGCTGCACTGGTCTGGTCAGTAAAGCAGGAGCGCTTCAGTGCAGTCCAAACGACTCCTACACCAAGAAAGAGCTCATCGACAGCGCTCGGAAAGTCTCCGAGAAGGTACAGTAGTTCTTCTCTTATCTGACATATGAATGTAATTCAGTCTTTATCAGAGTCCTAATATCTTCATACTCTCTCAGGTATCTCACGTGTTGGCGGCTCTTCAAGCGGGTAATCGTGGCACTCAGGCCTGCATTACCGCTGCCAGTGCTGTATCTGGCATCATTGCTGATCTGGACACCACCATCATGTTTGCTACTGCAGGCACTCTCAACCGAGAGAACGCTGAGACGTTTGCAGACCACAGGTACTCAACTGCATTTGTCCTTCCAGCAGAACTACAGCACCCAAAGTGCCAAGTGCACATTTAAGTGACCTTGAAATGAAAAGGTTTTTAAAGGGTCATTAAACACAACTACTGTATCACTGGTCGTTCACACCTCAGACTTAAAAAAGGCTTAGGATATGTGTGTGGAATGATGGGAGATCAGTTTGGAGATCAACTCAAATGCCAGGGATGTTTTGTTAATGGAGACATTAAGGATCCAAAAACGTCAACTACTTTATAATGATTCCCATCCCTATATGTGACTTTTATGCCGTGGCTGTTCTGATTATGTTTTAGAATAGAATGAACCCATTATAATGTCAAATTAAACTAGACAAATAAAGTTTGATGACAAACATTGATGTTGGCTTGACAAAGACTGGCCGGAAGGTATGAAATAGTTTTAAAAGCTTTAAGTTTGTAGGTTTTAATGTCAGATTGACAGAAGTAAAGTCAGATGACTGGAAAACAAATAAGTTAAAGACAGACCACCACTTCAGACCTCATTAGACTCCCAAGAAACCATATCAAACCAGTTCAGTCCCCAGTAAGTCTTTTCAGACCCAATTAAACATAAGATAAGATCACTAAGAAACCAATCAGAAATCAGGCCACGTTTCGAATATATTTTACCAAATTGTCAATTCAAGTAAAAAATGACGTAACACATTTCTTGCATATAATGCATTACCCCCAATATTAATAACAAAAAAAGTCAATTTCTTTTCATATGATCTTTGTTGATCCTTGTATGTGTGTTTATTCGACCTTTAGAGTCTCTATGTTTCACTATTAGTGTATTGTTATATTATTATTGTTGTATTTCCTGTGGTTGATCAGAGAGCACATCTTGAAGACAGCTAAAGTTCTGGTGGAGGACACTAAGCTGTTGGTGTCTGGAGCCGGAGCAAGTCAAGAGAAGCTGGCTCAGGCTGCACAGTCGTCCGTTAACACCATCACCAAACTGGCTGATGTGGTCAAACTGGGAGCAGCGAGTTTGGGCTCTGAAGACCCTGAAACACAGGTACTGACACCCCATCCTGGACTGAAACCTCTTCACACAAAATATAGTGGACCTGCTGTCAAAACGTGTGTGTGTGTGTGTGTGTGTGTGTGTGTGTGTGTGTGTGTCTTTAGTCCCATTCTTGGCAACAATTCTTGGGTTTCTGCTGTTCCTATGGCAACGCTTAATAATTCATGCCATATTCTTGAAGCTTGTTATAGCTGTGTTGTTCAAGGAAATACAGACATTGAGGCAAGGTTCAGTTACACTTCCATCAAGTTCAAGAACATGATAAAAACCAGTAAAATCTGCATTAGAGTATTTCTAAGATCTTTATTCTAACTTTCCACAAAAAGCAGCTATTTTTAAGTCTTTGTGTCCATACTGCATTTTCTTGTAGTCAGGCTAGTCAGGATATGGGACTTAATGAAACTTCATTAACTAGCATTCATATTTACATAACCGCTTTCAGTTGTGTTACATAACTTTATATTTGCGGTAGTTTTACTGTATAATGTGAGATTTCATTTACTTTTGTACTGATACATGTTTTTATTGCTTTAATGCTTTTAATATTTCTTTTAATCCCATCCATCCATTCAAAGCGCTTGTCCTCTGTAGGTTTTCAGGATGCTGGAGCCGATCCGAGTTTTGTTCAAATAAATTGAGTAGGGTCTCTTGTGTGCTTTTTTTTGAGGAGTGTTATTTGTATAAAGCATGTTGCCTATACAGATAACAACAAGAATCACTCATGGGTTTGCATCTCTATTAGAATGCTGCCTTAGAAGGCAGGTGCCTATGTAGGGAGCACACTAGCTCACTAGATATCAGCATTTGCCAGCAGTCCAATCATGTGTTTGTTGTCATATCTCAGGTGGTCCTGATCAATGCAGTGAAGGATGTGGCTAAAGCTCTGGGTGACCTGATCAGCGCCACGAAAGCAGCGGCTGGGAAACCTCACGATGATCCTGCCATGTTACAGCTCAAGAACTCTGCTAAGGTATAAAGCACATAGAAGCATAGGAGCATCTCATGGGCTGACTGTCTCTGTCTGTCAGTCTGTCTCCGCTAACTGATCTCAATGAATATGACACTTCTGAATATTATGTGCTTTGACCTACAGACTAAGCTGGAACAACTGCTGATGATTTACACTCAGATCAGTGTTGCTATTGATAACTTAAACTAAACTATTAAAAAATGTTTTCAGTAGTTGAAATAAAATAATAATAATTAACTAAATAACTAAACTAAATGAACTAAAATTAAAGCTAAATAAAAATGTTATAAACTTAAACTAAAATTAAAATGAAAACTGAAATATGAAAAGCAAATTAAAAATAATAATAAATACTATATATGTTATATATAATACTAAAATAACACTGACCCAGAATAAATTAAATTATACTTAAAACTCATTAGCTTAGTTAAACCGATCTTGGGCAATATATATTAAGTAAACAATACGTTCATGATATTTTGCTGGTGATATAAAATTAAGCAAACTTGTGAATATTGCAGTTATTTTAATGGGCTTTTTATTTGGCTATCATGTTTCCTAAAGTGCCTATCTTAAGAAAAAGTGTTCTTGAAAATTCTGTAGGTTTGCATGCATTTTAAATATTACAGTTAAAGACCCAAAAGACCAGATATGATGAATAAGGACCCGGAGTCAGAGTTTAAAAAAAATAATAAATCGAAGAAAATTTTACCAAAGAATAATTTGCAGTTTCATCAGCAGAAGCCAGCTTCAAGTCTCACAAGGAGTTCATAGGCCGCTCTGCGTACATTGACATTTCCACAACAATTATACTCTAACAGAGTCAACTAACTATGTGATTACTTCAGGTTGAATGATTCTGATTGGCTAAGAAAAATAGACAAATTTGGTAATCTTCCACACATGGACAGAAGCATATCTCCATTCGTCACAATGATGATGAGGGGACTCTGGATTTAGGTACTGGATGTCCTTTTGGGGTCATGACATGGCGTCTGCTGGTCTCAAGCAGAGTGCCAGTTGTCCACCAGTACAAAGGACCTGCACAGATACACATGTTTCACAGCTTCTTCAAGGTTGAAGTTGATCTGAGCTCTGCTCTGAGCAGGAAACTTTCCCAAAATATACTGATAACATGTTCTTTTCTCTCAGTGAGAGGTACAGACAATATTCAAAATTATTTTCTAGTGTTTGAAAAAGAAAAGAAATGCTTTAACATACGTTGAAGAAGTCATTCAAATAATTTAACAGAAAGATAAATGTTGGTTAATAACTTAAAATATATATATTGAAGCGGCGGTGGATTCCAGAATCCACCCCTTCAGTATCCTACAATTATATACATTAAAAATATTAACTTATTTCAGCTAATTTACATGTTTTTCCATATAGTATTTGAGGAGTGTTCATGTGTAATATTTATGTGGCATCAGGTGATGGTGACAAACGTGACATCTCTACTGAAGACGGTGAAGGCCGTGGAGGATGAGGCCACTAAAGGCACACGAGCACTAGAGGCCACCATAGAGCACATCAAACAAGAGCTGGCTGTAAGACACGACACACACTCTGAGCATACACATTTAAATCACTACATTCAAGTAAAAGAAAAAAGTATATTATAAATGATAATTATTACTTTCAGAAGAGCAAGTGAAATGTTAACAAAAGTGTAGCTTTAAGCCTTTGTTCATCACATTTTGTGCCCATATGTTTTTCAGGTGTTCCGCAGTCCAGATCCTCCTCCAAAGACAGCCACTCCAGAGGAATTCATCCGCATGACCAAAGGCATCACGCTGGCCACGGCTAAAGCAGTGGCTGCGGGGAACTCCTGCCGTCAAGAGGACGTGATCGCCACCGCTAACCTTAGCAGACGAGCCATCGCTGACATGCTGCACTCCTGCAAGGTGAGACAACCGTCATACATGATGCCTGACACCTGCACAGCCATATTAATGACTGCATATGTGCTGTCACATTGACTTCAAAAGAGTCGAATCATACGGAATCAGATTTTCCTTAATCCTCTGAAATAAAACAGAAATGCAATATTGTAAAACTGGGTTAATTTTGTAATTAATTTATCCCAAACTTAGCTTCATTAAGCAAAACGAATCTCTTTCAGAACAGTTTAACAGAATGAAAAGTACTATAGTGTAGTTTCCCTTAGGGGAACCTGGAAGTTGGACCTCTGACCTACTTTCAGTACGATCTGAATTTCTGCGTTTTGATTTTTAAAATGTTGAATATTAAAAATATTTTGTTTCGAATTTGTTATTCATGTTGAAAACTTGAAGCTGTATTTTTAAGAAGTGTATATTTGCAGTCTAAGAATTCAGAACAAAAAATAGAAAATTATTTAAAATGTCCAGGATTCAAGCTTAAAAAATTCAAATTCAAATCTATATAAAATGGCACTTAATATTAAATTCTGTTAAATGAAACTTGTCAATAATTCAAATTTACACAATTCAAATTCAGATCATGATGTCATATTTCTAGCTCTATAAGGAACCCCCTGTTTCAGCACCAATTAGTTTTCACTACAGTTTTGAAAAACGCTACAAAAGTGGGCGTGGAGAGCTGCGATAAGAGGGGAGACCTGGCTTCTGATTCAGACTCTTTTATGTAGCTTTTACCGAGTTAAAAGCATCAAAGATTCACACAAATGCATGCTGAAAAAATGTACTATTACATGCAACAAAATTAACAAATCTGTTATATAAGATTTCGTAAGCTTGCCGTAAATTGCACAAATACATAAATATCATGTGACTTCTATATTTTAATGCATAAATAAATGCACATCCGTTCGCATTTGTACTCTGCATTGAAAATATATATGAATGCACTGTTGCACCTTTAATAACCTTTTGAAGATTATTTTGTGGCTTTTTATAAAAAAGGTCCATAAAGACCAACTAAACTCACACTGTGTATGAATCCGGTTTATGTTGAATACTCAGGCTCTATTGACAAGAACTTATGTGATGCAGAAACTCTTACAAAGCAAAAACACACTTATTTTTGACCCATTAATGCATCTCTCACCTTACTGTTTGCAATCTCACTGTTTAAAGCTCCTTTCATAGTAAATCAATGCATGATGATTAAGCAAGGCTTTTCTTATAGGATAAGGACATGCAGTATCATGAGACACAGATGAGTCATAGATGTACTATAGTAGTGCATCCTGTGACATTGACACAAAGAAGAATTTAAACCCGAGAAGATGACAATATCGCAAAAAAAGCTTACAATTAACTAGTTTTCGTCTATAGTTAAAACTAACGGATGGTAACATTGTCTCCTATGATGTTTATCTCTTTTGAACATTTAGTTTAGGGTTTCATGACCCTTTTACAGACACAGCAAAGATATTGACCTTTTCATAATGTGTGAAATTATGCTGTAAACTCACAATGACTGTTATATTTTCATGTATTTATGTTTGTTGTGGCAATGATGCGGCTCATCTAGTGTTTATGCCCTGGGGCTCGTATGATCCTAGTTAAACCACAAAGTAGCATGCTAGTTCATGTGTGATTATTATAGTTATTTATGAACAAATCATGTATTTGTTAATTTTCAACGCTTGAGTAGGGCTACATGCAACTTAAATTAAAACAATAGTTGCTTGTCATCTGTAAACAGAAATTAAATGAGAGAATGTTTAGTGCAGAGGGCTGGAGTTTACATAATTTCCACATGTTTGTGTCTGTTATTTAAAATTATGGAAAATTATAATATATATTGTATATTAATGTTAACCTGATGAAAATGTTTCTGATGTGTTGTTCAGCAAGCGGCATTCCACCCGGAGGTGAACCGTGATGTTCAGGCTCGAGCGCTGCGCTTCGGCTCTGAATGTGCCACTGGTTACCTGGGCCTGCTGGAACATGTGTTAGTGGTAAGTTAGAAGTGTCTGCCAGGCCACCCTGTTACATCCTATAAACACACACACAAACACACTCTTCTAGAGCTCCCTTATGGGGGGTCATTAGGTTTAAAACTGTGTGAAATAACTGACGCTGCTTTTGTTCCTGTTATTTTAGTGGCACACTGAACTCTCACATATTTCATGAACTCACAGTATGTTTGTCACTCACTGGGTCTCACTGGGGCAGTGACTGAAGAATTTATCTAAAGCCCTATTTGGATGGTAATTGTTTCTCATAAGGTTGTAATGTACTTTCAGCATTTACAGAGGTTAGTCTGTGATATTATTGCCGTCCAAATCCAAAACGACAGTATTTTTCTCCCACCACCCATATAAAAATCCCCAGATGAATTACCTACTGTTTTTTTGACAAACACCAAGGTCTTGTGGTAATTGAATTGCCGTCTAAATCCAGATCTCTGAGTTTATAAAATGGGATCAATCCAAAAGTCGTTTTGTAAATAATTTTTGACCACTGCTAAGGCACCGTTTGGAACCAATGAGCTTTGCAGTGATTTGCATGCATTATTTATGTATTATGTCAGCAACAGATATGCAATGCAATTTTAAAATATGTATTATATACAATTATATACATTAAAATATAAACCAAGTAGATGGTAGATAACCATGTAAATAAGAGGTTGCATTAACTTGTTTCTGCTAATTTCCACATTTTTAAAATGACATCCATCATTTTAAGAGAGAAAATCTGAGCCGAACAGGGCTTAAAATGTAAATAAAATATAATAAAACATTAGGGCCTGGTTTCACAGACAGGGTTAAACCTTAGTTCAATTAAGTAGCTTTTATAAACATACACCAGAAAAAAACATTACTGGTGTACATCTTGAGACAAAACAATGGCACTGATTTATTTTAAGGTATGTAAGTTCGAGATGCTTTCAGTTAAAACAACTCAAACATGCATTTTAGTCTAGGACTAGCTTAAGCCTTGTCTGTGAAACCAGGGGTAGAGGTAGTTAAATTAATATTTATTAATTGTAACAAGGCAGATCATTGCTATGCTGGTCTGAGAAATAAATTTTTTTAGTGTTTTCCTAATTTACTTTTTCTCTCTCTCTCTGTGTGGGTGGGTGGGTGGGTGGGTGTATGGGTGTTGTGTGTTGGTTCATTGTGATAGCCGGTGAGTTAAAGGTGACTGTTTGTGCATGTGAATCTCTCTGCCGTGTGTTTTGTGTGTATTGAATTTCACAGCCTCTTAACATGAGACAAAAGTTATATAATATAGTGGATGCTGCAGTGCGTCTCAACTGGTGGGTTGCAGATCTATATTTATTTTCATTTCCGTCTTTAATTTTTTTTTTTTTTTTTTTTTTTTTTTTAATTTGGACTTTTTCTGTAGAACCACATTTTCAAACTTCCTCCAGGTAATTTGTGTTTCTATAGACTCTCATGACAAAAATGTTTTTCTAACTGACAAATCTTTTAAACACAAAAATTCACCAGTCAACAAAACTTTGTACATCTGGACATTCTAACCATGTGCACTATATTTTGTGAAATTCTGCCCATAGGGGGCGCAAAAAAAACAAAGCTGCAATCATTTGGTTAAGGAAACTAATATTTTGCACCAATATCATGATGAATTATTTTTGCAGATTGTTAGTTGCACACTTTATGGCCATTGTCTTGAAGAAATAACCACTTGAGAACCACTAGTCAGATCTATCAGTGTAGTAACTGGTGTGATTTCATTATCATCTGATAAGGTCAGTTGTATCTGTCTCCTGAAAGGTGACAGTTGGATGCTTTTTGAGAACTTTTAACTTCTAAAATATTAATGGCATCTTGATTTGTCAAAATTTTCTGTTACAATTTTTAGATATACTGAATGAAATGACATTTGAATGTTGTAAAGAAGGATTTAACACTTTGCCAATGTTTTTCAGACTTGGTGTGTATTTTCCGTGTGTGTGTGTGTGTGTGTTAATTGTGCATGTAACATTTTGTGAGGAGACCGTCGCAGGGTGAATTTTTTGTAATAAGCAAAAAGAGACAGGGTAATTAAATAGAATTGAATTAGCATAAATGAATAGCATAAATAAAATTTTAAAAAAAAGCTCGCTCTCTTGAAGCAACACACTCAGGTTGCTCTTATGAACCCTTAGATTTTTTTATGGTTAAACTTGAAGATATCAGAGAATTTTAAAAGTATGTTTTTCCAGGCCTGGGAAAGGTCTATTAATTTCCATAGTAACTAATGTTTATTTCTAGTTTTACTCTGCTCTTAAATATATTATGTATAACAATTTGTGAATGTTTAAGTGGAATAAAACCAATGTAAAACATTTAGTCTGTCCGTTAAGCATTGTATTGGACACGTCAGTACTCTATTGATCATTTATTTTTATTCTTTCTAAATATAATTGCCTGACAATTAAAGGGAAATGCACCACAGCATGCATAAATTACAGGAACAGTTATTGAAATCTGTTGGTCAAAACCCTGTATAAAGAGACAGAGACTGTCCTTTGTGCTTTTGTAGGGTTTGTACAGACAGACAGCATATGGTGTGTGTGTGTGTGTGTGTGTGTGTGTGTGTGTGTGTGTGTGTGTGTGTGTGTGTGTTTGTTTCTGGTATTGTCCATGTCATTCCTACCATTCCTCCTCATGGCCAAGTCTTTTCTTAGCTGTCTGTTCCAAATGAACAGCTCTGCTAATGCCACGCACCTGTTTCACTGTCACCAGCACCACCCTGGAGGACACTCCGAGGACGGACACACACACACACACACACAACTCAGAAATCACTAGATCAGCTTCTACGAGCTGCTTGCATGAGTGTCTAACAGCATTTGAATCAGTGTCTGATTTAACAATCCCTGTCCTTATTTGGTATGTTTTAATACATTCATGTGTGTGAAGTCTTGTGATCTCCATCCGCAGATCATTCAGAAACCCACTCATGACCTTAAACAGCAGCTGGCGAACTACTCCAAACGTGTGGCCAGTTCAGTGACGGAGCTCATACAGGCTGCAGAGGCCATGAAAGGTACAGTGTGTCATGTTTCTCTCCACACTCTCATCCAGCATTCAGGGTGGATTATCTTCTGCTTGCAGTGCTCTAGATCTAGGGCTTCTCTCGTACTCCTTGCCCTCTTGTCTTCTCCATCAGATCAGGTCAAGTATCCACTTCCAGTTCTGCATCATGAGCAGAGAATCCAAGCAGGATTTATCTGGATAATCCCTGCCACCCATCACTGAAAGTGATCTGAGAGCTCGGGGTGATAATGCCCAGACCCTGATTTAACACATGATGAGAGACGAGGAGAATCTCTGGGGTGTCTGAGAGAGAGAGAGAGAGAGAGAGAGTTTAAAGAAAAAGGATTTATAGGTGCTAATTCACATAAAAAGGAAGAAAATAAAATTAAGTTAACGCTTCTGTCTTTTCACCTATCAAGTACTCATATAAGTAAAAGAATATTTAATATAATGAGATATTTTTGCTTTCAGCTGTTGTTGTCTTTGACTGTCAGCTTCATTGCACATATGAGAAATTAAAAATTTGGAGTCAGTGAGGTTGTAAAGTAAAGGTTATTTGTTTTGGGGTTTTTTTTAAAGCAATTAATCATTTTATTCAGCAAGGATACATTAAATTGTTCAAATATTATTATTTATTTATTACAAGAAAATGTAAGTTTTCCAATAAAATGTTCTTTTGAACTTTCTATTCATCAAATATTCCTGAAAAAAAAAAAAAAAGTATCACGGTTTCTACAAAAATGTGATAATCAGAATTTTTTCTTGAGCATCAAATCAGCATATTAAAATGATCTCTGAAGGATCATGTGACACTGAAGACTGGAGTAATGATTCTGAAAATTCAGCTTTGATCACAATAATACATTACATTTTAACAATATTCACATATTTACATAGAAAACGGCTATTTTAAACACAATATTACTGCTTTTACTGTATTTTTGATCAAATAAATGCAGCCTTTGTGAGCAAAAGAGACTTCTTTCAAAAACATGAAAACATCTTACTGACTCCAAACTTTTGAACTGTAGTGTATTCATTCTAATAACAAGCTTTGTGAGTGTTGCGTTTGTAGAGTGTTTTCCTCAAGTAGTCTGAGTGAAGCGAAGAGGGCTTTTTGAGGTTTAAAAGTTGAAACACAACTACTAAGTACACACTTTTTTCTTTTTCTTTTTTCCTCAAAAGAGCAAGAAAACCATCTAAATGTGTTGTAGAATATGTGGGAAAATTATTCACACACTAGTCAGACCCTCCGGATTTATTAAAAACAAAAGAACCATTGATGAGAAAGTGCTCAAATCAGAGATAGAATACAATTATACAAGGAGATGGAGGAAGGCCAAACAGTGGTTTCTATTTAGATCTGTTATGTGTCATGAGTAAATGTGTTTAAAAAAAAAAAAAAAAACGTATTTATGGATTGACCCACCATACTGCTTTATTAAAAATTTACAGTGGTATGAAAACATAATTTATTTCACCAATGCCTGATCCTGAAGACAATGTGCGTTCAATTGTCTTCAGGATCAGGCATTGGTGAAATAATGTTTTCGTACCACTGTAAATTTTTAATAAAGCAGTATGGTGGGTCAATCCATAAATTTTTAAGTACAGGTACACAACACAACCCTACACATGTGTTTGATTGGATACGATACTGTCTTTAGGTACAGAGTGGGTAGATCCCGAAGACCCGACTGTCATCGCCGAAAATGAGCTGCTGGGGGCTGCAGCTGCCATCGAAGCTGCCGCCAAGAAACTAGAGCAGCTCAAACCTCGAGCCAAACCCAAGGTGAGGAAACGTTTACCCACATCTCTCAGGACTCACCTCAGGACTCAGTACCACCAGTTTAACTGACACAGCATACATTCAGCTTGGAAAATCCTGCTCTGTGTTCATATATTCTTAAGCTAATGTTCTTGACCATTATATGACATTTGTATAACTATTCCCGTTTGCATTGCCCAGTTTGGATTTGGATTTAAGGTAACACAAATCATGAATTATAAATGCAGCCACGACCACAATCATTGAGCATGAATTGACCATCAACATCATCATCATCATCATCATCATTATCATGGATACTGGAATGAAAAAAACCATTGTGTTGTGCTCATATGCATGTGGAAAAAACCATGGATATGAATGTATGTTGTGTTCTGTTCAACAGGAAGCTGATGAGAGTCTGAACTTTGAAGAACAGATTCTGGAAGCAGCCAAATCCATCGCTGCAGCCACCAGCGCTTTGGTCAAAGCTGCATCTGCCGCTCAGAGAGAACTGGTGGCCCAAGGGAAGGTATGAACATGTGCACACATCTCTCTGCTGCTGTCAGGTGCTCCATGACGTAAAGTTCATCCAGAACGTTTGGAAATCATGTGCTTTGTTTAGCTTAATTAAGATAAGTCAGTACCGCCAAAGCCACTCTCTCACACTCTCTCTCTCTCTCTCTCTCTCTCTCTCTCTGTCTCTGTCTCTGTCTGTCTCTGTCAGGTCGGGGCGATTCCAGCAAATGCGGTGGATGATGGACAGTGGTCTCAGGGTCTCATTTCAGCTGTAAGTCTGTTTTAAACTCGTCATCACAAGTAGAGCTGGAAATGCTGCTTTCTTGCTCAATTGAGCTTAACGGGATAGTTCACCTAAAAAGGTCATCATTTATTCACCCTCATTGTTTTAAACACAAAAGATGTTTTGAGGAAGATTTCAGTTGTTTCAGTTGATTTCAGTTGTTATTTTGTGGTCAGTCATACAGCTTTGGAATGACATGAGGGTGAGTAAATGATGAATCTTAATTTTTTGGGTGAATTAATCCTCTAAATTTCTCAGTTTCTTCTGAAGGAATTAAATGCAGAGGTTTCAGTAATTTTGATGAGCTGGATGTTTAACATATTTTGTCTATGAATTCCTCTACTCTAGGCCCGTATGGTGGCCGCAGCTACTAACAACCTGTGTGAGGCGGCCAACTCTGCCGTTCAGGGTCACGCCAGTGAAGAGAAACTCATTTCTTCAGCCAAACAGGTGGCAGCATCCACCGCACAGTTGCTGGTGGCCTGTAAGGTCAAGGCTGACCAGGACTCCCAGACCATGAAGAGACTGCAGGTCAGTGTGTTTGCTGGGTTTCAGTACTTCCACACAGTTTTTGAGTTAAATGTTTTAAAGGGCCCTTGTATTGGCTTTTTAAAAAGTACACTCTTAAAAAAATGAAGGTTCTAGTGGGGGGGTTTTTTGTAATGATGCAATAGATGAACCATTTTTTGGTTCATCAAAGAACCTTTCAGTGATTTAGTTTTGAAAAGAGCCATTGTTACCATAAAGAACATTCTGTGCAATGGAAAGATTCCATGGATGTTAAAGGTTGTTCATAGAACCATCGATGGCAGTTTTTTGTGAGAGTGTATGAACGTAAAAGTCAGGGTCAAATTGCCCTTTGGATTTAAGTAAATTCAATACAGTAAATTAAAATGTATTTTTATGAAATCCCAAAAAAAAGCATAAGGTAAAAATAGTAAACCTTTAATGTTAATACTCACTTCTCACACTTTGAGGGGAAAAAAAACAAACATGAGAACATACATTTAAAACTGTATTTTTAACGTTTTTGTTTTCACGATCTGTGAAAATGATAACCATATTGTAAATATTTAAAAAAACGAAACATTTTACACATAAGAAGTGTGGAAAAGCACCTTTTCTATTTAAACAGTAGAGAGTTAGCAATGCCAGAATCATGGTTTCGACTCCCAGGGAACTGAACATGCATGAACTGATTTATACCTTCATACTTCAAAAAAATGTGTATCTTCAATGCAGTGTAAGTTTCTTCAAATAACAACATCTGATAAATGCATAAACGTAAATACCCTTGAAAGGTAGAAACTGACATAACAAAATAAATGTTTTATTTCGAGTCTGCCTTTAACCTTGTAATATGCGGGTCAAATTGACCTGCAAATATCAAAATCATAATAAAAATTTTTTAGTATGCACATTCCACCGTACATCAGTGTGTCGACACTTTGCAGACATGTACCCTAAATGAGGAAAAAGCCACTAAATTTCAAGGAGAATCATTGTAGGTTACCCAGTATTACAGACAACTCAACAACAAAAAAATTTAATTGGGTCAAATTGGCCCACATCCTAATATGAAGGATGAATAACCTTTTCCTCTCATCATTTGCCATTGCAGTGGTCTGACACGAATAAACAATGAAGAGTCTTAGTTGTTTTTGTGCCCGCCTCTCAACAAAGCCTTTAAATATTGAGTGAGACAGTGAAACCCATTGCACCCCTCCTGCCTCCAGTGAGACAGCTGTCGTCCTGCACAGGGTGAAGGCTGACGGTTAAATTTAAAACCTAATTAACTGACTGAGCCCACCGTTATATCGTAGTCACGATAGACACCATATTGAATTTTCAAACAAATGAAACAAAAACACATTTGACAAGCTAATTCTGAGCAAACCACTAGCATAATGTTCTGTCATCTAATGCAATGATATTCAGACATTGTATATCCACAGTATCTGATGTTATTTTGGCATCTCTAGTAAAGCTCCATGTTTAGTTTAACTGTGTTTTAGCTATCTTGTCTTACACAGTCCAGTTGTCTGATGTGTAATGTGCACTGATGAGGGCTTGTGATAACAGAAATGCTGATGGCTGCTGAGAGTCTATTTTGCACTATTTTGCATAAATAGTCCACAGAAATCTACTTTATCATATTGAATTACTGTTCTAATTAATTCTAATGTATGTTTCCAGTGTATGACATTGTTGACAAGGTTCTGAAAAGGAAGAAATTGAACATCATTGGATCATTTGTCACCAAAACAATTATGAGCAACACTAAGTTGCTGTTGTACACACTCTTTTATAATTATTAATTTGCATTAATATTTAGATTACAACTAATGGTGCATGGATCAGGAAATTTGAGAAATATCAATAGCTGATATTTCGCTGGTGTGCTTTGAAATGCACAGAGATGAGAGTGCACAATTTTGAGGGCGATTGTCAAACTGTCTCCAACCCATTTATTCACCAACTGAATGACTGCCATCATTTGCATTAGATGAAGTAAAGTCTGATTTTTCTGTTTGCATCTTAATTTACTGTTTAATTCTTTATGTTGGGCACAGCCACATTCTGAGATTGACTCAAGTATAATGAAGTATACAATGAAACCAAAATTTTGTGGAATGGCGTGCATTTATTTGTGGATCTTTTCCTGCCATGTGTGCACCACAGCATACATTTGTGAATTTTGAAACATTACTTAGAGTACAACTCTAATCTGCTTTCTACTACAGCCAATCAGATTTTAGAGCAGCCTTTTACTCATTTCCGCTGATCCATTCCAACTTCTGCTGATATCTGTCTGCCCATGAGAAGAGTCGCCTCACATGCACAAAATAAGATACAAGATACTTTTGATACAAGACAAATTGAAATTTGAGAGTTTGTAAATGGGAATCAACCAAGATGTTCACAGTTGAATAATTTATCTGTAAGATTTATCACTTAAAAGGTACCTCTATTTTTTTACCATCTCCCCACAGTGACTAATAGTGAGCCTTTGTTCCTTCTACTAATAGAGCTGTGCACAGTGATGTAAAATGTCTTCTGTGGCAGCAATGCAGAATCTCTTGGCTATGCTAGTTTGTGTATAAAGTGCGGGCCAGTCCTTCCTCTTACAGAGACAAATCAGACTGCAGACAGCTGAACACACTCAACCCTAAATCACACCTTCAGCCGTGCACAATGCCTCAAAAGGCATAAAAAAGAAAAAAATATTCCTGGAACGTTTGCCAAAGGTGCTCTGGGGAGGTGTTTGGTTCAGGCTGCTCTCTCCACAGCTGCATTTCCTTATAAAGCCATCCCTAGCGTCCAGACACTTGCCTTCCCTACAAACATCAGATCAGTCAGATATGCAGTTTGACTACAAACCCCTGCTTGTTAAAAGCTACTTCATTGGGTTCACAAATTGAAGTACTTGTACTTGTAGCCACAAATTAAAGTAGTTGCACTTGTAGTTGCATCCGTAGCCACAAGTTAAAGTAGTTGTACTTGTAGCAAAAAAAAAATTAAAGTAGTTGTACTTGTAGAAACAAATTAAAGGAGTTGTACTTGTAGCCAAAAAAAAAAAGAAAGAAATTAAAGTAGTTGTACTGTAGTTTCCCTTATAGCCACAAATTAAAGTAGTTGTACTTGTAGCAAAAAAAAAAAAAAAAAAATTAAAGTAGTTGTACTTGTAGCAACAAATTACAGTAGTGGTACTTGTAGCCACAAATTAAAGGAGTTGTACTTGTAGCCAAAAAAAAAGAAATTAAAGTAGTTGTACTTGTAGTTTCCCTTCTAGCCACAAATTAAAGTAGCTGTACTTGTAGTTGCAATTCTTGCCACAAATTATAGTATGTATTTGTAGGCAAAACGGTGAACAGTGTACAAAACAGTGTATATGCAAATGCACCGTGATGAACACCAAGTCAAGAACAATAAAAGAATGCCGTAGCAGCTATGACTATAAGCTAGATGACAATAAATGTCAGTCAGTGTGTCTAGTATTAGGTTTGTATTTAAGTATTGATTATTGATATTGAAGTATTGATATTCTAGTAATGGTATCTAGTTCAAAATTAATTTGAGGTGAATCTTGAGTCTCGCCTTCTGAAAGCTGAGAATTTGTACTTGTACTTGCTTTTTTGGTTTTGTTAAATGGTCTGAAGAGTGCTCTGATGTCTTTTTCTTTCTCTTTTTTTTTCTTTAGGCTGCTGGTAATGCCGTCAAGAGGGCATCAGATAACCTGGTGAAGGCAGCACAGAAGGCTGCATTTGAGGCTCAAGATGATCAGGCTGTGATGGTGAAGAGCAAGATGGTGGGCGGTATTGCTCAGGTAAAAAGAACATCAGTGAAACTCAGTTACAAGTCAAGCTATAGCATGTTTAGAGGCACATTACTGTATTTTATGAGAGTATTTCTAGCACAATGATTGACTGTTACAGTGCAAGTTTCATAATGCTGCTTGTCAAGTTGTGTACCTGTCCGTTTTTACTTGGCCTATTAGAGTTGTATAACACATGTAATTAATTAATTATGTTATTGATGTTCTTTTGTTAATGTCCTGCAATATGGATTTTCATATGGATGTGTGTGTGTCCTCAGATCATCGCTGCTCAGGAGGAGATGCTCAGGAAGGAGAGAGAGCTGGAAGAAGCCAGGAAGAAGCTGGCCATGATCCGACAGCAGCAGTACAAGTTCCTGCCATCAGAGCTCAGAGAGGATGGACAGGAGCAGTGAGCCGCACCAGAGACTAATCAATGACATTACACAAGAGTGTGAGAAAAGTAATTAATGATATGCAATGAGTAAAAAGTGAACAGTGTATCAGGATGTCTATTTTAAGTATTTTGTTTATTTCTGTCACTTTTATGAGCATTGCCATGCCAGCTTTATTGTTTTGTTGTATTTTGAAAATATGCCACATATACAGGTTATTTTTAATTTGTTCTAAAAGATCTATTTTGTTTTCCCCATACTAGATAGATTAGATCAGCAGTTTTGAAAGCTTGTGATCATGGCAGGGGCACAACAGTGTTTGTAATGTCTAGTAAGCTTTTCCTTTTTTCTTTTTTTTTTTTTTGTGGCAATGTGGACCAGTGGTGCAATCATTAACTTTGCGTTGAAACAATTCATAGAGAAAACATATCATTTTCTAAAGAAAAGAATAATAAAGCTTTGAAACGTTATAAATAGAGTATCTCCTGTTAATGTTTTTGCAGTGTCCGTGTTTGCGTTTGTGACAACTTGGTCTACTGGCATTTCTATCAAATATATATCTTTTATAAAGCATCTAAGCCATATTTCCATTTTTTGCTTTTATAATGTGTTTTTTTTTTTTTTGTTGTTGTTGTTGTTGTTTTTGTTTTTGTTTTTTTGTTCCAATTCACTGTTGATGTAATTCTCATCCAGATGTATACAGACAATATTAGATTAAAATGATTTGCAGCAGAAGAATTGGTTAATTAAATGGTTGTGTTTATCAAAGAATAATCAGAGTAATTATAAAGAACTGTTTTAAAAGAAATGATAAAGACTGTTATTAATGGATCAAATACATAAACAGTTTGCGTTTTTGCCATTACTGCCTTTCCTGTTGCATTCAGTATATTCTGAATCTTTCCTGCTTTTATATTTTATAATTGTGTATTTAACAGTTTCTCACCTAAAATAAGCAAACGCACTTAGTCATGTGTTTAACTAAAAACTCAATTATAAATTCACTGTTTTGCAAATATTTCCTATTGCATTTGTGTGTTTTTTTTTCAGAGCTGCTGTTGTCAGAGGGCTTATCATTTACTTGTATAGACCGATAACATTAAAAACAAATAATTAATAGGTCATTAATAAACATTTTATAATGCTTAACATATCAGTAGTTCATGTGCACTCAAATATCAAGCCAAATCATTATTTGCCTGGCTAAAGATATTCATATTTAGGTGAATATCTTGAGGTGATAAACATATGAACCAGCTTTTCTGCATCAGGAACATGTTTCATAATATATTTCTAAAGCAGAAGAATGCTATATAGCATAAGGTACACCCCTCACATTTCAGCCCAGTTCACCCCTCATCTTTTCAAGGCACAGTATTATAGAAATGAAACTTGGATATATTTTAGAGTATTCAATGTGCTGCTTGTACAGCAGTTTAGATTTAAAATGGCTGCTGCTTAAAATGTGAGGGGTGTACTCACTTTTGTGAGATACTGTATATAAAAATTACTGGCCATCCATTCTTTAAATGTCATTCAAACAAATCAGAAAAATTGTGAAATTTCATCTGGATGATACTACATATAAAGCTAACTATCATCAGCATAATAATTTAAGTTGATTGTTTCATGATAATATTACCTAAGGGGAGCGTGTACACTGAATTAAAGAGGACCAAAGACTGAGCCTTGTGGTACTCCGTTTACTTCACTTGTGTTCGGTTTTCCAATTCATCATTTACACACAAAATCATACTGGTCTGACATGTGGGGTCTAAGCATGGTTAATCCTTGCCCACAAAAGTCATTGTAATTAATCTTATTAAAGACAACGTTGTGATCTCTGCAATCAAAGGCAGCATTAAGTGCTAACAATATTAGCACAACCAGTACAAGATGCAATCACATTCATATGATAGAAGCATGTTGTGTGCTAAATCCTGATCAAATACTTTGTGAATATCATTTCTCTGAAGAAACAGCATGGTAGACACAGTTTTTTTTTGTGTTTTAGACATAAATTGGAAAAGGATCCACATGTACAATACATGAGTAAAATCAAAGTTGTGCCTTCTTTAGAAGCGGTTTAATAACTGCAAGCTTGAACGTTCTTAGGACACGTCAGAGTTATAGTTTCTCATTTGCCTAAAGACATAAAAAAAAAAAAAAATTCCTTAACTGTAAAAACAAATTCAGCATTTTATGGCATGTGTTCATAAAGAAACTACTAGCATTAAAAAAAAAACAGTGTAAACACAACTCACCATTGAACACAATAGGCAAAATTATATGATAGTTATTAGTAGGAAATCATTGTCCAGGCAGTGAATGAGGCTTTTGAGAACATTTCCTTGGAGTCAAAAAATCACATACTAGAATTACCTACAGCATCTGTTATAGACTATGAGAAAATGATCATCATTGTCATGTCATGGTGAAATGTTAAAAATAAAAGTTACAGATTTGATACACTAAACGCAGAGAGTGTAATGCAGGATTACATCAGTAGCTGTTTTTTCCCAGGGCGCTCTGAATAATCCTGACCTCAGATCTTCTTAAGTATAACTGGAGAATGAGGATTCAGAGCCTCCCAAACATGGACAAAAGCACAGGGTCAAATCCTGAGGACGAATCAGAGCGAGGGGACGTCACTCTCCCAGAGACTTTAGAGAAGTTTCCAAAAAAGCCGTAGAGTTCCTCTGGAGGGGATTCCAGCCGCCTCTCTCTGCTGTGCCGTTGTCAGCTTTGTCCGTCTCTGCCTCCACTCTTTGAACAAGTTCTCCTCTTTCTCCTCGGCTGCTTGTAGAAACACAAGAAATCAACAATGGAGGCCATCAAGAAGAAAATGCAGATGCTGAAACTAGACAAGGAGAATGCCATAGACCGCGCAGAACAGGCAGAGATTGACAAAAAAGGTGCAGAGGACAAATGCAAACAGGTAAACGGATTGGGTTTGGTTAACTGAAAACTGAGATTATATTAAACAAGACTTTTTTCTATAGGTGCTTGTTTCTATTGTTTTCCATGTGTCTTAACTGTATTCTCTGTGAGATGAAATTAGGAAAAGTGTGAGGAGGTGTGGTCTAAGTAGTGATTTAAACATTATACTTTTAAGTAATGGTATTACAAAATATTTTATTTATTTGAGTATCTTTCCCCAGAGTGCTCACAGAAATCATATTATTTGACCTTCCACGTGTAATCTAACTTTCTATTTACTGTATATGAATGATCAGTAATCATGTGGTCATTGGCATCAACTTCCTTCCAAAAAACTCATGATTAATCCCAGTTTATGGTCCAGCATTTCTGATCCGCGGAGCTATTTTTAGTCTTGTTCCTTAAGACCTGTCAATCATGACTAACTGATGTGACGGTGCCAAATATAGAAGTGTAAATGTGTTAGCATATTTAAGCAGGTATACATGATTACAGCCATTTGATTAAGAGGCCTGGCCTCAGAGGCGACATTTTCCATCGTTTAATTAAACGCGACAAAAATAACGGGCCTGTCACTTTATAACAGTTCTCTATTTTACTAAAAGCCATTTAAAGATTTTTCTAGCAAGGATACGGTCATTCTCCATAATGGAAGTGCAGCTGGCTTTTCCATGGGAGAAAAAAAAGAAAACATTTGATTTTGAATCAGTGATCTCAACATATCTCATTTATTAGAACTGGATTGGTTTCTTTACCGAGTTATGTGCTCCGATAATTGATTTCATGCATTTTTGTTTTAACAAAGACAACTCTATCTATTCTTGTCCCAAGGCCTTTGTTATTACATCCCTGTTGGTCAGCACACATGCTGTCCTTGATCTTTTTTTGTCCCACTCCACCTTCATGAAATTGTTCAACATAATAGGATCAAGGCTTTGTACCATCTGGAGCCACTGGGCTGCATTTGACGCCAAAGCCGCAATGCTTCTCATAACTGACTTCCCAAGCCTGTCCTGGTCTGTCAAACGGACTAAAGGGAAGGCATCCATCATGAGCGCATCGCTTTGACGCTGTTCACTTGTTCTGTCATTCAGTTATTTACACTTCTCAATTTATGAGCTGACCAAAATGCTAGCTACCTATAAAGCTGTGGTCTATTTTTGCAGCCAGCATTATGGTCTGCGTTTCCATATGCAGAAGCCAACTGTCTCACTGGCCCAAAGTGAGCAATAAATAGAGGCTGGTTTATGACACTAAGCTATGTGTGATGATACAGTAAATGGGTTGTGGTTTACTTGAAGTGTGGAGGGAGGAGTGACTACCAGCAGCTGCAGGATACATCAGAAACGCTCCACTCGCCACTTCAACACAACATTGCCTTTTATAATTGTCTCGTCATGCCTTCCACAGCTTCATATTCCCAACCAGACCACCTAAATGACTCATTTATGAGATGGGATTTAGAGATCATCATTTATCATTGGTGTAGGAATGAGTTCAAGATGTGGGACACATTACTTGATAAGTAATGATCTTCCAAAATGAGGAGAAAGATTGCCTTTGAATAAAACTAGTCAAAGCACTTTTTACCACATCATTTTACTGTAATTTCAGTGTTTCATGTGTGTGTATGTGTGCGTGTGTGTGTGTGTGTGTGTTTGTGTAGCTGGAAGAGGAGCTCTTGGCCCTGCAGAAGAAGCTGAAGGGTGTGGAGGACGAGTTGGACAAATACTCAGAATCACTGAAGGACGCTCAGGAGAAACTCGAGCAGGCCGAGAAGAAGGCCGCAGACGTGAGTGACAACACACATGATCATCACAGATTGATCGTGATCATCTCTGACACCTCATTTGAAGCTATTTTGCTTCATATTCATTTGCTTCAAGCTAGATATTTTGCAAGAATCTCACAAATGCATATTCAGGTCATATTTCACACCATAATTAAAAAATATATCTTGCATTAAGAAAATGAGGCCTATCATTACGGATCACATATGATGATGATTATGATACACATGTATGATACACAACAAAATCTTGTTAAAAATCTTAATTGGGCCAATGTTCAAAACTCATAACATCTAGACGTTATGTGTCTGAGTTGGACAGAAGAGTTTAGGAGCTGGAACGATCAAGTACAGCTCGCACGCGCCCTCCTGTGGCGGCGTCGACAGTGTTGAGCTCAGGCTGTCAATCACGAGAGCGGCTTCCTGTCAGCAGCTGCTCTGGAGAGGGTGTCGAGCCCACCCACTGTATCATGCTCTGTAAACACTTCATAAACACTGTCAGCACCTCGTAGCAGATGCCGTGCGTGTTGCGACTTCATCAAAGACCTGTTTTTGCGTACATTTTCTTTACATACATCTTGAATTTTAGGTACTTTCTAAATGCAACATCACGCAGTGAGCTGTTGCCCTGCTACATGTTCGTCACTAAATCAATGTAATGTAAGATGACCTACGTAGGTTTGGGGCTAGTGCGTTAAATAATTTTATTCGCGTTATTTTAAATATAGTTAAATTAACACGTTAAATCGACAGCCCTATATGTTTAGAAAATGTACATTAGTGTATTAGCGCTTTTTACAATTTTTTTTTTTTTTTTTTTTTTCCCCCAAAGCAGCTTTACTGAAGATCAAACCAACTTAAAGCCCCCACTGATTAAGCTACATGCGATGGTAATGAAAAATCTCTATAAGGTCAAATTTTTAGGTAGTGGAGGAAGAACTTTGAGCTGAGGCAGCCCATCCTCCTCTAGCAGTACAATACATGTATGACAATTATTAACTAGTTACATGTGAAATACAAGTCATGTGCTCATGAGATGAAAGACTTCAGCAACCACAGTAGAAAGTTTTAATCCAGAAAAAACAGATTTGACTTCAATTCGTCCATTGAAACATGAGGTAGTTTTAGAGTATGGTCAGGAACGCTCACTCTGTGTGTACTGTATTTGCACCATTAACATGTGGCCAAAAAAGGAAAAAAAATCAGAGGAATGCAGTCATTTGTTTACAGTGAAGTGACGTCAATACTTCCAGTGCTTCAGCTCATAGTTTCATTGAAAGGATCGCTCTGAGGACAGTAAAGTAAAGTAAAGTAAACAACCCATAAGTGGAGGTTTGACTGAAACATCCTGTTTTATGGTTGTGCTGCACTTGAAATTCATTTGATTGGACACAATGATGAAGAAAGTCTGTAAGCAGCAATAAGACTCATCTCTGAGATCAAATACACAATTTGAGTAAATAAGATTAAGACAGACACGTGACCAAGAATGCAGTAGATATAGTAGTCTATAAGTTAATTTAAATCTATATATTCATAAGCTTTGGTATATCATTTTACTTTCTTTTAACAAAATTTCCCAATTTCACAAATTTTACATTGAATCTCTTGTATCTAAACAGACCACAGAGCCAGAAATACAGATTTGCAAACAATCAGTAAATAAGAATAATCGAAATTCTCTTTGACAATGACAATTCAGTGGTTAAAGTTAAAGTCACAATGAAACAGAAGTAGACGTATCGTAACGTACATTTGAGTGAAACTGATGATCAAAAAAGAACAAATGTAGGCCAGGGACTTTGTTCATCCATTGGTTGTTAACATGTAGAGCTCTGAACATGTGGGGTAAATTCTTATAGCCTATATTGGACTACATTTTTTTGACAATGGTCAGGTTCCGGAAGTAAAAACTCCATTCACCTTCTTCATAGGGAAACTGATTTTGAACGATAACTTATAAACCTTTAAAGACAGACCTGTTGTGAGCTATGAGGTTGTTAATCGATAGTATTTGTTTTTGCTGAAGATGTAGCCCATATTATTTCAATTTTTTTTAAAGTAATTGTTTGATAGCGGAATTCCTGGTGAAAAATACATCACCATGATGCTGTACAGAAAATTGCACCAATCAGAGTCAAAACAAGCAAAACTGCACCAAAAGAGGTCTTCAGTTTTAGATTTATATTTAGTTTTCTATAATTTTTAATTTGAATATGCTGTTCGCAATGCTTCATGGGATTGAAGTTCTTTCCCTCAATAAAGCCGTGACATACACTGTCTTGTACCTTTGTATTTTTGATTTTCAAATACTTTTTTGCTTCAAATCAAAGTTTGTAGTGTTGTGATTCTCATTGTAGCTTATTGTCTTGGTTCATGGCTTATAATACTTCAGTGAAGACTTTTTAAAATCCTTATGGGAGAAATGAATGGAAAAAATACTTCAGGAACCAGCGCTTCTTAAAAAGTAGGATTGAGATGTCTGTCAAAGAGTTGCCTGAATTCAACCTAATGAATGTACAGTAATAAGTCACTGACTTGAGATACATGCATGAGCTAAATAATAAATTAAAGAAATAACAGAGCTTTTTATTTTAGAGCTAATATTAGAAATAATCAAATTCATTAAAATATTTCTAGATTTTAGAAATAATAAAAACAGCTGTCATAAACAAATCCACTGGTCTGTAATCAAGAAAACTGAGATAACGTTTGTGAGGGAACTGTAGATGGTTTGTGAGTTGATGAAAAGCTAATAATAAAATCAAATGTAGAATTAAAATATATAGGGCTGCACGGGTAACTGAAATAGTGTGGCACTGTTCATTTACACACATGCAGCTCGTGATCCAAAGTTTAACCTGCATTTGGGAAGCAAGACATTGTGCACAATAGGTTCTCACGCTACATTCTCACAATTTCCAACATTTTTGTGGACAGAAGTTTACAGCATTTCACTATTTCATGAATACTAATTCAACCAAAATAAAAGATATTTTCAAATATTCTTTTTCTTTAAACTTTACAGTACAATTGTAATTTACAACAGTATTTATTTTATATAAATCACTAATAAAACTACTAATAATACAACAATAATTATTATAATAATTTAATTTACATATTTTTAAAATAAAAACAATACAAAATATAACACTAAAATTATTTAAATATTTTATCAGTTAATTTGCATGTCATGTGACTACTAACCATCATCAGAGAATCGTGAATATGCGAATGTGTCGTTAAATTATTGAAATATTAACCTTTAAATCTTCAAGTAAATATTTTTACGTCAGGGTTTTTAGCTCACAGAAAGTTTGGGAACTTCTGTTCTAATGAATTAGGTATTCATACAGCTGTATCAATAATACCGTTATATTTGTAGTAATATATTTCATTTGTGAATAAGGCACAAATCACATATGTGCGACGAGCTCCGCCTCCTTCTTAGGATGAGATCAAATTATTTGAATTAATTAATTAATTCATAGCCTGCTCACTTCAAAGAAAGATGAGTTGGTTAGTTAATTTTTGTTTAGTTAATTAAGACATTCGTTTTTAATAAGTAGGCTACTTACAAATATTTTATGGATGAAGAAACCGTGATGAATGCGTGCGTCTTGAGAATAAAGGTTTCTGCACTGGATTCACCTGAGTATCCTCGCTCGCGCTAGTCCTTCATGATTTCATTATGAATTTGAACTGTTTTTTTTGGTTTACGTGCTGAAGAACATATCGAGGAAGCATCAATGAGTATTGAGAAAAATCCCTATTTCTGACAGGGGAGGGTTTTCGGTTGAACCTGCTGCTCCTGCGCTCCTGACCGCCGGATGAATGAATGGCGGATCACCTGAAAGCTGCGCTGCGCCATCTGTTGTACTGGCGTCAGTGAGCTTTTAGTTGAGCCCGACGGATATTGGTTTCGCTGTTGGTCTGAATAGACCGTACGTCGGCGATTTGTTTCGCTCTACGCTAAACTCTACCACTTCTGGATAAAAAAAAAAAAACATTGGAGGAATAAACTAGACGAAGACTGGTTTAACATGAACGCATGATTATTCAGTGGGATAGAGCGATATCGCTGCTGTCCTCCCCGTGTCGTGTTCAGCGTTATTAATCATAGCCTCGGGATTCAGCGGTAATGGCATCGATAACATCCATAGAAGCCGTGAAAAGGAAGATCCAGAGCCTGCAGCAGCAGGCGGATGATGCGGAAGATCGAGCAGAAATGCTGCAGAGAGAGGTGGACATGGAGCGGCAGTGCAGAGAGCGAGTGAGTGACCCTCTCAAACCTGTGATATTCAGCCGGGCTGTAGTGAGTGATCTGTTATTATACAGTGAAGTTTTACCTCTCTATTTACACTATCCTGTTGTTAACTTCAAAGATATACTGTTCACTGCAATACCAATATCCCTTTATTGCAAACAATCAGTTGTTTGTAAGAAGAGGCCTTTGTAGGCCAGGGGTTTTCAAACTGGGCTCTGGGGGCCACAAGGGAGTGACAGGGAAAAGTCTAGATTAAAACTGTAAAAAAATAAATAAATAAATGAGATTGAAAAATAAATGAATAAAAATGTGATCACAATAAAAATTTTAGTTAGATAATCTATTAAATAGAATAACTAGATTCAAATGATTAACAGTTTTGATTAATATAAATAAATGAAATCAGTATAGTGAGTGGCTTGATAGAATTTTAGATAACTTTAGATTTTAATTCTTAAGTGTATTAATTGGGTGTTTGTAAAAGATGCTTTTTATATTTTAGGATGGGGGTCCCTCACATGATGATCATTTGGGGGTCTGTGACATCTAAAAGATCGAAAACCTTTGTTGTAGGGTTCAGATGACTGCAATATCTTTATTAAATGCTCTTAGATGCGAATGGCAAATGTAAATCCGAGGTCCCTCAAGATTGTAGTTATGTAGTGTCATTGTATGCTCAGATTTTCTTAAACCAAACCCAAACATTCGTTTCACATTATAAAAACATTATCCAAACATCAGTATCCATTAAGGTAAAACAAACGGCAAATATCAGCAAAAAAAGTTTGGGGTTGACGTGACTGAGCTTCAGATGAACTTGAGCTAATACGCTGGCCAGAAGGAGCGGATTAGAGTTCATATTGAGGGCGGTTGTGACGCACAGACTCCAATCATCTTTCACATCATACTTAAGCTCTTTCTATGAGCTGTATCACATACAATCTATAGGTCCAAGTAGTCAGTTAAAACAAGTGATTATGCAATTTTAGTCCACCTGAATGTGGACACTTGAGTTCATCTGACCCAGAACAGGATAATCCTCTTGTGTTCTTGTCTACCGGTAAGAAAAGTGTTGGTTGTTTACATCAGGATAGACCGCAAATAGACATTGTTAAAACAGTCCACGTGATTACAGTGATTCAAGCTTAATTTTATGACGTGACGAGAATGTTTTGCGCACAAAAAGTAAAAATAACGACTTCTCTCCCATGTTTGTCTCCTACGCAGATTTTTTTTTTTTTAATTTATTATTATTTTTTGTTAAAAATGAACAAATCAGTTATTGAGCAAGTACATAAAAAGTCAGTTTTCAAAAGCGCCTCCTTGCCATACCCTGATTCAAAAATGTATGCTTATGAGTTGTAATTTGAGCTGATTTTGCAGGAAAATTGAATTTTACTTGATTTGCCTTTGCGTGGCTATATCAGAAAAAAGACAACCCAGCTACTATATCGGGTGTGAGGATGGCATTCTTACAAAATTTGTATTAGTACACTTAAAGATACACTATGTAACTTTTGGCCCTCTATAGCAGTTAATAAATAAAACTGTATGCGCATTGCAGAAGAACATTGTTTTGCTTGTGCTTTGGCTCTGAACAGCTCCAAAATATAAATCATTATTCTATGTTTATCAAAGTGAATTTGGGTAAAGTAAAGGATATGATTTGGAAGATGGATTCTTTTTCTCATTAATAACATTTTTCTTGAGTAATGGGTAATCTGAAGTCAGAGATTAAATTGCCTAGAAAGTGAAGATAATGCTACATGCGCACAAATTATGGCTAGTTACACGAAATAATGTTGATGTTGGCAACATCGAAGTTGGAACTTGAGTTTAATAACAATAGTTTTCAGTGTGTGTGACTGATCTGACTGAGCTATGGTTAGTAACGTGATTTACTTTAAAACATTTGCTTTTCCAGTAGGTCAGAACAAAAGCGGAAGATATGTTGCTGCTTATTTTAGTTGTTTGTATCTATTTTTGTATTTTAACCTGGATTTTGCCATGAAAATAGCTATAGATGGCTGGCATGGCCTTAACCCACAAACGAATTAGGCCACCTTTGTACTGAGCACTGTTGTTTTGCTAGTACAACTATTGTTGTAAGGCTTCTATTAGCAAGATGACATCAGACTTTTTGAGTAGTGGCAAATACAGCTATAGGCATGTTGTTTTTCAGCATTCTTTCAAAATGATCAACAGACCAAGCATTTATACACGTTCAGTGCATGCTTTAGTGATGTGATCCAGTGTTCCCTCATTTAAAGGGTTGACATAGTAATTGCAGTGCTAGCGTGTAGTTTGCTATTAATGGACAAACTGTTGACCGTGATCCCAACCCTTTTTACCTAGTGAACTTTGCATTTTTAAAGTTTAACTTTCAAGACCGCAATGCATGCATTCAGAGAGATTGTCACTGTGTCTGATGGAAACATCTGCTTCTTCCAGACACACACACACACACATCCCCAATTGGGATGGGAATTGTAACAATTTGTAGTGAATGCATGAGCTGATTAAAATATATAGCTTTGATGCAATAAAAGTAATTTTGGATAAAAGCATCTTGCATAAATATATTAACAATTCTGGTTTGTACACAATTCAATATGTAACAATTCAGTATGTAGCAATAATGGTTCTTGTAGTGATTTTGAGAGAAATATTTTGGAGAAAAAAAGTCTTATTGCCTGCTGCCAAATAATGAGGCCATTTTAGATTTCAACACAACAGATTTAACAAAATGTTAAATGTAATAAAATGAATGCAAAAGAGTTTTTTTTTCTCAGTAACTATATATTATATTAACATGCTAAACAAACAAATATGTGGTAACCATGTCAGACATGATGAAAATAGTAACTAGCTGCAAGTGAGTATCAGTAACAGCTCTTACGAATTCACTAAAAAAACAACTGGCCTGTTACTTGTTTGGAACAAGTGTGCCGCACACGTGCTGAAAACTGAAGCTAAAGCGTTTCGATCGCCCTCTGGTGATTGACTGCAGTATAGGTCATAAACCCCGCCCTCTCCATGTAATTGAATGTGATGTGAGCCAGACTAAAAAAATGTAATTGCACTTCAAATAATTTTTTTGTTCTTGTCACACAGACGTATATTCAAGTGTTCGTCTTTGCAGTATGTTTGGTTTTGATGCTTTTAAAATGGGGGGGGGGGGTGATGTCTTGATTGACAGCTGCGCTTACGAATGAGTCTGTGGGAGAGGGAGTGTGGGCGGGACCTTGATACCACGGCCCCACCTCATGATCACTGCACAGACTCTGGCTCCAAATGATGTAATCAGCAATGACCGTTTTTTAATTTTTTTTTTTTATATAACCTCTGTGGTTTGGAATCCAACTACTGTGCACCCTGTATGTTTTGCGTTGTAGATTTAGTAAAAGTCTTGTGATGAACAGTGGTGCATGAAACATTGTCACAGTGTTTTTAGTACAGTGTTCTGTCTGTATAACAGTTTAAAGTTTAAAGAAGATTTAACAATTTAAAGTTTTAAAGATTTAAAGTAGTTTTTTACATTTTTAGAAAAGTAACTTTTATATCTGTAAAAATTATAGTTCCGTTCTATACACCTAACGAATCATCTATGCTAAAGTGAGTGTGTGCGTTGACCAGACAGTCAAAAAGTGCAATAATGCAATAATTAAAAATAATTTAACTAAACATTTAATTGAAAAGATTTTTCTTCAGTTTGTTTCTGCAGTTTATATCTGCATGTTTTATACAGTTTATATATAGCTTAAAATACTACTGTTACATTTTATTTTTATAGCCTTGAATTTGCACATTGTTGTGAGGAGAACAGGATATGGAAATGGAAAGCTTTGGTCAATAAGATACAGGATATGGATTTTTATATATATATATATATGAGATATAGAGATTAATAGATTAGATACTATACTTTTTCAAAAGGTGTACTTTTGAAGACAAAATACAAAAATATGTGGTTGGAGTCAAAGGAGTTCGAAAACAAGGAGTCATAAATTTTGCACTTAAGTCAACATTAATCTTAAGATTTTCACATCGCATGTCGCCATCACCTTATCCAAAGAGTTTATAGTGAATCACATTTTTCCACCATGCCATGCAGCCCTGGTGTGCATTGACAAATTTTTCCTGTGATCATAGGCCGAGGCTGAGGTGGCGTCCCTGAACAGACGTATCCAGCTGGTTGAGGAGGAGTTAGATCGCGCCCAGGAGAGACTTGCCACTGCGCTACAGAAGCTGGAGGAGGCAGAGAAAGCTGCAGATGAGAGCGAGAGGTGTGGTGGCAGCATCCCAGCATATTAATGTTAACTTCTCACTCTGCACACTATTTTATGTATTTGACTTGCATCCATTGTTGTAATATGAACAAAAATGGACTGAAAGATTCAAGCCAGATTTGTCAGTGGTTTCAAGTAGTTTTTTGGTAATTTGGGATCCATCCAGTGGGGATTAGCTCCAGCATCCCTGTGACCCTACACAGGACAAGCGTTTTGGAAATGGATTCATATTTTTCCACAATACTAGCTACTCTCTTGGGTGTCTTGGTAATGCGGACAGTCAGTACTAAATATCTTGTGCATTGTGTGAACAAAGCCTAGAGGAACCATGAGGAAATACCTTAATCCTGTTATGTTTTGTCTGTTCATGGCATTGCCTAAATGTAATACTGACCATGTGCTTTTTTTTTTTTTTTCCTCACAGAGGAATGAAGGTGATAGAGAACAGAGCAACAAAAGATGAGGAAAAGATGGAGATCCAGGAGATGCAGCTGAAGGAGGCCAAACACATCGCTGAGGAGGCGGACCGCAAATATGAGGAGGTGTGCATGTCACATTTTTACATGACTGGAATCAGTTGAAATCTGAGTCTTTGCACAGTAAATTGCAGTTATTACGGGTGGTGAGATAACCAAAATGTTATGTCATGGTATAGGTCATTTTATATCTCCGTAACACTGTCATATATAGTATACTTTTTGCTGGAAATTTAACCCTAAAATGTTGTTCATTGTAGTTGCACAGCTTTAAGGTTTTTCTTAAAGGATACTGCACTCAAAAATATTAATAAAATAGTCATTACAGCCAGGCCTGAAAGTTCAAAATGGTGGCAAAGTCTTTATGAAGACATGGAAAACATTTAGACAGACTTGGGATTCGGATGAAAGGAAAAATAAGCTAATCCTGAAATATAAGAATTAATTTGTTTTCTTATATTTCATATATAATCATTTAAGAATACACTTACAGTATACATGACAATGACTTTGTGGTCAATTGTCACAAGTATATTCCAAGTTTCATGTCCAACAGCTGTTCACAAGTGAATTTATTGGCTGCTGAATTTTGAATGGCTGTTAGTGGCCATTTATACTGTTTTGTCCAAATGATGGGTTGCAATACCTAAACTTGAATTATTGTTTATTGGGGATTAACTTCCTTCTTCTTAACTTGGCTTTACAGATCTTTGATATTTGCTATTTGACTGTAATTGTAAAATTGTCTCTGTGTGTTTGTTTGACTGCAGGTGGCGCGTAAACTGGTGATTCTTGAGGGTGAGCTTGAGCGCTCTGAGGAACGAGCTGAAGTGGCTGAGGCGTAAGTACATATAATGCTTATTAAACTCTTTAGTTGAGACTGGACTATTGTATCATTATAAAACATCAATACATAACCTCATTAACCTTGTGTGTTAACAGTGGTGTCTGTAGTCATTGATATTTGATGCAGTTCATTTTTTACTAGCACTAACATCATGATAACATGAACAGGCTTAATCTGCATTTGGATAACTGCTCCTTAAATTCCTTGCTAGAAAACATTATGAACAAAAATATATTGATTGGTTTATTCAAAAATGTGTGGAATATATATGTGTATATGCGCCCAGATTATGATGGTAACAAAAGTGTATTTGCATGAATAACCGAGGTTGATATGCATGTCTGTGGTACCTGAAACATACCATTTACTTGTCATTTTGAGTAGACTTGACAGAACTGATCTCTGTCAGAACTGGAAGGTAAAAGTCTCTGGGATTTCCAAAGATCAGCTGCTGCAAATGCTCTATAATTAGTAACTGAAGAGTTCTCAGGGTCATTTAACAACAGCAAGGTTTCTAATTGTCCTTTCTTCACGTTTTCCAAATGCATGCTCCATTGTTCCTTATCCTATATCTCCCCCATTACCCCTCCCCCCACCCCCACTGGCCCTTTTTGGACTAACCCAGTCGAGTCAGGCAGCTGGAGGAGGAACTTAGACTCATGGACCAGAATTTGAAATCCATGATGGCTGGAGAGGAAGAGGTACTGCTGAGAGACTGACGTAGAACGCTAACGCTCGCTTCTTTTTACTTCCTCTCTTTCGGAGACCTTCTCTGCTGCTCTTCTCGGCTTTATCCCTGTGTCAATGAAACGCATCTTTTGCAACAAGGGGCCTCAACTAGAACCTTGGGGAATGCCACACTTTAATTACTGCTGTTATGTAGCAAACATCTTGGAAAAGGATGCTTTTTTGTTATTTGAATAAACATTAAAGTAGCTAGTTTTGACCTCTCAACTGCCATTCTAGTCTGCATGGACTTCTTTTTCTGTGGAAAGTGGTTTGTGAATAACGTTCAGGCATGTAAAGTGTTACTGTCTGATGTGCTTGGAACTGTGAATGGTTCTATGATTAAAATATGGGGAATGGCCTCATTGTTCCATTGACGTTGGGGTCTCTTTAGCTAAAAAAGCTTCCTTTCCTTTCTTCTCAAAATGCTGTCTCTCTCCTCTCCTTTGCCCTTTCTTTTCCTTCATCTCTTGCTGTGGTATAGCAAATCTGGTGACCTTGAGGAAGAATTGAAAAATGTCACCAACAATTTGAAGTCCCTGGAGGCACAGGCTGAGAAGGTAGGCGGAGCACTCATAGCAATTTTCAACGTCCAAATGCCCTGCTGATTACTTTTCAAGTCAGGCTGTATTTGTGGTTGTAGTGTTATTCTTTGCACAACAAATGATTGTATCATTTGTCCAAATTTTAAACATAAAATGAGATTCCCCTTGTTAAATCAGCATTGTATATAGGGTGAGATAAGCCAATGAAGTGAATTATTTAATCAGTTTTGTTGGTCAAGTAAAATAGCTTTCTTATACTCACAGTCTCCACTGACTTCACTGCCATCTCTCTTGCCAAAGCTTTGCATTGTTCTTCTTCTGATTTCAGACGCAACAATATATGTAGCCTATAAAGAATTCTTAAAATATTGAATGACTCCAGCATTAATGATTTAATTTATTTATTCCCCAGTATTCCACAAAGGAAGACAAATATGAAGAGGAAATCCGAGTACTGACTGACAAACTCAAAGAGGTGCATTTTCATTTCACTATATTTAAATTACACTGCTCCATCACGATGTGTGCATATTTCAAATGAAGGCACTCTTCATACACAATGCTGAGCAAATTCAAAAGTGGTTTTCAGCTGTTTATGGACTCCAGCTGCTCTGAAATCCAGACATGGACAGCTCATTATTAAGTCATAATCTTCCCTGCTTTCTCCCTGTTATGGTTAGGATTAGGTTTCTGACCAATCAGGTTGCAGTCTCCCCAATGTTTGAACCAATCAGAAGCACTGCAGTCAAAATTCGGCACAACACTAGTCTAAGCCGTGTAGTGCTGGTGAACTTGCTTTGGGCTTGTGCCTTGATATTCAGTGATAAACACAACACGAGCCATTTGGTCCCTTTGAATTCGACACTGTTATGTTATGATATAGGAACTTTAAAAGCTTCATGCTAAAGCCATCTGGAACTAGATTAAACAGCCATGTCCATGTAAACTGCAGTGAGATGGTTAACCGTAAATACAATCTTATCAATCTACACAGCACCATTCATATAGAAATTAATTTCAGAAGTTACTAACACTGTAAAAGTTATAAATGTTACTATTCTAGTAATTAAATATTGTATATTAAGGGGACTTAAGTCTTAGAAGTTCTTAATTATTTGTACACAAACTTGATTTTGACATTTACTGGCCTAAGCAAACACTGGCCCACCGATAAAAGTCCCAGTCCATCCCTGCAGCAGATGTTAAACTTCATCATTGTCATTTGAATTACGCTGTCAGTTATGTCACTTCACTGCCATTCACATCTCCTTCATGGAATATTAAAGTGTCCTGTGCATGTGCACTTCAGAATGGCCCTGCCTTTAGGGACTTACAATGGCCTCCACGGGGCACAAGACCATAGGGCTAAGTAGTAAGTCCAATTCATAGGGCCGGTTCACACAGAATGCCTTTATGCTGTTAAAAACACAAGACGCAGGTCAGTGGAACAAAAACGCACAAGGTCATGGAATATTACTGAAGTGATTATTTTGTCCAAATCGGTTATTTGAAAAATAATCATAGTAAAATATTATACTGTCTTCCACTCAAGAGTTCATATGAATGTTAATTTTCTTTTCTCTAGGCTGAAACGCGTGCTGAGTTTGCTGAGAGGTCCGTGGCAAAGCTTGAGAAGACCATTGATGATTTAGAAGGTACACCTTCAAGATTTAATATGCTGCCTGTAAATGGTGTGAAACTAATGACAGAATAACAGCAATATACTTTGTGTGTGTTAGCAGTTTTGATGCCTCACTCTTCATAAAGTCATTCCAATTATAACTTCTCTAACCATAATTAGTAATAGGAAATGTTGAAAAACTGTTTCGCATGACCAAAATGAGCTGGTTGTATACTAACATTGCTTGAAATGGTGAAGGCGTGTGTGTGTTTTCGGCAGATGGATCTAGTGTCTTTTTAATGTACTAAAACTGCATGTCATCTGTTTTTGGTGAGGTGTCTGACACCTTAGATGTTCAGTGAATGAGTAGACGACACGTGAGAGCATGTATCGTGGGTTTTTGCGGATGGAGTTTCATTTCAGTGACTGATCAAGATGACTCTCTGAGTGAGGGATGCTTTTGCCAAGGTTTTCTAACCAAGATTTCATACTTATTGCTTGTTGTTCAAACAAACTGTTATAGTTGAAACTGGCCTCTGAAGTCCTCCATCTGACTGCATTATTTTTCTTTTTCTGCTTATTGTTTCGTTCTGTCTTTGTTTGTCCTCTGTCGTTTCTCTGGGATGATGCACAGATGAGGTGTACGCTCAGAAACTCAAGGGTAAAGCCCTCAGCGAGGAGCTGGATCTGGCTCTAAATGACATGACTACCCTCTAAACGCGTTCTTGGTCTCCTTCTCATCCTTCTCCTCTCCCTTTTTTTTGTGCATTGTTCATATGGCTAGTTCTGTTCTGTTTTCTTCTCAATGTGACTTTAAAACGGACATCAGACATTTATTGTTCAGTCTGATTCGATGGAGCTCATGTTGCAGCTCAAGTTGTGTCCTGTCTTTCTCTCCTGATTTTTGTAATCTGTAATGGAATGGTCAACATTGTGTGTTGTTCCCAGCACTGTCCATTTAGAGGTTCATGATAAGCTCGATGTTTAGCAGAGTATCTATCACAGTGTTGACACTTCCACTGCAGCGTCTGTGTCATACGTGCTCACTGCTGCTTTACTTTATCCTGCTGCTGTAATAAATGTCCAAAATGTCTTCCTTCAGTTTCCTCCCGTTTCTTGAGATTTGATTTAATTTATTTACATTATCACACATTTATCATCTGTTCTGTTTTATTTGTGAGTAAATAAATCTAGTTGTCACTGCCTGTATTTGGTAAATCGTGGGTTCCACTTTATTTTGATGGTCCACTTTAGACATTCAACTAACTATAAATTACTTTGCAACTACAGGTCAACTAACTCTTATTCGATTATTAGTAGACTATAAGGTTCCGGTTAGTAGAATAAGTTGACATGTAGTTGCAAATTTACTTGCAGTTAGTAGAATGTCTAAAGTGGACCATCGAAATAGTGTTATTGACTCGTGGACACTGGACAGCACTCAGAACACTGACAACAATATGTATTCCTAAATGTCTTTAGGGCCAAAATCTCACTCAAATATACATCCCTATTGGAATAAAATGCTTCTCAATTTTGGGTTCATGCAGACTTTAAAAAATATAGCCCTTAGACAACAAACTCCCAAGTGTTTTCCTAATGCTAAGAGACATATTACTGACAACTATTGTAAACAAATCAAATTGTTTTTTTTTGATAGACTGTATTTGTATAATATTTATTATTATTATTATTATTATTATTAACAGTAGATGACCATTTTTAAATTTCAGGACTTTGTAATAGGACAGTTCATAGAATAAATCCCTTAAAGATCTTCTGAAGCCTGTATCTTTTTATGAGCACTGTAGTCTGTCAACAAATGGCGCACTTTTTTTTTTTTTTTTTTCTCTCTCTCTCTAATAAGCCATTTTAAACATCAGTGCAATTATTGGTAGAAATATACTTGCTTTTAGATAAATGTTTGTTTGTGTAGAACACTAGGGTAGCTGAACTATGGCCAGAAAAAGCTTACATGGTTTGATATGGACCATGATCTACTTGCGTAGAAACCACTCTCATGTCTGCTGGGCAAGTATTTGAGTTCTCCACTGTGTTGTGTGCACTCCTGTATCAGACAGTGCAGTGATTAAATGGAAACCATTGAAGGGCATTCTTTCACATGAAAAAGGTAAAAAATTGTAACCACTCAAAGCTTAATGATACAGATGTTCTTCTGCATGGTTTGTCATATTAATCTCAATGAACTCTAAAGTCAGAAGCTTACTCTCTGCTATGCAGATGTGAAATCTTGGCAACAAATTCAGCTATGCGAAGAATTCAAAATGTACTTGCATTGTTATAAATTGCAGTCAGACACACTTCAGAACATTACAGTGCACAGTATATAGCTGCTTCTTTCGTGTCCTTGCATAGAGTATGTCTCTGGTCTAAAATCACTTTCTATAACTTTAGCTTCAGTTTTAAACCTAGAAGATTGAAATATTAAAAACAAAATCATAAAAAGTAATGCCCGATGTCATTGTTTTCTTGAATGCGCTATATTTACATACTTGGAGGTGTTCCAAAAATTAGGTTTAACGAGTAAGTTTTCTTTCTTGGGTAAGTTTAACTAACTCTGAGTAACTTCCAGTTCCAAAAACGAAGGTGTCCTAGTGACAGTGTAATTATGCATTTAAGTACTCAGTAATATTAATTAACTGCATGTTAACCGAAGTTAAATTGCTTTCTGAAATCTAAAACCCTTTTGTTGACATCTCAAATGTGCTTTAAGATTTCAAGACTTTTTTTTTTTTTAAGAGCATAAATCAGCTGCAGTTGATTAAAACGGACAGATGTTAAGTCTCCTGACTCTTATACCAAACTTAACATTAGTGTTTCTTGTTTGCAGCTATAAGATTCTAAACCAATGTTTTAGTTGTCACATCTGCTATAATTAAGGTCTGGAATGACTCCTGTACTCCATGTAAATGTGGAAATGTAGTTTAGGGGATCCATTGCACCTTAAAGCGTTTGTTCACCCAAAAATGAAATTTCTGTCATTTAAATTACTCACCCTCATGTTGTTCCAATCCCATAAGACCTTAGTTCATCTTCGGAACACAAATTAAGATATTTTTGATGAAATCCGAGAGGTATATGACTACATAGACCGCAATTTAATCAACACTTTCAAGGTCCAGAAAGATATTAAAGACCTTGTTAAAACAGTCTACATGACTGCAGTGATTCAACCTTAATTTTATGAAGCAATGAGAATACTTTTTGTGTGCAAAATAAAATAAAATAAAAATTACCTTATTCAACAATATCTTCTCTTCTGTGTCATTCTCATGTTTACATCCAGCACTTCCAGGTTCTGCGTCAGAACACCGACTCATTATTGGCCGGCTCCTGCATCAGCATCGCATGCGTCGTGCTGCTCACGTGTGCAGCTTTGGCCAATACTGAGCCGACATTCGGTCGTAAACATGGAAGTCTTCACTGCATCACCTGCGTAAGGATAATGACAGAAGAGAAGAGATTGTTGAATAAAGTTGTTTTTTTTTTTGTTTTTTTTTTGCGCACTAAAAGTATTCTCGTCGCTTCATAAAATTAAGGTTGAACCACTGCAGTCACGTCTACTGTTTTAACGATGTCTTTAGTACCTTTCTGGACCTTGAAAGTGGTGATTATATTGCTTCCTATGAACGAGTCCTATACCTCTCGGATTTCATCAAAAATATTTTAATTTGTGCTGCAAAGATGAACGAAGGTCTTACGGGTGTAGAACGACATGAGCGTGACAAATTTCATTTTTGGGTGAACTGACCCTTGAGCTGTCACATAAATTTGCAACTTGGAACCACAGCTATTGATGCTGCCGAAGTCCGACACAACCTAGTTGGAGTTGCTTGTGTTATTTACAGTGCCTTTTAAAATGCCCTAGTTTTATTAAATATTGAATGCTGACATATTACACACTGCTGATGGCTTACAGACATGGCTGCTTGTTAATAGCTGGTTTGACAGAACAAAAACTTTACAAACTCAAAGGTGCCGATAAATGGAATATGGAAACTCCACTGAAAAAACACCCATGGATTACAGTATCTTATCATAAATATGTGCACAGGGGTTTATACAGTGTGAACTCCAGGGAGAGTTATATTACTGTTTAGGTGTTTAGGTGCAATTCTTTTAAAGTGTGGTTTCTTTTTTCTTTTCTTTTTTTTTCTTCCCCTCTTATTTTTATAGCTCCTATATCACAATTGTCAAGATTTGATTGCCTGATCAATTTATGTGATAGTCTACTTTGCGTTTTTTCATTATTCTGAGGTTGTATATCACGAGGTTGTTGTCTCACCAAGTCTCTTTTTGTTCTCACATCATCAGAGAAACTAGCCCAGGCCAAAGAGGAGAATCTGAACATGCACCAAGTGCTTGACCAGACCCTTCTGGAGCTCAACAATTTATAAAGATGAAGTCTTACAACACACTAAGCTTTCCAGCGGGGCCTGATGCACATGCTCTCCAGCTTCGGCCATACGGAGGGTGCTTTGATAAAGGAATGTCTTATAGTCACACACTTCCTATTTTCTTTCCAAACAATGTATTGTAATGGTAGCAAAGCCAGCAGTACTTTAAACAAAGCATTTACTTGGATTTGTAATAAATTTATTGTGACTGTCTAATTTGGTTTGATCTATTCTAAACATCACATTTACTACAAATGTTGTTTCCTCCAAAGTCAACTTTGACCTCAACTAAAAAAAAATGCTGTAATTTACAACTTTGGACTTAACCATACCAACAATTTAAAAGAATGTTTTTGCACTTTTGAGATTACTTTTTTTTTTTAAGCTTTTTCATCAATTTGTACCAAAATGCACAACCTGTGATTGTAACTGTCTTTCAAGTCACAAAATTGTACAACAAATGCTCAGTATGCAGTGCTGCAAACTTGTGGCCTTTCTGTGAAATTTGCTGTTCCAAATGCAAAATATGTTTTTGACGTGATTTTTATGATCTCATGTCTGACCCTCGTGGGGGAGGGTCCAAAAAATAATTTGTGCTGATTATACCCTTGCTTTTACAGGCCTAAATTCTTTTAAAATATTGTGACATGGCAGTAAGTGACAAGAAGTTGGTCATAGTGATATACAATTGGGCCTGTATGACATGGCTGATGTTTTTGACTATAATAACTACTGCAAACTCTTTTGTCTATGGGTCAGACTAAATATGCGAAGTAACAGCACACTGAATAACACAATCATGCTACTTAAAAACTAATGATAGGGTTGTTTGAGATGTTATGTGAAAGAATGCAATGGATTTGATTCATTGGGGAACATAAATTTTACATTGTTTAAAACTCTAATGCAAATCACTATATAGTAAATCATAGAAAAAGCAATACAATTATTTGGTATATAAAAGGGATATAGTAAAAGAAACAAATTTTGGGCCATTATGACACGCCTTTTTAACTAATTCCTTAAATTTTAAGAAGCCTCACCCAATTATGTATCCTATGCAATTGTTTGAGCTGTTTGATTAAAATGAATAAAATAATGAAAATAGAACTTTGCCTTTTAATGATTCGTTTACCTGTCTGTTATTCTCGAAAAATCATCCTCTTAAGACGTCTTGACACTGCAACAGTTAAGACTGGAAGAGTGGTGACAGATTAAACGACTGAATTAGAACAGTTTATGGAGTGATTAGTGAATTTGTATATGTGCCTTGCCATATAAGTGTTTATGCAAAGAAAAAATTATTTTCAATTAATAAACGCAGACTCTGCTTTCACATTTATTAGGTGTAAGAGAGCCCCTTTAAAAATACAATATACAATACAAAAATGTGACTTTACATTCATTGTAGTGCCCCCTATTGGCCATTTGGTGTGAGTTCTTGTATCTTATTCGCAAGAAATGGTACAACACTCTCACCAAGTTTAAATTCTCTATAGGCCTTACTATTGGTCTGCATGGTCAGTTTTAACAAAGTACTACTACTGTTAGCCCCAAGTGGCAACTGTCGGGATCCAGGCACATGAAGAGCATGACCAAAACGGTATGCTCTGGATACAGTACGGGTTCGATCTCATGAGAAAACAACTATTTGTTAGTATAACAATGTCCGTAAACAATGGGAAAAAATACAGAGAGCAGCAGTTTTCCTTTCTGGCACGTTTTTAATCTTCAAACCAAAGTCGACAACGTTTAAATCCCATATAAGCGCGCTTCCTATAATATTTACTCATTAGGTCAGTAAGCGGACAGTAGGCAGTCTTTTGTGGCTGTTTGAATGCATTCGACCACATGAATGCATCTACACTATGAAAGCAATCTGGTCGAATGCATTTTCGACTACCTCTGGAAGTGGTCGAAAATGGACAAGCTCAAAACATTGTAGACTCCGTTGACACCTGTATTAAGCGTCTTCCACTTGTGATCTGACCTCTTGCCAAATTGCAGGCCCTGTAGATACGAATTCTCTAGTAAGCAGAAATCAGATATTTACCATAATATATTTCTTTAAATAAGAGGAAGAAGCTGATATATTGATTGAATTGATGCTTTGAAGGATTTGCTTCCACAGCAGCCATGATTAACAGCAGTTAACGGCAATCTATTGCTGTGGTTAAAGGGTTAGTTCACCCAAAAATGAAATTTATGTCATTAATTCACACTCACCCTCATGTTGTTCAACACCTGTAAGACCTTTGTTCATCTTTGCACAAATTAAGATATTTTTGTTGAAATCCAAGATGTATATGACTCGTCCATAGAAAGCAATATAATCAACACTTTCAAGGTCCAGAAAGGTACTAAAGACATTGTTAAAACAGTCAACGTGACTACAGTGGTTCAACCTTAATTTTATGAAGCAACGACAATACTTTTTGTGTGCAAAAACAAAACTAAAATACTGACTTCATTCATGTTTCAATGTTTTTAAAGTACTTTAAAAAAGTACAATTTCTGAAAACTACCTAATTACAGTAAAGTGAGTATTTGTAATTCAGGATCCAGAAAAAGGAGAAGTGGGTTTGCCTATATATCAAAACTAAAAACAGAAAAAGGGAAAAGAATCAGATATGTATCGTTCACAGGGCAATTACTGGCCATAGTGATAAGATTACATAAAATATATGATGAGACTAAAACATGCACTTATCTGCTCTGACTCAAGTTCAGTCTTACTAACCATAAATGCCCAACAATCATATACAGGAACAGATATCATGTTAGAAATCCTTCATTTACACTTTAAAGAAATTTCACCTTAAAAACTTAAAGGCACAATATGTAAGAATTTTGGATTAAAATATCCCAAAACCACTAGAACAATGTTATATATTTTGTTGACTTGTGATTCGAAGAATATTTAAATCCAAAGAAATAAGCAATTTTAGCCAGGACATGGACCGTGTCCCTGCGTCGCCTATTAATTGTCACGGAGTCACAGCCAACGCCCACCAACATCCACGCATCATCACCGGATCTCCATGCTCCACCCACTCGTTCACAATCCCCTGAATACTAATCACCTGCACCTACATCTCCTCACCCATGGACTATATAAAGACTTTCACTCCCTCACTCCTTTGTCTGGTCTCATCACACGTACCTAGACTCCTACCTGTGTCTCCAGTTCCTGTCGTCATCCATCTCCTTGTTCTCCGTTCCTCACTGTTCCCATCACCTGCAAATACAAATCCTGTTACTCATCAGCTAAGTGACTGTTCAGAAATGCTTGTTCATCTTGACTGACCTGCTTCCACTGTTTACCTGTGTTCGTGCCTCTGTCAATAAAATTACATCTGTGTTCACTTACCTCTCTGCCTCCGTCTGTGTCCTGACAGAAGACCAGACCTCACGCAGAGCACCTCGGACACAGGCGGGGGTCGCACCCCGGACCCGTTTGCCACCTTGGTCCTCACTACTACAACCATCCACAAAAACTTCACCTACAGTCCCGGATGATCTTGTGCACGCCGTCCGCCAAGCACTCCTTCAACCAGCACTCACCGCTTCTTCGCCACCTGCCTCTGTCAATCCCATGGCCCGACCAGCGACATTCTCCGGCGCGGTGGAGGATTGCAGTGGGTTCCTCCTTCAGTGCTCGCTCTATCTAGAAGCCCAGTCTCAACTCTTCTCTTCTGAGCGTGTCCGGGTGGCGTTCGTCGTCTCCTTACTCTCAGGACTAGCGCTACAATGGGCTCAACCCCCTCTAGGAATCCAACGCCCCAGTAACAGCCACCATCTGCGCTTTCTTCAGCCATTTTCGAGAGGTATTCGGTCAAAGTACAGCCGATCTGTCAGTACACGACCAAATCTTCAACCTACGTCAAGGTGATAAAACTGTGAGTATGTATGCCCACCGATTTCGTATGCTAGCGGCCGCTGATAACGGCCTTCCGCCAGGGGTTGAATCCTCAATTAAAGCAGTTGATGGTTGTGTATGATGACACTATGGGGTTGGAAAACTTAATCCAAAAACCATCCGCGTGGCTCAACGAATGTGTGCTCCACACTCCCACTGCCAATCCTCTGCCCGCCTCACCATCTGTCGCCCTTGCAGCAACTGAATGCATGCAAGTGGACTCCTATCGTCTAACTCGTGCAGAGCATCAGAGAAGGATTCAATTACATCTCTGTCTGTACTGTGGGGGAGAGAACCATGTCATCGCTGCCTGTCCCATCCGACCACCACGCCCAGCGGTGAGTACCATCCAATTGCCCACTCGGATTGCACCCCTTACTAGAACTTTTGTACAAATTCTTAATTCTCACGTCTGTTTCAGTGCAAGCCCTCATCAACTCCGGCTCCGCAGGGAACTTCATCAGCAACCAGATTCTCCAGAAACTAAATGTACGTCGTAAACGCTGCCAACAGGATCTCTGTATAGAAACCATCCAAGGAAAGCCGCTGGGCCGTGGTCACATCTGGCACTTCTCCCCCACACTGACGCTCCGCATTGGCTGTCTGCACACGGAGAAGATCACATTCATGGTGCTGGAAGGATCCACTGCGGACATCATCCTGGGACGCCCCTGGCTCACACAACACCAGCCAGACATCCAGTGGAATACGGGTGAGATCCTCAAATGGAGCGACAAATGCTTTAAAGACTGGTTATCTCCTGTCAGAAAGTCTTCTTCGAATTCCCGATCTTCCTCTCCTAACTCGAATGTTCTTCCAGTCTTCTCAACTTCTACTGAAAGCCCAGAAACAGACCTCAAAGTGGAAATTCCTCCTGAATACCGGGCATTCTAGGATGTGTTCAGCAAGCTTTTGGCAATGCAACTTCCACCTCATCTGCCATGGGACTGCACTGCCTGGGGCTACTCTACCTAAGGGTAGGGTTTACCCATTGTCCATCCCGGAACAGAAGGCCATGGAGGAGTACGTACAGGAGGCTCTAAAACAGCGTTTCATTCCACCATCAACATCCCCTGCCGCTTCAAGCTTCTTCTTCGTGGCCAAGAAGGATGGAGGCTTGAGGCTGTGCATTGACCGTCACCTGAACTCCCAGACAGTAAAGTTCACCGATCCCCTTCCTCTGGTCCCGGCTGCGCTGGAACAGCTACAAGGAGCTCGCATCTTTTCCAAGCTGGACCTGCAGAGTGCGTACAACTTCATTTGCATACGCCGGGGGGATGAGTGGAAAACAGCCTTCATTACACCGTCTGAGCACTATGAATACAGGGTTATGCCATATGGCCTGTCCAACTCTCCCTCCGTCTTCCAGAACTACATGAATGAGGTGTTCCGGGAGTTCCTCCACCAGTTTGTTGTAATCTGTATAGACGACATCCTCTCCCGGAACCTGACCGAACATCGCCAACACGTCTCCCAGGTCCTCGAGAAGCTCTGCAAAACGCCATCTTTACCTCAAGCTGGAGAAGTGCGAGTTCCACACTTCCTGGGCTATGTCATCGACCAGCACGGCATCCAGATGGACCAGAGGAAGGTGGAAACCATCCGCAACTGGCCATTACCCACAACTGTGAAAGAGTTACAGCGTTTCCTGGGGTTTGTCAATTACTATTGTCGCTTCATCCACAACTACAGCCTCCTCAGTGCACCCCTCACCTCGCTCCTCAAAGGCCCTAACCCTGACCTCCCGTTCGTCATCGAAGTCGACGCCTCAGCCACCGGGGTCGGAGCAGTATTGTCACAGCTGCAGGGTGATCCACCACGACTCCATCCATGTGCCTTCTTCATACATGGGTCCATTCACCATACATAGGTCCATTCACCATACAGAGGCGGCTCAACGAGGTCATCTATCGTCTCAATCTTCCAGCACAGTATTGCATCTCACCTTCATTCCATGTCTCACTGTTGAAACCCCACACTGTTCCTATGCCCTCTCCTTCCACAGATTCCGGTGGCGATGCGGTATCTCCTCCTGAGCTCGCTGAAGAAACCATCTTGCGGGTGCGGGCGATCCTCGACTCCCGATGACGGGGTCCACAACTAGAATGCCTCGTCGACTGGGAGGACTATAGCCCAGAAGAACATTCCTGGGTCAACCGCCACGACATCCTCGACCCCTCACTCCTCTCAATTCCATGCCGAACATCCGGACCGCCCTGCTCCACGGGGTCGAGGTAGACCCCGTCGTCGTCCCATCCGTTCGTCAGGAGCCCCACGCTCCACCCGCTCGTTCACAATCCCCTGAATACTAATCACTTGCACCTACATCACATCACCCATGAGCTATATAAAGATTTTCACTCCCTCACTCCTACCCGCTACTCACCTGACTTCCCGTGTCTTCAGTTCCTGTCATCATCCATCTCCTTGTTCTCCGTTCTTTGCCCATCACCTGCAAAGACATATCCTGTTACTCATCAGCTAAGTGACTGTTCAGAAGTGCTTGTTCATCTTGACTCACCGACTTACCTGTGTTCGTGCCTCTGTCAATAAAATTACATCTATGTTCACTTACCTCTCTGCCTCCGTCTGTGTCCTGACATTAATGACATCATACCCACGTTACCCTTGGTTTCCAGTTTTACTTTGTATAAACCATGGAAACACCAAAGACGCTTTAATTTAGTATGTGTTTTATTAGTGAGCAACTGTTTGGATACATTCATCGACAAATCTAATCGTTATATAGCTTAACACAGTCTTATTATTATTAAATCTTGTCTTCTTGATTTACAGTGAGTACCATGTTTTACCATGACTAATATTGATCTAGCTTACTGCAGTGTGCAACAAGTGTCTCATAGCAGCCACTGAGCAAACACACAGAGTAGCACTATAACAACTTTCAGCATCTACTATGATAAAACAGCGCTGCTTTACCCCACATATGCTTGACCAGAAGAAGTGGAAGCTGTGACTGTGGCATAAAAGTTCCGCTGCTCTCGAGCCGTGTGTCACGCTTGTCTCTCTTTACTAATCACTCCAGCGGCCTCGTTTCTGCTCGCACAGCACTCGGCCCTGCTCTGCTTCATACTACAGTAATGTTAGTAATCTCATCCATGAACATAATTTCTGCCCGTCCCATCCCGATTCTTTTACACCACCTGTAGACATGAAGACAAAACATTCCATGATTTCATGAAATCAGTTATTTTGATGTGATAATGTAAACATAAGTTGCTATGGCTTAAGCTACTGATCTTTTGTGTGTGTGTGTGCTGTTATTGCATATATTATTTTTACTTTTATAGTTCTATTCAATCTTTAATCCAATGATATAATACTCATCTTATTTAACTTTATCAATAACCCTTCCTTCTAACATGTTTTTTTTTTTCCAGTGTCAAAAAATACTGCTATCATTTCTTTATTTACCAATGTTTTCCTTATTTCCGTTTCCGAAATATGGTCCATTGTTCCCCTATACACACATCCCTGAAATTCCCAAATACATTAGTTGATTCACTATCATCTTTTCCATTAATTTGCATACAAATGATCAGTCAAAGCTTATAAATCTGTAATTCAAAGGATCACAGGTTCCATGGTGTCCTTATAGGAATAATTAAAGCTTCTTTCCAGCTATTCGGTAATGTTCCCTCACTCCAGATCTTATTGAAAAAGTTTGGAATCACTTCTAATGCACTTCTATCACAAATGTTTTATTGTAACTTACTCCATCATAACTGATGTTTTTATTGACTTCAATGCTCTCTTTAACCTAGGATAAGAAAAAAAAAATCACCCAACACACTTTTTCCTAAGTTTTGGATATTCTTTTAGCGTTTTATTCCTTAGCTCTTTACTTTCATTAGTTAGATTATCTGAGCTATTGATACTAATAAACACGCTCCAAAACATCTCAGCCTTTTCTTCATAATTTATTGCTATTTTTTCAACCTTGCATAAAATTGAATAAACACTTTATTTTAAGGTGACGTAGTTACACTTTACTACATATACTATAGTAATAACAGTAAATTATGCATAATTACAAATAACTAACCCTAAACCAAACCAAACCCTAACCATTACTCTATAGTAAGTATGTAGTTAATTAATATTACTCAGTATTTATTTGAGTAAGTACAATGTTACTACGTCACCTTAAAATAAAGTGTAACCATGGATAATTCTTTCCTGAAATTCTTTCCTTATGCCACTCATGTGTTTGATCATTCTCCAAACATCATGTATTGGAGTATTTTACCTGTACTATTACAGAAATGTGCCCAATATTCACTTTTTGCACCCCAATTTTCCTTGTGACTTCAGTTCTCTTTAGAATATTAAAAGTTTTCATTTTCTCTCACTATATTACAATCCTCATTCCACCAAATGCAATCTAGTCTTTCCTCCTCCCATTACTGGAATACATATTGATGACACATTTTGTTTTACTGATACAATCTGCGAGTTTATTAATTTAATGTCATAAACTCCAGCTGCATCACTCATTTCTAAAAATTGTCTCCAATTCACTTTTTCATATATCCACCTGCCAGTACTTTCTTGGTTAAATTGCACTTATTGCTGAATTACTCCAATTAGCGTGTGCTAGACAAGGGTTCGATCAAGTACAGTATTCCAGCCTGTGTTCACATCAACCCGCGTATAATCACTATCATTAATGCACAACAAATTCCTTAGATCCATCCAAGTGGCATCATTTATTGTTCCTCCCCATTCAGTGTTTTGTAAATTAAAATCCCCACACCAAATTACTCTTTCTTCATTTCCTCAGTAATCGCTCAGCAGTCAGCACCAAACTTCTACGCGAAGTTTATTTTTAGATAACTATTATTTCCTGTCCATACTTCAACTCTTTGTAGCTTCTGTGTTTACTTGCCTGTTTACTAGTGACAGCGCCACTCAGCGGCAGGAGCGTGCGGTGCAGAGGACGTGAACCCGGAAGCGTAAGCCAATCATTTAAACCAAACAAAAGCCCTCGGAAGTGTCGCGTGTGTTTTTTATTCGGGAAAGAGAAATTGAAGATTAAGTTTGAAAATGTTACCAAACAAAGCGCTGACAGAAGGACGATCTAAACCACGCCAATATCATCGGATTTATTAGCTTTGGAGTCTTTGATAGATCGATTCTTTATTTGGCTGTGTAGGACAGTTCTGTGATTTGTCTGTATTGTAACGCTGCAAATGAAATTGGCAGGTTTAAACTACCTCTGATTGATGGGGAATTAAGTAAATCTGTCTCTACAGGCATTGTTCGTGTTTACTTTCACAACACTGCTGCTGTACATTTAGTGTATTTCTGTTCGATCCTGATTGTTGCTCATAATCGAATGATCGGATAGCTCAGTTAATTATAAAGAGAAAGGAGCTCGTGCAGAATGACTCTGGCAGTGTTTTTTGGCTGTGCTTTCATAGCGTTTGGTCCAGCTTTCGCCCTGTTTGTTTTTACTATCGCCAAAGATCCATTAAGAATCATCATTCTCATCGCAGGGTAAGTCATGTGATCACATTTCACTCACATCATCTACAGTCAAATACATAATGCATTTAACATAAGGGTGTTTTATACACACAATGAATTGGTCAGTGCCATAGAGAGAAAAGCACCAGAAGACGGGTTTTTCTCTTTTTTTTTTCTTCTTCTTCTTCTTCTTCTTTTTTTTTTTTTGTATGTAAGAGACAGGCTCAGTTTTGGACACACAGTTGCTTTGGATATCACATTATTTTTCATTATATAATGTTTAACAAATCAGCAGTTTATGAACATTCTAATATTAGAATAAGTCTGATTTCCATGACGTTAATGAAGTCTGTTTAAAGTCTCATCTGAATGTTTATGTGGAGCCCATGGGAGGAGGCAGAAGTGGAGAATACAGGCAGATGATACATGTGTTTGTTTCAGGGCGTTTTTTTGGCTGCTGTCTCTGTTGCTGTCCTCTCTGGTGTGGTTCATCGCTGTAAAGGCTAGTAACGGGTCACAGGATCCCACCCTGCCGAGGGCCCTGCTTATTTTTGGAGTTTTCTTTTCGGTCTTGCTTCAGGAAGTGTTTCGTTTTGCCTACTACAGACTGCTCCGGTAAGACTCATTATGGTGTGCCATAAATGATAAGAAGTCCTCAGTGCCAAACATGACGACTACACACCACAAACATACAAGCTAGTTTCTATTAGAAAGGCTCAGATTACAGAACTTTTTAAGGCTAAGGATCATAACTAACATAAATCAACATATACTTTTCTACTTGATTAATCATCGGACATTAAGAAAACTGTTTTCTGAGATGTTATGTTTAAATATGCAAATAAAGCAGTGTCTAATTAAATATGCACTCATTTGTGTTCGTATTTGTATTAATTTATTTCTAGAACAGAACATTGGATAAAGTCAGGTTCAAAATTCTTGCTTCATTTTGTTGACATAAGGGAAAATGCTGCCAACAGCCAGAAAAACCATACATTTTTGATACATAGTTTTTAGGAATAAAATGTATAAAGTATACAGTCAGGCAAATTTTATAGCTGCTGAAGTGGAGTTTTCTGACTTACTGCAGGAGAAAAAAATTTAAATGGCCTTTAAATTTAAATAGATAAAGAGTAATATGAACACTTAAATGTCTATTTTGAATGTTTTCTTTCCATTAGTCATGTCATGGAAGCAAAATAGCCTCAAAATTGAGCAGTACATGGAAAAACTGCCTGCATTGTCTTACAAAAGTATAAATTACAGAATAGATGTCGTGATTTTGAAATTTGTTCTGATATAAGGAATAATAATAGCTTCTTCCAGTTGATGCTGTAGAGCAGGGCTGCCCAATCCTGTTCCTAGAGATCTTCCTTCCCACAAAGTTCAGCTCCATCCCTGAACGAACACATCTGAAGCAGCTAATTAAGATCTTCAGGAGCACTTGATAATCACAGTTAGGTGTGTTTGATCAGGTAGGTAGATCTCCAGGTCCAGGATTGGACACTCCTGCTCTAGAAAGACCCTGTGTTACTTGTATTTTTTTGGTGGTGATTGCAAATTCAAATGGATGCCCTGCTGTCAGCTGTTGTAAGGGAACTTGTTTCCTTGAAATGGTGATAAATTTTTAACTCTTGCATTGATTCATCAGGAAGGCCAACGAGGGTCTGGCAGCCATTAGTGATGACGACGGTTTAGCCATTTCAGTCCGGCAGATGGCTTACGGTAAACTGTGTTCTTGTCACACTTTGTGCTGCTCAGCATGTTATTGTGTTTGATGTTGCCTGTTGCCTGCAAGATCACTAGATGGCACCTTTGGCAGGTTTTATCAGGTTGTCGGTGTGTTTTGTGTGCAGTGGCTGGACTGGGCTTTGGCATCATGAGTGGTGCGTTCTCCATGATCAACATCCTGTCTGACTCTCTGGGTCCCGGGACGGTCGGCATCTATGGAGACTCACAGTATTACTTCATTACAGCAGGTGAGCTCCTGCAAAGCCTTGTGGGCCATCCAGATAGGCAGAGTAATTAACAGCTTCAACATTTAGGTGTGGCGTTTTTATGTCAGCAATAACAAACACTTGACGAATTACACAAAACCAACCCTGCTTTTGGGAAAAGCTGTATATTCTATTCTAAAAATCGCTGGGAGCAAGTGATTTACCCTTGATGCCACATGGGTCACTCACAGAAAATATCTGAAAAACATTTGTTTTGTCCTGTAATATTTCTAGTCCTCTGAATGTATTCTGATAGCCTTGAAAGGGTTTAAACAAAGTCAGTCTAGTATAGGTTTTTAGGTTCAATCTTGTATAGGTTTTTAGTTGTTTATCTATCTATTATAACCTGGATTTGGCAATGAAATACAGAAGCACCGCTTCCATTTTTGTGACAGCGTAAAGGTCAGGTGCTACTTTTACAAGAAACACATGTATATTGCATTATTAAGAGCGCACACATATATTCATTTTCTTGATTGTTTCAGTTAATTATAATTAACATGTCATGTTTATTGAAACTGGGCATTTTAATGAAACCATGAAACCTTCTCAAACGTCAAATAACAGAACCTCAGATTGATATTTGTAACTGGCTTAAAATTTCACCATCATGTATAGAAACATTCTTCCTTAAAACTTAAATTAAATTTTAATTAATTTCTGCTAGGTGCCAAGGCAGCATTTCTCATTTTCATGTACTTTAAGTTGATGTATTGAAATAACTGTTGTTAGGGGTGGGGTGTATTGGGAAATTGTCTTTGAGTCAAAAGCTTGTGACGCACTGCTTTAAGGCTTGTGTGTTTAATGTGTAGCGCTGATGACTCTGGCGCTGACGCTGCTGCACACGTTTTGGGGTGTGGTGTTCTTCGAGGGCTGTGAGAAGAGCCGCTGGTGGGTCATCGCTGTTGTCGTCTGTCTCCACTTGTTAGTCGCTGGCCTGGTGAGCTTAACATGGACACACACATTTCATCCTGAACATGTTAACCTGTCTGTGATGTGAGGTCATAGCCTTTCAATGCCTTTCAAAGTCCATTCAGTTTAGTTGATCCAGACACTTGATTTCATGTATTCAGTTTTCTTGTGCATTATGTCATACTTATGATCTTATTAAAATCATATGGTTTATCTTTATTCACTTTAATATACAGGTGCTGGTCATATCATTAGAATATCATCAAAAAGATGTATTTCACTAATTCCATTCAAAAAGTGAAACTTGTATATTATATTCATTCATTACACACAGACTGATATATTTCAAATGTTTATTTCTTTTAATTTTGATGATTATAACTGACAACTTAGGAAAATCCCAAATTCAGTATCTCAGAAAATTAGAATATTGTGAAAAGGTTCAATATTGAAGACACCTGGTGCCACACTCTAATCAGCTAATTAACTCAAAACACCTGCAAAGGCCTTTAAATGGTCTCTCAGTCTGGTTCTGTAGGCTACACAATCATGGGGAAGACTGCTGACTTGACAGTTGTCCAAAAGACGACCATTGACACCTTGCACAAGGAGGGCAAGACACAAAAGGTCATTGCAAAAGAGGCTGGCTGTTCACAGAGCTCTGTGTCCAAGCACATTAATAGAGAGACAAAGGGAAGGAAAAGATGTGGTAGAAAAAAAGTGTACAAGCAATAGGAATAACCACACCCTGGAGAGGATTGTGAAACAAAACCCATTCAAAAATATGGGGGAGATTCACAAAGAGTGGACTGCAGCTGGAGTCAGTGCTTCAAGAACCACTACGCACAGACGTATGCAAGACATGGGTTTCAGCTGTCGCATTCCTTGAACTCTTGAACAACAGACAGCATCAGAAGCGTCTCGCCTGGGCTAAAGACAAAAAGGACTGGACTGCTGCTGAGTGGTCCAAAGTTATGTTCTCTGATGAAAGTAAATTTTGCATTTCCTTTGGAAATCAGGGTCCCAGAGTCTGGAGGAAGAGAGGAGAGGCACACAATCCACGTTGCTTGAGGTCCAGTGTAAAGTTTCCACAGTCAGTGATGGTTTGGCGTGCCATGTCATCTGCTGGTGTTGGTCCACTGTGTTTTCTGACGTCCAAGGTCAACGCAGTCATATACCAGGAAGTTTTAGAGCACTTCATGCTTCCTGCTGCTGACCAACTTTATGGATATGCAGATTTCATTTTCCAACAGGACTTGGCACCTGCACACAGTGCCAAAGCTGCCAGTACCTGGTTTAAGGACCATGGTATCCCCTGTTCTTAATTGGCCAGCAAACTCGCCTGACCTTAACCCCATAGAAAATCTATGGGGTTATTGTGAAGAGGAAGATGCGATATGCCAGACCCAACAATGCAGAAGAGCTGAAGGCCACTATCAGAGCAACCTGGGCTTTTATAACACCTGAGCAGTGCCACAGACTGATCGACTCCATGCCACGCCGCATTGCTGCAGTAATTCAGGCAAAAGGAGCCCCAACTAAGTATTGAGTGCTGTACATGCTCATAATTTCCATGTTCATACTTTTCTGTTGGCCAAGATTTCTAAAAATCCTTTTTTTGTTTTGGTCTTAGGTAATATTCTAATTTTCTGACATACTGAATTTGGGATTTTCCTTAGTTGTCAGTTATAAGCATCAAAATTAAAATAAATAAACATTTGAAATATATCAGTCTGTGTGTAATGAATGAATATAATATACAAGTTTCACTTTTTTAATGGAATTACTGAAATAAATCAACTTTTTCATGATATTCTAATTATATGACCAGCACCTGTATGCTTTAAAATCAATATTCTATTAATTTTCAATTTACCTAGCATTTTTTTGCTTTCTTCACATCTCTTATTGGAAATCAAGTCTCATTTAAAAATTGTTTAAATCTAAGCCCAGTCACTTTATTTGCAATTGAACTGCAACTCAACTAAGGCACTAGATGGCCACTCGTTAACCATCATACTATTTAAATCAGTGGTCTCAAACTGCCAGCCTGCGGGCCATTTACGCCCGCGGGCCATTAATGGAGATGAGAAATAAAAACCCGCCCTGCACAGCTATGATTAGCTGTTTGCCTGAGCTTTCGATGTTGTTAAGGAAAGGCCGAAGCTCATCGGTTGGTCCTTGTCACATGACCTGCTTGCGGCATTCTAAAAAGTTGAGATGTTTTTATCTTGCCGTAGGCGTGCCGCCTACATTACAGTAAAATCACTCGCGCAAGTCTTGAGCATCGTCCGATGCTACCAATAAACGTTACCGATGCTCAAACGGCATCTTGGGCAAATGTGGCTCAGCTGTGTGAGCATAAGCACTGCCAGGTGTCTGGCAAGAAATAGAATAGTGTACAAATGTATTCAGGGATTGCATTTGTTCAGTGCAAAATTTTGATGGTATTTAAGCTAAAATAAAGTGAGGGAAAATATTTGCACTAACTGTTAAAAACTAATACTGTATGTAACAATGATAGAGACACTGATGTTTACATTTTTTGTTAAGTACAGCAAAAATATTTTAGTAATGAAGTAAATGAGAAATAATGCAAAGGAAAGAAAATTTTCAGAAATGTTGCGCTTTCTTGTGATTTAATTGTTAAAATGGCCCTCCTATGAGGTGTCAATCACAGCAACGGCCCCCAGCCATTTTGAGTTTGATTGAGATTTAAATGATGGCGAGAGATAAGATCACTGGTCAAAGTTTCGGGGCAGTTTGGGTTTTTTAAGGAATGTTTCAGCAAGTATGCATTAATTGATCAAAAGTCAATGTAACTTTTACATTGTTACAAAAAAAAAATCTATTTTAAATAAATGCTGTTCTTTTGAACTTTGTTTATCAGAGAATCCTAAAAAAATGTATCACAGTTTCCACAAAAATATGAAGCAGCACAACTGTTTTCTACATTGATAATCATGTTTCCTGAGCAGCACATCAGCATATTAGAATGATTTCTGAATCATGTGACACTGAAGACTGGAGCAATGATGCTGAAAATTCAGCTTTGATCACAGGAATACATGACATTTTAACATATTCGCATTGAAAAACGCTATTTTAAATTGTAATAATATTTCACAATTATATTACATTTTTCACTGTCTTTTTGGTTAAAAAAAAAACAAACAAAAAAACACTTGTTGAGCATACAAGACATCTTTCAAAAACATTAAACAATTACTCCAAGCATAAGCTTGGCCACTAAATTGTCATTGGGGAGGCTCAGCTTTATGCTTGATGTGCCGTATACAGCTGAGCAACTGTAGCTTGCAAAGCTATAAAGTTACGCCAGACATTTGATATGCACTCCATGCTAATTCATGATAATGCTGTTTCAGAAGGGCTTGCTCAGATGATTGAATAGCAGCTCAGATGTCTAATGTTTCATCTGGAAGCGGCAGCAGAGGTTCACATTACCTGAAACCGTCATGATGTCACAGGACCGGGACTGTGCTTTGTGTTCATACGCACAGCTTGGATTATCCTTGTGCCTCGCTATATAATCTTTCCCCAGAAAGTGTTACTGCTCAGAGATTGCTTTTTGTTATTGCTTGGCAAACTTTGGCCCCATTTACGACTTATGTTAACATGCGTCTCCAATGATAAATGTCAAATCAACCTGTATTTCTGTAGTGCTCTATTACAATACAGATTGTTTCAAAGCAGCTTTACAGTGATTAACAGGGAAATGATTGATTAATGCAAACAGAGTTTAATTCCGCTGTAAAGCAGCTCTAAAAAGACAATAGTGTTATTGTTCAGCTGAAGTCCATTCAGTGTTGATTCTGTTCTGTTCAGTAACCGTGTAAAGAGATCATTAAATATGAAACTAGTTCAATTCAGCTGCAGCTCTGGAGAAAACAGTGTCATCATCCAGCTCAGTTCAGTTCATCCAATCATGTCAGTGCAAGTCCGTAATATTGCTGAATATTAAATGTCCCCAACTAAGCAAGCCAGAGGTGACAGTGGCAAGAACCCAAACTCTTACCTGTGACAGAAATGGAGTAATGTCTACTGCTAGTCTCTAATGTTCTCTCTTCCTGTTTTTCAGTCGCTGTTGAACCCACTGTATGTAGGCAGCCTGCCTCCTGTGTACGTCATTATGCTGCTGATGGCCGTCTGGGCCTTCTTCTCATCTGGAGGATCACTAAACAACCTTAATGCACTCTGCACACGTAAGACATGACCTTCATACACTTTACATCATGCTTCTTGTGTGCATCGCTTGAGAGTTTATGGTGTCTAGAAAGTAATTCATTCTGAAGTGTGACCTTTATATCAGTGTTTCTCAACCCTGACTTTGAGGACCTGAGGCCTGTTACATGAAGTTGGTTTCAGTTCCTACCCAGGTAATTTTGAGATTAGGTTGAGCACTAACTCTGGTTTTTCGGGTTCAAGAAGGTGGATTGGTTTTTAAGCAGTGTTCATCACCATAGTAACTTACGCTACACGGCTAACCTGCTCCAGAGCAGATTTTATTCTGTGTTTGAGATCGCAAACCAAAACTGGACCAATTGGCTGTGAGTAATTATGTATATTTGACAATTAATAATAAACTGCATTTAAATCAACACAAATATATACATATACACACAAGCTTTTAAACTGATTAAGCTTACGTATTTTCTTCTGAGCTCTTTGAACCTATATTAATTATTATATTTTCATTCAGATGCCTTCTCTGCAGCAGTGGTGTTTATTCTTGCCTTGTAAATGCATTTAAGTTGGTACTGTCAAGTAGATTAATCTCGATTATTCGCATCTAACATATACATACATACACACATACACCAACTTTTGTTATATGCAGATAATTGAGACACACACATTATATATTTAGAAACTTGTCAGATGTGATTATTTGAGATTAATTGATTTGACAGCACCATTTTAAATTAATATTTTTCCATAACTATTTGTTAATCTTCAGCAGAGAAGTGAATTGCGTGAAGTGAATCAAACTGGCGCTCTCCTTCCATGTGATTGTCTGTTTGCCGCACATGGCACACTTTCAGGTGCGTGCACTTCAATCCAAACTCTGGATCAGTTGACAGAGAATGTTTATATTGAGCGTTGTTAGCCCACTGATGCTGATCTAAACCAGGTTGGATTTATATGGTTTGGTCAACTCTAAACCTACTCTTAAACCCATACCCCCGGTTTTTACAGACAAGGCTTAAGGTAGTTCTTAACTAAAATGCATGTTTGAGTTGTTTTAACTGAAAGTAACTTTCATGACATATCTTATTGTTTTGTCTCAAGATGCACACCAGTAATGTTTTTTTCTAGTGAATGTTTATAAAAGCTACTTATATGCCCTAATTGAACTAAGTCCTAATCCTGATTTAGGCTAAGCCCTGTCTGTGAAACCGGGCTATAGTTTGTTCAACTAACTTCATGCAACAGGCCTTCAGTTTCGGAGACACAGCTCTGTATGACCCGGGTAGCTATTGAAAGTCACATGGTTCCAGATGTTTATCATCGCTCTTATTGTAGTAGACAGTGTCTGTGAGCTGATCTCAAGTACATTTCCTCCAAGCTTAAATAACAACTTTGCCTGCAGATTTCCACAACTGTTGACCTGATGGTAACAGTATTTGTACTCTGCTACAATATTTATGCACATTTGTCAAGTATCTATAACCTTTACTCCATCTCAAAGTATAATGTCTTGCATTTCAGAAAATGTTTCTCATTATTTAGACCTGAAGAAATGCTTTAAAACTTCCGGAGCCAGATTCACGAAAAAATGTTCTTAAGAAATTTATGATTCTAAATTCGTAAGAATGTTTCTTTGTGTGCTTCTCAAGTGCCTGACGGAACCCTTTAAGATTGCATATGGAACCTTTTCATTTGTTAACATTTAGCTTGCATGATCTAACAATATATTTTGAAAATAATTTATTAATCTTTGTTAATGTTAGTAAAATTGTTCATTGTGTTAGTTCATAGTGCATAAATGTACTAATGTAAACAAATACAATATTTGAATTTGAAAATGTATTAGTAAATGTTGAAATGAACATTGACTAATATTAATAGAAGTTTTCATAATTGTTAGTTCATGTTAACAAATAAAACCTTATTGTAGTGTCACCAAAATGTATTTAGGAATATAAAATATTCATAATTTTATTCTTAAAGTGTTAGTTCACCTAAAAATGAAGATTAATTCATTACTCATTAATTATCACCCTCGTGTCGTTCCAAACTCGTAAGATAATAATATCCTCAATAGAAAGCAACAAAATACTACATTCATGGTCCAGAAAAGTAGTAAAAACATCATTAAAACAGTCAACGTGACTACAGTGGTTCAACCTTAATGTTATGAAGCGACGAATACTTTTTGTGCGCAAAAACAAAACAAAAATAACGACTTTATTCAACAAATTCGTCTCTTTTCTGGACCTTTTTTATGTGGTAATTTCATTGCTTTCTATTGAGGATAAAAAGAAACCTCTTGGATTTCATCAAAAATATCTTAACTTGTGTTCAGAAGATGATCAAAGGTCTTACGGTTTGGAACGACATTAGGGTGGGTACTTAATTACAAAAAAAATCATTTTTGGGTGAACTAACCCTTTAAGGTAGAAAAAAGCAGGTGAAAAGAATTGTTCTTAAGAATGTTTGGTGAGTCTGGCCCCTGTCCTTCATCCAAAGACTAAGAGAAGTAGCAGCAAATACTGTCACACTGTACTGTACAGAACCATCCCAAGCCCTTGATGCGTTCCCATTTGTCTAATGGTGTCTGCATTGGCTCTTTGTGCAGGCAGGAAAGCTGAAGGGGAATCTTCATAAGATGGTTTTTGTCACACAGTACCTAGTGAGATCCAGGACGAGAAAACGGCTGAGTCTGCTGCTTGACTGAACAGCAGTGGTTTGCGAAAGAGCATATCTACCAGCTCCAAACCCTGAGGGGATCCAGACACGTCCCCTCCAGCATCAGTGATCTCAGACGGGCCACGAGACTCTCACACAAACACTGTAAATAGCTTGATCTGAATGCAAATCAATAAGACAGATCTTTAATATTATTTTGTTTTAAAAGCAACATTCTCTGGCTCCTCTTGTGAATGTTTGTGGTTTTGAGTTTTGTTCCTTGATGTCCTTTACATTTTGAATGAAGCCTTATTGTAGAGCCACTGTTAGGGGAAGAAAGTGATCAAAACAGTACCTCTTCACCCTCTTTCACTCATGTAATCATCATTATTATTAGTCAAGAGCATTTACATTTACTGGCATTGAAGGCTTTTCATATTTGTACTGTACATTCTGGAACATATCTTTGTGTTGTGACAAATGAATGCACAATGAGAACATTTAAATTTTACGCTGTTCTCAAACTGAACAAATATCTCAGTGTGTAATTATGCAGTTTTTGGACAAATTGATGCCTGGTCATCTCAGTTTTAAAAAGTCATTTTTCATCAGTGTTGAAGTCATTTGGGTAACACTGTATTTTAAAGTGTCCTTGCTACCCGTTACATGTACTTACTATAGTAATAGCAGTAAATTATGCATAATTACATGCAGTTAACCCTGTATAGTAAGTACATGTTGTTAATTAATATTACTCAGTACCTACAGTATCAAGGACACATTAAAATAAAGTGTAACTGCCATTTTTCATTAATGTAGAATTAAAGTCATTTGGGTAACACTTTATTTTAGTGTCCTTGTTACATGTACTTACTATAGTAATGACAGTAAATTATGCATAATTACATACAACTAACCCTACAGTAAGTACATGTTAATTAATATCACTCAATAACTACAGTAATATGGACACATTAAAACAAAGTGTAACCATCATTTGTTTGTAGCTCAGTATACAATGGGAAGAACAAAGCAGCTAAAATTCATTTTCATTATATTTCTGACAATTGAATGCAAACTTTACACGTGTGGACGGGAAGCAATATCTGGATATTCCAGAGTCTTTTCTGTTCATTAATAAGCACTTCAGAAGTGGTGCTGGACCATGTTGTCATCACGTGGAGGACAGTTGAAGTTATCTGAGACTTGGATGTACATTTCACACTTGTCATCTCAGTGACTTGACACTAACACAGCTTTAATTCCTAACCCAGCACACTAACATCACAGCTTTTACTTACACATCAGCTGTTTTCCAGCCTTAAAGCACATTCAGTACACACTCATTGTGGCGCGTCTCTCTCACACACACGCGCGCGAAGCTGCAGCGTTCAGTTTGTTTTTCTAGATGCTGCAGCTCCTTCTTTGCAGTATGTGTTTGAACTTGTTGCTTATCAAACACGATCAGCATATGTTGCCTTCAGTAACCACCAACATTCGCTGTGCTTCTGTATGTTAATGTATTGCTTTGTGTACTCATCCTCTGTGTCTGTATGCAAGCGGTTTCTGGTCTATATTTGGCATCCTGTGTTAAGAACTGTGCAGATGGAGCTCTCTTCATGGTCAGTTCTGTATATTGGACACAATAACTTGGTGCTTTCCTGAATTTCAATTACAAAAGGACTTCTTGTAATTATGTAACATTTTAATGCTGCTTTATAAAGTTTCTAAGAATATGATGTGCCAAACAGGGAATCTGATTGCTGTTCAAATTGATTTGGAAAAGAGAAAAAAAAATATTAAAAAGACACTGTTAATCATTTCATGGAGTCAAAGTTATTTGGGGGTGAGTGAAATATTTACTCCAGCAGATATGGTACACATTTATGTGAATCGTCAATCTAACCTGAATGCATAAGGTGATGTTTGGACTTTATATGGGTAACCCTTCACATTTAGGTTAAATTCATTAACACCGGTGAATGCTTACGTTATCGTGAACTACCAATGAATGTACACAGCATTGATCTATTTCAGTGTTCATTTTTAAATATTTTATTAATTCATGTTCATTCCTGAAATTTTAAAATTGTCTGGCCTAGGAAATTTGACGTCATCACCCTTTACTCAGATGTTATTAAAATTGTGTTAAAGATTTTGTAAGCATATTGCATTGTTTTATTTGTGATAACACAATAACACATGCTAAATTATGGCAACATCATTAAATTGACATTAACCAAAATTAGTGAATGCGATAAAAGCACTGCTGTTTCATTTTAGCTACTGCATTAACTTAACTTGAAGTGTTACTGATATTTGCAGCTTTAGGCTCTCAGACCTCTGCCCTTCTGTCAATATATAAATGACCCTGTGACCTCCCCTGTGCATTAGATTGCATAGTTCATATATAGTCAGTCTTCAACAGAGTTGTGTTGAAATACACACAAAGCCTTTATATATAGGAGGTTATGGCAGGTCATGTAATCTCCTAAAACATAATTTAACTCATGGACTTTAAATGAGAAACAATAAGAGCTTTCAGATTTCAAAGTTTAATCATCTTAAGCTAGATTGGTGCTCACAGGAATCTTTGTGTGAATGTTTAGTATTCTGAACCATGTTTGAAACATACCTGCAGTATCATCTGAGGGAACTAGACTGAGGAAGTTTTCCACCCATTTGGTCACGCAGCTTCACATAAGACTGAAATTGTCAGCATGTAATGAGTAAATCATAGTTTGTGCTCCACTCTAAGAGGGCAGTAGTCACTGGGTTGTGTGAATGTAGGCTGGGAGTTTATCAAAAATGTACACTAGCTTTAGAACTGGTAAAATAGCATAACACTTTTTGTGGTTGGATGAATTAAATATTATTTGCTTGAATTCAAACATTTTGGACTAAATGATAAAAACTGTCAATATTAGACACATTTACAGTTTTTCTCGATTGCTAACACACTATAACTGATTGATTTGACACAATTTCCCAAACCATTTATTCAATTCTCAAAACAAAGATACATTTCTCAAAACTATATAACTATACGTTTCACTTGTTTTCACACACATCCCAATTTTCTTAATGATTTCTGCAAAACTACACAAAAATGCCCTTATTTTACAGTGGTTTAACTCAAGTGTCACTATGTAAACTCAAATAGCACACATTTATCCATCAGTAAACATTCAGTAGCAAAAATGATGACAAACCAATCAGAATCTCGGGATATCGGTAATATAAACAGGAGCACAGGTGATTGTGCTTTAGAAATTGCATCCTAGAATCATCAACAGGGTTTTTTTTTTTACTGCTTACACATACAGTATAATTACAGCACACAGTAACAGTACTTTATATGAGAGAAATTTCACTATTCTGTGTCCAGTAAACTGTAGCACATGTACACCCTCAAATTTGTGATTGTCAAATTTATTTGTAGCTGTTTTTTTTTTTTTTTTTTTTTTATACATGTGCTGTATTTTTGCAGAACTGAGAGACGACTGCCTAAGGAAGGTAGAGAAAGTGTTTTGTCAGAAGACCAAGAAACTGCTATAATATTGTATACTGTAATGAAATTTGGCTGAAGGTGCAGAGGATGGCAAATTTATTTCTTTATGTATTACTGTAATTGACACTGTATTGTATTGCATACACATTTCATATTTAGTTATTTGGTTTTTTAACATTTCTTCTTCTTGTAAGATCAACTACTTCATCTACTTTCCTCTCCTGTACGATCACTTTAGAGTAGTGAAATGAAAATAATTTTTCCTAAAGCTCATTGTTGCATTTTAATCTGCACTCTTTCATTTATGTTGTATACTGTAGTCTGTGTATTTGCAGGTTTTGTGTGTCATCTGAGGCCAAAGTTTGATTTTGACAAGTTTTTGACTGAAATATTTGATTTTGACGTAGAAGTTTGATGTTTGTACAAGTTGGTGTGTAGTTACGAGATTGTGTTTATAGTTGTGAGAAAATGGTGAATTGTTTCATGAATTGTGTGTTAGCAATTGAGAATAACTGTAATATGAATGCTCTTTATTGCATCTGTGGTTCCATGAAAAACCTTTAACATCTATGGAATATTTCCATCGCACAAAAGGTTCTTCTTCACACTAAGAAAAACTGTTTTTGTTAAGAAATGATCACTGACAGGTACTTTGGTTCACCTAAAAATGGTTCTTCTTTGGCATCACTGCGAAAACCCCTTTTGGAACCTTTATTTTAACACATAGTGACATACAACATACCAGAACATACAACTATACAACATAATTTTAAACACCTTAAAGATTAATCACAGACAATCGCTTCTGCTAATTTGCAAACCATATTTTGTTTGGGAAATTCATTCCAAAATCTCACTTTCAAGACACTTTTCTCAACAAACAAGCAAGACCAAAAAGATTCAGTATAAATGTGGTTCATGTTATAGTAACAGAGGTTTGATCTATGTCTTTTCCTATGGCAGCTGGTTTATAAATAACATTTTGCTTGGAGTCTTTTTTAAACCTGTGAAGAGACAGAGAGAGAGAAGCATTTTTTTTTTTTTACTGCTTTCCAAAAAGCAGAGAGCTGTAAAGTTTACAAACAAAAACTGTCTTAAATGAAGTGGTGATGAATCAGAGATGGGCATGAACATACTTTGAGTACTTTTTCTGCTGCCGACATGTGTACATGGAGAACACCAGAAATGTGATGGCGAAGAGAATGCCAAACGTAATGGCCAGAATGTGCCCTGTGAACAAAACACAACTTATGCATTGATCAAAATGGAATAGGTAACATCAACACAAGAAACATCTTCTGATATAAATGGTGTCTCCAGTTGACTCGCTGTTTATATTACACAGTAATGGTAGATTCTTACATTCGCCTCCACTAGTTTTCATTACATTGTTGTCTAGTGTTTCAGGCCGTGGAGCTTCTCTGGGTTCTGTGAAAAACAACACAAAGTGACTCACACTGATATATGTGAATCATGCATCATATGTTTTACTTAACAGAATCAACTATCAACCAAATCCAGCACAATGTATGTTGATACAAACAGGATCATGATTTCTTATCTACTAAGTATTTAGACCATTATACTAAACCTACAGGTCTAGTCACATTTATTTCTAGATCACTTTTTACAATTAAGATTGGTTCAAAGCAGCTTCAATGTAATAAACAGATAAGTGTCATTATTCAGCTCATTTTAGTTCAATGTTGATTCGATTCAGTGTTGATGTTCCAGCTCAATTCAGTTCAGATTTTGTTCTCATCTGATAGTGTCTGTGATGTTAAATCGATAGCATTACTGAATATTTTCTTGAAATAATATTAAACCGAGTGGCATTTAGATGTTTGTTGGCTTTAAAAAGATACAACGCTAGAGCCACTTTATATTAGGAGTTTTTAACTACTTGTGTACATACATTGCACATAAATTCAAAGTATCTGCATGTAATCACATGTAATTACACTACTGAACGAACCCCAACTCTACCCTATTCCAACCCCAATAACAGCAAAAACTGAATCCGCCAAGAGTTTTGCAGAACGTGCATGTACACAATAATTACAAATATAAAGATATTCAGTCATTTTCATAAATAAGACTCCAAATACTTCTAGGAGCCACTGTAAGTTGCGAAAAAATCAGGGGCTAGCTGTATAAACATAGCGACTAAGTTAAGACTGTGTCTTAAAGCGTTAGTTCACCCAAAAATGAAAATTCTGTTATTGATTACACACCCTCATGTCGTTCCACACCCGTAAGACCTTTGTTCATCTTTGGAACAACATGGGGGTGAGTACTTAATGACAGATTTTTCATTTTTGGGTGAACTAACCCTTTAAGAACTGGCTTGACCAACTAGCAATTAGTTAGGACTAATCAGTCTTACTTTTCGAATTCAAATAAGACCAATCTACCTTTTCATGTAACACAGGTCTAAAAGAGCTAAAAGAGACCTAATATACATTGTACATACTTCCCATAGTGGATACTGTGTGGAAAGATGCCAGCACTTTTCTCCCATGCAGAAGTTGTGGTGCTCTGAAGTTTTTGGACAGAAGCTTGTTGTGTTCGGTTTTCAACGTGTCCTCCAATGCCGCTAGCTAACAGAAGAAAGAACAAGAATGCAGTGAATTGGGTGTTATCAACAAAAGCAATAAATGTCATGATGCTCTTTTGTGCATTTCTCACAATGTTCAAGATGAGGTTATGAGAACAGCCTGACCTGTCTTCTTGAAACTCTAATCGAGTCATTGAACAGAGTCCAGCTGACCGTCTGAAAACATGGAGGGGTCGTCAGGGACCCATTGTACCTATAAAACCTCTCCAGGCTGTTTGGCAGAAGATGGCGCACATTAAAACCAGGAATCTCAGTGTTTGACTCTGACAAAAAGACCATTAGATCAGATTAGATGATAGTCCATCTCCACTTGCTTCAGAAACATCAGTAATGCTTTTCTTTGTTTACAGATATTAAGGCATCTTCACACAACCAAGTTAAGGCTGCTCTGTCTGCTCAGAAGTCAGTGTAAAGATGTAATGCCACATAAAAGCCAAACTAAATTATCCCTACTCTGACCCACTTCAGCTCCTAGTGTCAAAGAATACAGTTGTAATTTAAGTGTAATTTATGCCACCTCTAAGGAGCATTAAACAGTCTACCTAAATGTCACCTCAGAAGTGCTTCTGTGCCACCTTTTCTGTTAATTCAATACATTTGGCATTAGTTCCAGTTTCTTACCCTCTATGCTGACGTCTGTTAAAGCAGACAAGATCTTTTCATAGTTGTCATTTTCATGCAGGCCAATCTGTTGAGGAAAAAGTCGAAAGAAAATACTAACAAATGCATTGCAAATACTTTATTGGTATTGATCAAACCACATTCTGCTGCTTGGAAAACTTTACTGTAGCCAGAAAGGTTTTAGTCAAAAGACTTACACCTATGAATCCTCCTAACACTGCCAATCCATCAGCTTTACTAGCAGCCTCAGTGAGATTTGCGTATTTGGAGTTATAATGAACCACGTGGATCTGGGGAAATTAGGAAATTGTCGTAACATAATATTATGCAATATGTCACACATTATATGCAATGTTTGTAATCACTTTTGACTAGGAAAGAAAGAATCTGCAGACTTTTTCTGTGTTGATTTTTAGGGGGAAATTAACTTAATCATGGAATCACTCATGGGAGACTGGGGATGTAGAAACCCTTTTAGAATTAACATCTGAGAGTCAGTGTTTTTTTTTGTTTTTTGTTTTGTTTTTTAGCACTATGTATCTCCAACTTTATCTTAAAAATTCAAACTCGAAGCAAAAGAATGCATTTGTTACAGCTGCCTGCTAGAGGTGAGAACTGCAACAGTAAGTATGGTGGTTTGTAAAACTATAAAAAATATGGAATTCAGTTTAAATTTTGTACATGCATTTCATTTACACAAATCTGCTTCAACCCCTTTGCCTTACTCTAACACATTTAATTTTATTTAAAAAATGTAATGAAATGGGAAAACAATATTCGTAAAAATATTGAACAAATACACACATAGGCTACACACTTTCTATCAATAATAATAAGATAAAAAAAACCAACATAATCAGTGGGAGGTGTGTGGAATTTTGTGAATGACAGGTGATCCAGTTCTGCTGAAATCTGAAGAGCTGCCGAGTTCCAACACAATCTCATGGCAGTTCATAACTATTTTACCCCATTTGCACGTTTTTGGGCTTACGGCCCATTGATGGTAATGTTAAGGGGTGCAGCTTCATGCTTACTTTTTGGGGGCAGGGGGGCTGAGCAGGACACATTTTCGTATGAATCACATTGTATGAATTCATGAGATATCTCCAACTCGTTTAGTAGTTATGGTTTCTCATGAGATTGGTTTTGAAATTCCATACAGAAAACAATAAATGCCATGACATTTGCTCTTATCTGTTGCCTGATGCTTTACATTAGCCTCTTTCACACATTAAAACCACTTTCTTCAGCACATCCTGATCTCATAAGTACTGGTAATCCTACAGCTTTGTTCACACAAACAGCATTAAAATGTTAATTTACCAGAGGTTGCCAGAAGTGATTTACCAGTATTATTTCTCAGTATGTCTACATTTCGCAATATGATCTTAAAAACAATAAAAAGGTCATTGTAATTTTCCAGAAAAGGCTGCATGTGTGAAAGCGGCTATTGTTTTATAGAGACCATTAAACGGTATGTTTCCTTTATCACTGCTCACCTCGGCAGGGAAATGTACGTTATCTATGGTATGCTCTGAACCAGGGACTTCTGTAGTTCCCCAGTGAAAGTGAAGCTGGGCTGCGACATAAACATGATCAAATCCCCTCATGATACGCATGCTGCTCGGCAGGCTCAGTTGTACTGACAGAAGAACATAAAAAGCATGCATTTTAGATTCATTGAAACCAACATATGGAGGCAAAATGGTGGACTTTTCAGACCAAAAAGTCAAACAAATCAGAAGAATAGTCTGTTTCAACCAAGAGCAACAGTTAAAAACAAACAAAAACAAATTCACATCAGCACAACAAATGTTGCATGCAAATGATCAGCTAAGAGGCAGAAGACACAGAGCACACTTAAAACGAACATTAAGGGATAGTTCTCCCCAAAATGAAAATTCAGTCACTATTTACTCACTCCTATCTAATTTGTTCACTAAATCCATATGACAATCTTTCTTTTTTGGAACACAAAATTCAATCAAAATGATTTTTAGTATAAAACTGGCAACAAGTCACAAAACTGGAAGTGAAAACAAAAAAACAAAGCAAAGCAACGGTAGCACTTTATTTTACGGTACGTGTACTTTCCTGGTACATATATAGTAATTATGTTGTGCATACAAGTAAAAGAGTGGTAACACAAGATACTTACCTGGCATGTATGTACATGGAAACTAATAAGAAACACTGCTGTACTTTCCAATGGTACATACATGGTAATTACTTTGTACATAGACAAGTGTTGGATAATAACAGGCACTTACTTATAGTGTCCGTATATGGTAACTAACAGACACTGTATTTACTAGTGGTATATTCATGGTAACTATGTATTCACGGACAAGTGTGGACACACATAACGGACACTTACTTAACTACTGTGAAACAAATGTACACAGCACTTCATAGTGTTAATACTTATCAAGTAGTACTTTTAAGCAAGGCTTTTGACACATAACAACTAAGTATACCAAGTACAGTTATAGTGTTACTGATCTGTATGTATGTTTGTCATCAAAATACCCCTATTGGACCAATCGGTTAAGTGAATCATTGTCCAGTAAAGATTAGGCAAGTTGAACCAAAACAGTATATCATCCAGTACTCAAGAAGTATCTTGTACCATGCTTATTTTGTTTTTTAAATGGCATCAGTGAAAAAACAACACTATTTGGTAAGCCTCTGTTTTGTACTGTTGTTAACATGCACACACTGTAAGTAAGTGTCCGTTATTTGTGTCCACACCTGTCCGTGAATACAACATAGTTACCATGTATATTCCACTAGTAAATACAGTAATGTGTCTTACTAGTTACCACACACAAGAGCCTGTTATTACCCACACTTGTCCATAAGTACAACATAGTTACCATGTACATACTATTAGTAAGTACAGTAATGTGTCTGTTAGTTACCATGTACAGACACTATAAGTAAGTGCCTGTTATTACCCAACACTTGTCTATAGGTACAAAGTAATTACCATGTATGTACCATTGGAAAGTACAGCAGTGTATCTTATTAGTTTCCATGTACATACATGCCAGGTAAGTATCTTGTGTTACTACTCTTTTACCTGTATGTACAACATAATTACTATATATGTACCAGGAAAGTACACGTACTGTAAAATAAAGTGCTACCCTTTAGGATGACTAAATCATTCACTCAACAAATTTGATCAACACGGATACAGGAATGAAACATGTGATTGAATAAGTCATTGAATCATTCACTCAACTGTAACAATTTTTGCTTTGACTTAATTTTTTGGTGAAGCAAAAATACACAAAGTAACTGGCAATATTGTGTTTGAAATTAAGTTACTTAATATAAACTTCTTGTTTGTTGCAGCAACTTACTTATAACATACTGTTTTATTATCTTAATGTTTGCTCCACAAGAGATATTTAACAAAAAAGACCTGTGACAACTAACAATGGTCGTGTGACCATATGATCTCCAAAATACACACAACTGGAATTTGTCGTCTTTTTAATTCATAGATGATAACGCTGGAGAAGTCATTGATATATTGGCCCTTTCCCAAATGACACACTTCATGTGCATTTTTGGTCTTGTGGACTTACAATGGCCGCTGCGTGCGCGTGTCCGTTAAGTCCACGAGACTGTAGGGTGTCCCATTTCGTCATTTTAGCTTTCAGAAGGGTGCCCCCTTTGCGACCGCTATGCACCCTCAATGAGCTCACAAGTCTGCGAGCTATGCAGAGGACTTCTACCCGGCAGTCAAAGCAATATTACGTCATGAAAGTGCAGACTCAGAGGAAGACCGTGAGGGTTTAGGGTGCCATTTGGGATAGGGCCTTAAATTGCTGAACCAAAAATGCCCCTGTTTTTTTACATTCCAGAGATTTAGTGTTCTGGTGTGAATAGATCCACTTGTGACATTTGATCGTGCTGAAAATCTTGCGTTTGGTGTGAAGGGGCCTTGACTTACACGTGTGTCCATTGTTGATGAGTGTAAGAGCGGGTGAGCCGGTGAGATCGTATCCCTCCAGTTTAATCGGAGGAAGTCTGGGGTCATAGAAAACCTTATGAGTGTCTATGTCGATTGGAGACTGAGACTTTCCATTGCAGTGTTCAAATGCAGATGACCATGTGTCCTGATCTGAGACAATGAAAATCATTAACATACAACAGCCTTAATGATATCATGTTATTTAAAAGTTCATAACCTGATGACAAATAGCAGTATTCTTAAAATGTGTTGGACTAAATATAAAAAAAGCACTAGTAATATAGATAAAGCTTTAGGACACTGTTGCATTTCATTTCATGAATTGCTAAGACTATTGGCAAAAAAGGTCATACACTTGTGGCATTGAAGCAAATGAGCATTTGTAGTGTTTGTTACGTTGTGTATGCAGGGAAAAAAAGGCAGAAGGTACAATCCAATAAACGGTTTAATAGTAAACTCAAAAACTCATGCAAGGAAAAAAACACAACATTACATAACAGAGATCGGGCAACAACTGAAAACCAGGGTACAACATAAATAGGAAACACAAATGAGACTAACTGAACAAACACAGCTGGAAATCAATTAGTCATAATTAAGGTGACCATGACAACTAAGGAGTAGCGGGAACTGAACAAAGGAACAAGGGAACCAATGAAAATCAAACAGACATGTAACATTTATGTGCAGCAGGGGGGCTAATTAATGGAATTATAATTAAGGTTCTCATTCCGTTAGTTCAATACATTGACTATGGGATATTGCTCTTTCATTTGCTTTATGAGATACAGGTGGGTGATATAATAATAATAATAAACATTGCTATAACAAACAAGCAGATAATAAATTTCACAATTAAAATGCTTATCATTCACTCTATAAGCGAATAAAGTGGCATAATGCTACCATACTAAATCCTGTTTTGTTCAACAAATTGAATCACTGATAAATAACTGAAAGTAACAAGGGAAAACAAAGAAACATGAATAAAAGCAGCAAACAGTAAAGTATTGGCATAATATATTGCTAAGAACTCGAGTACCGCAAGTTTAACATTAACACCTTGCTTAAAGTGCTTACATTTAACAGGAACGCAAAAAGGAATTAACTGAAAAGTTTTGGTGCGCTTATTGTTTTGGTGGAAACATACGGGTTACCATGTTTTTGACACTGAAAACAAAGATGCAATAAAAATTACTATCTTCAAACTACCTAAACTAATCTTTATGGGGAAATAAAAAACCTATTAGGTTGTCACTTGTATTATCTTATTTTTGCTTAGGCTATATAATAGAATTTGTATTTGTGCTATATATGTATGTACCCAGAGCTCCTGGAAACCACAACCAATTTCTTGTGTTTGCACACTTGGCAAATAAAGCTCATTCTGATTATTTTTAAAGATATTTTGGTGTTAAGAGGTGATAATTAATAATTATAATAATTAATAATAATTCCTTACATATAGCGCTTTTCTGGGTACTCAAAGCACTTAGGGGGAAATAAGATGTGTTGTGTTTTTATGTATAGTTCCTATTAAATCATTTCATTTTATTTATACATTATAAATCAGTTTTATTTTCATGATGTCGCCTACAGCCCACAAACCCACAAACCCACAAGATGTTTGTCAGGTTTGTTTGAAAACATGAGCCTCAATTATTCAGTGTTTAGAGTGAACAGCAGTGGTGGCTGCTAATAGCATGAAGTGACATATCAAACTAATGAATGACCAGCTTATGCAGGTTCAAGTAAATGCACCTTACTAGTAGTATGATTCCATGTTGACCTGATTTGATTGTAAATGGGATTGTAATCGGTAAATCTAATTATATTGTTCATTTGTTATGAAATAATTCATAGTCTAATCTACTCTTTTATCTAATTAAACAATGCTACAAAATTTTTAAACCAAGTAATATAAATTACAATTCTCTTCACTCACAGTATAATATATTACAGTATTACTAAGTCATGACTCATGAAAGTAGTGTAACTAGTAAGACTGTCTGCTGGTAAGTAAGTTAGAAAATCAGCTTGGTACAAAACTGTAAGGAAAACTCTTAAAAAGTCGGTAGTGGGTAGTTGTAGTATATATATTTACCATGGTAACCCCATTGGTGCTGATGAGAAGAACCTGTAAAGAATGGAAAGAGATTATGTCAGGAAAGAAAGTCCAAAAAAAGAGACCAAACTACCCACCAAACACGCATATATATATATATATATATATATTTGTCCTGTTTGCTGGTATGATTAATAATTGTTTTTGCACATATTTTTCATAATTGAAAATAGTTCATAGTAGCACTACTATACCACTGTAAACCCGAACAGTACTGCTAACTTATAAAGATTGAGTACGCTGCAATTAAAGTCTGTTAAATCATTGATGGAACTTAAAACAATTACATTTTCTGAATGAGGAGTTTAGTTTTATTCTTGTGTAGCTCAACATTTTTTAATAAACCCTTGTATATAAATTATTATTTTCAAGTTAACTGAGCGATATAAAGTGACATCATCCATGTCACGAAATTGCCGGTGTTAGCGACATAACTGACGTTATCAAAAGAGTCCATTCAACATTAAACTGAGTTGCAGCAGATTTCAAGTTCCCAGCATACTTTGCGTCACACTCTGTAAAGCCCGGGATACACTGCATGATTTTTGGCTGTCCCAGATGAAAGATTGCCATCGTGAAACAATCGTGGCGATTTCTGTGATCGTGGCTCTTAATCGGTGGTCCTATGTCGTACAGTGAGAGAGATTCAAAGATAGCCTTTTCCCGGTCTTGCGAAGATAGCCTACGATCATTTTCTGACAGTGTCAGAAATTCAGCCTGATCAACGCACAATGTGTTTGCTGCTACGACCTACGTGTACTGACCAGCTAATCAATAATCTGAATTTATTGGGTTTTACATCCACTGCATCAAAATAATTGAAAAATAAGAAACATTACGTATGGTAAACAATAGTTTTAAGTACAGTGGACTTAAACATTAAATAAAACTAAACTTAAAAAAATTTAGTTTGACAATTGTTATTTTTAATTATTCTTTACATAAAAGATTTAGGTTGCTTTACTTAAATTTTTTAGGTAATCGGTGTCTACAATAATTTTGAGTACTTTTGAGAACTTATCGGGTTTTACATATATCAAATATGTGAAACTTATAGTGTATACATGCTAAATTTTAACTTTCTTGATCAGGGTTACAGAGTTATAATGCTTTTAAGTTATAGTGTTGACTGTTGGTAGGATTTGTTTTAATTAGGTGTCATCAAAATATCCATTAATATGTTTACATGTACCAAGTTTAACCCTGTAAAGCCTGACATATAAAATAATAGATGTATGGATAATTAGGAAAACCTCAGTTGCTTCAGTTCAGTAAACATTCATCTTGAAATATTACTAACAATATAAAAGTTATGTTTACTTAAAAAAAAAAAAATCAGTAAATATTTTACATCAAACAGACACATGAACCACGAGCTGAAGGTGGACGTTTGTACAATTACTTAAAGACTTTTACTTGCTAAAAAAGTCTAAACTATCAATCAGATGACAGAAAGCATATAGTAGATATTAGAGACCTTATTTAGAGACACCCACACATTGGCTTGTCTTAGAAAATATTTGACAAATCAGATTTTTTTGATAACCGTTTGTAAAATAAAGCTCCATCCTAATAAGTCTGGTCACTACAAATAAATTAAGAAGGCTACGAAGAACAAGCTTTGTTGCTTTTATGCCTAATGACTTGGTGTTTCCAAGCCTTCAACAAACTTTTAGCATGTACATAATGTTATGAACACTACTAAAAATATCAGCTATTACTACACTAGTAGTAACTAGTCCTTGCACAATTATTTTAGTCCTTCCAGAGCAATCCAGGCACAGATAGAAGACAAAAAACTGTGAGAACAGGTTTGGTCATTCTGAGTGAATGAGCTGGATTGAGAAAGACAGTATCTTTTTCTTATTCACACACATCAGCACACTCACACAATCCCTCCTTCATTCAGCTCAGTCAATGTGAGCATTATGTGCTCCAGTACAGACGCCTGGCAGATTTCTGCGTTCACTGCTCACATCAGCACTAATGCTAAAATGACCAGTGAACCTGCTACACATAAAACACAATAATCCAAAGCTCAGGCCACACTACAGAGCACTTCAGCTGACCATGTTTCACTGCTTGAGGTCATAATATGAATCAGTATAAAAGATTGCTCATCAGATCGTCATAGCTTAGTTGCTCAAGAGTTTAAGTCATAATGACGACTTTATGGGCAGTACTTTTTGTGGTCATTTATACCCCCGCTATTGTTGCAGCACTAGATCAAACTCCTGTGAGTTTTACGTAAGGGCGAGTGCATGGCTATTTGTACATTAAATGCACAACGTCAAGACTAAGAACCAACCAATGTGATGCTGATCTTCAGAACAATATTACACTCTCGCTTTGCATGGAATCTCTTTTATTGCCCATATTTGCCATGTCATTCATTTTGAAACACATTAAAGTCACCATGAATTCCACAACTCCTATATTTATGGAATATTGCAGTATTTTTTTTTTTTTATAAATTATTTATTGATGCACATCTTTTTTTTATTATTCATGTGCCTTATAATCTTAAATCAAAATAACTTCCTCTCCCTCTTGCAGCGACAACTTTTCTCTTCTCTGATGATGAGGGCGGAGAAACCTGTCACTCACATGAGATCCACCAATAGCAAACCACAACCATCCAATCAATTCCCCACAGACAAAATCAAGCCCGACCTTGTTCCAAAAGCAGTTTCAGCCGGATATACGTCACAAAAACAAACAAAAAAAGACTTTGCCGACTTTTAGTAGATTTGATACAATTCAGGCACCAACTTTGTCTCTATATGGAGTTCTAGATGTTGCAGCTGTGCTTCTACAACTGTGGCATAATGCTTTTTGGAAATCTGAGTTTGTAATTGTGATTTTTTTTTTATTTAAGTTCTTTACTGGCATCTCCGTTTGTTTGTTTTTTTCTTTTCCCATTTCCTATATGTACCATTTTCTGTATTCTGAATTTTCAGTTTTTGTGTTATTTGTACAGATGACTTCATTCCTGGCCAACTTCTGAAACACTGACGCAGATTTAATACGGTGGAGATTTCATTCATGTGACCAGACATTCTTTCTCATGCACATGTTTATGCATACTTACACTTACAGAGATTATCCAGCAGTTCAGAACAGTTAGCCAGTCAGATCATTCCATATTAGCTTCCACTTTTGCACAGGATCAAACACAAACCTTTTCCTACTTATTTTTTTATTTTTCTAATTTCTCGGGTTTGTGTCAGAATGTCTCTATGGGAACCAATGACATCATGTAAAGGGTGAGTTGGAGATGCTGGTACACTCTGAGCGGCACGTAGACCAAATGCTCTCCAACCACAAAAAACCACAAACAGCTCATGAGCAACACCATCCAGGAATATGTGATGAATGTCTTACATTGACACTCACAAAACTCAGAGCAAGAAAGGTTAGTTTTAAGAATTTCAAGGGGGATGAAATTTTATCTCTTCATTACTGCTAACTTTGTTTTTATGGAGGAATTTAAATGTATCAATGTGATCATGGAGGATGGACTAAACTATCTCTTTTCATTTTCATTCTTTCATTAACATTTTGTTTTATGAACTATTTCACAATAAGCTAAACATTAACTAGCAAAATACCATAGTAAATACACACCCTTGCCTTGATGATCACCAGGTTAACAAAGCAATAAAGATCTTCAAATACAAATGACATCAGCTTAAGAAAATATTGAACAACATATAACAGATTTTATGTTCATACTTGAGTTTAGGTGATAATTACTTATGTAGGTAAAATTTGATATCAGTCTATGTCCTGGAATGCACCTGTTGAGTTAAAATCATAGAGCAGTGGATGAAAGCCAGTAACCACCCAAAGTCAACAGTCATATTGAAATATATTGCACACAGTTTTTGCTAATTTTGCATAATTCACCTTTATATTAATTGCTCAATAATAATTGCTACTTCTGTGGCTTCGTATGACATGATTTTTCTGTAATGAATTTTACGGTGACTATTTGACTACACTTTAAATTATTTAAATATTAAAAAGTCAACTTTTTTTTTTTAGCTCTACTAGAGTTTTTATTTACTTCCCGGACATTTCAATAAAGACTGCAGAACTAAAAAGCTGGAGAAAACCAGGAAAACAAACAAACTTACAGAGTTTTGGTTGGATTATTTACAACACACAATTACACTGATGGATGCATAGCTGATTTTATGCTCACATGCAGATTTACTCGCCTTTACTGTGTTCTTCATCCCTCTCGCTGCTCCCATCTTCCTCAGAGGAGGATGAAGATGCCACGACGAGCACCTGAAGATGTAGGATAAGGAACATATGCAGCAGCATGATAACTTCTGCAGCTCACAGGTAACTCGCTTTTGTTAGGTCCTTTCTCATTCACACACAGAACCAATCTCAGACTGTGGTGTAGTGACTCAGGAGACTGGGACTGGGGCTGGGCTTCACAGGATAAACCAATCACAATGCTCAAGCTGCTCAAGGTGCTAGGACATCTCTCTCTCTCTCTCTCTCTCTCTCTCTTTCTATCTCTCTCTCTCTCTCTCTCTCTCTCTCTCTCTCTCTCAGAGTTAGAGTGTAACAAAATCTCTCACTCTTCCATAAACTACATCTCTCCCTCCTTCCTTGATCAAAGTTCAGTGTGAATGAGCTACAAACTGTGTAGCTAATTCTTTTAAAGCACAGATGCGGCTCCATTTCAGATTTAATTTACTCTAAAATGTAGTCCTAAAATTTGCAGTTTAAAGTTTAATGGCACAAGTATTTAAAACTTGAAAAAGGTTTTTTTTTTTTTTTTTGGTTTTTTTTGTGGCTTAATAAGGTACTTATTTTTTATTGGAATCTATTACTGTTATTGTTTTTTTGTGCTTTTTTCAATACCTTTTTCAAACTCTTTCTTTTCACATAGTGGAAGTCTTTATCAAATTATTGGGTTTGCAGCATGTCAACTTATTCTACTAACCCTAACAGTCTACTAACAGTCTAGTATAGTTCAGTCAGAGTTAGTTGGCATGTAGTTACAAAGAATGTCTAATGTGGACAATCAAAATAAATTGTAACCAATTATTGCACTGGATTTCATTTAGGTCTAAAACCAATGCCAAACAGGAGCAGCCAGAGACATTTTGTTTTCCCAAAAGAGGGACTTTCTTCTCCTCTTTTCTTCTCTTCTAATCAGTAGCATGAAGAGCATTAAACGGGTAATACTGCAATGAGCCTCTATTTCTAAACCCTATTAACATTGTTTACCTAGTTTGTGTTGAAAGGAAATTAAAGAAATGATAGAAAGCATTTAGAATTTTCCACCAATGTACAATTGTTATAATTGTTATAGTTGAAGGGGGATTTGACTGTGCAATATATAAAATAAAGTTTTTAACAATTGCGTTTCTTTATTAGTATACGTAAGGGTATACACATTTTTGTGGATGGTTGGGGGGAAGTTTACTGGTTAACAACCAAACATGCGCTTCTTATTAGTCATCGGTTCTCAAAAAGAGTGAGTGATGCCACATTTAATGTGCTGGTAAACCAGAAAGGAGGAACTTCAAAATGTTTCCTCATCAGACACACCCAACTCAGGTCTTTGAGACTCTATTAAAGAAATGATGAGTTGAATCAGGTGTGTTTGATTAGGACCAGGGTTGGGAAATGTGTGTTCCAAAGTCAAATAAAGGAACGAAATTTGTCATGACTACAAACAGTCAAGGTCGTGGATCATTACTCAAGATTTTTTTGTTTTCCACTTTAAGTGTGGTGTCACATATAGTACACTTTAAATGAACCAAACCCATTTTGGTTAAAGATAACCAGATACAAGTGGCCTCAGTACTTTTGGTGTTCACAATCAATTACTTTTCTTTTTTTGGGGGGTCCTCTTAGCATTGATGTTTCCTCAGACCACAACACTTTACGAACTCAGAAGCTACAAATCACCTATAGCCTTGAATTTTTGAGAAAACAAAAGAAATTTGATAATCTTATATGTTGAGGATCGTTTCATGCAATTCTCTCTCCAAATATCACTGTCAACCAGCAATTGTAATTTAAAAAAAAAAAAAAAAATTTGACAGAAGAGCAATTAGCAAGTAATGGCAAAACTGGATGGACTTCAGCACAGTTGATTCATAAAAGGACCCACAAACAAACAGAACTCGGACAACTTTATGATGTGATTTTGGGCTGTCCAAGACTAAAGACCCTACATTGTACATTTAAATGTATTCATTTTGCAAACGCTTTTATCCAAAACGACTTACAAGCGATTCATTGTGAAGAGGCAAATAGACACAAAAAGTGTTCACAATACAAGTTTCAGACATTGCTTAGAGTAGCATATCCTAGAATAGGAAGGGTTTAAAGGAAGTGAAAGAATTTTTTTTAATGAGATGAGGTTAAGTGCTCTCGAAAGAGATGAGTTTTCAGTTGTTTTTTTAATTTTGCCAGGGATTCTGCATTCCGTATGAAGGCTGGAAGATCATTCCATCAGCAAGGAACAGTGAACTAAAATGTTCTGGATAGAAATTTTGTGCCTCTCTGTGATGATACCACGAGCCTTTGCTCATTTAGCGATTGCAGGCTTCTGTTAGGGATGTAGACTTGTAAGAGTGAGTGGAGTGGAAACGTCAACGCCTTGGTGTTGTAACCAATGCAACCAATGCTTGGTGCAACGCCAGTGCAGCAAGATGAAGAGAGGTTGTGTAGTGCCTTCTTTGAAGATCAATTGGTCATCAAAGATTATTCAAAGATTTCTGGCCAACCTTGATGGGGTAAATGATGATGTACCTAACTGGATGGTGAAATTGTACTGAAAAGTCAGATTGGCAGGGAACACCAGGGGCCAGTTGTTCAAAAGTAATCTGATCAGATTTTGGATTGGATAAAATCTTGAAAATGGGTTGTTCAAAAGGAAAAAAGGATTCTGAAATCAGATTAGATCACAAAATCCAATCTTGGTTGGATAAAATCATCAATTTGGGATACCTTTGATCCAAAATATCTGGATTATACTGATCCCATCAGAAGGGTGGATTTCAAGAACAAAAATGTAATAAAACTTTAAAACTGGTCAAAAAATACAACATTTATATCATGTAATATACATGCACACACATTTTATCTTGATTAGGTAACTTTTAAAGTAATAAATTAGAAGTAGACATTAGGCTACATATTTAGCCTTTCGGTAACCTACTGTAAAGTAAAAAAGAGATTTTGGTGCAATAAAATAATCCTCCAACAGCTGTAAATATTTTGGCCCCAGAGGTTGAATTTCAGAAACTGATGTGAAATCTGGAAACTGATTTTGAAATTCTGAACTGGCATTGAAATCTAATATCTTGTTTCTTTTGTGCCTGCTATTATTTTGAAATATTGTGCTATTGTTGTTTATTTGACTTTTGTTTGTTTTTTATCATAATTTCAATTTCAAACGATAACAGTTCATTTAAAGAAAAAAAAAAAAAATCAGAACAATACACTTACCTTTTTCCTTGATTACCAGCATTCCCGTAGTTCAAGTAGTTATTTACATTTTACTGTTTTCTTATTGTTATTTTGGTAACGCTTTAGATTACAGCCCGGAAAGTACTGCGTAATTACAATGAATTTACAGCGTAACTTTCGATAATTATAGTGTACCTATAAAGTAAGTACGTGTAAGTATAGGGGAACAATATGTAATGTTTTGGGAATAAAGGGGTAACAACCAGGAAAATAAATTATTTATACTGTAAGTATTTTAGATCTAAGGGGTACTTATACTATTATGATAGACAACAATCTTACGTTTGGGAGCAATTTAGCGAGAAAGTGCATTGATTAAGTTGTTTCAAGGCAAGAAAGAACTATTGCAATCTTTTTTAATACATGGGGAAATATACTTTTGGTTCATATAGTTACAGGGTAAGTATGACATTGAGGGCTGTAAATTAAAGTGGTGCTTGTTACCCTCGTTTCATGTAGTTACAGGGTAAGTAAAAAAAACCTGCAAACAATCTGATATCACTCCGAAACCTTTATTTGAAATACAACTTAATTAAAAACAGGTCTACAACACTTATTATTATTTATTCATTTTTTAAAATCAACTTTTCATTTCAAATTCTAAAGTCCTGACAGAAAGTATAGCACGTTTTGTCTCTTTTGTTGTTGTTGTTGTTTCTCTTGCTTGGCTTCCTCCTCCTCTTGTTTCTCAACTAATGAATCTTAAGAAGGAATCCCGTTAAAAGAAAATACAGTACACCCAGAAATTTTCTCATGGTTTAGGCTATTCATCTTTTCACTTCCGACCAACTGTCATCAGCGCCTGCATGAGAGTCGACTTTGCGTTGGACGAAGCACATTGTAATGAGAAACGTGAAGCTTTAATGATGTTCTCGCAGGAGATTCATGTGAAACTCGCGCGATAACTGCCGTCTCTGTTCTTCTGTCTTGTTTGTTTCTCATTATTATTATCTGTTATTCTGTGTATTTTGTTGTGAGCATTAATTTAAAAAAAAAAAAAAAAAAATTGACGGCATCCGACATCTGCGTGACTTTTCTCAACTTTTTTCTTAAAATTTTAAAATATTTGGTGTTTTTCTTACAAATACGTATCGTTTCACTTCAGAAGACATTGATTCATCCATTGGGGTTGTATGGATTACTGTAGTTATTGCTGTATGTGCTGTTTTGATGCTTCGACTTTTAGGAACACGTGATTGCATTATAAAGCATTCCCAGATATTATTTATTTTTCTAAAAACCTTTGTTTGTGTTCATCTGAAGAAGGAAAGTCGTATACATCTCAGATGAAGGTAAAAGATGAGTAAACGGTGAGCAAATTTCCGGGTAAAATGTTACTGTATTTTCTTTTAACACAGAATAGCAAATGACATGGGATTCCCTCTTAGGATTAATCAGTGGAAAGAAAGAAAAAGAAGAAGAACAACAAGAGGAGGAGGAAGCCAAGCAAGAGAAACGAATAAGATGTGTTGTAACTTTTAATCTGTTTTGAAATAAGTTGTTTTTCAAATAAAGGTTTCCAAGTGATATCAGATATTGTTTGCGTTTTTTTTTATTACTTACCCTGTAACTACATGAAACGAGTGTAACAAGCTCCACTTTAATTTACAGCCCACAATGTCATACTTACCCTGTAACTACATATAACGAAAGTATATTTCCCCATGTATTAAAAAAGATGGTTGTCTATCATAATAGATAGACATCCTGGTTGTTACCCCTTTATTCCCAAAACTTTACATATTGTTCCCCTATACTTGCATGTTACTTTATAGGTACACTATAATTAGCGAAAGTTACGCTGTAAATTCGTTGTAATTACGCAGTACTTTCCGGGCTGTAATCTAAAGCGCTAGTTATTTTTTACCGTTTTTGATCTAGTGGGTCGACCCCTGTCTTCTGATTCCTGGTCCAAGAATTCCAGTAACCTAGAACTGTGAAGTGAGCACTACTCGTTACGCATTACAGGTGCCACACATGAGGTATAATCATGACGATTAGGGGTATTTAAAGGATCTACCAACATGTGGCATCTGTCATAAACCAAAACAAAATACACCACATGAGAGGAAAACAAGACACAGTCAACCAAGAGCTAGAAAAACCCACTGAAAAGTGAAGGTTGGTCCAGAGTCACAACACTAATTGACAATAAACACTCAGATGGGGTTATATCAGATGAATATGTTACATTGTTACAGGTTCTTGTTACATTTTACAAGGGACTGAGAGTGAACCAAAACAAATCTGCACTCCTGCAAGTGCCTTTTAGCTTCATCAAGTACATTTACATCAGGATAAATGCCTACTAATGTTCACCTACTTCATGAAGAACCTATCCACTGTTATTAAATCCATGACTGAGCTACTGCAGAATGACAAACCCTGGGTGCCGTCAGATAAATGATTGAAAAAAAGCTTTTGTCCATCTTCAGTGCATTATGGTGCAATCATTTCTCACAGGACTAGCAGACTTTGCATATACTTCTTATACACTCAGATATATGCTCAGATAGGGAATGAAGCTTTAAGGACCACCTTTAATATGAATCAGATCATGATATTAATCAAAATTTGCTGTATGTTGTCTTGGTGTATGTCCTTAAGCTTGCATTTAAAGAGGTTTGGTGATTAGGCGGTACTTTTGCTGTAGGAACAATGTGTTAAACAAGTTTCAATAGTTAAATAACATTTAAGTGTTTAAAAACCATGTGTGTGTGTGTGTTTTTGTGACATATCAGGACATAAATTTGTATAATGACATAGGTATTACAAGGAGAGGGTGATTTATGAGGACATTACCCCATGTCCCCATTTTTCAGAAGGCTTATAAATCATACAGTTTTTTTTTTTTTTTTTTTTTTTTTGAGAAAGTAAAAATGTGCAGTTTCCTGTGATGGGTAGGTTTAGGTGTAGGGGTAGTGTAGGGCGATAGAAAATATGGTTTGTACAGTATAAAAACCATTACACCTATGGAATGTCCCCACAATTCACAAAAACAAAGTGTGTGTGTGAGTGTGAGTGTGTGTGTGTGTGTGTGTGTGTGTACATTTCCTTTCTTTCTGAGTATTTTGTAAGAAAGTTGCCAGGCTTTACTTGGTCATGACATCAGTTGAAAGATTGGATACAACTTTGTTTAGTTAAGTATTTCCATTCGGTGGCTCACTGTCACCTCACAGCAAAAAGGACTCCAGTGACCAGACAAGCAAAGCAAAGAGTGGACGGACAGATGGATGGATAGTCAATTCATTGGATGGACATTTCTGAGAACTTGATAAACAGCATGTATCACGGATACTTGATTACCGCAGTTACAGTATTATCCACAGATTGCACACTTAAGCTCAAAATGCTCATGTTCAACAGAAATACATAAAATAAGTACTAAAATAAGTACTATAAGTACGTTTTTGGTCTATTTATCAAACTATTTATAATTCCCTTCTTTCTGTCTTTACATGATGATCCATTGTCATTTGCCATTAAGTGCAATATATGAAGCAAAATAATATTCTTGAAGTGGATATGAAACTATTACAAAGCATGACCTGCATTGTAATCCTCTTTATAAAAGCTCTTTTGAGAGAAGTTTTAATGAGTAATGTGAATTACGAATGAGATTCAATGAGGATGAGGATTCCAGCTGAAAAAACAATTCAGTCTAAAGAGTTGGAATATGGTATTACAATTCACACAATCATTAACCCAAATTATCTGAAACTATCACTTCATTTTCTTATGTTTAAGATGTCTAAGGATCACAGCTTTGTTCCATGAATAAATTAAATAGGAACTGGCTGGAGGATTTTTCCACAATTCCCAAATATAAAGTCTAAACATTTATAATCTAATATCTTAGCAGTTCTCCAGAAGTATTTAACACCACATGACCCACTGAAAGTGTATTTTCTAATGTTAAGACCCAGATCAGGGACTAACATAAAAAGTAACAATACAAACAAAGAATATATATCCATATACAAAACTTAAATTACTGATGAGCTAATTAATCTAAGATTTAACTCCAGCAGAGTTAAAACTTTCTTAACTCTCAAGAAAAATAAAAAACACAAAAGAATCGTCTCTGGTTACTGATGTAATCTCTGTTCCCGGAGATGACGAGACGTTGCATCAGAGATGACACTATGTGGAAAAACTTTTCACCAAGAAATACTGAAGCATGATTGGAATAACGGATGGTATTGCTCTCTATATAAGGCTGCACTGAACGACATTTCCTCAGAATATGAACTGAATAAGCAGCTGATGAAAGACTCACACCCTGGAAGTTAATGTATTGTGTGGGGTGAAGTCAGTTTTTTTGAGTACTGATTGTAAGACCCAAACACTGAAAGTGGTTGTTGGTCATACATTTGTGGCTGTTCAACACACTCTCTAAACTCCACTCAGTCAAGGGGAGGAGAGAACAGCGTTCATTTGTGAATGTGCACAGAGCTAAGGACAGACTGAAGAGAAGGACCATAACTTGGTAGGCAACACCTTCAAAAGAAAATCTCAGAACGCACCTGTGCCGAGGGGCTATCTATGGAAATATGCGCCAGATTTCCCTAGCCATAACAAGGCGAGGGAATTGACCAAAGTCTGAGGGCGCTTCCTTGAAGATGCGCCCACATTGAGGCTGAGTTTAGCTCTGCATAACGCACTCCCTGAATGGGTTTATGAACAGCCAATCATCCAGACAATTTAGAGGGGAAAGAGCTGCTTTGCCCACCTTGTGAATATGCCTGACAGGCCGAAGTGCGGAAGTGTAATTGATTTATCTTGCTTTCGAAGACAAACCTCAGAAAGCTGCTTTCAATGTGTTCACAAGTTTATACAATCAGATAGAGTAAAAGAGTATGTGTATTTGGCATGCTCTCCTAGGGGAGGGCTTTGTGCTCAGAATTTGGCCCGAACACAGAGTACTCCCCCTGAAAAACAACAAGAATCAAGTTGGCAAATGTTGGGCAGTTGAGGCCTAATGGTTAGAAACCCGACACGGGTTCGAGTCTCAGTACCGGCAGGAAATGTAGGTGGGGGAGTGAATGAACAGTGCTCTCTTCCACTGGCATTACCCACAACTGAGGTGCCCTTGAGCAAGGCACCTAACCCCCAATCACTCCCCGGGCGCCACAGCAAAAATGGCTGCCCACTGCTCCAGGTTCATGGTGTGTGTATGTGCACTTGGATGGGTGAAATGCAGAGCACAAATTTAGAGTATGGAACACCATACTTGGCTACATGTCAGTACACTTAAATCTACCCTATGTTGTCATGATACAGTTTGTCTTGTGCATCTAGTCAGTGATGCAAAAGTCAGTGATGCAAAAGGGAAGGCAGCAATCTTGGCTTTTTTGAAGGAAACTGGGATGAGGTTTATAGAAGACCTTACTACATTGGACAGAGAAAGATGAGAGAACCCCAACAACATTACCATCACCATACAGACACACACACAAAAAGGCAAAATAGTTGTTTTGGGGTCAATACGATTCTGCCAAGTGGAATCGAATTTTGCAAGACAACAGTAATCTTAAATGGAGTGTTTATCCTGCACACTTTTTCATTCAGAGTGAATTTGCTGGTTCTTTGCATAAAATTTGAGAGCAGATGAAATTTGCTACAAATTAAAGTTAATGTAAAACCTACAACTGTGTAAATTGGTGTCAAACACAAAGGAATGCCATTGTTACAACCTACCCCAGTTGGGATGGATTGTAACTAACAGAAAATATGGACAAACATTGCTTTAAATTTTATAAAATATATTTTATCATGAAAATGAGTGCATTATATTTTTGAAGTAGAGTAAATTTTAGAAGGTTTGACCTTAGTCCAATGAGTACGATGAAGTATTTTGCATTGGATCCAATCGTGTTTAGCACACACGGATGAGGAATGCATCCTGTATAAAATGCTTTCCCACAGTTCATTTGAGATGTCTTCTAAGTCTTCCTCCCACTGAGTTTTTATGGATGTCAGTGAGCTTCTATGCAGAGAACATATTTTGTTTTGAAATTGTTTCTGGGCTGCGAAAACTTTTCTGAGAGCTTTTGAAAGGATGCAAAAACATCATCTATATATAAATCTTTAAACACTGATAAACCATATATTGTCCACTGAGAAAAGGTCCTGTCCATCATCAATGGTGGGAAAACAAAGTTTGATGCTATAGGGGCAGATATAGAAAAAGTTTGTAATCCATAGTACAGCCTAAATTGTTTCCAGATTCCTAGTGACGTTTTTACAGTTATGAACTATTAATGGGGGAGTATAACAGGGCAGTCAATGTAGTAGGGATACATGAAGTTGCTTCTATTGCAAGCCACATAGGTGAGCATTGCAACTGGTACTGGTTTCACCAGTATTGAAACACAACCCTGAAATTGGCAGCCCAGTAGCAGTGTCTAAAGTTGGGTAAGCCCATACTCCCCAAAGATTTTGGTTGCTGAAGAAGCGCTTTACTAATCCTAGCAGTCTTTTTATTCCAAATAAACTCTGAAACTAACCTATCCAGTTTCTGAAAAAAGGATTGAGAAAGAAAAATGGGAATGCACTGAAACAAATACATAAACTTTGGGAGGGTATTCATTTTTACAGAATTAATTCTACCAGCTAGGAACATGGGGAGCACCGACCATCATTCAAAATCCTTCTGGACCTGGAGCAGTAAATAATCAAAATTGAATTTTAAGAGGTCTTGAAATCTATTGGTTATACAAACCCCAAGATAACTATGCTGTGCAATTTTAAATGGTAAAATATGTAAAGGGTATTTTTTGGCTACTGCATTCAGTGGAAAAAATTCACTTTTGCTTAAATTAAGCTCATAACCAGAAATAAAACCATATAATTTTAAAACATTAAGAACCGCAGGAAAAGAAACAGAAAAATCCGAAATATAAAGAAGAATATCATCTGCATATAATGATACCTTTTGCTCAATACCTAGTCTAGTTACACCTTTTATTAATGGGTCAGATTTTAAAGCAGCGGTAAGAGGCTCGATGGCAACAGCAAAAAGAAGTGGGCTTAGTGGGCATACTTGGTGGGTGTAACGGTAAAGATTGAAGTATACTGAATGAGTATTATTTGTCCTAACTGAAGCCTGGGGAGCAGAATACAAAAGCTTAACCCATGAAATAAAATTTTCCCCAAAACCAAATTTCTTTAATGTATAGAAAATGTATCCCCATTCTACCCGATCAAATGCTTTCTCAGCATCTAATGATAGGACAGCTTCTGGGATAGAATGGGAAGATGAATTATAAATAACATTACATAATCGCCTGATATTAAAAAAGGAATGCCTGCCCTTAATAAACCCTGTCTGGTCTGAAGATATAAATGAAGGTAAAATAGATTCCAGCCGCACCGCCAATAATTTTGATAAAAGCTTAAAATCCACATTAAGCAAACTAACAGGACGATATGAAGAGCAGTCCGAAGGATCTTTATCTCATTTTAGGATCAAGGAGATCGAGGCCTGATTAAGTGTTTGTGGGAGATTTGATGACTTAAATGATTCATTGTACATATCTAATAATAGGGGGCCCAGTTTGTTCAAAAACTTCTTATAAAATACGACTGGATACCCATCTGGCCCGGGTATTTGCCACCTTGCATAGAGGAAGCAGCTTTGGTAAGTTCCTCCTTAGTGATTCCAGCTGGTCAACCAAATTAGAATCAACTGTAGGGATACTAAGGGAACAAAAAAAAAAAGATCAAAGTCAGAGAGATTGGCAGTTTGCTCAGATGCATAAAGAGAAGTATAATAATCTCTAAAATGATTATTAATTAATATGGGATCTGTTGTTGTGCCTGAAGATGTTTTAATCTGGGGGATAAGATAATACCTAGATCTAGTTCTGAGCAGTAAATTCTCCACATAACTTGTTGAAAGAATATCAAACTCAGCCTGTAATAATTGACGTTCCTTATAAATATCTGAAGATGGTGTAACAGCATATATATTATCTAATTGAGTTATTTTCTGCGTTATCTCAGAACACTGAGATTTTATTTAACCTTACCTTATGGGAAGTATATGAAATGATTTCCCCCCTAAGAAACACTAGAGCCTCCCAAAAAAGAGATGCAGATATCTCAGGACTGCTATTTGTGGATATGAAAAAAATCTATTTGATTAGAGATAAATTCCACAAATCTGTGATCTGATAACATACGAGTATTGAATCGCCACAGTGGGCGTGTGCCATCGAGCCCCTCAAAGTAGATATTCATGGTAACTGATGCATAATGCATAATATTACAATAGCTTTATAATCACGATTCCACTGACGGGCTAAGTCTGTTATCTATTAAAAAAATAATCAATGCGTGTAAATGTTGGATGAACATGGGAAAAGAAAGAAAATGCCTTACCACGTGGATTTAAAAAACGCCAAGGGTCAGAAACAGCCAGTTTCTCCATACAAGACTGAATCACATGAGCAGATTTTGAGGGAGAATTATGTTTAAGAGAAGAACGATCAAGGTCAGGATTAAGCCAACAATTAAAGTCCCCTCCCAAAACAATAAAACATGAAGAAGTGTCTGGCAGTGAGGAAAATAAACGTCTAAAGAACTTGTCGTCATCCCAATTAGGGGCGTAAATGTTAACCAACAGAAGTGCAGTATTACCAATTCTCCCCGAGACTATGACAAATCTGCCATTTGGATCTGTTTTAACATCTGAACATACAAAGGGCACTGATTTGTGTATAAGGATTGCTGTGCCTCTGGCCTTGCCCTGAAATGTGGAATGGTAAACTTGACCAACCAATTTTCTTTTTAATAACTGATGGTCTTTAGTTTTAAGATGAGTCTCTTGGAGATAAACAATATGTGCCCCTAATTGATGAAGGTGATGTAACATCTTGCTACGTTTGACTGGTTCATTTACCCCCTTACAGTTCCAACTAACAAACCTTAAGTTGTTACCTACTGGTTGACAGCTTTTCTTAGACTGTGACATGTTTAAAGTGGAAGTATTACATCAAGTGTACAAATAATAATAATGGAAACATCTTGCAAAACAGTGTAGATGTCTGACACACACACAAAGCATCTCCCCAAACGAGACACAGAGGTAACCCTTCCCTTAACATTAACTTTATACAAACACACTATGGCAACATTAACGCTAATTGACAAAACTCGCGTCACGTTGCTTCGGAGAAGGTAAAAGTATTTCAAGTATAAAGAAATATTCAAGCAAAACAGCATTTATGAAATCGTATTAAGTCCCATTCATAAGCATAGAATAGTTCAATATAGGACAACAGTAGAGGAGCCATAATGCTCAATTAAGCTGTAGCCCCTAAGGACGCATATTGCAGTCACGAGCCCTCAATAATGGGAGGCCAGTATCATAAATAAACATTATAATGTCTGTACGTGTTATTCAGGCTGATATTTGCCCCATTTGTCAACTATGTATCGTTACCTGAGGCAGTAGGCTCGCACATCAGTTGTGGTAAATGGAAGCTCAGGCATTGCTTGATATGGGAGAAGCAACGAGATTCATTCTCGTGTGTTACGCAGCATGTCTGAGACTCGACAAGAACAAATTATGTCATTTGTTATCGCACATCATGCATATACGGTTGAGCTTCTGTTTATGTTTGCTGATAAATCTTTATTTATGTAAATAACAGCCTAATTCCAATCGGTTCATCATATAAAGCAATCATGTCACTTCAGAAAATTTGGACTAATCCGCTCAATTTATATGGATTAGTTTTACAATCTCTTTATGAACATTTTGAAGCAACAAAGTGGTAATTGCTTTGACTGTCAATGGAGGAACAGAAAGCTCTCAGATTTCATCAAAAAGATCTTCATTTGCGTTTCGAAGATTAACAAAATTCTTACGGGTTTAGTGACATGAGGGTGAGAAAATTATGACATTTCATTGGGGGAAGGGACTAGCTTAAAAAACTGTACTGACAAAAGATAAAAAATACCAATATATATGCAAGGTGTATATATTTTATAACTTCTAATATTTCATGCGCCATAAACAATACACTGTATACTGCACTATACTGACAGATGAGCCTTACAAAATATATATAAATATATATATTCTGATTATGTTATAAAGTATTACGGACAAAAATAATCCTTGCTTCACTTGTTGAAAAAGGAATATTTTTCTGAATGTGGAAAGGCAAAACAGACCATGACTCTTTAAGAAAGTGTCTTTATTTACCAAAAAATTAGAAGAAAAAAACAAACAAAAAACAAAACAAAACAATACAGACCATGGATATCGTGTTTAACAAATCATGTTGCATAATTGTAAAGTGACTTACCACAAATGTCAGTGCCATTTTATAGAGAAAATATTAATATTGTATTGTAAACATGGAGGATGGGGAAAACCTGGGAAGAAGTTGAAGCATAATAAAAATATAAATGAGCAGAAAACAAAAGGGTCAATGGCACAGAAAACAAAACAACAGAAAAATATAATTTCAGGGAAACATGGACGAAATGTGGTTTATCAAAAAGCAAAATCCAATACGTAACAATGTCAAGCCAAGCAGACATTTACTGACTGGACTTGATAAAGTATATAGTGCTTGAATGGTTTTTTTACTGCTTTTGCACAGGTAGAAACGTCAACCCTATCTGTACAGTACCAGTCATGTGATGTTCTAAAAGCAAGCTTTCTGAGCAGCTTCTTATACTTGCAAGGTTGTAAGTTTAACACAGCAAAAACAGCAAACAACAAATACCAAGATGACTTCAGTCATAAAAAAAATAAAAATAAAATAATTCACACAAAGCTGGACCGATTATTATTGTAACATTTGTTCACAATGAAACAAGAGTACAATTTGGACTTCAGGGGCTCTGAACCAAAGTATTGATGAGCATGTTTTAGACAAACCAGTTTCTTAACAGATCACTTAGAGCAAGTTTACCAAGAACAACTTCTTTAGTGACAAAATATTTAATGCCCCCATGATTGGGCACAAGTTCACATAAAATATTAAGTCTACAAAGACATCAAGCTAACAGCATTCCAGATCCAGATTAATAGGAACTGATCATTTGTGTGTGTAAAAAGGAATATTTTGATTTATCTTTAATCTTGGTCCAACACACAATGCCTCTCCAATAACAGGTTTACAGGGCAGAAGATTCATTTGTAGATCCAAAACAAATTCTTTTAAAAACCAGAGACAGAACTTCAGGACTCAAAGCAGGATTTCATGATGGCCTCCCTGTCGAATTTGAAGCTGAGAAAGGATCGCGAGGAAAGGATGTATTCATATTCTTCATAACACAAGTCTTCCTGTCCATTATAGCCACAGACATCAGCAGCTGCATCTGGGAAAACAATTGTAGACGTTTGAAAGTCAGATTAATGCAACTTTTTTTAATTCATGCAGTAAATATATTATTTGATGAATAAACTAAAGGTGCATCACATTAGCAAAATTTCATAGTCAAAGAGACCAAGTGTAGTGATGTATGAGAGCCAGCACACGCAGAAGTCACTTTCAAAACAAGCAGCTTTCTGTTGGACAACACGGCGAATCCATGTGACCAACTTGAACTCGTTGTTAAATCTGCATTGGGGAAATCTTTCTACTGAAATGTCTGGATTTCATCCGCCGATGGTAAATGTGACCACACCTTTACTCTCATGCATCACAAAATCTTCAAACATTCATAAGCTCTGATTACATATGGGATATTTGTGAGGATTTTGCTTTTGATGAAATACAATTCATTTGATTTAGCAATATAACAACACCCTAAATCTAATCTCTGTTGCATCACTGTTTTTAAAAGCTTATTTGAATACCTGTGTCGAAGTTATCCTGTAGTCGCCTTGGCTGAAGTTTCTTGTCATCTTTCTGTAAGACAATATATTGTTACACAACTATAACTGTTACTGTAACGTACAGAAATAGTAAGTGTAGCAACATGGAGAAACTCGCCTGCTGCTGACTGACACCATTAGCTTGTTTTTTCAGGGTTGGAGACTCTTGGTGTTTCTTGCCATTGCCTTTCACATGATTCTGCAATGAAATACCAGAACCAATCTCTGAATCAGCAATAAACAGACCGATGAGTCTGTCTGTGCTGCTGTCAGCATCTGAGACATCTGTTCACATCAGCTCACTGAGCTGTACATTTTTATATAAACAATGTATATTACTGTAAACTGCATAGACCCAATAAATACAATGCATATTGCCACAACAATATAAAGTGTCAATCAATAGAGTGCAACAGTTAAACTGTTAAACAATTAAAGTAAAACCTCCATTCATTTTCACCATTGGGAAACTGATTTTGAACGAGACAGCCTAACTATGAGCTACGAGGTTGTTAATCAATGGGGTTTGCTTCTGTAGTTTTATATTCCTCCATAATCTTTATTCGATTAAGCTGTTTGCAATGCTTCATGGGATTGTAGTTCTTTCCTTGTTAAGTACAGTCCATACTTTGTATACCCTTTGTATTTTCAAAAACTTTTCCTTCAAAGATTCTCCTCGTAGCTGGCTGGTTTGGTTCATGGCTTTAACGAAAAATGAATGGAAAAGATACTTCTGGAACCAGCACTGGGTAATGTAAATATATGTGCTTGATATAAAAAAAGGTTATTAAAAGCAATAAATCATGAATCAGATCTGAATTTGATCCTCACATACTAACATGGACTTTCTGTATAAGCTTTCTTTTCTCTGTACTATAAGATTGGTTATACTGTTCACACCTACCTATAATAGCATTTTTTTATTTATGTACATGAATTATTTTATGATGTGAACACCTACCTTGGGTTTAAGCATGTCTGCTAACTCACTCTGGGAGGTTTGTCCAAAGGTTTTCTGTTGTTTCTGCTTTGACCAGCTGTCACCTGACACTGGAGATGCTTCCACCAACATCTGAGATCTTCTGGGCTTTGAGCTGAGCAGAGGAGCAACAACAAAAATTAGTGCATATCATCATTTCAACAATCATCTGACTGTAGTGCTTTATACAATACAGATTGTTTTAAAGCAGCTTTACAATGATAAACAGGAAAATAATGATCAATGACAGAAACGGAGTTCAATTCTGCTATAAAGCAGCTCTAAAAAGATGATATTCAGTTGAAATCAGTTCAGTGTTTATTCAGTTCTGATCAATAACTGGGTTAAAGACATCAATTATGAAATGAGTTCAATTTATCTATAAAGCAGCTCTAGAGAAAACAGTGATGTCATCATCCAGCTCAATACTAATTACATCTTCAACAGTGTAATTAGATTACTTTACTAATTACTCATTCAATACAAGGATAGACATGAAACTAATCTTAATTCTTTCAAATAAATAATATAAAATTGCATAAATTATTTTTTAACTGAAGTATGTAAAAGGAGAAGTAGTATATAGTCTATATACAGTATTTAATGCAATTTCAAATAACTATTTAAATTACAGAAAAATGAATATTAATCCCTTACTTAAAGGTAATTAAATTACAGTAATTAATTACCTAGTAATGCATTACACCCAATACAGATCATAATACATACTGCATAGCATTATTTTCATATCAAGTCAGTGGGTTTTCTGAACAGCTATTCAGTCTTAAGGAACCCACATAATAAGCCTTCAGTAGGTTATCTATTTAACAAATAAATAAGTAAAATAACAATAAATAGGCTGCTGTCTCTTATTTGATGATCGTGTCCCTTTTTAAAAGCACAACCACTACAATATTAAACTGATTAGTCATTTTTGGACAACTAGTCGATCAGTCCACCATCCTGGTCCATCCCTACTATAGTGAGTAGGCAGCATAACTCTACTGCACTATTATCTCTTCATGAAAAATATAAAATCTTTGCAGACATTAAATATAGCAAGAATAATCGCACCGGAATGGTTTGCATGGTGTGCTGCCATTGGACGCAAAATCCTCATCACTGCTTGTTGACTCTCCTTTGTGTTTGGCAATCCACTCTCTAAGCTGCCTGAAGACAAGAACATCACACCTCAGTTAGACACTTTTCAAACAAAAACACCCCTAAGGACCACTTTAGATGTTCATTAAAGATGTAATAGGAGATGTACCTCATAAATGGAATAGCCATAAAAAACTTGTTAGGAGCCAGTCCGAGCTTGGATTTAGGGGTCATGTCGTTCCTGTGGCAAGGCAGTTTATCCACTGGGAACCATTCAATGTTCTATCAGGAATCAAAAGAGCAGAGAAATTCAATGGATGCTTTGTACAATCAAACAAATGTGCTTATATACAGACAAAAAAAGCATCCAAATGTATATACACCCTTATTTCTTTTCTAGTCTTGGGGTTAAACTTGGTGTCTTTAGGAACTCCTGGTATAATGTACAATCGAGCCAACTGATCTGAAATTCTCTGCTCGATATATGTCTTTTTGCAGATACGATCTCGGATATCAAAGCCTGTCTCCTCTAAAACCTGCATAGAAAACAGAAAATTAACATCATTTTCATTGCACTAAATGTATCAAACCAACATTTATATTTTCACAGCCAAGAAAACGGCATACTTCTCTCACAGCGCAGTCATGGAAAGCCTCATCTTCATTGACTTTCCCTTTTGGAAAACCCCAGCCAGACTTGGCCAGATAACCCTGGACCATCAACACCTTCAGGTACAAATAAAGCTTCAATAAGCAACCGTCTTTCAAAGTCACATAGCACAGATTATGATGCTGTATTAAGCAGCTGTGTACTTACATTGTCAAGTGTTTCATCTAGAATAATGGCACCAAATGTAGGCACACCCATCTTATACTCTTTCCACTGCTCTAAAACTTTCTGAACATCCTCTCCATGGGGCAGCAGGAATGGACAGTGATTAAAAAGTGATCATAATGTTAAGGAGACACACAGAGAGAAACAAACCATGTCACCCCAAACCTGTATGACGTTCCCAAAACAGTGGACTACTCAGTAAATATCCATCCATGACATTTAATATTTTGGCTTTCATCACTATTTATGTTTGTCTTTCTTCTCTAATTATCTGTCTCTAATCGTTGTCTTATTTAGACACTTTTTTTGGCATGGGAGACAAAAGGGAATTTTTTTTTTAATGACAGTTTTAGTTCTTTCGAGGGTGGTTGTGCATCATTTTGTCTTGCCCCAAACTCAATTTTAGATACTTTCTGGCATCCCCTACTCCCTCCCGTCAAGACACAGCCAACATAGTGAATCCAGACAACAGAGGGCTTATTTCTCACATATATACTCCCTTATAAGCACCACAGATCTGAGGATTATATTAAAAACTCCTGTCAACTTGTCAGGGACTTAGACCAGCTACAAGATCATGTGCTCTTCAACAGTTTGCTTTGTTTTTAAAAAATCGTGCAGCACCCTGAATCAACTTATGTTGCTTTTACATGAGCTACACATGTATTTGTGTGTTGGGATTTGTGGATCTCCAGTGTGATATTCTGCTCAAAGAAATGTGTAATACAGCCACTCTGTGCTCATTCATGAGGCAGCTGTTTGGTGCGAGCAATTATTTCATCACACAAGTTTTTTAAACAACAAATCACCACCACGCATAATTATATTCAGCCTGTTTCAAGTTTTTCTGATGCCTGACAATAATACTTTTCTTTTAAACAAGAAGGCACCTGCTGAATGGTCTCATCAGTTCAAAAAGACTTCAGAAAATTGTGCATTTATGTCCCATTCACACGAAGAATGAAAACTATAAAGAACTATAACAATTAATATATTTGCGTCCACACAAAACGCATGAAACCAATCTGTTTATTCTAATGCTCATCTTGAATCTGCCACTTTAAATGAGCCGATTCACTGGGTTCTGGAAGTGGATTGTGATTGGCTGTCAATGATTTTTTTTATTTATCAGCTGGAAAAATCATTCTGAATATTATTTTACTGATATTGTTCCTCTCTGTCATTATTGTTATAGCAGTGGTATGGACTTCCCTATTCTCATGGTATTAGAACAATTGTTAAACTGATATTACTTGTTGTGAATGATGGGGATTGTTCACCGAGTCTTTCTGCAGGGCCAAAAACCTGGCCTACCCTTTTCTAAGGCTACTGACCACTCAAAACAGACAAACTCAGTACTCTCTCTGGCCCAAGTACGCTTTCATTAGGAATATTTAAAAAAATCTCTTTAGGATATCAGCCTTGGCAAAGTCTCTTATCCCACACTGAGGTAATCCTGGTGAATTCTGCAGGCAGAAGTCCAGGTAAAACCAATGGGCAAGCTCAATCTGGAAGCAAACTCTGATGGCATTGTCCCTCTCCTCGCTAGGGATGTGAAGAATGAAGCGACTACAAGACAGAAAACAAAATCATCATACGCACAGAAAATACTGAAAACATGAAGCCCACATCATGAGTCAACAACAGCACATTTAATGATGATATATGTTCAGTACAATGGACTAATTGCATTGAGCTTTGTGACATACTTCCAATTTTAAATAATGAGGCATGCTACTCTTCTGAAGACCTCAAACAACTAACAGATCTATGAAAAAGATAACCTTAAAAGTCGCTATGAAATCAAAACTGACATTTTTATGGAATATTGCAGCATTTATTATAAATTAGGGGTGTAACGGTATTTGTATTCGTACCGAACCGTTTCAGTACAGGGCTTTCGGTTCGGTGCACGTGTGTACCGAATGAATTACATTGCAACATTGTAGCCTAACCACCATTAACCACTAATAATCGCAATAAGCTCTGCGTTTTGTTACTTTCGATAAGAAACAAAGCGTCGTCCTTCAAATTCTGTCCACGAAATTCAAACAGAAAGTGCCATTTTGACATGCTTTGATGTGGCGTGACAGATCAATGTACAGGAGCCTCAGTTCAACCGCCAGCGCAGAGCGCGAGTGAACGCGATCATCTCTTCCTCACTAGTTACAGAACATGAAAGAACATCTGAATGCATGTTGAAAGATACAGTACAACTTACTTAAAAGGTATAATATCTCGTGTTATCGCTGATTTACTGTTTCAACGGTGGAAAGTCAAAGGTGCCCTAGAACACTATTTCACAAGATGTAATATAAGTCTCTGGTGTCCCCAGAATGTGTCTGTGAAGTTTCAGCTCAAAATACCCCATAGATTTGTTATTATTCCATGTTTTAACTGCCTATTTTGGGGTGGGATAAAAAATGCTCTGATTTGGTGTGTGTACACCTTTAAATGCTCGTGCTCCCCAGCCCCAAGCTCGCGACTGCATTAAACATTGCATAAACAATACTGAAGTTCACAATATAACTTTCAAAATGGATCTTTACAAACTGTTCGTGATGCAGCATATCAGATCACATAAGTATGGCATATTGTGGATGTTTACATTTGATTCTGAATGAGTTTGATAATGCTGTTCTCGTGAATACAGTAAGAAACAATGGTAACTTTAACCACATTTAACAGTACATTAACAACGTGCTAACAAAACTTTTAGAAAGACAATTTACAAATATCACTAAATATATCATGATATCATGTATCATGAACAGTTATTATCGATCCATCTGCCATTTTTGCTATTGTCATTGCTTGCATGCTTCACAATACTTGCATAACTTCTGATGATTCAGCTGTGCAGCTCCAAATGTTAATACTGGCTTGTCTAATGCTTAGAACGTGGGCTGGTATATGCAAAAGCTGGGGGCGTACATATTAATGATCCCGACTGTTGTCAGTCTGTGTTATGTTGAGATTCGGCTGTTTTTCAGTGGTGTTTTTCATGCACGAGTTTTACATATGAAGGAGGAAACAATGGTGTTTGAGACTCACTGTATGTCACTTCCATGTACAGAACTCTTATTATTCAACTATGCCAAGGTAAATTCAATTTTAAATTCTAGGGCACCTTCAATAAAACAGCTTGTAAACAATGTCATGTAGCAGTTGACCTCAGAAAAGCCATTCAATGTCCACAGCTTGTTATTTCGCCAGAGAAATGAATTCTTTCCCTTAATATATGCACTGTATTAGCCCACATATTCATTATATTTTACTTAACCTGTTAGTGATGTCTTGATTATTTAATGTATGTTTAAATAATCCGTCATGAAAATGACAGCCACTGTGTATAAATGATTATATTTCAACAACGAATTGGAGTAAAACTTCATTTTATAATTAGATTTAGAAGTTAATGCAAAAACTGCCTTATGTGCAGCTTACATGTTTGCATACAATTTGTTGTTTGAATGTTGATTATTATATCTAAAAATAAAAAGCGATTGGATTTAGGCTAATAGTTTGGGCTCAGTTGTTAACCTTTATTATAGTAGCATAATGTTCAAGTAAGGGCTCCCTATAAGTTTATCAGATAATTTTTTAATCCTTATGAAAATTTTTAGTTATAATTTAGTGTAATATATTTAAAGACAAAAAAAAAATTATAATAATAAATAATAAAGCAATTTTATGTTTAGTTTTCTCCCTACCTGCTGTAACGAACGCATACCGAACCGTGACTTCAAAACCGAGGTACATACCGAACCGTGAGTTTTGTGTACCTTTACATCCCTATTATAAAGGATTTATCCGTGCACATTTTCTTTCATATGCTCATCTTGAATCGTAATAACTTTTCCTCCCTCTTGCAGCAAAATCTTTTCTCTTCTCGGATGACTGGCGTGAGGGCAGGACAACCTGTCACTCACATGAGATCCACCAATGGCAAACCACAACCATCCAATCAATTCCTCAATGGACAAAATCAAGCCCCGCCTTACATTTGTTCTTGTTCCAGAAGCCGTTTCACTCGGATATAACGTTATCTCACAATATAGGGAAGAAAAGACTATCACAACTTCCATTTCATGCCGACTTTAAATAGTAATAATAATCTGCACTATCATGAGCTACCTTTTACCAGCATGTGATGAGAACAAAACAGAAGGAAACCCTGATATCTCATTATTCAATATGAATACACAATTAATAATAACAATAATAATAATAATAGTTACTATTAATCAAATATTTAGTATGTTTTTAATGTTGTTACCGGAAACGCGGTTGTACCACGTAGAACACGGAAGTAGTACCCTACTTTCAATTGACCATTTAGTTCAAATGTTAGAAAAGATCACCAACACTAGCTATTAGCATCCTCTTCATCAGACGGTTGACTTTAGAAATTGATGTTGTTCCTCATCTTTGGAGTCAAAGTACCACCGACTTGGCACGCGTCCAAAGCTGCAGCAGCTGACTCGAAACGCGCATGTGAAACACAAATATGCTGCAGACTCAGAACGCGGCGCGCCAACGATGGACAAAACTGCAGCGGGCTGGGGAGGTGCCTAAGACACCCAAAACGCTGCTTATGACAGTATTTTAATAGGTTTTGCAACACAGTCTTTATAATATAAAAACGAATCAGCTAAGTCCATTAGATAACCACGTAACAAAAACTGCTACGAATTATTCGACCGCTCAAACTGATATAAGTGCATATTAAACTTATAGGTACTTTAAAACACAGTCTGGTGTGAATATATGCTCTCGGTTTACCTGCAAAGGTCATCCAGTAAGCCATTGGGAATCTCCCCTCTTTTTGTCTCCATGTTAAGGGTAAAAACATCCCGAACAAGCTAAACTAGTGCGTTAAAAACAGCGCAAAGCTAGTACACTTGCGTGCTTCGCATTTATAATATGTGGCTAAATAGCATGGTTTTGTACTATTCAAACACTAACAATAAAAAAGCAAAAAGTGTTGTGAATTTATAACGACGACACTGATGCTAACATGCTAACAAGCTAAAAATATAGCACCACAAATTCATGAACACTCGAGATCAGGCAGGACCAGAAGCGCGTGAACTCTGCCCAGGAAACTCTTGACCAATCACAATCGCTCTCTACATGATGAACGTCACCAAGAAGCCAATCACAGTGAAGTTTATAGAGCGATTAAGAGATTAGCAGTTTGTCTGATTGGTGATCTGTTTGAAGAAGATTGTATTACAACGGTCATGCTACGCTTCATAAATGTGGCTATAAACACCTTGGCAAAATTGTAATAAAGGATAACTTTGATGTATTCGACCTTTCGTGCAGTCAGTGTCACCACGAATAGATATATACACATATTTTCAGTGTAACGTTAATACTCATTTAATTTTAAATGTAAAAAAAAAGCCGTTCTTTCGCACCGCTGTCATTTTACACCGTTACGAAAAGGGTGTGGTCGCGGAAGTGCTGCCGTGACGTCACACCCTCGGCGTGCAAAGTCACACTGAACTGAGAGCAGCAGGAGTTAAGCTGCTGTTCATGATTTATATTTGATACTATAATTAAGCCATCATAAATACAGACAAATCATGGCTTTCGCGCTAAAAGAACGCTTCGACAAGTTCCTTAACGAGAAGAATGTCATGACGGACGTGTTGGCGAAGATAGAAGCGAAGACTGGAGTGAGCAGGTCCTACATCGCATATGGTGAGTAAACCAGAAACACATGTGTGCTAGTAATGTCGGACACATTAGATCAGGAGAAAACAATCGCGTTAATAGTTTAAGCTTTAATGCTGTTTAACCAATAAGCTTTTTACGTAATAAATCAAAACATCGACAGATGATAGTAGGCTAATGTTGTCTTTTGTCTTGCAGCTGTCATCGCGTTCATTGCAGTTTATCTGGTGATCGGATACGGCGCTTCTCTTCTTTGTAATCTCATTGGATTCGTCTATCCTGCGTACATATCGTGAGTTAAAACAGTAATTGATCTTTCTGTTTGTTCATTCTGGCATCACACGGAAGGTGATTGCGTCATCATCGCGGTTACGGACCGCTGACGTCATCACAGCAGTTGTTCGCAGCAGTGTACACGGAAAATCATATATACATTTTTCAAAACCTTATTTTTATCAAATGTTTATTGTCGAATATCTGATTACAATTGTTGTGATATGTTTATGCACATCTGTACTCGATTAAATCGACGGGGTGTGAATAAGTCAGTTCTATTCTACTCACTTTGGTCCATAAACTAAAAAATATATATATATTTGATTAACCAAATAATTTAAACAGGCGTCTTACAGTGACCAAAAAGGAGTAGGCAGAAGCTATTGCTTATTAGGCCTCAACCAACAGAATATGGCCATTCAGCAATGTATTATCAACAGCTCCTGTCATTCAACAAAATGTAAATTTAATATAATAACAGATGTAATATATTTTCATGTCTGATTCACTGATCACCATATGTAGGCTAAAGGTATGTGGGGGGGGGGGGGGGGGGTAGTTTATTTATGGTAGTTTATTTTCTCTTGCAACTTAATTTCTATTATGTAAAAGCAATATCACACTCACAATATGTTGTTCTGAATATAAAAATGGCTGAAATTTTTAAGCTTTACAAAGTTCATAAAGAGATCGTAAAATTAATCCATATGAATCAAGCGGTTTAATCAGTGTCTTTTAAAGAGACAGGATCATTATATGAGGAACGGAATTAATTAGGCTTTTATTGAGATATAAATGTTGGTCAGCGGCAGTGCACATGCGTAAAGCACATCAAATATGGTCAAGGGAAGCTCCAATGCTTGTCAAGCATGCACGGTTTCACTGGTTATCTCACAAAACAAAATGCTTTTCAGGGCGATTCAAGAAAGTACAAATTTCAAAGGTTAGAACTTTCAATCCATTAAACATACCATTATGAATGTAACTGTAAACAGGATTATGAAAATTAGTAAGAATTCAGAATCATGTATTATCATCTTGCAGATAGGCAGTTTAGCGTTGAGCATGCCAAACCACAGAAGCCCTCGTGACTCGTGTGTCTCAGTTCTGCTGCTCACTTTAACTTTTACTCAGTGAAGCCTACTGTATCATATTCGACACGCAAATCTCTCTAAATGATCAACATAATCAAAACTTTGCTGGAAAACCTGTTTTCGATAATCTACTACATGCCTTCTGTTGTGTCATTGTTAGTTTATAATTTTTTTTAGCAAGTAAAAGTCTTTCAGTAATTGTACAAACGCCCACCTTCAGCTCTTTTTGATGTGAAATCTTTACTGATTTTTAAACATAAGAATAACTTTTATATTTTTAGTGGTATTTCAAGATGAAAATTTACTGGATTGAAGCAGCCTATGTTTACTTGATTATCTTTTTTTTTTTTTTTTTTTAGAAATATTGTGTTTAAATGTATCAAACATAGCATAACATCAGCTTTTTGAGGAAGGTTTATTTGTTCATCTCTGTTATCATTGTATTTCATTGCATTATATGTTTTAAAAAATACAGAGCTTTGATCATAAAACTAAGCATTTAAATATCATCTTACAAAGACATTATTGGCAGATGTAGAGTGGTGACTGATATGTGCATTTTATGTAAGTAATTACTGTTATAAAGATTAGGGATGTGCATTTTTGGCAATTTTTCATTTCGATCATCGATAGGTTCTTAAAAACGAGTAATTGAGTACTCAGGGGGGTGGGGCATGTGCAGGGGTGGAGCATGGCCGTCATGGAGATAATGAAAATATGTGAAGACTTGTGAAGAAAATGAATGTTAAAAATATGACATGAAAACGTGATTAGAACACTGTTAGATTGATTATGATCAATCTAAAAGGAATAGCTGCCTGAGGTGAAGAGTGACTTTATGCCAATAAACTGAAGCCCGTTATGACACACCCTATGATATTAATCAAATATTTTGGATACATAATATAGACGTAAAATTAAACTTGTATCGGCACAAAAGGATGCAAATGCCAGTGAACAGCGCGCTATAGCGAGAGTGAGAGAGAGAGAAAGAGTGAGTGAGCAAGCGCTTTCATGACAGCGCGCTGAAACACGGGCAAGGGCAGAATTTACTATAGATTTCTATAAAGCTATTACAACTTTCATCTGCAAAAGCTTTGGGAATGCAAACGTGAGCTTGAGCGAAAGTGTAACTCCTATTGCGCTTTAAAAAGTGTCACTATTGTATATTTTTATTTTTTATTCTAATATTTCAGCTGTATTTTGGATTCAGTTTGCACTTTCTGATCAACCAAAATGTTATTTTACAGTATGAAAATCACTGATGATTATTGCTAAATTAATTATGAATATAATTTAAAGGATATTTCCAGCACAAGATAAAAGCTTGGTGTTGCACACCTTGCATTGAACTGTATTTTCATCTATCTTGTCAAAGTGAAGCCAGACATCACTACGTGACTTCAAGGCCACTGCGTCGCTCCTCTTCTCATGTCTTTTGACGCGTGCTGTGGCAAGCTAAACAATCAGAGCTCAGGGCGCCGCCCAAAGTGCTGCTATAACCAATCAGGAGAAGAAAAAAAAAAAAAAACATTGCTTATGATCAATTGTCGCTGTCACGGTTGAGTACTCGATCGCTGTTGCACATCCCTAATAAAGATCTCATTGATTTACATTACAAACATCAGAATTTTATCTTTTTTTGAACATATAAATATCAGCATTTTGCTTTGTTTGTTCCTCTGAATATTTTACCCTCCTTGAGTTTGAGCTCCATATTCTCACTGTCATACTACACTGCCACACGCCATCAGTTAGGGTTAGAAGAACTGTTGCCAAACATATAAGATGCTAGAAACATAATAATCATATTATTATGTTTTAATATTTTATAATATTTTGTTTTTTTGGCGCATAAAAAGTATTCTCGTCACGTCATAACATTAAAGTTGAACCACTGTAGTCACATTAACTGATTTAAATACGTCTTTAGTAGCTTTCTGGGCATCTGAAAGTGTTAATTATCTTGCTCTCAATAGAGGCCTCACTGAGACATCAGATTTTATGAAAAATATCTTAATTTGTGTTCCGAAGATGAACGAAGGTCTTAAGAGTGTGGAACGACATGAGGGTGAGTAAATAATGGCAGAATTTTCATTTTTGGGTGAACTAACACTTTAAGCATTTGCCTATTTAAATCCAAACAGCGACTTTTCTAAGCTATAAAAGCTTTTTTTTTTTTTGTCTAAAGGTTTAATAAACTGTTCCATTTAAAACCAGATTATTATTTCATATGTCAGACTTTAATACGGGGTTAAAATATTAGTTATCATTTTCACTGGTGGTCTTCTCATAAAACTAAGACACAGAAGCAACTCTCTGAAGCTCTAAATGATCAATAATCTCTATCTTCTGTCTGTTATCTAATATTAGTAAATCTCAAATGAAAAGCAGCTTGTAGAGGAAGCACACTACATGTGTGCATGTCCGATTGTGTGTGACTCTTCGTATATTTGCAGAATCAAAGCCATCGAGAGTGCAACCAAAGACGACGACACCAAATGGCTGACCTACTGGGTGGTTTATGGTGTGTTCAGCGTCGCCGAGTTCTTTGCTGATATCTTTCTCTCCTGGTTCCCATTCTACTTTTTGGGAAAGGTATTGGACAGCACATGATGTTATTGTTAGCTACAATTCATTTATTTTTTGTAATAAAAACATGTTGTAGTCCTGTTACATCAGTTTTGGGCGATATCTGCAGGGCTTTTGTACAGTAACATACTAGCAACACTGTTAAAGTTTGCATGAAATGGAAGATGGCGACCAACTTTACAGCCATATTTGATTTCTTTGACTTCATGCCAACTTTAATTTAATTTAATACATTTCTGTGCTCGATGTGCACGTTCATGAGACTCCAGCTCACCCGAAAAAAGCAGAAAGCAAGACTAAGAAAAACAGACATTTTGACTGTCGTCTGACAACCAGAGTTCCGGTCTGGTGATATTCAACTCATGTTTTTATCAAGAGTCTCATGAGGTCAGTCAGCCCAGGGCCAGTATGAAGAGACACTGAAAGAGAGAAATGTTTGAGTCATGTTAAAGGACACTGAATACAAGGAAAGCCTGAACACAAGCACAAAGCCTCCCAAAGACACGCTCCTGCAGACCAAACAGGACTGTTTTAATTTTTACAGTTTTAATTGATCAAATCTAAAAACTCATTAAAAATTACACTGAAGATACAAAAAAGTATTTTGTTTTTTAGACCAAGTGGTGCAAAGCTTATAATAAGAGAATAAGTAATCATGAAGTTATAAGAGGAAAGGAAGTTTTTGAAGTGGTGTTGGTGTTGGACTGGTGTTGGAGTTTATAGACCCCAAACTTGTTCAGACTTGCCACATTTGATCATTTCCCTATTAACAGTTCACAAGCACTACTAATAATAAATTGTCACCAAGTGACTAAGGCCAAAAACATCTGTGTGAATGGACAGTGGACAAAAACATGAATAAATATTTTTGTATTAAAGTTATTAAGGCTTAGTGTTTTCTAATGTGGAATAGAATGTAATGGCTGTTGTTTGTTGTCTCTCTAGTGCGCCTTCTTGGTTTGGTGCATGGCTCCCACTCCATCGAATGGCTCCGTTCTGCTCTACACAAGAATCATTCGCCCCTTCTTCTTAAAGAATGAAGCCAAAATTGACAATGTGATGAAAGACATCCAGGATAAAGCAACAGAGGCTGCAGACAAGTTTAAAGATGAAGGTGAAAACCAGATGCATTTCATGTATTTGTTTCTGATTTGAGGAATAGCAATCAGAGATGCTTTCAGATTACACGCATTTCATCAGTGATTTGATCAATATGTCCAAGTTCTGCACGTTTTCAAGAATGACAAGCAGGTGTCATTAGTTTTCTTTATAAAGCAGTTATGCACTGATTGGTAATCTGGTCCTTTTTTTCTTTTTTGTCTTGCAGCCAAGAAAGCCACTGCCAACCTTATATTTGAGGAGAAAAAGAACTACTAAAAACCACAGCCATTTCACCTGCTTCTTATCCTACAGGACGACACTTGCCTGAATAAATGTTGCCTTTATATGCTCTTATTTTTGAAAACTGGAAGTGGGCTGATTATTGTTACTGTCTTTATACTGTGGCAGCCATATTAGATGGCATCAGACAGCTCCAGAGCTGACAATCCCAAGTTGTTTAAGCAGGTAAGGCATATATCATGTTAGAGAAATCGAGTGACGCTCACCCTGCAATGCTTCAGTCTCAGTAAACATCCTTATCTTTCCTGTAGATATGTCCTTGGCTTCTGTTAGTAGGTCATCCCATAGTTTCTTGCATCTTATTGTCATTTAATATATTCATTCTAAGATGTATTTATGTGATAAGATTTGTTGAAAATGCCTATTTTGAGAACATCAGTGGAACTGTAAGCATATGAATTATGCATTTGACATCAAATAAACCATTGAAATCCACAATTGATTGACGTGATTCTTAAATTCCTTTTCTTCCTCTTGAAAGCATGCTGTAATTTTTGGTTTGGGTGTGTAAATTGTCATCGGCAGAGTCTTCACTGTGCACATACAGCATAACATCTGGAGGCATGCATCTAATGTGAGGGCAGGAGAGAGTAGTCAAGTTTAAAAGCGAATAGAGTTGTTCAGAGCAAAGAGCCTGCAGATGTCAACTCCATGCTGATCACATGCATCAAACGGACAGGTTCAGGGTCAAAGGAGTGAATGATGAAATGACGCAATGCATTGCTGACAAACCAGGGCTGCGTACCTACTCAAGAGAGTATGCCATTTCGGACACAGCCCAAATCTAATATGATTGGCTGGCTTCTACTCAATTTCCTGGCATTACAAATGCATCATGCAACACATAAGAGTTTACTCAAGAGTATTGTGGCATCAGCAGCAACTAAATGTAAAAATCTTTGTTCGCAAAGTTTTTCCATAAACGAATACCAGCCCACCTCACTCTCAAATGCTTTTGAAGAATGATTCAACCTTGTATCTTCCCAAAACTAATTTTGAAAATGGCTGCATAAAAACTAGTAGAAAGCACACTAAATTACATTAAAGCCAGATTACAGGTGAAAACAGTGATTTGAGTTTAATGACTTTATAAACAATTATATAAAACAATTACTTTAAAAATCCATGCATTTTCAGTGTAAATTTGGATTTGAAATATAGAAGGAGCTCTATATACATCAGTATGTCCTGTAACAGCATTCTGACTTACTCGGGCCAGTCACCAGAAAAACATTTGGGCTGCATAGAAAAGAGTACATTATTGCCAACATTTATAGAAAACAAGAGGAAAGATTATCATGGAAATGTTCTAATGAGAGCTTATAAGTGCCTCTAGCTATGATCGATCCTTTCATGTCCTTTTTTTAATACACGGTTTGTATTTTATGACATGATGCCATTATAAAGTGAGGCTACTTCACTTACAAATAGAGATAAACCAAATAAATCGACAAACAAAACGTTCCTACAGAATGAATACACATGGAATATTTACCCCACTCCATTTTATGATTCAATTTAAAAATGTCAAAAAAAAAAGGAAAAGAGAAAATAGCCTGAGTCGATGGGGAAATAGTTAAAAAAATACCAGCCTGAGAAAAGCCCATTTGATTTACTTTATACAATAATTTACAGTAGTACAATGTGAAAAAGTGACATTATCTGATGCGCACTAAAAATAGTCCAGATTATTTTACAGCCGAGACAGATTTAAATAATTCAAGCATGATGGAAAGAAAAATTACAGATAAAAATTGGCAAAATGGTCACAAAACACTGTAAACGAGGTACTTTGGAAGGTGAACCCCAGTCCTTCAGAACAGAAACCCTTGACATCCTCTAGCTGATAAAGACGACACGTGGATGTAGCGTCCTTTCACTCAACACTTCTTAAATAAGCTGCGTCACACGTTTATTTACGGCTGTACGTCAGGATCCAGTGTCGCACGCGAGAGTGAAACATGGATTCGTCTGTTTCAAAGTAAAAAACAAAAACAAAAGGAAAGTAGTCAATTTATAAAAATAATAATTAAAAAAAATTACTCTGCAGCACCTACGAAAGAATGCAGCCAACTCTTAAATACAAAAATATGTGTAAATCTGTGTTTCCTCCAAGGTGAGTAGGAAAGGGTGGCACTCCCAGAGCCCCAGTGCAGCGGCCAACAGTCCCCTAAGGCATTTCCTGTGTGTCGTGTGTCTATGGCTAATCAGGAAAGAGTGGAGCGGAGGGAGAGAGGGCGTTATGTCTTGCGGCTGCTCCAGACCTGTTCGGGTGTGCTTTTGTGGTCAGACGAGTACTCAAAGGGCGAGCGGTGTCCGAGCGGCGAGCGCTGGTCTCGGGGCGAGCGCGGGCCGCTACCTGACAGCCGGTGCTCCATCTGCCAGTCTGAATGGTAACGGTAGTCCCGGGATGATTTGTGATGCGTATAGTCAGAGCCGGGCCGATGCTCAGAGTGAAAACGGTGTTCGGAGTGAGTTCGGTCCTTGGAGTTGCTTTCTGATCGGTGCTCTCTGCTGGAGCGGTGCTCATCTAGCTTCCTGTGCTTGCTGTCACTGTAGTACCTGCAAAACGAGTCATTCAGACACACGTTATCACATGATGATGATGATGATGATGATGTTGATGATACAACCAAGCTGGACACAAGACATTTTGCTGATACAACAAAATCTGAAATTCCTCACGCTAATTTAAAGATAGTAAAAACAAATGCATAACAAATGTCTATTTATTTTACTTCATATGTACCAAATTAGAAATAATTTGAAAATGAGTATGAAAAAATGTATAAAAAAAAAAAACAGACATACTTTTGACGGAATAATCTTGATTCTGTAATCCTATTATAGTATTTTTCACAGATAAAGACATTTTGGTAACACTTTACAATAAGGTTCATTAGTTAACATGAACTAATGAACTGCACTTCTATAGCATTTATTAATTTTTGTTAATGTTAATTTCAACATTATATTATAGCATTTTCCTTTCTATTACTAATAATACTTTCGTATACCATATACTTTAACAGTTTAATTAATGTATTAGATAACAATAGTTAGTTTAATGACCTGCTGTCCTGACGCTCTCCCCTTTCTCCATACTGGTCTCTCTCTCTCTCGCGCTCTCGATGGTCTTTGCCGTTGCTGAAGGAGGAGTAGGGTCTCTTCCTGGAGTCTGAGCTCTTCCTGTACAGGTCAGCAGGGTGACGTTCTTTGCTGTGTTCATGGTAGCGAGATGAATGATGTCTGTCAGAGCTGTAGCTGTCTCTGCTGCTGTCATCCTGCTGTGACTCTTTTATCCGCTCAACATCTGAAAAAAACAACACCATTCAACTTTACATCATCCATATACAATTCAAGTTATGTAACGGAAGTATTGACAGATCTTTTCTTCTGTATAATGACACATGATTTAAAACAGATTATCGATAAAGACATAAAATGGTGGGTGGGGTCTAGATTATATTTGGGGTAGGTTATATCCATCAGTTGTTGACTGGATGAAGGCAGATCTGAACGCGAGCTAGCAGTCAATTGTAAGAAAGAGGCGGGGTTTAGACAGACTAAACCATCTGACAGGTGTATAAATGCATAGATGTTAATTACCAATTAAATGGACACAGACAGCAGACATACCTGCGTGTTTAAAGCTTTGTGTATTTACAGTGCTAGTGTTCTGCTCCATTGCCTGAAATGAAACAAGCATCAAACTTCAAATTACAATATTCAAAAAATAACATGAAATAATTTATTAAAGCATTACAGCATACGAGACTAATTCAGCAAAAACTTCTAAATATAACATACTCTTAAAATAATGTGTTCATACCTGAGCATTTTCTTGTCTTTTCTTAATGGCATGCTTATACAGTTTATGCAGTTTCCTTGCATCAAATTCAGTGAATTTCGAAACAAATATCCACAGATTTCTGGAATATGGGAACAATCAAGATGTTGATAAACTCAATATGACCTTCATTTATATACGGTGCATTAGAGCTGCATGATTTTTGTTTTAAATAGAGATCGTGATTCTCCCACAATTCTGATTAAACAACTAAAAATAATTTACTAGAAGTTCTGACAAATGTTAATTGCTGCAGTCTATTTAAAATATTTGATGAATCTGAATGAATTATTTAAAATTGTTTTGAATGAATGAATGATTCAATGACACTAAGACTTCACTTGTTTATTACTGAATGAATCTGTTTTTTTGAATGAATATCTTGAATGAATGATTCAATAACAAATATATTTAAACAGTCTCTTGATGCCACCTACTGGTTGATACAATATTTATTTGACGCCATTTTGATCACTTCTGTAGATATTAGTGTTTATATCCGGAATATAAACTTTGATCCCAGTACTTTGGTGATAAGCTGAATTATTGTAATACAAATGACGCTGTATGGTTGAAAAGACTGTTTGTGAAGCTGTTTCATACCTATATATGACAACAGCTCTCTGGCTCAGCAGCAGCGCCAGCACAGATCTGAATGTTTGTGGTGATCATACTTGTCAAAGGTTTAACTAACAGCCAAATCTTCGTCATTTAAGAATAAGATCGAGTGGGTGTTGGAATCAAGATCCTTTAAATGATTAATCGTGCAGCTCTACTGTGCATACTAGGCTCATGATAAAATGACCGTACTTCCTCCACTGTTTGATCTGCTCAGGGTTGGTGTATTCTCTCAGACACTCAGTGATGTGATCCCCTATTTTGATCAGGCATTGCCGCGTATGTTCCAGCTGCTCTCGCTCAGATAGCCCCTTCTCTGGACGATCCAACTGCTTCAGTGCTGCCTTCACAGGCCTCATGCGTTCCTTACACTGAAAAATACATAGACACACATGCTTTATTACAGTACGATCATCTACATCAGCATCATTGAGAAAATGGGACATCAGCTTCTGTTCTAAAACCTAGTGTTTCGCCTACTTGGCAAACAAATGGCAAATTTTGACATTGGGTGACATTAATTTCACTAAAGGTGAGCAGTTTGTATATCCGTCTTATTAGGGTGTATTCACACTTGGCAGATTTGGTTGGATTAAAATGAATTCTGGTGTGATTGCTCTGTTAGCGTGGTGAATAAGTGTGAACGAGAGCGTGAACTGTGTATCAGAGTCCAAAGCGAAACATGGTCTTGCACTTTTACATACGACGAGTAGAAGGGGAATATTAGATACATTTATTACACTATATTCAACAACAGCATGTTTCACACATTATGCCATTTCCATGTCATTGCTCGTGTATAGAAGGTTCTAGTTTCGGTTTTCAATCCGATCAAGTGTTTACATGTTCTATCGAACCGATCAGAAAAGCTTTCAACCACACTTTACAATCCGAATTAAATTTCAATCAGATTTCACCAATTCATTCTGATTGACGTGACTGATCTGACTTTTTTTAAATTCCGTTCCATGTAAACGCAGCTAGTGTTTTTGATGTGGCTTTGGATTTCCTGAGGAAAGGTCTGGATGTAAATACAAGCATGGCTCCTCAGTTCTTTGGAATCCAGCCCATCAAACTCACCACGCTGAAGGTTTTCTGGTCCAGTTCTTCAGACTCCTCAGACAGAGGAATTGCATCTCCTCCTGTGGGCGTGTGCACGGGGGTGTCAGCCTTCTTTTCCCGCACTTCTGCTTTCACCTCTACAGCCTGAGAGCAGAGTCAACGGCTGTTTGAATACATGCACATATTGTACCCCAACACTATAGTTGGATACAAAGATCTTAAAACCTAGCGAGCTGCCTGAAAAAGCATTTTTGAACCTCGGATATTTGACTTCTGAAGGATTTTGGACTTTTTACTAAAATCTGTCAAAAGGTCTGTAATACTTATCGATTCAGTCAAACCTTCTTCTATTCTGAAGTCTCCTCACCAATTGTCATGGGAAGTTTGCTGAAATATCACTGTGTCTATGTCTATACATCTCTCTACTGCTATAAAACATTTACAGAGATATGATTATAAACCAGAATTACCACAGAGTAACACTGGGATTAAAGTTGTCAAAAGTACGGACTTCGGTACCAATCGGTACTGAAATTTTAAAAATGCGACGGTTTGAGCGCTGTTGAGCAGATTCATAAACCTCTCTGATTGGCCACTGTGTTCACGCACTCATTGGATGTCTGACTGGCTACAATGATCAACACACGGGAGCGCTTGAAAGCACATGGAAGTGTTTGAATTTGAAAGCGTTTTGAAAGCAGGCGTCTATTAGTGGACTGGTCTGCGATAGACACCTGCTTTCAAACGCTCCAGTGTGTATCTGTGTAAGTGCTCAGTGAAGAGCGTCATTAATGACTATTTACAATGTTTTTGAAGCCAATCACAGACATATCCGATGAGCACGTCAACACAATGGCCAATCAGAGGTGTTTATGAATCTGCTCAACAGGGCTCAAAGAGTCCTAATGAGACCACGTGTTTGATCGAGTGAGACAAAGAGCATTGTAAATGTGGACATTCAATAAAAAAAAAAAAATTAAAAAAAAATTACAAATAGGCTATAACTGGACTTTGAAAATGTTTTCTAGGTAGGCAGCTCACTATGTTTCAAAAAAAGGCTGTGTTAGAGTTGTGTTATGGTGATGATTGTGACCTCTGCAGGAGTTTCTTCCTCTCGATGCACAGGCTCTGGCTTCAGCTCCTTCTCTTTTGGTTCCCTCTCTTTGCTGTCACGGCCCTCCTCTTTCTTCTCCTTCTTAATCTCTTTCTTAACCACTTTCTCCGGTACATCCTTCTCAACTGGCTCTTTATCCTCAAACTCGTCCTCATCAGAATCTTCCTCATCCTCCTCCTCTTCCTCCTCTTTTACTGCCCGCTCTGACATGCGTGCTCTTCTGTTGGGTGGCTTCACTGGAGGAGTTTCCTGCAAGACGACAGAAAACACATTAGTACTGGTAATGCATTTAACTTCCAGAATGTGTTGCATTTCAAAAAGGAACAGAATACACTGTTGCAAATAATGATTTTCCAAGCTTGGTTACGTCATTAGAAAAGTTATTTCAGAGACGGAGAAAGTCCTTGTGCACAACAGGTCAGGGGACGTTAATTTATCCAAGTAAATATGGCCAATTTGGATTTTATGTTGTCAAATCTTCAGAATAAGTAGCACACTGGTGGATTTGCTACAGAGACTGTAGGAAAAACAGCAGGAAGGAGAGATATGGGCATCATTTATAATGTCTCCACCACTTATTGCCAAGGTTGATTTTGTTCCTAAAGCTTATTGAAATGGCTTATAGTAGGATGTATCAGACCTCACTAACACTTAAGTGCGCATCCTTCAGCAAAAATCACAGCCAGATTTCTGGATAACATGCATACAGAATATCCAGCCTTGGGAAATCATGCTTCTCGACAGTGTGCCTTATGCAAGTGTCAATATATCAAAATAAATGATTTTTTTAAAATTACATTATATTAAAATCAAAATAATTACATTCCATAGTTTAAGAAGATTCAATAAACAAATGTTCTTTAATGTTCATTATGGGATTATGGGATAAAGTTTTGGGTAAGGTCACCAATATAATTTCTTAGCAATTCCTACTCAATTAAGAACAATTACTATGTATTGATAGACATTTTCATGAGTTTAAGATGTTATGAATGTCCATGACTTTTCCAGGTCTAGAAATCTCACTTCTAAAAATTCTTTAATATATATCCAGGCTTTGCAAGACTGAGAACCCTAGAACCTAAATGAAAATTCATCTCAAAAGCTGATATAGCTTGACAGCTTCAACTGTTTGAGGATTAGAAATATAAGTAAAGGCTGTCTTCTATTGGCTGTTTTACTGTATGCGAGCCTTTAGCCTCACATGGTATACCAGCTCAACACAAACCTTCTCCTCTTCCTCTTTCTCATCCTCTTCTTCAGAGCTCTTATCTGATGGCGGCGCAGAGGACAGACTATTCGTCACATCATCCATCTTCGGTTTTACAGCTTTAATCTTCTTGCCCCGTGGTTTTCTCTTGCGTGAATTTGCCTATAGAGCAGAATAAACATCAGTGTCTGTAATAAAGCACTAAAGAGCAAATGAAGGAATGTATGAGCTGTTCACAGACAATGTTATTGCATATTTCACTTGCTTTCTTACAAGAAAAATGTATGCATTAGCTAAAAGGGGTGACAATGGTTTCAAAAAGTTTGGGAACCACTGCAATAAACAAATAGCTGGTTGCAACTATTATGAATGATTAATTGTGCTTGTGAGATCTTGTGAATTTGTAATCAATCACTGAAAAGTCACAGTTGATGTACCGGATACAGACTACACTGAACAAACTCAGTGGATTTCATCAATTGTGAACAAAGACTTTGACGCTCTCGTCGCTTGGCAGAATACCACTTGTCATTTACACCTGCTTTAAGTGAACCAAATGATATTTTGTAGTATGTGAGGATTGTATTTAATCTGTGTGACTCACCGTGCCAGCCTGTTTCTGTGCTTCCTTCTTGGCGAGGTCTTTGCTCAGTAACTTGATGAGGTAGTCAGCTCGTGTCTGCAGCTGTTTGGCCTGTGGCTTCTTGTCAGGATCATCTGGAAGGAGCTGCAACAAGTTTTGTAACAAATTATCATTTAAATTTAAAGTTATCTTTTAAATCACTAAAACAAAAAGAACATATAACAGGGCATATTGGTCAAACACCACAATGGTTTCTCTATGCATTTCTGTACCTTATGTGTGAGGTTGAGGTCTGGGTCCATCTTGATCATTTCCCAGCTTCCATATCCATACTCATAGATTCCAATAAGCAGGCTGGAGTCGTCCTCTTTACCCCACTCAATGTCAAAATGAGCTGCCTTTGAGTGGCATGGGATTATATACCTTTACATATTACGAAAAAAAAAGATGAACATCTTATCTAATAAGTAATTTTTCTGTCTTCACAAAGCAAGCACCCAAAGGAACAATACAGTGTCTTGAGGCTCTTTTTATAACAACTACCTTTAAACTTTTAATTCAAAAGGTGCATTAAGAGATTTTTGAGAAACGCTGTTGAAAATACTGTATAAATTCAACACCTAAAACAATTTTGTGATCAGGCAAGAGCTTTAGGACCCATGTTAATATTGAAAAATCTTTCCAGCACTGGAGAGACAGATAGTGGGAAGGCCTGAAAACGGATTCTGAGGTTGCTTTGTTTCTGCCCGATACGCAACTAACATTGGGTCTCATTCACCAAGCATGCGTATGCACGAATTTGTCCGTGAAATCTGCGTACAAACATTTTCAAATATCAATAATTTATTCTGAAATTTATTTTAAATTACGAAAAAGAGTAAGAATTGAAACTACTCGTACACAAAAAAAAAAAAAAAAAAAACAACACGCTTATAAACATGTTAAGATGAAATTTTAAACAAATATAGATCTTAAATATATTTCACACAGACCTAGCCTATCAGTAAAGGAGTAAAAAACGGTGCGTTGTAGCTCAAGCTGCGAGTTAGCTCTGCATAAAGATGCAGATATGCGTATGTACAGCTGGCTAATCAGAGGTCTGTAATGTCTAATGTCTGTATAAAAGGTGTTTATCGCATTTAAATACGTTTTGAGGATAGCACTCTTGGCATTGCTCGAGGATCTTAAAGCACATGCTCTCAGGCGAGAACGCGCCTTTAGAGAGCATCATGTTTGCAGAGTGTGAAAGAAAAGTGTGCGGAATGCCCCAATATGGACATTGTTTGGGTGTGATTTATGTAAATTACTTAGTTCGAGCACGCAGTCGCTCATTTAGAATACTCTGAATTCATCTTCTTTCTTTCTTTCTTTATAAAGCACAATTTAATACAACAGCAGCTGCCCAAAGTGCTGTACAATGAACTTCAATATAATACTAATAACAAACCAAATAATACAAGAATAACATACATTCAAAATTAGTCCAAGTTTAGAGTAAAACATGCCTCAGGACCTAATCGCGATTAAAAGCCTGGGATAGTAAATGAGATTTTAATCGAACTTTAAAAATAGATATTGATGGAGCCATTCTGATATGCAAAGGTAATATGTTCCACAGTTTAGGTGCAGTGACTGAGAAAGCCAGATCACCCCTAAGTTTCAGTCTGAATCTGGGAAAAGTCAAGAGCAGTTGATCAGAGGACCTAAGAGATCTAGCAGAAGTGTGCGGTTTTAATAAACCAGCAAGGTATTGTGGAGCCAGGCCATTTAATGATTTAAAAACAAATAAAAGTTTGTACTCAATCTTACCGGCAACCACTCAAGTGAAGATAAAATTAGTGCAATATGCTCATGCTTGCGTGTACATTCTGGACTGCCTGCAAATGCAGCAGTGCTGTCTGGCTAACTCCTATATAAAGAAAGTTACAAAGCCGTAAAAAAAAAATTAAGGCTTTAATGACTTTCTCAAGATCATTAATAGAAAGAAAACTCTTTACTTTGGCCAAAGGTCTCAGATTTAAAAAAAGATGGATTTGATAACAATTTATTTGTTTATCAAATTTAAAAGCTTCGTCAAATAACACACCCAGAATTCTCACAACTGCTTTATTATATGGGGCCACTGGACCAAGATTGAGGTTAGGCAAAATTATCGGATGGCCCAAATATAATAAGCTGGATGTCCCTAAAATTTAATGATAAAAAAACAGATCATGTCATTCAGACAAGCTAAGAGGGGAGTTAGAGCACTTATTTTGTTGTAGTGGCAGATAAATCTGCGCATCATCTGCATAGCAATGAAAATAAACAGCATACATCAACATTAAGTTGTGAATTTGTGAATTAGGCTAAAAGTTTGTAAGAAATTCAAACGTAAATACGAATACAAACAGTGTACGCAGTTTTTAGTGAATGAGACCCATTGTTTTTTTTGTCTTTTCACAGAACAAAGATGTGCTGTTGTTGAATCACAACTGGTTCAGCCATACTTGTGCGAGCTGTCTGATGTGCCAGCTGTTAGTCTTTGTGTTGCATAGAGTGTTCATTATTATGTGGGTGGAGCAATGGAGGGAGGGGGTGTGTGTTTGGGTGTCGATTTCAAATATTAACAGTGTTTCCCAGAAATTGCTTACTGCATCTTTCATGACATGTCATATTAAAAACAATGCTGGCTGCTGAACTCTAGACAAGCCTGGTTCTGACAGCTTTTTTTTTTTTTTTTTTTTTACCTCTTCCTCTCCTCCGGGTCAGCAGGAATGGCCTTGTGTAATGGTGCCAGCTCCTCCTCATGAGAGATCACCAGCTTAGCATTGACTTGAACCCCTGAGATCCTGAAAGTGGGTCCCTTCACCTTCCCTCGCCTGCCTCCTGATATGAACCAGCAAAGAATACAATTAAGACAGGCCTTGGATTCCCCCCTCAGATGCTTCATATGGGGGCAAATTTAATCACTTTAGTTGGGACACTTGTGGGATCAGTGAACATAGTTTTCTGATGCTCTTGCCTGAGGTTCTTTCAGGTCCACAGGGATTCTCCCTTAGCGTTCTCAAACAACCGTTGTGTACGGTCTCAGCCAGCCGCCGCAGATCATGCTCCGATTTATCCACTAACTCAGCATCACGAGCGATAGCATCCAGCCTGTGATACAGCATCAGTCACATCAATGATAGAGGCTCAACCAATAACATCTGAAATGATGAAAAAGTTACTTACCTTTCTAAAGGCCCACCAAATTTTTTGTAACTTTTGATAAATCTGTGTGGGGAAACAAAAAACATTGGTCATACGAAAATTAATATACTTGAATTTAAGGACTTAAATTATATCTGTATCTTTTTCAGACTGTTTGGAATTTTCTTTGTAAAGAAAAAAAAAATAAAAAAATCTATCTATATATATATATTTGTGAAGAAAAACAATTAATAAAATTCTCACTGTATTATCCAATAATAGGCATTTCCACAAGATTATTTAATACAAAAACCCAAAACCATTTTCCCACTGACTTCCCAAAAGTGACTATATTGTAATATACACTACCATTACCACAATATCAAACAGCTTATATTGCCCACCCCTAGTGCTGAATTTAATAAACTGGGCATCAGCGGCTCTACCTGCGTATCTCAGCATCAGTGAAACCTTTAATGTTCTCTCTTGGAATAGTTCGAGGTCTTCCTCGTTTCTTGGGCCTCTTTCTGTCGGAGACCGAATCGCTGTCTGAACCAGAGTATCGTCTGTTCCGGCTGCGTCTGCCCTCATTCCCATTAAAGTTGATCTGTCATTACAAAACAAACAAGTTGTAGGTGTATGTTGCTATGAGAGTCATTTATCTTTTATCATTCATCAACACCGCTCATTTTATGTATATAACTCATAATGTAAACCAAGCATTTAACAATCTTTTTAAGTAATTATACAAATTGACATTTGTTTACTGGCATCGTTAAACATCGTATGATTGGCTAACCTGTTTAGCACATTTCCTCATGCGGGGCAGTAAATAGATCTCTGCAAGCTCTTTTTGTCGCTCCTCCTCCTCAAGTCTCCTCCGCTGTTCCTCTGGGATAATATCATCCCAGTTTTTAACATTCCGCTCCGTGTCCATGTCAATTTCCTCATCTTCCATCATGGAGAAATTCGCCACCTGCATGATGGAGCAAGCATTGTTTAATAGCGTGTTAATGGGATGACTGACAAACTCTAGAGAAGGTCCAGCACGTATGGGGAATAATTACTTGCAGTAAGTTTTAAAGTGCACACCTTAAATTGTGAGAGGAGCTCTTCTCCTACAGTCGATGGTCCAGGATCGTTCTCTCTGGTCTCTGCTCTTTTTAGGATTTCGTCAATATCCATCTCCTACCAGATCAACAAATATCATCAAACAAGTTGCTGCACAGAAGCCCACATTAATACTACGAGTAGGAAACTTTAGGCACCTCACGATCCAATCCCAAAACTTCATCTACATCTTATTAATTCATTCTTATTAATTAGTTTACCAACTTTCCCCCAGTTTCAAAAACAAGGCTTAAGCTAGTCCTAGACTTAAAATGCATGTTTGAGCTGTTGTAACTGAACATAACTTGTACTGACATATCTTAAAATGTGTCAGAGCTATTGTTTTGTCTCAAGATGCACACCAGTAATGTTTTTTAAAAGCTACTTAAATGCCCTAATTGAACTAAGGCTTAATCCTGGCTTAGGCTAAGCCCTGTCTGTGAAACCGGGCCTTTAAATCTTAAATTTATGTGTACATTATTTTTTAGTTATGTAATAAGTACTTCAATTACAAATTAAAAATTAAAACAACCATGTTTAAAATTGTCCACTAGCTAAAGAGAGATTCAAAACATACAAGCAAAGAGTAAATAATAAAGATGAACAAAGAAACAAATTATAAAGGAATAAACTGTTCATTCGGTTTGATTATTACTGATAGCGGGAGATCTAATAGGCCGCATTCACACAAATGCACAGATCTATTTTTTTTTTTAAATAGAAAATGTTTTGTCCTGTCTGTTTAATCCCTTAAGACATAACTGTTTGCATTAATTTCACATCATAAAAGCATTGAGATGCAAGTGCATTAAACCGTTTACAAGATGGAGTTGTACAATCGCTCTTCACTAGCGCACAGGAGCATTTGAAAGCAGCCGTCTGTCGGAAAGTTTTGTGTATTGAATATATAGACCTACTGCATACCAAATGGCATAAATTATGCCTTTGTAAAGCATTTTGAGGGGAAAATGCTGAAATACTGGCAGGCGAGAGACCTCACATTATAAGCGTAACATCAAGCAAAGCGCATTTCTCTCAGCACACATCCTGTGCAATGAAGCCTGTGATTGCCCTTGTAATTCGCTTTAACCTTTCAAACTTTATAGAAGATTATTTCACAGAGGGTTGAAGGTATCATTGGTTGTCTGATGCACAGTGATTCTGTCTTCAATTTTTTTCTCTGCGTTAACCCCACAGACCTGAGGTTCCTGCTCCTCTCCTTCCTGCTCTTTGAAAAGTTCTTCAGCACCAAACTTCAGGATGGCTGACAGTTCCTCCTTGTTGAATGGAGTGGAACTGCAGGGGAGTCAGACAACAATAATGCCATTAATTATATGTATACACTACACACACATCAGAATTATCACAGTTAAAAAGAAAATATAAAATATGATAGTTAAACACATGACCAAGAGTGCAGTTTTCCCTAATATCATCATGATTGCAAATATGACATTGATTTTATACAACTGTTCAGTAAACAAGTAGGTAATATTAGGGGAAATGGCATTCATTTTAGACACAATATTGATCATTTTCACCAACCAAAAGAGTTCCTAACACTGTTAGCCAATGAAACAATGACCCATGCATAAAGCCAGTGGCTGCATCGAGAATCGCAGACTGAGTAGGTATTTATTTTGAACAATTAAATTATTAAAAAAGTATGTTCTATTTAGTATGAATGTGTGTAGCATGAATGTAATCCAGATGTACTAAATTCACCATGTCATTCATGTGACCTTAACAGTATTAGTTGTCACTTCACTTCATATATATATATATATTCACTAAGGCTGTCAAGCAATTAATTTGTAATCTAATTAATTACATGATGTGGCAATTAATTAATCTAATTAAATCGCACATCAAATTTGGCTAAGAAATTACACCCAAAAGATTATTTGAAGTGATTATTGTGTAAAGCATCAAATAAACATTACAAAAAGTAGATTAAAAAAATAAATATTTTGATTCATTACACAAACTTTTGGACCATGAGGTTGAGTAAATGATGACTGAATTTTTTTGGGAGAACTAGATTTTTTTTTTATTAATATGGAAATATATTATTTTTTAAATTAAAGTATACTCTAAATAAGAAAATAAAACTGCCAGTAGGTGGCGGAAAATGTAATTAATTCCATTTGTTCAAACAGCTGATTCATTCATGAGTGAAGTATTGTCTCTAAAATAACAATATTAACTTCTTAAAATTTAAATTTCTCTGATCTACATGTGCATTTTAAGATGTTTAAAGGCCAAAAAATTGGACCATAACTTTAAAATCTCTCCTTGTCATCTCTATCATCACTTTCTCTTAGAAAGTAAACATAGGGTCAACTGATATTTAAATGTTTTATTAATTTCTATTTATTAATATTGTTAATTTACTGAAGGCTATAGGAAAGCTAACTAAGATTATTAAATTAATTCACAATATGTGCATTTATTCTTAAATAAAAAACGGTTTCGTTATTGTTTCTTGACCCCTCACTTTGCTGGTTAGGCTACTACAAAATTACACAAATCACGTAATTTATAACTATTCAAAATGGCAAAATCAGACTGAACTTATTAGTTTGCATCCCTGAATATTTTTGGTGGTCGTTTTTTTGGTTAACATTAAGCATAAAACAGTTATCAAGAAACGGGTAGCTTAGATACTTGCATCTTATCTCACACTTTATGACCACTAACTCCAGTCAACATAAAGCCCGCCTAGTTTGATCTTAGGGGTGTAAATCGGACGATTCGTCACGATTCAATACAATATCGATTCTCATAGGCAGCGATATGATATTTTCCGATACCTCAAAAAGTTCTGCGATGCGATACGATTCGATTCAGGGGTATATCGATCAATATTTCGATATTATGACATTGTGCGCCCATTTTACACTACCAGTTACATTTTTATTAACTCACAACTGCAACCAAATTATAAACAATTTCAAAATTTCACATCCTGCACCCTGATTGAAACATCCACAAATTAAAAAAAAAAAAAAAAATTCACATGGTATTCTAATGACAGCTTATGACATGAGAACAGTCAAGAAAGTATTTTAGTTCGGTGCTAAAATGCGTTATGTAAAAAAACTGATACAACTGAAACAAGGAAATGTTGTATATATTGTGTATATATTGTTTATAGGCCTATATTCTATAAGTTTAAAAGATATTTATTTTAAATGTATAGCGCAGCTTTTTAATGAAGCAACAACATATAGGTACGACAGAACAAGACAGGCTATTAATATTCTTTCATTGTGCAAAAGTATTATTAAAGGCTCCAAAACAGAGCAGCACAAAGCACTTATGCGCATCCCGTGTGCAGAATGATGCACTTGAAGTAACAGAGTCAAAGCGCGCAGCGCTCCTACGCAGCAGTTTATTGAGCATTTTCTTTTAACAGTTTAATTTCAGTTACTGTGTGTGTGAAGAACGATTCATAGCGCTCTGTTCTCCAGTGTTGTGATCTAATTAACAGACACTGTTTGAGATGTAAGCGCGCTGCTTTTTACAAGGCTTTAAACACAAGCAAATTATAAACTTTAGTGAAGATTCAGCTCTGGTAGGCCAGCTCAGTTCCATCTACTGTCCCGAGCATCTTTTACAAGATCTAAAAGGTAGTTGCACATGTTGACGATAATGCATAGACTGTCATTGTGTGAAAATGTGGAGTGTGTTGAAACAAAGGTGCCTCTATAAATAGCCCCACAGGTATCGATTATTTACACGATGCATCATATCGTTAGACATTAGATCGATGTATCAATCTATAATCGATGTATTGTCTCAAATATATATAAATTATTTTGCCATTTAGTTAAGTTACACTGGTAGCTGTACCTTGAAGGAGCAGCACCCGTATGAAGGACCGTCTTTCCCGTGGTGTCCATCCTCTGAATCACCAGGTGGTCCAACACCATTTTCTTCTTGGCTCTCTCAATAATATCCTCCTCAACTGAGCCCTTTGTCACCAGACGGTATATATTCACCTGAAAGAGATTAAATAGCAGACATTACAGTAGAGGACTAGACTAAGTTATAAAGAATAACTATAGTATAGGGATGTGACTATATCAAAGGTTTTATAACAACACAATATTATCATGGCATTGATATTACTTTTTTCATATTACAAAAAGAACTTTAAACATTGTTTTAAGCAAGCATACATTAAGTAAATTTGTAATAAAATATCTAGAATTATTCAATGTATTACAGTGTCCATGACCAATGTGTCTGATGAACAATACTGTGCATGTTCATTACTGTGATATATATTATATTATGAAATACCAGCAAGTCTAGTGTTTACTAGAGGTGTAACAATACACTCATGTCACGATTCAATACTAATCACAATACTCACCTCACGATACTATACTATCACGATATTATAAGCCAAAATAAAAAGAGGGGTTTATTATTATTACTACTTTATTATTATTAAAATAATAATATTATTTTACCATTATCAGGAACCAGAAATATATATTTCCCCATTGCATTATTATACATTATATTCAACATTTTATATAGTAGTTTAATGTAGTAATATCACTGAAACTGTCACTGTTAAAAAAAAAAAAAAAAAAAAGTCGTCTCACTGTGAAGGGTTAATTCATCCATATATTTAAATTCTACATTTACACACGTTTTCGCGCATCACGCAAGCATTTAAACGTCCATGTTTACTATAGTATGCGCTTCATTGTAAATCTGTTCATCATATAAAGCCATTGCGTCTCATCAGAAGGCTAATGTACAGCATGTAATGTAATGTGTGGAAGCAATGTTGACCTGTTTTTTCTGACCAATCCTGTGAGCTCTGGCCTGGGCCTGCAGGTCATTCTGAGGGTTCCAGTCAGAGTCAAAAATGACCACCGTATCTGCAGAGGCCAGATTAATGCCCAGACCACCCGCTCGTGTGGACAACAAGAAGCAGAAATCCTGCAAAGTCATAAAGACAATGTCATACACATACAAAGACATGTACAGGCATACAAACATAATAATTAAATTCTTAAAACACTTCCATTTTTCATAGAACTAAAAAATGAATTATGAAGACTCATAGGCTATGTTCCACGAGTCTAAAACAAAATGCAATTTTTAAATTGCTTACCGGCATTTATGTACCAGTTCATGTCAGTTAATCTGTTTAATTTTAAAATCTGCATCCATAGTTTTAATTTAATCATGTTTTGTTTTTGTTTTTTGTTTTTTAAAAATCAATTTATTAATGCATATTTGCAGAATAAATATATGAGCCTTTATTGCATTCATTTAAATTATATTACTAATAGGGCTGTCAATTTAACACGTTAATTTGGCGTGATTCACATACACATCATGTAATTAACTAGATTAAAAATTTTAAATCGCTTGACAGCCCCAATTATTAAATCACAAATGCATACAAGTATATTTAACATGTTCATATTAGTTTGCCTAAATATCCTTTTTTTTATACAAAATTTCAATTTGACAGAATTTATGCCTAATGTATTATTTTAATAATCATAAATTGTTCCAGAAATCAAATTGTGACTTCACAACACAATGCAATCATAATGTAATAAAGTAAAATCAATGCCAGTACAAATATTTACACTGTTAATAACCAGTGATTTTACACATACCTCAGAGCCATCAGCATTAAAGTGATCCAACGCCTGCTTCCTCATCTCACCCTTTATGGAACCATCCAGTCGCTGCAAACACAAACGCTTTCATAAGTCACACCTAAGCCACAAACACCACGGTTAACTCCGCATGACTCCAAATGGCAGTGAGTGAGATGTGCCATCACCTGGAATAAAAATTGCCGGTACTTTAGGTACTCCGCTAGGATGTCCAGCATCCGAACCATTTGGGAGAAGATGAGCACACGGTGACCTCGTTCCTTTAGCCGAACCAGCAGTTTATCCAAAAGAACCAGCTTCCCACTGTTGCGAATAAGGTGCTGCAGACAATATATCAGTTCAGTCTGTATGTAATCACTGCTGAAAGCCCCCTTGTTAGGAACCACTGCCCTAATGCGGCATTCTTTCAAATGCACAAATAAAGTTTACATGTGTACAGAAAAAACATACATGGAAACTTCTATGTATAGGAAGACATCTGCATACTCACCAGTTACCATTTCTGGTTTTAGCAAAAAAAAAAAAAAAAAGTATTTTACTCCGCAAATGTCACTTTGGGGGTTTCGAAAGTAAATAAACTTGTTAAAGTTTTTGTAAATAGAATTCATTTTAGACATTGTTACTACACAAAGCATCAAGGAATAAATCATCTCTTCTGCGTTAATGATATTTTATCCATGTCATTTGTGACCTTTAACAATGTCATGTCAAAAGTGTTATTTTTAAAAAAATATATAAAATGTATATATTTATATAACCATGGACATTGTCTTGGATATTCTGTTGTACAATTTCAACTAATAAATTATTGCTTCCCATCTGGAAGGTGGCAGCACTTCTGATGAAAACACACCTGCAGGCCTTCTTGTCTGTTGTAGAACTCATTGTCATCAGGGGGTTTAATGAGGTAGCAGTGGTTACAGCATTTCTTCAACTCCATCATGATGTTGAGGAAGCCTGACGTGCTTCCTTTAGTGCCTTTACTCAGGGCTTTATAGTTTCTTGTCAATATCCACCTAAACAAAATTAACTGATTAATACATTTTACTTATCAGATATTTAAGGACAAGTGGGAATTCTATAGCAAAGGGTGAAATTTTCTTGTTAAAAAAAACAACAACAACAACATCTGTTAGAACATAGAATGACATGCAATGATGAATCATGAACCATGAATACAGTGAAATGTGGTTCCATGCCATCTTTTAAAAGCTCACGTTTGTGCATCTATGAACGGTCTCTCTTCACTGTAATTGCGTGTGGTTCTCTTACTTGTAATATTGTTTCTGAACAGCGCTCATCTCTACCCTGAGGATCTGCTCCACCTTGGCAGGCAAAGATTTCTCCACATCTTTCTTCACTCTGCGCAGCAGAAAAGGCTCCAGCTCTTTATGAAGGCTGGTATAGCCTGAGTCTCTGCCCTTCCCATGTTCCTCTTCAAACAGCTCCCATGAGTGAAATCTACCAACATGCCAGCTTATATCATTCCTTCACATTCAGTGACATCTGACTATTACATTGCATTAAATCAATACAAGAATGTGGTCAGCTCAATAAAGCTACTGCTACAAATAATGTCTGTGGCTACATACTGAACTGAACAAAAAGAGCAGACTGATACAACAAGAGCACACTTACTTTTCAGGCATAATAAAGTGTAGAAGAGACCAGAGCTCTTTGAGTGAGTTCTGGAGGGGTGTGCCAGTGATCAGGAGCCTGTGGTTGGACTTGAACTCCATCATAGTCTTGTAGAGGAGAGAGTCATCGTTCTTAAGCCGATGGGCCTCGTCGACACCAATGAACGCCCAGCTGACATTTCCTAAAAATGACTGTAAAAGAAAATACAGCAATAATACATAAAAATACATAATCCTTTCTCGTTTACACACATAACAAATGTCATATGTATTAAAGAATAGGGCTGGGTATTGCCTGCAATATATTGTGTTATATACATACATGTGTGATTTTAACTAATCTAATTAACGTGTTAAATCGACAGCCCATACATACATACATACATGTATATGTATATATGTATAGGAGCCTTTAAATTTCCGGTGTAGCATAAATATAATTAATTGTGTTGTTTTGTTTTTTTTGTTTTTTTTACATTGTATTACACTAATAACTTTGCACTGCCTATTCAACTGTTTTCAACAAATATTCCTATATTATCTATATATGAATGTTGATTCAGCAAAAAGTATGTCACAAATATAAGCCCTATTTCTCAGCTCATTTAGTACTGGATGTGACTTTTGGAATAACAGACTGGGTATTTCAAATGGATTGAGCATATACACAATGTTTTCTGAGAGTTTCTTAGTTTTAGACTAGCCTTTATTACAAAATATGCATTTAAGTCGTTGTCCACATATACCCCCCAACCCCCTCCTCTCCAAATAGGGCTTTTGATTCGAGTGGTACCTTATCCTTCAGCAGAATTTCATATGTAGTAAGCAGAATGTTGAACTTCAGTCGCTTGGTCTGCGGATGCATCCATTCATGTGTCCGGATCTGAAGAACAAACAGTAAAAACTTCAGATTCAATTACACTTCTTATGTGCAAGAAATCTATGATCTGCTCACTCCCTTGCATTTTTTAACCTCATACCATATTTCTGCTGCTGATGTCTCCCAGGTACACCACAACATTCATCTGAGGAGCCCAGAGATGGATCTCCCTCTGCCAGGATGTGAGGGTAGACAGAGGCACCACCAGAAGAAAGGGCCCATAAAGCTGGTGCTCATTGAACATGTAATTGAGGAAACTGATGGTCTGGATGGTTTTGCCCAGACCCATCTCATCTGCCAAAATACAACTGTTTCCTCTAGGAAAACAGAAGAGTAGAAGTGATGAAGAAACTCATAAAACATTCATGACTCATTGAAACTGGGGTTATGTCTACTAGGAATAAGCAAAACTAGCGTACTTGCACCAGGAATGGGCCATCCAGTTCAGACTGTCCAACTGATAGTCTCGCAGTTCTAAGCCATCTCCGCCAATGTAGAGAGGCTGCTTCTTCATGGGTACAAACCGTGGTCTCTGTTTTAAAACCTGAAGGAAATCAAACAGTTAACTGGTTGGATAGTTCCTGGTTTCATTGACTTTCTCAGATGACAGTTTACAGTGTTGACTGCGGTTACCTTGCAGTCTCTGAAGGGGATGGTTTTGCTTTGGTTCCGGCACATGTATTCATCAATGCACTTTTGAAACTTTCTAGCAATAAGAGCACCGTCTTCCCAACTGCACTCAGAGTATGGCAGCCCCTGCCATTTACAAAGGTAATCTGGATAACCTGCGGCAGACTTTTGATTTGAATGTCCTGCAAGATTCAGGCAACAGTGAAGGTAAATAACAGTAACAAGTCAGAACAATCAATCAAAAACAACAAAAATGGGGGCAGCATTCTCTTACCAATGATTCTTTCCACGAGTTGATATTGAGAATGCAAGTCATCCATGAGTTCCTGCTGACAGTTGAAGTACTCCACATCCTCAGGTGAGGCTGCTTTGAGCCTGCGGATGGCAGTGCAAGAAAACAAAATGAACATCTAAAGCCACGTTGCCTACAGGAAATGATTTTTCTGTAAGCATTCATACCATTTCTTCTTCTCCTGCTCTTTTTTCTTGAAGTTGTCCAGTTTCTTCATGCCCTTGACGTTCTGTTGTTTGAGCGTCTCCTCTGTCTCCCAGGTGTTGTGAATGTGGGACCAGTTCTTCCATTTGATCAAGTATTGCACCTCTCCTGGCTGTCTGTTGTGGTCAAAGTTGGCGTTGGGGTCTCCATCTGCCTCTACGGCATACACTGTGGTTACAGCCCCCGTTGCTGTTAAGGAACAAAAAACATTTCAACAAAAGTAGTAGTGTTTTATATGCCTTCTAAACTTCCCCCCAATCTGATTTGTGTTGTCATGTTTCACTTTGTGCCGAGAGAAACACACTGAACATGCAATAACTTTAAACATTCCTGCCCACTGAAACTGCGTGGATATAGTTACACATCAAACAGACTGAACACTTGTCAGATACAAAAGCTTGTACAATGCTAGTTTTGTACAGCATTTCAATTTTCTGCACCACTGTTCTCACCTCCTTTTCGACCTATCCTCATTTCCATGACTCTCTCCAGTGTCTCAAACTCGTCCTCTTCTGGTGGCGGGACATCCTCTCCACACACCTCCACCAGGTCATCTGAATCAGTCTTCAGTTCTTCATCTTCTTTGTAGCTCACATTGACCGTGGCCTGCCGCCGAGGCCCCGCTAGGGCTTTTTTATAATCGTCCTCATCATCTGAGGAGGAGCGGGAGGGCTTCTTCTTGGGAGCTTTGTTATTTCTCCCATTCCTGGCATTGGCCCTGAGAGATAAACAGATCTGATCAGTAATGAAGTGTGTACTTAAAAGAAAATTAAACAACAAAATAGCCATAAGCACCAATCATTAGGGTCCAAGCATATGTCAAAAGAACATTACCAAAACAACGAATGTAGAAAACATGGATTTTTCCTTTTTTTTATTATTATTATTGCAGCTCCACACATGGGATTTTCTTCAGTTATAGTACCATCTTGCATCAATAAAATTAAATTAGGCTGGCATAACATTTTTTTAAAAAGTTGAAGTCAAATCTCAGAAAAATATATTTGCTCATATCTTTCAAATAACACCCTAAATATGCTTAGACACTGAATTAAACTGTGTTTAGTAGGTGTTAAAATCAATTACTCAGGGACCATGCCCAAAAATTAAATATCTAAGTATCTAAAATATTGGTGTTATAACTGATTGTTTATGTTTCATGGCTGGTAAAAAAAAAAAGTTTTGGTAGGTGTGGCAAAAAGTTAGTTTTATGCCCTGGGTATGCAGTATTATAAAAATATTGAAATGAGTCAAAAAAAAAAAAAAATCTGGATGCACTTGGCTGAAAATCAAAACTGCTTTTGAAAAATTATTTCTTATTTTAAATTAGTTTTTTTGTATTAATTTTGTATTTTAATTTTGTATTTTTATCAATGAAGTCAATAAAAAAAAAAACACATTATTGAAATTAACTATATTATTCTTAATTCAGTTCTATGCAACTTATTATTTATTTAGTTATTATTTATTTTTTGGCCAATTATCCAAATAATGTATAGTTCTACAAAGCTATTATTATCAGAGCATGTGTGCAAAGTGTAGCGGGGAGTGGATCAGTGAATGAGAGGGGTTGCGTCATTTTACCAGCGCGGCTATACCTCACCATGTTACAGCAGCACAGGAGTGCTATTGCAAACAAAAACAATTATATTACTACATAGAAATTTCATGTTGGCGCATTATTTGAGTGGACTTTGCTTTTGTGATGAGCGGTACATGAGTGGGGCGTTTATATTTTTCTCTTTCAGCCATTTTAGGCAAATAGTTTTCGGTGGATAATTTCAGTGCATCCCTAAATAAAAAGTCACCGTTTCGGTCAATAGTTTTGACCCTTCAAAACCATTTTCAGGTAGCCTATATTTCAGTGCATCACTACATGGCAAAAGTAAACCAAGATCAAGGTGAAAACTGTACTTGTTTGAAGGTTTTCTGCTCTTGACTTTGTGACTGGGCTCATAGTCTGACACCGACTCATCACTGTTCTCCTCTGCTGAAGAGTCCGATGAGCCACTTCCTGAACCCGATCCCGATTCAGAGTCCGATCCAGACCTACACACAGAACACCAGCGTAAATGTTAACCAAATGCAGAGTGAGGCTGTAATCTCATGTTTACTAATGCAGACGGCTTCCACACGAAACAGACATTGACTCACCCTTTACTCCTGCTCTTTGAGTCATCATCTGACTCATCACTACTAGAAGAGTCCTGCAGGTAATAACACAGAAGAACAAATTATAAACGAGAGGGATTTGGACAATCTTGCAAATCTATGATGCTTTTTATGGAGTTCATTTTAAGTCAGCATGCAGTACCTCGTCTGAGCCAGTGTTTGAAGAGCTCTGCTGCTGGATCTGCTGCTGTTGCTGTAGCTGTTGCTTCCTGATCATGGCTGACCTTTGTACTGTCAGGATACTAGGGTTGGACTTCCAAAACTACAGTATTGAAACAAGGATATTTTCAAACAGTTGGAATGTTCTGTTCCAAAACCATGTACAGTGCCTACATTCTGAAGAATCGCAGGCGCTCTAAATGCAAAAGCTGTGAATGATTATGAGGACAATATTGAGAAATGTTTATTTTAAAGTACACTTAAGTAGAACTCAAAAACGTTTGTATTAATATTACTGGACTACATCACAACACATTATCACAAAACTTTACTGAAATTTACTATTACTATTTGTGCAAGCATGGGAATTAGGGATTTAACAACTAATTGATCAAATCTATAAACTAATTAAAATAAGTGACAATGAATTTCATAAATTATTCAGGTTTGTGTCTAGTGCATGGAAAATCTTTGCCAGCTCCATTACTTTACAGTAGTGAAAACATTTGTAAACGGCATAATCTTACAGGCAGAAATGGAAGTCTTTTAAACTAAAAACCATCATGACTCTATAAAACTATAACAAAATTAATTGTATATAAATGTAAAATGTCTCTTATTTTAACAGGACACAAATTATAGTAACATGCTATGTTCAGAGGAGTTAATGTTTGTTCCTGTAGATAATTCAATCTACAATCAGTTACCATTTAGTTTATAGTAAAGCCTTCATAAATTTAACATGTGTGTCAATTTGCACTCTGTTTGGAGGATAACATTGGCAGGATGTGAAATAAATGGACTTTAAAGCATCAGATTAGCACTGACAACTTCACACAGAAGCTTTATGAAGCTTACCGCTGCTCCATCGATTTTGTTGTCTTGATCATTCTTTTCCTTGGATTTCTCGGAGTCCGAGTCTGATTGGCTTCCAGAATCCGAGCCACTTCCTGAGTCACTGCTCCCTGATTGGCTACTGCTAGAACTGCTACTGCTTGAACTCGAGCCCGAGCCAGAACCCGATCCTGACCCAGACTCATCATCTGAATTACTAAGAGACAAACAAACATGTACATGAGTTAATTCCTCCAATACACCATATGCTTTGCATGATTCCAAACTATGATGAAATGAACTATATTTAACCATAAATAATAGTGAGCAGATTAAGTGATAGCATTTATTATGATTAGATAATATAATTATCATGAAACATTTCTAGGATTCATAATTCACCCAAAAATGTGAAGTCTGTCATCAATTATTCCTCCCCACAAAGTTCCAAACTTATATGGCTTTTGTACAATTAAACATGTCGCCATGTCAATAACATCTAAATTAGTAAATAGTATTAATATTTTTAATGGCAGTGAATGCTCATCAAAATAACACAGGCTTGCATTGTTTACAGGTGAAATCAGGACTAGGTACTAGAAATCGTAATTGACTAAATGGGTAAAATTTTCTGAACATTAAATTTTTTTAAAAAGCTACGCTAAAATTACTGTCATGTTGATGTTACTTAAAAAAAAAAAATACTTACAGTAACAGCAGTTTTATCATGTCTTACATGCTTTTATCATGCTTTTGTCTTACATAACCCTAACAGTCTTCGCACACAGGAAAATGTCATCTCATAAGGCAAAAAGTATCAAAGCTTCATTATTCAGCGATAATTTAAGCCTATATAGCTTTTTCAGATCTAGGAAAACAGACTGCAGTTAAAAAACTGAAATCATAGACAACTGACAAGCACAAGTCTAGAGAAACAGGCGATTTGTTTATTAATTCAGAAAGAGTGGAGGAACATGCGTTACTGATAACTAAAGTAGCCATTAGCCTGGCATGCCAATCAACTCCTGGTATGCAGATTAGTTACATGTAATAGTTCATTTTGATGCTATGTGAGAACAAACAGTTTGAGTTGGAACGCTGATGTAAATGTCTGCTGTCAAACACTGTGTCTACATCGGATGTTAGCGGTACATTAAAACAAATGGCTCAGATTACAATCAATGAAGATGTCTTCACTGCAAGAGTCTGTCTTTTCTAAAGCTGTGAAGCTGAATAAACATCCAGTTTAAGCATTCACAGTACAGATAAAGAAGCTCAAATATTCTACCTAACATCTTTTCTTTCACTGCAGAAAATAAAATGGGCTGGAACATGAATGTGAGCAAATGACAATTTTCATCTACAGACAAAACTATTCCTTTAATGGGTTTTTTTTTAACATGGAAAGGACATGTATTCTGATTACCTGGACTCTCCGCTGCTGTTGCTGACACTTTCATCCTCACTGCGTGCATCCATCTCAATCAAATATTAAAGATGAATCCCTGATGAGATCCGTACAGTCTGTGTGCGCCACTTCAGAGCAGCTCACCTAAAAAGAAAGTAAGGTTGTGATTAGAACACAAGCTCATACATGACAGGTTCCTATGAAAGTGACTTATCTTATGTTTGACAATAAACATTACTGATTTTTTTCTGAGAGTAGTCTGAATCAGTGTGAGAATCTAAGATGAACAAAACACTGCTGCTGAAACAATTTAACAGCTGGTTTTCAGAAACGTTACACAATGTAACAAACAGAAAGGTCTTTGTATCTTGTTTGCCAGTTTGCAAGAAAGTAAAAAATTGGCAACATTTTGCATATGATGGGAATTATTTGTTTATTCTTCAGTATTGTAGTCCTGATATTGCTGGAATAAACTATAACACCAATTGCTTCTTAAGGAGGATTACTTCTCTACTTCCTCTCTTCAAACACTTAACTTTGTCTTTATCGTTAATTGGCATACATTAGTGACAAACCACATGTTTTGTCTCCACGCAAAGTTCACAGATTAGTCGTACAGAACTTTCTCTTTTATATAAAGCAAAATCTTAAGTATTGTAATGAATGAAAGTGATGAGTGTGATGTTGACCGCAGAGGCCTCTAAGGGTCAGGCCTAAAAAGCAGCGGATTCTCCTGCGCTGTATGGCCACCTGAAGCAGCGCCATCCTCGGGTACAGGCGCGCATTACTGTCGGGTCACCTTTATGTTCACCGCCGTTTACAAATATCTGTTGTCATGAAGTTTAGCCGGCCTTAAAATTAAGTTACACAACATAACTACATATTTTGGGACTATGTTTTGATCGTTTGCCCCACTTGTCGCGCTGGATTGGCGCTACATTTCAAATCTTTCATCAGTATCTTTCTGTTGTAGCAAGGCTAAATTAGCTTAGCATGCTAAAGCTAAGCGAGAAGCGTGTGTTAGCTATTTAGCTACCGGTCGCTAACACATTCACGCTATTGGAGCACAATGTAAATATATATATATAATCTTAATAAGATCAATTATATACCAGTCTTCAGACCTGTTTGGATAGTATCTTCCCAGTTTAACATATTATTGGTTTATTTAGACAGTTATTCTCACGCGTGCTAAGCTAGATGAGCAGCCTCACTTAACTGGAGTTTGATTTTATGGGACATTCTGCTTTGAATTCAGCTGGCTTGTCTTAAGTCCTTAAAACAAACAGTTGCGATAATGAACTCTTGGGCTTTGTCTCACGATCGGACGTACGCGCTGAATGTAGGTGTTTTCAGTGTAATATTGTCTGATCATCATGCTGTTGTTGATTCCCGCACTGCGTTTCTGTAGATCCGCCGCTCGGTTTGTTTTCATTAGCCCTCAAAACAGCCAAATACAGCACCGCGAACAGTATACAGACATATACCAATGAATACCCGACCACGATTGGTTTCTCAACTACGTCCATCACGTTCTGCACACAAGTGCAGTCGTATTGAAGGTGTTTTGATCTGTTACCTGTCTGCCTGTGTGCGCGCTGCTCTCGGACTCTTTCTGATGATCGCCGCTGTCGCTCGAGAACTCCACAAAAACACTCTTGTACTTTATTCTGAAAAATGAGTTTCTGAGTTTCCCCTCCACGGTCAAGAGTACCTTGGGATTAAATGCTAAACAGTTTTTGTGTATTCCATGTGCCGGGAAACAGATGGGATAGCAGGCATATTTCAGCTGTAAATCCTACACCAGCCGGTCTCCGCCATGACGCGCTCAAGCACAGAGAGAGAGAAACCCCAAGCTGTGACGTCACCCGCAGGCGGCCGCTCTCCCGCGGAACAGCGGCATCAGTGTGTTATATAAGAAAACATCTTTTGGGATACTTGTTTCTCAGAGATAAGACTACATGGAAAAAAGTTTGGTCGTTCCCTTTTCTTTTTTGTATATCTATTAAAATTTGAGAATTACATTTAAAACAAATTCATAGCATATTTGTCTGTAATACACTTTATCAGCATTTATGGACATCGATGAAAGCCGCTCATTTTTTTTTTTAGAAAATATAATACATCTTTTTAAAATAACATTTGGAAGGATTAATAATTTTTCAACAGAAATCCGGACATCATGTTGATATAACTTGCAGAGATGTTTTTATATTATTATTATTATTTTTTAAATGTATCTGTTAATTTTTTATGGCGAATCTTATAATTAATTTGGTAAATATACATGAAAGCAAAAGAAGCAATTCTAAACCTTGTTTAAGGTCTTTATGGTTGAATTCTTTATGTTTGGGAGCCACCAACCACCTTTTGGTTTTTATTATGGTTTAACAGCACATTTTAAGCTACAGATTTTGGTAGTTCAAGTAGATAATATTGTATTCTTTATTTTTGACTTTTAAGTTTAGCCAATTTTTTTACACTGTAAAAAAAGTTGCTGCCTTAAATTTTTAAGTACAATCAACTTGGCTGTATAAGCAATTTCAACTTAAATAAACTGACTTAAGTTGAATCTTGTATAACTTGTAGAAAAAAGTTAAAAATCACTCATTTTGAATAGTTAAAATATTGTAAAAACATGCTGTCATGTCTTATTGATCATATTTTTTTTTACAGTGTAAAGTTGTGGATTTGTCTTGCTGATACTGCAAGATGAATTCAAATTGAGAGTAGTGTCCTATACTGTCATGCCTGTCAAACTTCATTTGCATCCTAACATAACAAAATCATGAAATAAAACAAAACCCTGGAGACACAAGACAGACGTGAGCATCACATTATCTACAGGGTCTCTGCACACACTATTGTCATTCGTATGAGTCAAATGATACTTGTGTCCGGGCTGTGTCCGAAATAGCATACTCTCTTGAGTAGGTACTTATTTTGAGTAATTCACCACATCTAAAAAATATGTTATATAGTATTTATGTGTAGTATGAATGTAATCTGGACATACTACATTCGTCATGTTGTCATTATCACGTGACCTACCAGCGTCAGTTGTGTCGCTTCACTGCCATTCACAAACCCTCTCCCGTGGCCTCATGGGAAGTGTCCATCATATGCACACCAGCAGAGATTGTATATTATAGGGAGATGAGAGGGTCTGTATCTCTTACCATTGGAGAAAGCATAACGGCTAACTTAATCATGTGCGGCACCTCTCAACCTATTGTGTAATGGCAGTGACATCAGTGCCCACCGTTCAGAACTCCTTCCCTGCGTACCGCCACAGCCGGAGCCTTAGCGCTTTTTTTGGCTAAAGGTTGCAGGCTTGCCTTCCAGTAGCTTTTAAGCCCCGGGCATACTTCGGCGTTCTTGCACCGTCCGCATGACGTAATTTGCGGAGACCGCGCGGACGGTGCGCGTGCAACCGCGCATGCGCAAGCAGGACAGAAGAGTCCACTAGTTGGCAATACGCACAGTACTGAGCACAATGTTCAGTCATCGAATAAGAGTGTGTAACGAGCGATTCAAAAATCCGCGCGCGTTCGTGGTTTAGTATACTTTGAAAGATGCACGGACGCGGAAAGTGAAGTATACCTGGGGCTATACTTTACAGCAAAAGTATGCGTCACATTTGTTATTGGTAATGCCGTAAATGAGTCCTACCTGTCGCAACATTCACTAGTCTGCATTCTCTTAAAAAAAACACATTTTTATCAAGCTAAAATCTACATGTAGTCCCCAACGAAAGTATTATTATTGTAAAACATGCTGAAGATTAGCAGACAGGCTGTCGATTAATTAAATGATTAGCTATTTCCCCACAAAAGCTGTTTAATCAGCATAGTTAAGCCTCTCATGCATTGACATCCATTTAAAAAACGGCCTCTGGTCTCCTTCCCCGCGTACCGCCAGAGGCGGAGCGTTAGCATTAGCCGTTATGCTTTTTTAGCTAAAGGTTGCAGGCTTGCCTTCCAGTGGCTTTGGCACACCAGGGCATGTTCAAGCTCAAACCGGTGCACAACATTTTGTTACGGTTTCCGGGTTGAACGACATGTTTGAGATACCTTTTCTCTTGTTTGGTGGGTTTGTCAAAAATATCAGCCCAATCAGCAACAGCATGCATATAAACCACGCGGTATTAAAGAAACCGCTCGCACAATGGGTATAAATGTAACAAAAGTACTATACATATTTATATACTTTGCTTGTATTTTGGAGTGACACTTTGATAAACTTTTCTATTCTCCTCTGATTATATAATGGTAAATCTTACAATATAACAGCACCACAAACATTGTCATTGGGATGTTCTCTTTTATTCTGCAGGGCAAGGGCAGTGACTAATATCGAGCGTATTTTGCAGTATTAAACACGTATTTCATCAGGCTCCGATTCTTCAAAAAGAACACAAAGAATGGCCTTCTCAGCTGCCATAGTTGCAACTCTTGCTTCATCAGAACAGGGTGTTCAACGCACCACCGTTTCCGTTTAAAAAACGTTTTGCAACGTTTTGTCGGGGCTGAACGCAGCCCAGAATCTTGCCGGAAGTAGTAGATCATCCATGTACGTTTTGCCTACTCTTATATGAGTACTGTGAATTCAGACACAGGCCTACTTCTTTTGTCACATACACTTTTTCGCCTACTACATAGTAGGGAATGCTATTATTGCTATTGTTCATTTGAGGAGCTTTTAATACTGCAACTACTCCAGAAGGTCATTTGAATTTATGAATAAATGTATGTATTGTTTAAGCTTTGTTTCTCATATTCTGCTCATGACCAATTGATAAATTCTAATTTTTACAAAGTACAACAGGATTAACATTATCAGATGCACATCCAACAATAGAAAAGAATAGACATAGCCTATATAGCAGTGTTAAAGATTCCAATTTCTCCATGGCTCCCCTTGTTTTCCTCAAAGATTCCATTCGTTTCCACGTGTAACAGTGCGTGTCCACTGCAACGAAGAGAAATCCGCTCAAGCCATACAAATATTAAATAGTTAGCGCCCTCATCAGTGCGATACCAATGAAGACAACATGCTTCACATTCATCAACTTTCTGTAGCTTTTGGAAGATGACATCATTGCACACAAATGAATTCGGAACTGCATACTAGCGTACTACTCTTATAATTTCTGCCGGTCAAAGTAGTAAGAGTAGTATACTAGTATATAGGGTTCGTTTCCTCAGAAGACTGTAACGGTTGCATTCCATATTAGAAGAACGACATCTAGCGGATGATATCATTTTTGTGTAAGTCTTTTATTGTATTTACATTAGTCAACATCTTATTTTTAGAAAATTATGTACATAATTTACCTGCTGGGCTACGTCAGACCTGCTGTCAGACTTAAATCTGTCTGTAAAATATGTAAAAAAAAATATATATATATATATAAAAAAGTGCTGCATATATAAATACTGCCTCTGTGCCTCGTATCCTCACACTCTTACTACCACCATTTTTTTTTTTTTTTTTTTTATGTTTTGATTATATTGTGCACTTTTCACTCCCTCACATACAGCCATTTAATACAAAAAGTGTCACAAAAGTTAAATGTTGTTTATGTGAATGCATGCAAAGGATGTTTATATATATATATATATATATATAATGTAGATATGTGTCGCTCACATTGTAGCACTGAATATAGTGTAGTGAGCAGCATGCAGCACTGACATCTAGTAGGAGCAGCCCTGATATTTTGCTGTATTTGTATTTAAGTGAATATCATTAATTATCTGTGATGCAGTCGGAAACCAGATTTAAAGTTGTCCAGGTAGGCTATCAATTTGTGCTTAAAAATTTGTTCAGCAACACAATTCAACACGATTTTTTTGCCTCATGATAGTAGCGAACTAGAAGAGTTGCACTTAGGCTATGTTCTGTATGTGTTTAGTATGAGGGGCAATAATTATTGAAAAGCTTCGAACAACCTTAGTGAAATGTTAGCGAAATTCATGTATACGCATTACTGAAACGATGAGAAAAGATTAGCCTACAGACTTTGTCGATGCGAGAAGATTCCACTGGAAAAGGAAGCTTTAAACAACTGCGTTGTTTTATGATGTTTCCTGGAGTGCACTTATAATGTTATCTTGTTACATAAAAAATAATAATTTAGAAATAAAAGGCTTTTTTTTTCTACCTTGAACGCTCTGTTTTAAAGGGCGTGTCTGCTGTGAGACTTCAGTGTAAACGCCCACTGCTGTGATTGGCTGACATGTTTGCAATATAAAATAGCTAAGTTACTCTCGAGAACATTTTAGCACGTTTTTACTATTACAGCTCTCAAGGTTAACTAATTGTAAAAAGTGTTGATTATAGCATTACATTTAAGTCTATGACATTATCCCCTGGTTTCACAGAAAAGGCTTAAGGCTGTTTGAGCTTTTTTAACTGAAAGTAACTTGCACTGATATATCTTCACATATGTAAGAGCCACTGTTTTGTCCTAAGATTCACACCAGTAATGTTTTTTGTTGTTGTTTTCTCTCTCAGGTACATTTATAAAAGCTACTTAAATACCCTAATTTAACTAAGGCCTAATCCTGGCTTAATCTAAACCACATCTGTGAAACCAGGTTTATATTTAGATCGTGGCATGAAAGGTTGCAGTGATGAACATTGTAGTACTACTTGGTCCTACTATGACCGACCAGATAACTACGAAGAGGCCAGATGTAATAGTTTCACTGTTCTTACTGATTAAGAAGAAATATATGCATTTGGCAGATGCTTTTATCCCAAGTGACTTCCATTGCATTTAAGGTATAAATATTTTTTATACTTTCCCTGGGAACACAATGCAGGAAATACACAATGCAAAGAACAGTGTTTTATTAATATCAAATGAAACTCAAACTTTGACAAAAACAAAAGTTCAACTTTGACAGAAACATTGCAGAGGGTAAAAGAACATTAAGCATTAAACATGTTCAGAATAGAAGATAACGTAACAATATTACATGTGCATTCAAGTATTCTAAGACAAACTAAGACATGCCTTCTGGGTAAATAATGTACTTTCTTATTGAAGGCACTGCAGCCAGTAGTGGTTTCTAACACATTTTTATTCATTAAGATGTTAAAATCTACAAGTGCTGAAATCAATTACGTTGTATCCCTCTAGGCAGGAGAATTTCTTTAAATTATTATTATTAATATTACATTTTTGACAAAAAGAGAATACAACAGTTCAACATTTTCAGTGCATGACAGGTTTTCAAGCTTAAGTTTTTACCCTTATTGGCTCTGAAATATCACAGAGGGTGAATGAACACGTCTTGCTTAGAATTCCACAAAAAAATAAAAATCTATTCCTAAAAATGAGTTACCAGCTTTTTCAAATGCTTTTCACTTATCAGTCTTCCATGGTAAAAGGCCGCAGCAGGACAGCTAATCACGAGCCTGCCTGCAGGAAAACAAACTGCTCACTTTTTGGTACTTTGGACATGACTGGGTCAGAGAGAAACTACTTCAGATGGAATGATTGACAGCTGTCTGACTGCTGACCAAAAATAAAAGTGGAAAACAGAATTAGTGGTGTTTTTAAAAGCTGTTTACTTGAAAACTATTATTGTTAAATATTGTAAATAGACTGAAATAGGCTTGATCTTTTTCACTTTGTTAAGCATTGTATATGCTTTGCTGTGTAGATAAATAAAAAATACTGTTCCAATAGTGTAATGTCACTAATTCATTTTTAACAGTAGTCCAAAGAATTCATAGAACATGAAAACTATGCAGTTAGGAAAATGAAACTACAACAAAACTATTAATTAGGCTTTACGTAAATAAAAAAACCTTTTGGAAATACTGTAATAAAATATCACCAACACATCACAATTAATAAATATATAATGAATGAATCTAAGGTGCTTTTTAGAGCATATTCCACTGATGGTTAGCTGAATGTACAGTAACGGTAAAACATTAGGATAGATCAGTTAGATTAGATGTCAGCAACCTAGAGACAAAACAAAACTATAAAATATAGTCTGTAATGTTTAGGGTGAAATCTAGCAATTCAGTTCAATGCATTCATTAAAATCACAGGAAAAAGATATAGAAGAAAAAAATATGAAGGAAGGTTAGAAAAAGGGAGTCCTGAAAAGTATCAAACAACTAGCAAAGATGTAGCAAAGATCCTAAAGAAACATGATCCCGACAGAAGTATTCAAATGTCTGGAACTAATATATCTTCCATCATGATAAAGATAAAAATAAAAATAAACTCAGAAAAGCAAATGGATACATATTAAACAATGTTGTCAAAATGAAGAAATAAGATCCCATAAACTGTTACCAGTGCTTATTGGGTGAAATGGTGAAAGATTGTCTGTTGTTCAAAAATTATTTATCAAGTTCCCCCTGGACTTTGGTTTTATAGCAATGTTATCTACTATGTGCACTATGAAGGGGTCAGGCAAAAAAAGAAAAAGAAATGACAAATGTCACAACCTTCATTAACAAACATTTCTTTTGGACAATAACATAGTAATCAGTGTAAGATGATCCAGTGAGTCTCCTGTAAAATATTGATTAAAGAAATGAAAAGGCCATTAATGGTTTCTATATGCTAATGTTAGCTCGGCTTCTCTAAAGACAAGCCTCTCCTACACAAAGCCTATCAGAGTGTGTTTTAAAGAACATCCGGATTGCGTAACAGTCAAGATCCTCACCTGACACGAGTTACTAATGTTAGCAGAATAACACAAGCGTGTGACTGGATGTTGAGGGGGAACATATGACTAAATGCATTTTTGCAGTACAGCCATTTTCACACTTAATTTCCAAAGGTATAATTTTTTTTTTTTTTTTTTTACACACACACACACACACACACACACACACACACACACACACACAAAATAGGAATTAGGTAATTAAGACACACCATTTATTGCTAATCTTAAAAAACCTCACCATGACAATGAATGTATGCCCTGTAATATACACTTATACAATGATTCATTGCGGGGATAAAGGATTCATTCTCATGTCATTATTTACTCACCCTCATGTCTTTCCAAACTGAAAAAGGAGGGAGAATAAAAAGGTTAATGCAGTTCTTTTTCATACAAATCAGTTGATAATGACTATGTCTTCTAGGGGAATACATTGATTCGAGATACAAAAAATCTAGAATTTCTGATATTTTCCAATGTATCGTGATTCGCGCGAAATTCAGAGCTTAGTCTTTAACAGCAGATGGCACTACAGGCTTTAGAAACACCCATACTCTGCTTGCTTTAAGTTCCTTTAAACACACCACTTAAACCTAAAATATTAATTCATAAAGTTCGAAAAGTTTGAAGCGAATTACAAGGAAGTTCGCAGTGGGCTGTTTACACATTAATCTCGCGTCATAAAAGCATTCTGAGCCGAGGTGCAAGTATATTTAACCACTTACATGCCTCAGCCAAACACACAATCGATGTCCAGTACTCTTCTTCGTGAGCATTTGAGTGTGTGGTTAAAAACTAGCATAGAGCGCCATCTGCTGTTGAAACTAAGCTCAGAATTGATTCACGAGAGAAAATATCAGAATCGATCCAGAATCATTGTATCGAGAATCGATGTATTGTCCCAGCCCTATCTGTCACTTTGACACTAGTTCTATAAAAACACATATAATAGGGCTGCACACTTTCATGAAAAATGTAATTGCAATTTTTCTGATAACAACTGAGATTGCTTTTTAAAATGTGATTTATAAAACATCTCCAAGTTTGATGTACTTGTTTGTAGGGCTGCACATTTTAGCCATAAATTACAATACTATAATGTTTATGGCTGTCTTAATTCCTTTTCAAAAATTAAACCATCAAGCTTTTTTTGGGCAAAAAAAAATACAGGGAGCCCTCAAAATGTCTCTTTTGTTGACAACAGCTTCTCATTACAAGTTTGTGAAGATGGTTGGCTCATGTTGTTGTCCCCAAAAGCACGTTAAAGCGTCTCAAACTCAGAGCAGATGCAGAAAACACCAGATCATGAGCTGCTCGTGTGTAAAGGAACACAGTGCCATGCTTCACTCTGAAACACACATATACAGGTATTTATTTAATTAAATTAAGCTACAGGCCTTTGCAATCTGACAATCGCACTAAGCAATTTTGTGATGTTGGTTTCATTTCGATTAGTCGTGCAGCCCTACCATATAATTAGTCTGACTACACTACAACTCTATAATCGATAGTACAACTTTTATTCCAGGTTTTCCAAAGTATCTTGATAGATTTGTGTGACAGACTGAAATCAAAGTCTTTCTTTGCTGGACACAGATGAAATTTCAGAGCTTTCGCATCAATAACAAATTTTGGCCTGTTCCTCACACAAAGCTATGTCTTTAGCACACTTTGAATATAGCACACGATCCATATGGATGTGACAGCTGTGGTCACCAACAACTGTTCTTGTATAAAATGAGCTTTTTTTGTTCCATAGAAACAAAAAAAATAACAGTGTGAAAGAACATGAGGGTGAGTACATAATGACAGAATTAGTGTTTTTGGATGAACTACTCCATTAAAGTTTCCCCTAACTGGGCCTCATGGTGTTTCATCACACCTCTGGTTAACAAAGAAGATTAGTGGTCTATGTATGGTGTAATGGGGAAGAGTGGTAAAAATCAAGGCCCTACATTGCAGCCGGGCAGGTGAGCATTGAAGTGCTGGGCATCTGAGGACTCATGTCTTGTTGCGGGTAAACACGCGCTCGCCCCGCAAATTCAGATGCTGCAGCTGGTACTGCAGCACTTCAGTGTCCGCCGGCTCCCTGAGGCTCATCTTGTCTAGGTTGAGGTAGTCCAGGGACTTGGAGTGCACCCGTTTGCCTTTTAACAGGCAGAGGGGCAGCGGGCCATGTAAAGCCTTGCTGGGCTCCCCGCTCACTAGAGATTTCAAGCAGCCGTCGCCTGAGCTGGGCATGCGCCGCCTCCTACGTCCGTTGATGGCTGGGATGTCATATGGTTGGTAGTAGCGGCTTTTGGCTTTGCAGATCCGTGAGGCTCGGTGCAGACTTACATCCACAGGCTTTTTGATGGGGCTGGGCAAGGCCTCTGTGTTGCTGTTGTCAGGACTAGACCACTTCTGGGCTAATTTAAGAAGCTCCTCACCAGTGGTGAAGCCCACTAGATAGTTGGAGTTCATGTGAAGGATTTGGTATCCTGAGACAGTACTTTTAATCGGGGAGCAGGGAGTACTGGAGCATCGGGGTTTGTCGGGTTCAGGCTTCAGGGTGGTTTTGACCTCAGCAGCAGACAGAACAGATATGGGTGCCCTGGACGTTCCACTGGCATCCATTTCCATCTTTAGTGACATGACCTGGCTTAAACAGAGAGGAATAAATAATATACATTATGTTACAAATAAATTAGTACTTTTAGTACTCTTTACAATACATATCGTTTCATGCAGCTTTACAGAAAGTTGTACTCTTTTGTATATGATGCCTTGGTGCTTTTAACCATAGAGCAAGTGTAGGACTGGACAATATGACCATTTATAACATCGTAAAATGATACGAGACGAGTGATCCTCTGTATTTAGATCTAGCTATATTGTATTTGTAATGTTATCTAGCACATATATCAGTGCAGCAGTGACCGAATATTCAAAAGCAATTAGATTTAAATGTTTGTTGGTTTTGTTCAAAGTAAGAGTAAGCAATTCTCAAAAAGTATTAATGAAAATATAATGAGTGAAAAGTCTGATGCTCGAGTATAAGCTGGGAGAAAGTAATTAAAGGATTAATTCACTTTCAAATGAAAATTACCCCAAGCTTTATTCACCCTCAAGCCATCCTAGGTGTTTATGACTTTCTACTGCCTTCCGTATTCTACTTACAAAGAAAGTGTAAAACTCTTGCAGTTCAAAAAGCTTACTTATTCAGCTTACAGAAAAACTGACGCGAAGGCAGTTCCATTTTTCCTACGTTGAATATGGAAGGTGGTCTGGCGGAAGCTAGATATTTTACTTTATAACTATATGGCAAACCGTCCATTGATGAATACGATCCTCAACTGGATGGAACTGAATTAAACACTTTGAATGTTGCGATCGTATCTGACTTATGATAGCAACCTGAGTCGTAACAAAGCACTGTTCGCCAGAGGAGAACTGGCCCCCCGACTAAGCCTGGTTTCTCCCAAGGTTTTTTCTCCATTTTAACACCTGTTTGCCACCTGATGTCACCTGTTGGAGTTTGGGTTCCTTGCCGCTGTCGCCTTTGGCTTGCTTAGTTGGGGACACTTGACAATTGACATTTGATATTCAACAGTGCTTTGATCTGCCTGCATTGACACTATTCCTTACGAGCTGCTGTGCAGCCAAAATAATGTACCAGTTATCACTGTAAAGCTGCTTTGACACAATCTACATTGTAAAAAGCGCTATATAAATAATGGTGACTTGACTTGACTATAACTTGTTAAATATGGATATTTTTCTTACACAAATGCATTGCTTCACTTCAGAAAGCCTTTATTAACCCCCGGAACCATGTGGAATATGTTTTGCTTTGGATGGATGCGCTTTCTTGAGCTTGGACCTGTTCAATGCCATTATAAAGCTTAGATGTGTCAGGATATTTATTAATATTACTGCGATTGTGTTCATCAGAAAGAAGAAAGTCATATACACCTAGGATGGCTTGAGGGTGAGTAAAGCTTGGAGTAATTTTCATTTTAAAGTGAACTAATCCTTTAAGGGATTTAGATAATGGTCCATTCAGTTGTAAGCAAGAGTAAACAACTTTCTTTAGTGAAAATAGCTGGCTGTAAAAGAGTCTGATGTATATTCAACATTTCCCATATACTAATTTGAATTGCAATATGATTTTAACATTTAAACCTAGGGCTGGGTGATAATACATTGTAGCGACAATACAAAATGTCAATTGATAGAAATAATTTTTCTGGTGCTAGGGCTGGGTGATATGGGCAAAAAAATCATATCTTGGTATTTTTTAGGCTAACCGGTGATATACAATGTATATATATCTGTATTTTCTACTTTTTCCATTTGGATAAAAAAAAAGAAAAAAAAAAGCTATTTTTTTAATGTATTTATTTAAAAAAAAAAAAAGAAAAAAAGTATTTCACATCCTGCCCAATGTTGTCATACAAGCAATGTTTTTGGTGCTACTCTTCCATAGTTATGTCCGATAAAAATGTCTTCGAACTAGAGTTGCGTGTATCTCTTAACACAAGAGCTTTATTTAGGGCGACTATTGTTGTTATGTCTACAGTAGTTTGCTGTTGTTCCATCTTAGCAGTTTCTTTTTTGGGCCAGGACACCTTGTGGACAACCTATTTAGCACAAAAACATTCATTCATGTTCTGTGCGGAGTATGAAAGAGTAAGAAAAAAACTGACTTGTGTGCGTACAGTGCTGTGCTTATGATGAAATTTACATCGCATGCACAGTGCACATAGACTAGCATACACGTAAAAGCCATAGTCAGCTGACAGCTTTCAACACTGCAGACAACTGAATAGGACTAGGGCTCAAATTGCAAAACGTCCATGTGATTGTACACTGAAGCCAAATGTGATAGTCATAGGCAGATGCTGATCAACAAATACAAAAATCTACAAATTACAAATCATATGGGAGCTGGGAAGTTGCTAAACAATGTTTAGATAAAAACATACAGTTAATTTACTCTTCTACTCTGGTAGTAAATTAGAAGTGGTTGCATCTGTCCCCCGATTCAGTAGCAGCAAACCACACACAGATATGAAATCTTTAGATAGTTGAGAAGGGCTTAGAGCATCACAGAGACTGGATCTTGATATTAAAACACTGAAGGATAATTCCAAATGCTGACTGTCATTTTGACAGAAAGAAAACCATATAGGAGGAACGAAGCCTGGTTTATACTCGCCATGTCCGCATGAGTGCAAAGGTGCGTGTGGCAAAAATGGCGTTAAGAGACTGTTGTTTAGATTTTAGTTTTATACACTGCTCAAAAAAATTAAAGGAACACCTTTTAATCAGAGAATAGCATCAAGTCAGTTAAACACCTGGGATATTGATCTGGTCAGTTAAGTAGCAGAGGGGGTTGTCAATCAGTTTCAGCTGCTTGGGTCCTTAACCCATCAGCAGGACCTGTATCTGCTCCTTTGTGCAAGGAGGAACAGGATGAGCACTGCAGGAGCCCTACAAAATGACCTCCAGCAGGCCACTGGTGTGAATGTCTATGATCAAACAATCAGAAACAGACTTCATGTGGGGTGGCCTGAGGGCTGACATCCACTAGTGGGCCCTGTGCTCACTGCCCGGCACCATGGAGCTCGGTTGGCAATTGCCATTGAACACCAGGTCCACCACTGGCACCCTGTGCTTTTCACATAAGAGCAGATTCACCCTGAGCACATGACAGACGTGAAAGGGTCTGGAGAAGCCGTGGAGAACGTTATGCTACCAGTAACATCATTCAGCATGACCGGTTTGGTGGTGGGTCAGTGATTGTCTGGGGAGGCATATCCATGAAGGGACACACAGACCTCTACAGGCTAGACAATGGCACCCTGACTGCCATTAGGTATCGGGATAAAATCCTTGGACCCATTGTCAGACCCTACACTGGTGCAGTAGATCCTGGGTTCCTCCTGATGCACGACAATGCCCGGCCTCATGTGGTAAGAGTATGCAGGCAGTTCCTGCAGGATGAAGGAATTGATACCATTAAATGGCCCCCACACTCGCCTGACCGAAATCCAATAGAACACCTCTGGGACATTATGTTTCGGTCCATCTGACGCTGCCAGGTTGCACCTCAGACTGTCCAGGAGCTCAGTGATGCCCTGGTCCAGATCTGGGAGGAAATACCCCAGGACACCATCTGTCGTCTCATTAGGAGCATGCCCCGACATTGTCAGGCATGCATACAAAGGACGTGGGGGCCATACAAACTACTGAGTACCATTTTGAGTTGCTGCAATGAAATTTCAGCATAATGGACTAGCCTGCCGAATCATTTTCTTACTTTGATTTTCAGGGTGTCTTTGAATTCAGTCCTCTGTAGGTTAATAATTTTCATTTCCATCAAACAATGTGGCATCCTTTCATTCCTAACACATTACCCAGTCCATATCAATATAGATATCCAACATGATATTTTTCCCCATTGAGATCTGATGTGTTTTCAAAGTGTTCCTTAAATTTTTTTGAGCAGTGTACATATGTTCTCATATCCATATATTTTGTTCTAATGTCACGAGTAATAATCTCAAGGTTTACTGCGTTTTACACAATTCTTTGGTTCCTTCTCACTGCTGCTTCATGATGGTTTAAAGGACAATTACTCCTAGTCGCACTATAATAATACAACGACGATCGAGTCAAGTATAAATGCCTCGTCCGTTTGGAGACATGCCAGTGACATGGCAAAAGATATCTAACAGGATTGTGGCAAGCATAAAAGATTAAACAAATTTGAAGGGGACTTTGTGTCTCTGCAGATGTCGATGCAGGAAGGATGGAGGCTTCGGTGGGTCAGTTACAAAAACACAAGGCCAACTTCGGCTCTTTTTGAGGTGACTCTGACAGTCCTGCAGCAGATGAATTAAGCCCTTACTAGGGCTATATAGTCTGCCAGATATTTGAGAGGAGATCATGCATATTTATTAGGCATATGTTTTATACCAGAACATTTTTATTCTGAACTATACTCTACAAAAAAAAAAATATATATATATATATATGTATTATACACACTGAACATAAATTTAATTGCAGCAACTAATACTTGTGTTCTTAACTATCTTTAAATTAAATAGTGTGACAGAAAAACAATGGTACATTTTTCACTATAAAGATTAAATAATTTTACATTTGTGTTAAATTATTGAAATTATATCAGTATAAGTAAACATATGCATCCCAATTCAAGAGATGTGCATTTTCATGACAAAATATGTAATATTATTAGTAACTGCACATATTTCTGAAATAAATTTAATTTATAATGCAAATGTCAAAGTGTTCATTCTAAATACAGAGTTATGCTTTGTAAGGTATGCCGAAAAACCTAATTCGCTTTGTGCAGAATTATTGAAGAAGTATTGATTAAATAATAATGATGACAATAACAACAATAATAATTGTTATTATTATTATTATTATTATAAGAGATGAATAAATCCAATTAAAATAAAACCTAATATGATTTTTTGTATTCTTTGTATTTATTGTAAAGCAGTATATTGAATTGAAACTAACCAACAACACTGTCTGAATGATCCGTTTATTAATATAAGAAACGGCTCCATTGATCCACATGGTTCATAATAAGCCCACAAAGCTACATGAGTGTCTAGATAAAAGATTCATTTAGATAAGAAAAACTTTACATTTTGGTTGGGCTGAAAAGTGTAATGTCCTATTTTCACTACAAGAAAAAAAAAAAAAAACCGCTAACACTTTAGGTTAGGCCTATACATTCACTATTAACTAACTAGTTACTTATTAACATGCATATTACTAGCATATTGGCTATTTATTAGTACTTCTAAAACACAAATGAATGCCTTATTCTGCATGACCTTATTCTAGATCCCTTAACCCTACCCCATACCTAAACTTAACCATTACAACTACTTTACTTACTATCAATAAGCAGTATTGAGGAGTTTATTGAGGGAAAACTCCTAGTTAGTAGTAAATGTGTTCCCTAATCTAAAGGGTGACCAAAACATCTAATAAAAAAGAAAATGTGAACAAATTTAAGATCATATTTACATACTAATCATCAATACATTAATACAGTAATTACACAATCATTTTCACATACAAAATGATTATGACATCACTGAATAGTAGTTAGGCCTAACAGCTAGAATTACATTATCTTACTGCCAACACAAGTCCAGTTCATTAGAATAAAATAAGGACAGAAGGTCCCCAAAATCTTCCTCTGCAGGAGAGTGTTTGGAGTGTCAGTTTGTGAAAAATTCTGCAAAAACATATATATTAGACATTTATTAGGTAATAGCATACATGTAAAGTATCAGTCCTAGCTTAGTCCACCACACTGGGCTTATTCACCTTGACATTCCTAAATCTTAAAGGGGATCCAAGTTAAATTTAAAAAAAAAAAAAAAAAGGAGTATACATCCACTATTCAGTTATTAGAAACAAAAGGATCTGAGCTCCAGCTGAGCTCAAAAAGAACAGTGGTGGTTTGTACAGTATAGAAATGGAAATGTGTTTTAATGCCAGACATGATCAAGAATAAACCCCGAGAAACCAGGCCAACGCTTTACTGTAAAATGAATCGAATATCAATGGAACATTTCGGTAAAAATCATACGCCCAATTTAACACATTGTACATGTTGGTTGATGTAAAAGAAGGAATAATGATGATGGTAACCAATAATTCTGAGGGTTTAGTAAGAGCTATGTGAGGAATCAGCCAGTTTCATCCTGTTTCTCCTCCTGCTGACGATGATGCTCGACATTTATCTGGGACTCAAATACTGCGCTGAGTACCATATGTACCATAAAAACGTGTTCATCGACGAAGGTCCGAGAAATAGCAATATACACTAAAGCAGACACTCTTCCTCCATACACTATCTTTATTCTGGGCTGTGTCACTGCCACCATTTCGCGATTTACAACAGCAACACGGGGATTTAACATTACAACAGCGGCGCGCTCACATACAACGCTCTATTCATAGCTATGAAGAAATGTAATGAAGAAAATCGTGTAAAATCAAACCTGTTCAGAAAGACCGCACACCTGGGCTTGAGTGAACCATAGACGAGATCCCTGTCAGAGGAGTGGAGCGGCTCCAGCGTCTGCTGTCGACACCAGTCACGTGACGCGAGCCACTGATGCTCCAGGATCCAGTCACGTGATGCATTGAGAGTCGGATGCTCTTATATAAAGCAGTGATTCTCGAACAGGGTGCCGGGGCCCAGTAGGGGGACTCAGCGACTTTCCAGTGATGCTATGAAAAGGCTTCAATTTATTCAAGATAAGATAAAACAGGCTTTAAAATGTTTAAATAGTATTTTCTTTGAAGAATCAGGGAAACCTGGAATAATTTTAAGTGTTATATTTAAAAGGCATTTAATTATAATTATTTATAATTTATATATAACTACCACATTCAAATAGAGATTTTTAACTCAGTGTAAAGGTATTTGCTTAAATCCACAGCCCTCATAATGTTGATGTTTACCTCAAACACCATTAATGAGACATTTGCATTATGACCGCTGCAAAGCCAAACCATTTTTCCGCTGTAAATCCAGAACTGAATCCAGGTATTCAAGCATGCAGGCCTAGTTGCACTAAAACAAGGACATGCCCACAGTTTACAACCAGCTGGTTTCCACTTTCCATCACTGAAGGCTGTTATCCAGGTTGCACTCACTGTGCTTGTTAGGGGTTGTGCTTGTTATTTAGCGTCATCCACTTGTGATCCGATCGACCAAAATCTTCTATGGGAATGCTCCCCATGAGCCGGTGTCTGAAGCATGTGTGCTACATGGCAATCTTGATTGGCTACCACAGTCAGGTGACATCATAGCAGAGCCAGCAGGGTATATAAGGGTGCCTAGAAAGAACGTCATCAGCGTCTTTTTCTTCAGGAAGCCGTTTGTTTGTCTGTGCATGTGATCTTTGTGTTGTGGCTAGGAGTGAAAAAAAGAAAATGTCGAAGTTTAGGAGATGTCACGCTGTGTCCAAGATATATAACGTCAGATGATGACCATGATCTGTGCGTTATGTGTCTTGGAGCAGAGCACTTTCAATCAGCCCTCAAGGGTCTGGTAGTTCTCACTATGACCGCTTCACAGTGAGAAAGCTCCACACCAGCCTAGCTCAATTCAAGGGGGATGGGAGCCAAGCGTCTGCGCCCCACGGGTCAGGTCCTGCTGCTGCCAAGGCAGCCCGGTGACTGCGATGACAGAAGATGGACGATGTAACGACCCATGCCACGGCCAAGTTGAAATTAGACTGGTTGGTGGAAAGAGTGGAATCTGCCTCGAAAAGGTTAGATGAGCGATTCCTCCTGGGTCATAAACATCCCGGCTCCAGTAAGCCTTCCCCTTTGGATGGTCAGGAGAGCAGGCCGTGGTCTGCCCCCTCCCTTTTTTGAGAGTTGTGGGCAGACACAGAAACTGCAGCCTCTCTAACTACTTCTGCCATGGGTTAAGGATATTAAGCTGTGGACCTCGTACCACAGGCATCAAAGGTCTTGGTCACTAGGGGCACTATATGGCAAGTTTTTGGCTACAGCTTAGCTCGCTGTTATTTTCACAGCACAATGAGCAGGCATTTGGTCAGTTTGGCGTATAGTGGGTATTTCATTTCTACAACATCAATTCCATAACACAGTGTTGAGATCCACTTCGAAAGGAAACAACTAGGTTATGTAGGTAACCCTGGTTCCCTGAGAAGGGAAATGGAGACACTGTGTCACAATACTTCAGGCATGCCTTTATGTCTTCCTTCAGATATTGAAGTTGATAATGTTCTTTCTAGGTGCCCTTATAAACCCTTCCAGCACACCTGTGACATCACCTAACTGCAGTAGCCAATCAAGATTGGCATGTAGCAAACATGCCTCAGACACCAGCTTCACGAGGAGCATTCCCATAGCATCAATCTGGCCCTGGAGATAACATTTCAGGCCCTGCCCAAGACTATAAACCATACAACCAGGATTAGTTTAAAAGTGGATGCTGTCAAATGGACAAAACCTGAAAAAAGAGAGAGGAAATAAGCATAGCACAGACCTGTCTGAACCTACGGCCCTTGTAAAGAAACTGGCAAGTAACCAGGAGCAGATCACACTCAGCACATTCAGCTATAGGTCATAGGTCTTCAACCCTGCTCCTGGAGAACCTAGTGTCCTGCAAAGTTTATGTTAAACTCTGCAGAACAGTGGGTCCCCAGGAGCAGGACTGATGATCTATGCTATGAAGCAATGGTCTCAAACTCAATTCCTGGAGGGCCACAGCTCTGCACAGTTTTGCTCCAACCCTAATCAAACACACCTGATCGAGCTAATCAAGGTCTTCACGATTACTAGAAACTTCCAAGCAGGTGTGAATTGGAGCTGGTTGGAGCTAAACTCTGCAGGGCTGTGGCCCTCCAGGAACTGAGTTTGAGACCACTGCTATAAAGTCTTTCCTATTAAGCTGATGATTGGAAACAAGTGTGTTTGTTTAGGCAGACATACAAAGGGACAGATTTACTAACAGCTTGTGCCAGTGTAAACCCTCTTTTGGCGTTTAAATACTACTGTCAGGATTTACTAAAGACATGCAGTAAAAAAAAATTAGCGATGAAAAGGCAGTTATTTTTGCGGCTGACCTTATTACATATACATTTGTAGGAGTTCCCCTTTCATATGCAAAAATTATAGGAGGAGAGTATTTAAATAAATCATTCAACGTGGTTTACGAAGGTTTATGGCAGTCAATGTAGTGGTATTTGCACCATTATTTACCACCCAAAAAAAAAGCATAATCCATTTAGCGCTTGACATGCTGCCCTAGTCACTGCTAGGAGGGCAGTGAACAGAGAGCATGTAATAGAAGGGAGAGAATTTTCTCCACTCATGTTCATTTAGAATGCCAGAGAAAGACATATCGTTTGCCAAGCTGATTTATTTTTAACTTGTGTTGTTAGTAGATTACCCACACCTTATTATCATTGGCTCTGCTAGTTTGCGACACTACGCTAATTTGCACTGCTTTTGGTACATTGCGTTGGTCATTATGGAAATGATCTGGCTGTGCCTGTGTTCTATAATTTGTACATCATCAGTAGATCAGCCACAGAACTTTTCACTCCCATTTTATGGGAATGCAGTCTCACACTAATTTGCCCTGTTTAGTAAATCTGGCCAAAAATGTGTAGTGTTGGGGGTCCTATTTGTGATAAAATCACATTTTCACAAGTAAAAATAAGTTTCATGGCTTCAACTTTACCTGAATCAGCTAAACTTCAGAATTACTAGAAAATTATAGAAGTGTTGTAGAAGCTTGGCGCTAAACTCTGCAGGAAAGCAGAGAACACAAATGATGTTGGGGTCAGAGAATTGAAGTGGTGGCTACCATTGCTAGGATTTAAATGTAGTTTTGATTTAATGATGAACTTAAAAATACCTTCTGCCAAAGTTTATTCCCAATATACACAACATTCAGTTTAATTTCAATTTGATGGAAAAGTACTTGTTAACATAAGGCAGATTTCCGTTACAGTGGAGGGAAAGAAATGCACATTCTGATTGTAATGAAATATATGCATTAAAAATATGTTTCTAAACAAGAAATATCACTTAGGACCTTGTTTGATGAGGCCCCAGAATATGCTGTATTCATTAAATATTAAAACCAGCTGCAGTAACATGTCATACTATGACAGTAAATTCTATGCAAGCTTTTACATTTCAACATTCAAATATACAAGATAAATTTAACACATTCTTCTAAACCATTCAAGGTGAATGGAAGAGCTAAATAAGCCTACGATATGATTGTAATTACAACAATGTGATATCTTTTGGTGGGACTGTGTTTTGGTAACAAACATTCAGTGAGATGTTCCTTTAAATGCAAATAAAGGTACTGCTAATTATGACAAATTCTTGTCACTAAAGGTAATAAAGTCAGGCCTGTAACATGCTCTAAGAATTGATCTAATCTGTCTGAACAAAAATCTTGTTTTGGTTCACTGGGTCCATGGCATGTGGTCATCTGCTTTAGTTGTGCCCTGGTTTAGGGTGTGCTGTGATTTTAGTTCATTTTTACATGTCCCAGGTGGTGGTTTTCAGATTGATGTCATGTATAAAAGCCTGGCATGGTTTTTGTAGCACTCTTATTTTGTAGAGCAGGGACTTCAAGTGCTGGTGTGCCACTGGTTGAGACACTGGATAGTTGGGTTTTTATAGAGGAATCATGACATTCGGGTGGCAGAGGGATGGAGATGATTGGAGCAGGGTTGCGCTGCTTGGTCTCTGAGCTTGGGTGAGATGTTTTGCCACAACTTGCACCATGCTCCAGAACATCTGCTGAAACTGCTCTGGGCTTTCTGGCTGGAAAATCATCCTGATCTGAAGGAAAAAATATATAGAACAGAGGTGAAAAACAGAAAGAAAGGGGCACACTGGATTGTGCAAGTCTTGAGAGAGTTTTTCCAATTCTGAATAACAGATTTCCCACACTTTTTGAACAGTCCCACACACTGTTTGGTGACTTCTCCATGAACTTTCTATTTGTTTAAGATTACTGGATAAGACTTTTTTTTCTTTTAAGATTTATTCACTATATTTTGTACCACTTTGAGTAATTCATCGAAAAGACTCAAATCAAAGAATTCAAAGCAAGTTTCAGTTTACACTGGCGCAATATCTAGCCAATGAAATATTTTCAATCATACCAAGATCCTAGCTTTAAAAAAGGCACAAAAACAATTTATTGTGATATTCTCAGGTTTCCATGACTGTATAAACCCTGGAATAATCTATAATCATAAGTGAACAGATTCATTTTCAAAACACTATGCATAAAATAAACTGTATATGAGGCATTTGTAAACGCAAAGCAAAGTTCTACTAGTTTTGTGTAGTTATTTTTTTAATGGTGCATCTATATATGCAACATGCCTGATGCACTCTTCTCTGGTGAGCACGTCTTCTTGCCAAGGGATTGGGTGAATGGACAGGGCAAAACTTTTGCTGGAGTATAAGTGTTCAAAGGAGCTTTCTTTGTGGGCACAGCTGAGGGTTAAAACAAATAAAAAACAGGTTAAAACAAATGTACAGTAAACAAGACACAGTGGCAGTCAGTGCATGTTGTTTTGACAGTACCTGGCGAGGATGCCGATATTTCCAGTACTGAATCATGGGATATGGCTATGGAAGCGAGGAAGTCATCCACTTGTTTGAGAGACAGGGAATTGTGGAGGGTCTCCAAGGGACAGATTGAAGGAACCATGGAATACAACTCAAAACCTTCAATGAAATATACAACATCAGAATCTGAAAAAATGGCTAGAAAACATCTTCAGCTAGAATAATCTTATAGCATGAACTATAACTTAAGATCTTGGAGAGATGGCAGAGATATGGCGTTCCATTTCCTCTGAAAATGACAAGCAACAACACCGTCAAACGTGAGTTTGAGGTGAGCAAGATGGAGGCAGATGGGTCACACAAAGAACAGCTCACAATACCTTCAATCTACCAAAAAACATCACTTGGCCAAGATGGTTTTATGAAGCGGAAATGATAATCGACCTACCTTTTACAAATATTTTTATTTCTCAAATGAAACTAGTGGAACAACATGATTATGATTTGTTTTATTCAAGTCATGCAATTTGGCACAAAATGCCAGAATATAATCTTCAGGTGTCTTTTAATAAAAGCATTAAGCCACAAGAGGTCAAGCATTACAGTTATTATACCACAGACAAGCGGTGTTATTAATCACAGTAAAACCACAGTCTCTCATGGTTTATATTGCTTTTATCCAACACCAGCAACAGTTAGAGAATATAAAAGACACCAACGTTCAATAAATAGTTATATTTATCAAAATAAAAAAAAAAATAAAAAAAAAATCAGATTAAACCAATTCTTCGGTCAAGTTATATAGTTCATTAGACTGTTTAACAGTCGGGCACATTCATATAGAATGTGCGTCACAAGTGTGCTGTGGCTTCAAATGGGACACATTCCATTAGAATTTAAAGATAGAACTGATTAGACTCAACACCCAGATTGATTTACTGTTTTAAAAAAATTATCAATACCAATTAACAATAAAAGAAGAGCCATCTTAAAAAGAGAATGAGTGAAGAAGCCAATCACACATCAGTATAAGGAAACAATTATTAGGCAATGTTCAAATGATTAGGTTTGGGGATTTACCTAGAATAGGACTAAAATGTAAGATGAAATTGTCTTGTCAATTATTTCAAAAAATTAAAAATACAGAAGGAGAATATGCAATATGTTACTTTTCTTTCTGCGAATGCAAAGAATAAACCAAAAATTATTAGGTTTTTTTTTTCTGTTTCATCATTATAGGACAGATCTAAGTGAGACAAAAAAGGAGGGTCAAAAACTAAGGTCTACAGACTAGATCTGAGTACTTGCTACACAAGATTGGGAACCAGAGCCAAAATAAAACAACAAACACTAATTAGACAGGATAGAATGTGTATATTAAGTATGATTAACACTTACCACTGAACATACTGGAAAACACTGACCCATTTAGAAAAGCAGATTAAAAGAAAAAACAAACAATAAAAATGATATGCTAAAAATGGGCAATTTTCTAAACGTCCAAAAACATCATTTTGGAGGTTATCAACGTATAAAACACTGCAATGCATTAAATAATGCTTTACATTTTAGCTATTCATTAATTTTTTTTTTTTTTTTTTTTATTCATGTGACTCTGTTAGATGTTAATGTTTAATTTATGCTATAGAATTTGGAATTGGAAAAAAAACAGAAAACATGAAAACGTTAGCTAAGCTAATATATGCAGATAAATTTAAACAGGTTAAAATAAAGTGTTATATTAAATAAATATTCTTCAAATAGGCCAAAGAGCAGCAAATTCTGTTCACCTGAAAACTGTCAACATATTTCATCAGTTTCTAAGAACTAGTTCATTCAACCACAAATGAACAACCACAAATAATTTAAAATTAGTAACAACAAAATATTTCAAATTTTAACCTTATTGTACTTTCGTGTAGATGGTGGAACAAAAAAGATAGTGATTTTTGAAATCCATGTAATGAGATCATCGTGCAGAGGAGACTAAATTGTTGATCAAATATATACATGATGTCTGGTGTGTTGAATGAGTATTTTTAGTCCTCTAAAATGAACAGCTGTCACATTCCCTGTGACCCATTCTAGGGTTGATGGAGGAACTCTATATCCAGAAGAACAAATAATAAATCAAAAACTGAATGTGAGGGGAAAACGTGACTAGGAATTAACAAAAGCAAACATACCATTGGTTGGGTGTCGCGCAAATGAGATAGAAAATCTTTTTACAGCAGAACCACGTGTAGCCTCTGAGAAAGAGAAAAACAGGTACCTGAAATGTATAACAGCTAAAAGAAAGAGGGTTAAAGAAAGACTAAAGAAGGCAAGAGTCATGCAGGAAAGACGCAGAAGAAAAGCATAGGGATGCTTGTGTTTAGTGTTTAGACAGCCATAGGGATAGGGATTAAAAAACACGTTCCACATTTCAAAATTAAACCTTCAGTTCCCTTCTGTTCAAGCAAGCATCCCATATTAACCCTAGAATGCATACTGGGGGTAAAATCGACAAGATAGAACAGTTGTTTTCAATTCTAGCCTTGGGGACCCCCAGCACTGCACATTTTTTGTATGTCACACCTAATCTAGATAATCAACTACAGAGTAAACCCTAATGCTCAAAATACTTAATTGGTTTGAGTAGAACAAACTTAAATTGAACAAATTAGTTCAGTTAAATTAACTGCTATGAGTATTTAGTACTTTTTCTTTTGAGTTCACAGCACTGACATATTTCAAGTAAACTGAACAGTTTCATTGTTTTGAGTTGTATAAACTCATTACTTTTAATTTAGACTAACTTAAGTTTAACTGAAACTGGACTGGGATTTCTATTTGCCAGCATGCTTTGCCCATGGCACTCGAAAGGGAGAGTAAATGCTAAAATGAAGTGTTATATAATGTTTTTTGCGCAAGATTAATGGTATGGGAGATTTAGTAGCGATTAATGTTTTGTTATGCTGATTTAGAAGAGTTTCTGTTAATGTGGGTTTTTGGAGAGTTACTATCATGGTGACAAGTGACCCATGTGGCTCGGTTTGAGAGCAGGTAGGTTACATGTTTTAAGTTGCTGTACTCATTCAGTAAGACCTATACCATGCTATTGTTAACATGTTAGCAAATTAGCAAGATGGCATTTTCTGTATTTTCTTAGGGTTTACAGTGAAGTATATAACTCATTTGATTTGCAAGAACTTAATATAAAAAAGTTAATTAACTAAATATTTTATGTTAATTGCTATCAAAATGTATGAGTTAGCTAACTCAGTACTTTAAGTTGGGAGCAATTAACATGCATAAGTACTACAAACTCAAAACTCGATAGTTCTGCTTACTTAAAATTGGGAACATCATAACTCAATTTGATGTAACTGATTACCTCAAATTTTTTGAGTTAGCCCAACTTATTCGGGTTTACAGTGTAGCCAGAAGATAGATCCATCACTTGACTGTATCAGATAAGTGAGAAATTAAAAAATGTGCAATGCTGTTCCAAGAGACGCACCACTTTTTTGGATTTTTTTTTTTTTTTAATAATTTTTTTTCCATCACTACCCCAAGCCTTTGTAAATGGTCTCAAAATTACACGCAGGCTTTTTACTCGCTATAGTATTTTTTGGTCAGTATTTATCCTTGATTGGATCTTGAACTAACACAAATAAACACCCAGTGGCATCAGATAAGGCTGCTAGCACAGCTCTTACAAGGCAACATTACAATCCTAGTACCAGGACTTCTCATTGGTCAAAAGCTTATTTTTTTTTAACAAACTCCATTTCACTGATCTTGTCTCTCAAGGTTCACCACAGTCATTTACTGGCCATGCAGTGAATCTCTCCACAACTTCTGACACTAAATGGACACAAGACTACAACATATCCACTGCGCACTTATTCAGATTTGCAGTTTAGCAACAGTTACACACATTTACCTGTTCTTCACCTTAGTTTCAGAAAAACAACAGTCTATCTTTCCATAAGACAACTTATCTGCAAGCATCAGTGAAATAATCTTCAAAGGTTGCTAGTAAATTAAAATCTCATAATTATAAAAGTAATTATATTGAACTGAATTTGGTTATGGCATACGATGTGAACAACTGAACATTGCTGAAACATTTAAACTGGTGTATAATCAAATTCTTCAATGATTTAATTACACCTAATGATAAAACCAGGATGCCATCTCTTTGTACGGGTCATTTTGCCTCCTTTATGCATTCATGTAGGCATTTTGGGTCATGCATTCTAGGGTCAATTCTATGACTGATGCTATACTTTCTTTACTGATGCACAACAGCACTCCTGCTTTATAAACACATCTACAAAGGTCTTGCTTCACAACACAAATTAGCCGTGGAGTCCCGGATTTCCATAAAATCATTTGTAGGTACCAAATATCAAAACAAACAACTGGACATAAAAACACATCCTACCCTAAAATGTTGAGATATATTTCTCCTCAAATAATAGCTACAAAGTCAGAAGTCACTTGTTGCATTATAACAGATGGCCTTAAAAACTTCCGTTGAACAGTTATATTATTCCAGCAGAGACACTACGACTAGAATGGACATGTTAACAGAACTATTAACAGAAACTAGCCTCTTGGATTTCGGCACATCCACGAAGACAACTTTATTGTGCTTGTTTGTTCAATAGTGCTTTAGAAGTCAACAAAATATCTGTACATAAATCTGTGTTCAATACCACATTATTGCCTTACTCCAACTCACTATATGGTAAGTATGCAATAATTATTTTAATTCAGAGCTGTGGGGTTCAGTTTGCTGTAGCTTCCAAGATTTGTCCTATTTTTTTTGTTTTTTTTTGTCATGTCTGTATACAAAGAAAAAAGGTTTGGCAACAGGTGTGTGTGCAGGATAAGAAGAAATACCAAAACCCCAGAATACTATAGTGTACTTTAAAGGGGTCATGACATGAGTCTTTGTACCATTAAAACATCCTGCAAGTTTCATAGCTTAAAACATCCTCCTCATTATAAACATAGCATTTATTTAATCAAGCTCCAAAAATGGCTTGTTTGGATATTGCAGGATCTGTCACATGGGCAAATACATTTGCATAGATTGCCTCCAGAGCAAGACATCAACAAATAATTTTATATCATCGCACCATAGGCCCCGCCCCCTGGCATCCAGTCGGTTAACAGCTGACATTTGCCTACACTGGATGTGAGTCACGTCAAAAGCAAATAGAAGCCATTATAAATCACTGACACTGTCTACACTGATACAGTATACAGATGCGCGTTCAATTTCTGATAATACTCCAAGCACTTGAGGATAAATGGAAGAGTAAACGAATGTGTAAACCGCTCGTTTACATCTCTGTACAGACTACAGAAGGATCCCAGCGTAGGAAACAAGTGGATGGTTTATTTTAATGGCGTCGGAGGATCATGTTTGTTCGGAGCATTTTGTTTGCAAGAGTCAGTGTCGATCAATGTTTATATGTGAACAAAAGCCTAATTATTACAAAAGGGACGCTCTTTTCATATGGATTACTTTTACCATGTTTTTATAAACTTTTCTAAAAGTTTTTTTTTCATGGACTTTCAATGGAGGGAAGGAAATCTATCAGGTCTCATTAAAATACCTTTTGCGTTTCAAAGATGAATGAAAGTCTTATGGGTTAGGAATGGGTTCATGAGTAAACTACATTTTTTTGGGTGGGGGGGGGGGGGGACTATAAATGCAAAGCATCTTGCAAAAAAAATTATTTTGATCTGTCTAATTTGAATGGTTTTACTTAATTAAGTAATCTTAGCTACACTGTATTTGAATAGAACCTATAGTTATTTAATATTAAGATACATAGTTGTCCATCCTTAAGAACATTCTTTTTCAAAAATACATTTTTTCTTAATCATTTCGCCCGTGTTAATGTCAAATGCGTACATTTTTGCAGAAGTGTGTATTTTATTTTTTTTTTGGAATTTTAATATATTTTACCCTCATATCCTTTCGTATTTTACACTAGGTACACAAAATAGTTACACTTCGGCTTAAGGACTTAAGGACAAAAAAGGTCCCCAATAAAACCCATTAAAACTGCAATTTTTAATCCCAGTGTGTGCACATGTAATGTTTGAGAGAAAAATTATACTGTACTGCAAATCACAAATCCAGCACTGTCTATACCACTGGAGCTTTGCTGAGATCTAATGGAAAAAGTCTGGTACTGCGCCCATACAAAATCTTACAGAAACCTCAAATTTTGTGTTTCAATTAGGTTAATTTATTTTCTAGCAGTTTAACGTTTTATAAAATATATATTTTATATCAAAATTTGTTTATAAATCATTTTCATAAACTAAAACTTAAGTCCAAAGCTTTACATTTTTATGACAGTTTTGTTTGACAGATATTTTTGTCCACTAAGGACCTCAAAGTAACTTTTTTTTAACTGACACACAATGGTTAAATGAAATGCGTGTTATTGTTACTCTTGTTTGTGGTGTAAAAAAAAGATCATCAAAGTTGTGGTATAATACTGTGGTGTAGCTACTATAGGGAAACCTACAAAAACAGTTGACTTTCTTGTACATACATTAAGTTTGGACTGACTACTGAAAAACAGATGTGTTTACAGTGTTCAGTGCTGAGTAGATTATACTTCCAAACTGTAATCTGTTACTGATTCCAACTTAAATGACAAATTGTAGTTAGTAACGTAACCCACTGCATTACACATTTAAGGTAATATAATCTTTACTTTTTGATTACTTTTAAATTACTTTTTACCTAACTTGTTTATCACATTGGTTTAGATAGGATAATCTTGTAGCATACTGATATAAAAATACAAAGAGAAAGAAAATATATTCTATTCTTTATCAACAACATGAAGTGCATTAAACATCAGAACTGCAGGGGGATTGTGAGTTTAACGAAAAGCTATTAAGAAATCAAATCAATTTTACAAAAACAATCAAAATAAAAAAAGATTAAAAAAAAAGATAAAAAATAATTTTGTTTACTTGCATGTCTTGTGACCATTAAGCAACATCAGAGAAATGTGAACTTTTATTATTATTATTATTATTATTGTTGTTGACCTAATTTAATTATTGACCTACTTATTAATTTTCAAATGATCAGGGGCCATTTCAAGTTAATAATCATAATAATAATAATAGTGTTCGTTAGATATGCAATGTTGCAATGTTAAGAAAACACTTCTTAAAAGTGAAATGATTTTTGTAAATCCAGTGATCAAATGCTGTGTAGGTCTCAGTTTTCAGTGACAGTCACATGACTAGTGGCTGGTCTGTGTGTGCGGTTCTACAAACTTGGAAGAGTTTATGAAAGCATATAAGCAGTAGGCTTTATTAGAAAGGAAAATATTAAAAGTTAAATAAGTAGTAGTAGTGAGAATTAAATAATTATTAATGTATTACCATTGTGAGAATAACATGTAATCATGTAATAAATAAAGTAACTGTAGTCCGACTACGAGTATTTTAAAATGTAATATAATCTAATTAAGAGTACTAAATATTTGAAATCTGATTACGGAATCCAGATTACATGTAATCAGTTACTACCCTGCACTGACAGTGTTACAGTGGTAACGAGTTACATTAAGATAAATGAATAAATAAGTAACATTATTTTGCTAACAGCGCATGAGATTCTGATGAGACGGACTCTTAAGATGAATTCAACATACAGCTTGTGTTACACAGGACGAGACATAGGCTACACATTAACAACATTAACAAAAATTAACAACAAAAAAAAAAAAGTTGTTTTTTTTACAGGGATTATAGATAACTAATTTATTGTAACCTGTTTTTACATGAAACATACACTATGTACAGATCATAGCATACATTTCTTGAAAAAGCAGGGTTATAGGATCCTAAAAATGTTGGGGGGGGGGCAGATGGACATGAGTACCACAACAAAGCAACAAAAGGACGACTTATTCAAATGCAACCAGTTGAGAACAACCTGAGCTCTGGTAGTTTCCCACTGAAAACACAGATAAGACTCCAGGATTCCTTAAAAGTAGGGACGGGGATTCCCCATTAGAAGGTGTGTGTGCGTGTTTGCACATACCATCTAAGAAGCCAGAGGAGGTCAGCTTTTTACGGTGTGCGTGAGCGTAATCTTGTAGGTTAGGTGCACTTGAGGAGCCGCCCAGCACCATGGTGCTAAACAAGCCAGCACAATGAGACCCTGATGGGAGTTAGAGAAGATACATACAGCAATCGGGTGTTCCAAGAGACACACCTCGCAATGCATGCAGCATGCATTTCTAGAAGATTCTTGCCACAGAATGAGTAGTGCAGCCTCACTGAAAGCATCCCATAATGACAGTAATGTCTTTTGTCATTGTAACCAAGTAAGGTAAACAGATCTTCAGAGGACCTCACTTTCAGGAGAAAAAATTAAAAACAGTCTTCTGACCAAAAAGACATAAGCTTTAGGGTCACATCAAGTGACATATCAAGCAATTACTGACTATGTGTAATACACTTACACCATCTTTACTACAATTGCTTTAACTATTAGAGTATTATTACCCACTGTAGATCACTATGATAATCATTAATATTTTCCATCACTCCAATACAGGGGCTGGATTCACAAAAATCTTTTTTAAAAAGTTAACAAATTTCTAAGAAGTTCGTAAGAAGGGTAATTCTTGAAGTTATTAAACATTTCCAGACTTGTTATAACTTTGTGTTATCTGATTATATGGTGGTTTTTCCAGAAGACTCAATCAACTCTTTTTTTTTTTTTTTTTGCAGGCCAAAAAGGTCCATTGTCAGTTGTCATTAGTGTAGTGATGTATGAAGCACAGCTCCCACAGAAATCACTTTCAATTCAAGCAGTTTTCTGCTGGTCTGTGCAGCGAATTTGAGTGGCCAACTGAACGAGATGTGAAATCTGCAGAGTAAATCTTTCACCCTCTTTCACCTATTCAAGTCATTTCATAGAGTTGTTACTGAATTTAAAATTCAGCAAAAAGTCAAGTCACCAATTATTGTTTATATTATTGATCCACAGTGTCACTTTAGAGAACTCATGCACATCCCTAATGATTGTAATATATATTACACTCACTGGCCACTTTATTAGGTACACCTTGCTAGTACTGGGTTGGACCCGCTTTTGCCTTCAGAACTGCCTTAATTCTTTGTGGCATAGAATCAACAAGGTGCTGGAAACATTCCTCAGAGATTTGGTCCATACTGACATGATAGCGTCATGCAGTTGCTGCAGATTTGTTGGCTACCTAATTCACATCCGTGATGTGAATCTCCGGTTCCAACACATCCCAAAGGCGTTCTATTGGATTGGTGACTGTGGAGGCCATTTGAGCATAGTGAACTCATTAGCCACTTTTCCACTGTCAGGCCAAACTTTATTGCTTAACTATTCCATTCCGTGTCAATCCGGCTCAGCCGGAACAGATATGGTTTCATTTTCTACTGTGGGGCTGTTTGGAATGTCATACAAATGCGTCAGTCGTTGCCTTGATAACGCAATGGTTTACAAATGCTAAGAGATGTAGATAGCTACCATGTTATGGAGGATGATCAGATATTTCTTTCAATTTTATTATTAAATTCACTCAAAGAAACTGGCAGCCAGGCAACAGACAAGTGACAACTCGGGAGTAACGACGTCACTACATGCATTCTAGCCAACTGTGCCAAGAACAGTTTGTAATTGTGCCGTGCCGAACCAATTTCAAGTGGAAATATGACTGGAACTGCTCCTTACCATTCTTAGAAATGTTCGGCCCTACGGTGGAAAAGTGTCTATTGTTCAAGAAACCAGTTTGTGATGATTTGAGCTTTCTAACGGTGTGTTATCTTGCTGGTAGTAGCCATCGGAAGATGGGTACACTGTGGTCATTAAGGGATTGACATGGTCAGCCACAATACTCAGGTGGGCTGTGGCATTTAAACGATGCTCAATTGGTACTAAGGGGCACAAAGTGTACCAAGAAAATATCCCCCACACCATTATACTACCACCAGCCTGAACCGCTGATACAAGGCAGGATGGATCTGTGCTTTCATGCTGTTTATGGCATTCAATATGATCCTACAATATGAATGTCACAGCAGAAATTGAGACTCATCAGACTAGGCAATGTTTTTCCAATCTTCTATTGTCCAATTTTGGTGAGCCTGTGTGAATTATAGCCACAGTTTCCTATTCTTAGCTGACAGGAGTGGCACCCGCTGTGGCCTTCTGCTGCTGTAGCCAATCTGCTTCAAGGTTGGACGTGTTCCAAGTTCAGAGATACTGATTCTGCAGACCTTGGTTGTAACAAGTGCTTATTTGAGTTACGGTTGCCTTTCTATCAGCTTGAACCAGTCTGGCCATTCTCCTCTGACCTCTGGCAACAATAAGGCATTTTTGCTCACTGGATATTTTTTCTTTTTCAAAACATTCTTTTTAAATCGTAGAAATGGTTGTGTGTGAAAATCCCAGTAGATCAGCAGTTTCTGAAACACTCAGACCAGCCTGTCTGGCACCAACAACTATGCCACATTCAAAGTCACTTAAATCACCTTTCTTCCCCATTCTGATGCTCAGTTTGAACTTCAGCAGATCATCCTGCCATGTGATTGGCTGATTAAATTTTTGCATTAATGAGCAATTTAATAGATGTACCTAATAAAGTGGCCGGTGAGTGTATGTAGCTAGTCTAATGTAATGCTTAATATTTAAAACAACCCAGTAGATTCATTAAACATCTTACCTTTCAAATTAAGACAAGTTGGAGGTCATCCTGCCTTTGAAATGTTACATACAATGATTATTAAGAACACTCTTTTCAGGAATTCAAAGTTTTGTCTTTAGAACAATCTTAAGAAAAAAAGACAAGAACATGCTTAAATGTTTTTGAGAATACAGAATATTCTTAACTTAATGCTTTGTGAATGCGGCCCCAGGAGTGTAAGCTCATATCAGTTACTTTTTAACAATTCATAGTTTTTTTTTTTTTGCATTATGGCAAATCAATCTGTGTTGATGGAACACAATTTGCTGTGAATGACCAGAATGAATTTTGCTTTAGTTTGGTGGCACACATTTTTAACAGCTGACCAAAAACTCTTCAGGTGGCAATCATTATAGTTTTATAGTATAAATCTGTGCCACTTCACATATCACGATGCCATTAATGTGCCACATCGCAAAGTAACAAGCTAAATCACAAAAGCTCTTAGTTGTTTGAAAGATCACAGTCGAATTTCCACTAAATTTTGAGGGCTGACACAAAAAACACATTTTTTCTTGGCAACATGTCTATGAGTTACTTTTTTCCCCCAAACCAACATCAAAATTTTAGTTTAAAATATATATGAAAGTATAAGTGCACATTGTTAGTCCTGTAACTGGTAACCATTTTTAAACACATTTTGTCTTCACTATAGATTTAAACTGTCCTGCAGTATGACAAATTAATTTTTTTAATTACCGGTAATACAAAGTTCAATTAATCTCTATTATGGGCTCAAAAAGCTGCATGTATAATAAATATAAAAGTAAAGAAAAAATTATTATTACGATAATGTGGCCAGGTGCATAAACATAGTTAAGTTAAGACTGTCTTGTAAGAACTAGTCTGACCAACTAGCAATTAGTTAGGGCTAATCAGTCTTACTTTATAGAATTAAAATTAGACCAATCTACGTTTTTATGTAACTGACTTAAAGTTATGACCAGTCTTGAAGAAAAAAAATTAAATGACTAGTCTAAGCAGTTTATGCAACTGGCCACTGGTTAAAACAGTTTTAAATCACTCTTTGAAGAAAAGGTTCTATATAGAACCACAAAGGGTCCTGTCAGGCACTTGTTTTAATACATTTAAAACAATTTAATTAAATTTTATGAATTAAACAGCTTGTAAACATCACATCACAAGAAAAAATTTAAATAACCAAGTATTATGCAATCATTTAAGATTTTCTCCTTATATATATATATATATATATATATATATATATATATATATATATATATATATATATATATATATATATATATATATATATATATATATATATAAAACCTTTTTTGGCATTCTTTAAAATTAAATTCAAGAACTCTGGGGTTCTATATAGAACCTTTTCTTCTAAGAGTGAAGAGTATAGCATGTCACACCGCAGGACATCCAAAACTATTTCATGTCACCTACCCATCTACAAACAATTACTAAAGAGCTATAATTACACAGTAAGACAAAAGTATATGCTTCCACATAAACCGTGGAGGTTTGTGTATAAACGGCCTACAAACACACAAAGGACATTACAAGCATATATGAGAGTCAGCACTGTATTAGTCAGCTGTGTGGCAAAAATCTTAGAACAGTGTGTTTCAGAGTAAAGCTCACTAACAGTATTACACATTCATTTCCAATTCAGATCTAAATTAATTGGTCGTTAAGTTTAAAGAATCAAGAGAGAGCAGCCACAATTACATCACACACAACAGAGATTAGAAATGGAACGGCAAAACATTATTTGGACATAGAAAACCAGGACAGTATGTCAGAGTTCCTCCATAATGAACATCCAACAACATTCAGGATATTATAAGATATGTCTGCTGACTTTTTAATATTAAGACGGGTGCTGCGAGATCTGTGAGTGCTCATCTTACCGATTCCAGTGGTGAGCTTGTGATCGGCGTGCAGTCTGCCCGGTCTGCTGTGGCTGTTGTTCTCTGACAGAACCTGAAAGAGCACAAGCACAAAACAATAACTGCTCAACAAAAACTCAACCTTCATTCTTCTTTGTTCATAGAGGCAATTTACAGATAGACAGATGTTAATAAGCAGCACTGTATATATGCAAGTTCACAGGTCTATACAAAAATAAAAAACCCAGCATGAAGAAACAGAAATGGATCATGCGTTAAACATAGCCACACAGACTCCATTCCATATCAGAAACGGGAAATGAGATCAGGAATGCAGAAGGTATGAGGACAAACATGGCAACAGTTTATAGAGTATAACTGAACAATCCACAATTTCAAACAAATATGCATTTGCATCCATGTAAAACCCAACAGAGCAGGGAACAAAACGGTCACAGCCCAGTTATTTTTTTGTTAAAAATTTCAGTTTCATGCAAAACCAAAGGAAACTTCAAAATTAGGAATCTACTTTGAGGTAAAAGGAGGTTATCCTGGGCATAGGAAGAGGGTTATTGGACACTAGACAGCACAGAGTTCTCTATGCCTGAACAGGCTTTACATGAAGCCTAGATCAAGCCACAGATTCAGCCAAGTCCTCAACTAAAAGGATTTTCAATGGAGACAGTGGCCCCAAAATACACTTCCTGTGTGTATTTATATCAAACCAATTTCAATTTCAATTTACCTGAAAGAACACACTATATCTGCTAAAAATCATCTTGACATATTTCAAGGGAAAACTGAAAACTGCTTTGATTTTTCTTAACATACTGGCATTCAGACATTTTTAAGTGTGACTAAAGTGTCCAAATTCATTTTTGGGGTCACTGTATTTAGTTGAAGACTTTGGCTAACCTGTGCCACTATCTTCAAAACATTTTACTGTGTTAAGAACTTGACCGAGGTTCCCACTTTGTTATAATGTTGTGTAAAAATGACAGGAAAACTGACATAACGAAGCAATAATATCTTGAAAATAAAACAAAGACACAAGCATAATTATAACACATGGGTTATAATTATTATTGTAAAACAAAAAAAATTGTGATGTTCACTAAATGGTTAACCACCATAAACAAATATCATTGATTATGTTGATAGATACTTCCTACTGAACTGTAAGAACAGTGACCAATGTATATTAAAAGGTGCCAAAGCAGAGGCAAATTCTGTCCGAGGTGAGTGACAAGCAAAATCCACCCTATACATGTATGACATCAGTGACACATATCCCATAGCAGCCCAGAGGTCAGCTTTTTATTGGACACTGAAATGGAGCAGGATGCAAAGGACAGCTAATAGCAGAGCAGATGAATGAAAAGAGCTGAGACTCACTAGGCTAAACATGGATAAAGAGAGTAGATTGGTGCAGAGAGAAAAATAAAACACTCAAGGGTTGTAATGAGATTTTTAGTTTATGGTCTGAAGCAGCAGCAAAAGGCCAAAAGTAGCTTTTTTCATAGCCAAAAAGTAACTGATATCTACAAATCGGGAACACTTTACAATAAGGTTCATTAGTTAACATGAATTAATAATGAACTGCACTTCTACAGCATTTATTAATCTTTGTTAAGGTTAATTTCAACATTTACTAATACATTATTAAAAATTTGTTAACATTAGTTAATGCACTGTGAACTAACATGAACTAATGTTAAAGAAGATTAAATAAAAACAGTAACAAATGTATTGCTCATGGTTAGTTCATGTTAGTTAAAGGGTTAGTTCACCCAAAAATGAAAATAACATCATTTATTACTCACCCTCATGTCGTTCTACAACCGTAAGACCTTCATTCATCTTCAGAACACAAATTAAGATATTGTTGAATAATTCGATGGCTCAGTGAGGCCTCTATTGAGAGCAAAGCTATTCAAATTATCAAGGTCCATAAAGGTACTAAAAACACAAGTGAGTTCAGTGGTTCAATCCTAATATTATAAAGCGACAAAAATACTTTTTGTGCTCCCAAAAAACAAAATAAAGACTTTTCAACAATATCTATGGGCCGATTTCAAAACACTGCTTCAGAGCTTTACGAATTGAGTCAGTGAATCGGAGCACCAAAGTCACGTGATTTCAGCAGTTTAGCCGTTTGATAGGAGATCCGAATCACTAATTCGAAACAAAAGATTCATAAAGCTCAGAAGCTTCATGAAGCAGTGTTTTGAAATCGGCCCATATAGATATTGATGAAAAGTCTTTATTTTGTTTTTGTGGTGCACAAAAAGTATTCTTGTCGCTTCATAATATTAAGATAGAACCACTGAACTCACATTAACTGTTTCAAATATGTTTTTAGTACCCTTATGGACCTTGAGAGTTTAAATAGCTTTGCTCTCAATAGAGGCCTCACTGAGCCATCGAATTTCATCAACAATATCTTAATTTGTGTTCCGAAGATGAACGAAGGTCTTACGGGTGTAGAACGACATGAGGGTGAGTAATAAATGACAATATTTTCATTTTTGGGTAAACTAACCCTTTAATACATTAACTAATCTTTAACTAATGAACCTTATTGTAAAGTGTTACCTACAAATCAATATTTTTTCCTCAACATGGTATGCATTCAGGTTTGATTTAATCAGTATCCAAGTCACAATAAATAAATAAATAAATAAATATATATATAAATATAACAATAATATATAAAACTAATTTACAAATTTTGTAAAAAAAAAAAAAAAAAACTAAAAAAAAACATTTAAAACAGAATTTAAAGTCAACCTGAAGTGGCATTTGCAACCCATTTTACTTCCTTAAAATTATGCATTTTTGAGAATATTCAAACAGGAAAAATGTGTGAGGCAAGACTTGAGTTTATCCATTAGGAATTGACTGGATGTTGAAACAGCTGTTTAACCCTGGATGAGGCTTTGCAGCAGGACAACTCAACACCTGGAAAACCACATCCAGAAAAGGCAGAGATGCCAAAAACTTATCTAAAAAAGTTGATATTTGAGAGCATCTTGACAAAGAAAAATGGTAATATTTAATCTTCTTTTGCTATTATTACTGTAACCTTTACTTACACTTACTTATTTAAACTACATTAACTATTTATTAACAAGAATCCCTTGTGAGCTACCTATAAAAATAAAAAAAAAATGACTAAACTATTTGGCTGCATGGCTTATGTGATTTTTTTTTTTTTTTTTTTTTTTTTTTTGGAATAACATGCACAGGAGAATCATAAACAATAAGATCAGGAACATGTTTTAAGAAAATAAAACTTTTAGGCAACTTTGATTTCATGTTGACTTTAAACCAACACTGAGAAACCAGTGGTCTATAAATAAAAAAAACAAAGACTGGGTTATCGGTGTTGTTACACAAATGGAAATATTTGTGTAAATTGAAGAATTACAGAATTTAGTACCAATTACAGTCAATGGGGAAATATTAAACAAGTTAACTTTCATTAAGATGCAATATCTAAAAAAAAAAAAAAAAACATTGTTAAGACTAAGGTAAAGACTAAAATTATCAAGACTAAGATACTTGATACAAATTGAAAGTAAGAAGCTGATATTCCAGAACACAAACCAGTGCATTAAAAATCAACAAAACACATGACAGATGAAGTAATAGTGCTCTCTTTTAATTCATCTGCTTATTAGGTGTCCTTGCTGACCGCCGCCAAAATCTTGAGTGTGAATGAACAGTACACGTTAGTGGTTGGTGTGAAAAATGAATTAAATTGGTAAAAACCTGTTGCCATGAGCCAAAAATACTGGATGTGAAAGCCAGTGATTTGGGGGAGACTGGGGAGGAAGTTATTTGGTCCCCTGATCTGCGTCTTCGACGCCCAGTACCAACACCACAGGTGTAATGAATCCAGGTACCTATAGAGTCAGGGCTAGACACACTCAGGGGGCTCTCTTCCTGAAAGTGAGACAGGGGGCAGAAACAGCACAGGCATGCAACGTTAACAACAGTCCGGCTACGTGTCCACCAACATTCACTATAGGAAGGCTTTTTACTCAAGAGAAGACAAACAGCTATGTGCGCTCATACTTTGCCAGCAGGCGTCTTGAAAAAGTCTGTCTGCAATGGGGACTAAAAAAGAAAACAAATAAGAGACCGTGGCAATTTTCAAAATAACATACATTTTGAACTGAAATATGAAAAAAATCATGGTGCAGTTGAACATGCTTTTGCACCCAAGGTATTATATACACACTCAAAAGGCTGCTAGCTGGTTTTGGTTGACTGAAAATTGAATGCTTGAAACAATATTGTGTGACATTAGTATGGCAAAATGGAATAATTTGCATCACATTGTACAATAAATACAACAAGCAACTGTACAAGAGCGACATGAGGGTGAGTGAATGGCAATTTTCAGTTTTGGGTGAACTATTCCTTTTATTGATATCCCTTCCTTTATTAGAAAAAAAGACAGAATTTTTTTAATCTCTTGTGTTTCATAGAAGGAAACAATTCATAAGGTTTGCAATGACATGAGGGTGAGAGTTGTTACATTCACCATGTGCAGAATTATTAGGCAAGTTCTGATCATATTTTTTTCCAGGCACATTTTACCAATTCCAAACCACATAGATTTTAATAACTACTATTAATTTTGTAAGTGATAAGTAATTTTTATAAGTGATATATAATTGTTTATGAAGGCCAGAAATGAAAAACGCCTTGTTTTCAGGTGCATAACCTCCAAAACTTACTGCCAGATTCTGGGAGATAAATTGTTCAAACAGTGGTACAAGAGGATGTGGTGCTGGTCCTTCATGAGTCACTCTCAATCTGTCTGTCTATAAAGCCTATTAAAAAAAAAAACAGTATTTATGTATTTTACAACACTTCAGCTTGTGATTCTTATTAAGTGGGGGTCATTTTTTAGGGATTCTTTACCTAACCTAAGTCTCTGAGATCCTGACACCTTGTACTTCTGGAGACTCCAGGTAGGTTGCAGTTCTGGAAAATGGTGGCGCTGGAGACTAAAGGGTTCCTGATGGTTTCACACTTAATTCTTCACCTTAATTCTTAATTCTTTTGCAGTTAACATGTGTCTTTTCTTCTTGGCCTGTTGTATGACCCTGCTGACCCAATGAGCATTTCACGGTCCAATGGTCATGCTTTAACTTTGCAATTCCTAGTATTCCATTAGTATTGCATCCTTCTCATGGGCATTTAATCATTTTTGACTTTTCAGTCTGAGTTGAAATCTCAAATTTCAGTCTGAAATCTCTTTTTTGGCTTATTTTGCCTGTAAAAGAAAACCTGCCTAATAATTCTGCACACCTAAAAACAAGGCGTTTTTCATTTCCAGCCTACATAAACAATTATATATCACTTATAAATGATTAAATACAAAATGAATATAAGTTATTAAGATTGATGTGGTTTGGAATTGGTAAAATGTACCTAAAAAAAATATGATCAGAAAATCAACTTGCCTAATAATTCTGCACACGGTAAATTCTTTTAAAAGTTTGTTTTTCTGTATAGACATGGGAATGTGCAATACAACTATGTCAGATCTTTTTGTCCAATTTTTTTTTTTTCACAACATTATCACTTGTCACCATATCAACGAATCATATCTTTAATAGGGACTTTTAAGCTGAAATGTTCTAAAATTATGTGATAAACACAAACAACCATCTTATTCTACAATCTAGAAAAGTTGGGACATTTTGTAAAATGCAATAAAATCAAGAATCTGTGATTTGTTAATTCTCTTTAACCTCTATTTAACTGACAAAAGGCCAAAGAAAAAATTTTCACTGTTTTCACTGACCAACTTAAGTGTATTTTGTAAATATCAATACATTTTGATGGCTGTACAAATGATACACACAAAACGCTGGCGATGGTAAATACAGTCAGTTATGTTTTAAGTGAATGTAAACAGTTGAGAGAAAAAAAAAGCATGTGTAACAGTGTAATAGATCCAAGCATTAGGTCTTAAAGTGACAGCAGCCTAATATACCTGCTGCCAAATTATGAGATAATATTAAAAATATCTATATGGCAGTTTTTCCCCATGGTATCACTGTCAAAATTGTGGCCAGTGAAAATGCTGAGTGGCTAGTAACTTTGGATAACCACTAGCCACAGTGGCTGGTGAGCAAAAAAGTTAATGTCAAGTCCTGGGCGTAATATACAGCCTATTCCGTGCTCAAGCGTAGGCATTAAGCTTGCCATAAAGCACTGGCAAAAGTAATGATTATGAATGAGTCATGATAAAAAAATAGCAAAGAGACATTTTAATTATTTATTAATAAACTAGTGTTTTCTGAGTCAGTGTCAGCTGCAAAGATAAAGTTGACGATGCTGCCTCGCTATCTCCGCAGTATAGTGAATGCACCTATAGAGTATTGCAACTTTCATACAAATTACATAAGCAGAGAGTATTTCTTTTTGATTTGAATTGATTCGTTTAAAAATAGACATTTCAAGCTTTTCAAGATATTTCTCATGTCTGTGAGGCAAGTAGCCTATAAGCTGAATTTCGGTTTATTTTTGTGACACGCTACAGTTTACAGAGGCAGAAAGCGTATCATGTTTTTTTTCTTTATTTTACAAAGGCACAATGTTTTCTTGTTATTGTGAGTTTACACAAATAAGAGTAGATTCTTTACAGATGTATTAAAAGTTGTTTCCGCTGTTATCAGAAGAAAATCATGCATCTATGTCATGCAGTAAGCACGCTATATTTTAGCTTCCACACTCCACACAACCACTTGGATATGCGGCTAATAATAGCACACAATTATCTAAGTTACCGTTAGAGCGAGCAGCCATGTCAAGTTGCTACTACTTATACGTTTCCAATGATAAGCCATATTTGAGGCCAATGGATAATAGGTGAACGTTTGGATTTCCTGCCCGACATACTGTAATTACCACAATGGCCCGCCGTTAACGATTTGTTAAGTGACTTCCACACAAGTTTTTTTTTCTTGTGACTAACCACCCAATCAAATTTTGGTTGACTAAGCCTCTTCTGGTTGACTAATGATTAGTCGACTATTAGGGGGCAGCCCTAGATGTATTGACTCATTATTTAAATTTTGTTCATTTTGAACAAAAAAGTTACATAGTGTACGTTTGACATGAAGTTGTACATTCCCAGAACAACAACACTGACAATTTCATTCCGATTTTTAGCCTGTTTACAAGCTTTAAAATGACATAAAAGAAACTGAAAAAACCTGTTTCCTAAAAATGAAATACATTCAGGAAAAATATTCAGGAAAGAAACTGAAAATTAAAAGGCTTTGTGCCAATTCATTAAAAATTAAGGACACATAAAGGCGTATTGACATGAAGAGAGATGGAGTTGAAATTGATGAAAATTGCAAGCACTTTTTCCTCATTGATGCATGATGTTAATGTCACAGCAATGGAAAAAAATGTATTCAATATGCACAGTACGTACACTACCAGACAAAAGTTTGGAAACAATGAATTTGTTTCTTGCAATCTTAAAAACTGTACCATCATATGAATTTCTGTTTACAATAAGGTCTCATTTGTTAACAAAAGTTAACTACACTAGTGTACATGAACTAACAATTAATACTGTACTTCTACATACTTCAACAGAATATAATTAATAATATATATTTAAAATCAAATGTTCTATCTGTTAACATTAATGTACCTGTGTATTTTAAACTAACATTAACAAAGACTGATTGTATATTGCTGTAAAAATATACTGCTCATTGTTAGTTCATGTTAATGCTAAGGCATTATGTTAACAAATAAAACGTTATTGTAAAGTTAACAAATTTCTTAAAAGTAATATTTTAATTAGTATTTTAATTTAAAGTGCCCCATTATGCTTTTTTAAGTATTACCTTTCAAATAGTGTTTATAAAGGTTAGTAAATGTAAAAGATCTGCAAAATTTCAAAGATCAAAGTGCACAACAAATAAAGTTGTTGTCTCCTAGAAGAAAGAAGGGATTCTGAACTGCCTGAAACGAGTCATCATTAATTCCAGTCTTACTTCCTGCTCAAACCTATGTAGGTTTGTAAAAAATCTGCATAATGCCAGTCTATAGTCTTTATTGGCTGCATGCGAACAACATCTACTTTGACCCTTCAAACACTGTAGTTGGCGCTCAGACTGGAAGAGTTAGTATCACTGTGTATCAAGTGCTGAGGAAGAGCTGAAATTCAGATATGCTAATGAGTGTTTGGTTTCGGACACGAGCAGTAAGCGGTTGACCAGTCGCAACAGACTAGGCCATCTGACCAATCAGAGCAGAGTAGACCAATCAAAACAGACTGGGCCATCTGACCAATCAGAGCAGAGTAAACCAATCACAGCAGACTGGGCCATCTGAAGCTCTTGGAAAGAAAGGGTTTAGATCGACTGAATCCTTCATTGAACTGTTTCAGACACAGTGAGAAATGAAGTGATGCTGCAGTATATATTATGAGAAGTGAAGGTGTTTTTTTGACCTTGGATGCATGTAAACCTATTGTAGGAGACTCCAAACCAAAATTAGGAACCTTTAAAATAGCATAATAGGGGCACTTTAAAATAGTCCAGCATACTTGGCAACTTGGCAGTCTGTGTAGCATCTCACTAGTGAAGATATGAGTTTAATTCAAAAACAGTGACATCACCACCTAGTTGCTGAGAAATAAAATGTAGCTTTTCTGTAGCAAAGTTATTTTATTGATAAAAGTTACAGGGAAGTGTTGAGTAGTTTATGTGCTCCTGAATCTTTCTGGGTGTTTGAGTGACTGTATGTGTGCGTGTACTGCAACGAAGGCAGCACATTAATTTAGAACGTTGATTAAAGGGTCATGAAACGCTAAACAAGCGCTAAACATTTCTGAGACATTAACAGAGATTTTTGTGTTGCACTTTAATTTTAGGAGAAAAATATTTAATTGTCTTCTGGGTTTTAAAATCTACATTATCTCAACATCAGGATGTGACTTTTTACAGAGCTATAGTACATTGATAAGGCATAATTACGAATGAATCGTGGCCTTGACAAGACTCAGTGTGTGTGTATGTGTGTGTGTGTGTGTGTGTGAATTTAAAAATAAATAAAATAAATATTTATTTATTTATTTACACACACACAGTAGTCAACATTTGAAGTGGATCCAAACCTTTCATCAAAGTTGTCCTAAAACCTTCTTCATAGGACAACTTTGATTAACTTTTTTGATCCACTTCAAATGTTGACTACTGTGTGTGTGTGTGTGTGTGTGTGTATATATGTATATGTATATATATATACACACACGCACACACACACACACACACACACACACACACAGTGGTATGCAAAAGTTTGGGAACCCCTTGCAGAATCCCTTGAAAATGTGAATAATTTTAACAAAATAAGAGAGATCATACAAAATGCATGTTATTCTTTATTTAGTACTGTCCTGAGTAAGATATTTTACATAAAAGATTTTTACATAAAGTCCACAAGACAAAAAAATAGCTGAATTTATTAAAATGACCCTGTTCAAAAGTTTGGGAACTCTTGATTCTTAATACTGTGTGGTTACCTGGATGATTAATGCATTCTGTTTCCTTCTGGAGCATCAGTGAATGTTTGAACCTTTTCTAACAGTTATGTTTTGAGTCCCTCAGTTGTCCTCAGTGTGAAAAGATGGATTTCAGAATCATACAGTCACTGCTGAAAAGGGTTCAAATATGCAAAAGATGCTTGAAACTGAAGAATCTGCAGGACCTGGAGGATTTTTCTGAAGAACAGAGCTCAGTTTAACTGCTCAGAATAAACAAGGGACTCATGAACAACCATCACACAACAAAAAAAACAGTCGTAGATCATCCAGGTAACCACACAGTATTAAGAACCAAGGGGATGTAAACTTTTGAACAGGAATTTTAATAAATTCAGCTATTTTTTGTCTTGTGGACTTAATGTAAACATCTTTTATGTAAAATATCTTACTCAGGACAGTACTAAATAAAGAATAACATGCATTTTGTATGATCTCTCTTATTTTGTTAAAATTATTCACATTTTCACAGATTCTGTAAGGGGTTCCCAAACTTTCGCATACTACTGTGTATATATATATACACACATATGTATATAGTACTGTGCAAAAGACTTAGGTCACCGCCAGCAAATATGTACACAAAATGTAAAAAATAAAAAAATAAATTCTGAACAAAATTGTTTCTTTAAGCAAAAATCAGTATTTAGTTTGACCTCTTGGACTTCTTCCATTTTCTCAAAAATGAAACTCTGAGAAACTTCTCATCAGATTTTTGAAGTTTTCTTGGCCTTCCAGTCCTATTCTGTTCCATTTAGGTTTAAGAGAGCCAGGTTCCTGCTATTTCTCAAGTACAAGGGGAGGTCAATAAATACTTGACACTTTAGCCTATAAAAGCTGTTTTTTCTGATTTTTTTTTTTTTTTTTCTGTTTAAAAAAAAAAAAAAGATTATACTGCATGTAAATTTACTATATTTTCTGGTCATATTCTAATAAAGAGACTGAGAAATAATTATATATGGTCATTATATCATTGCTAAAACAACATCTAATGATGGCCTAAGACTTTGACACAGTACTGTATACAGTATATATATTATATATATATATAGAACTAAATAAAAATAAATAAATAAATAAAAGTGCTTTGTCGCACTACATACAGATGGATTGTTTCACTTAAATTTGCTGTAAAAGTTTGAGCTTTGTATAAATAAACCTTAACTCCTGAATTCATGAGTGTCTCTATCTAAGCTAAGCTTCTATATATGTACAATATCCATATGTATGGAAGAACAGTAATAAATTGGAAATGACTTGGTTACTTAAAAGTTTTTAGAGACCCTTTATAGTGACAACATATAATAACTTACTTCCACAGAGCCAATCTTTTTGGAGCGGGGAAGAGGGGACTTTCGGTGGATGTAGATGGGATCTGACACCATGGGGCGGAACATCATAAGAGCTCGATCCGGCTCGTCCCGTTTAGCACCACTGGCCTCCTCGTCACTGTCATTATGGGATTTCTTCTTGGAGCCCTCATTCTAAAGGGACATTCAACATTTAAGTGCATTTGAGATCGAAGGACAGAGATTGAGAAACACTATAAATGAAAACATTAACAGTGCATCAATAGCGACTCTCAACTGAGATGGAATGTTTCTTTTATGACCAAGTCTCTCCTAACCTCAGCAAGAGGAAAGCAGAAAAAAAAAGCAGTCATAATCATCAGTCACAGCTAACCTCTCTAGATGCTGGTCTATATCCAAATCCAGATGGCAGGTTTTTATCTTCTTCACAGCCTTTAGCTCCTGGACTGAAATGAAGTTCCACATGGAAACGGTCCTCTGACGAAGGATCCTACAAATTCAAACCCCTCATTAACACGGTATTAACAGGGTCACATGTCTGTACTCATACACGCCTTAATATATATTGGATAAAATATAAAGTTCTGCATACCTAAAATGTCCTTTCTTAAATATAAGCACATTGATTTTAGTTAAAAAAAAATCTGCATAACAAGTTTTGTGTGTTCAAAATATGATCGTGCATGCACACAATTATGACAAAAATCATTCTATACATTTCTTAGGTATCAAAACACAGTTTTTACTTCTGATTTCTGTTATTTAAAAGTATTGCATGTGTGCTGACATCCTGGTACCTTGTTTGGGTCTTCATAAAGCATAATGACTATCTGTGTCATGTAGTTCAGCTCACTGACTATTTTAAGGTAATCCATTGCTCTCCTCCATTGGTCATCTTTGGCCTCCTGAGGATACAGTGAAAAAAAATTCCTTTGAGCAGAAATACATTTTGCTTGGCATAGCAAAAAAACAGATAGAATATTATAATGTACTTGTTACATGTTTATATAAATGATTATATAAATAAAGACATACATCACAGAGGGCTCCGTAACGCAAGATAGACAGCAGTGAGTGTACGTGACTCTCACTGGTGAAGTAAAGTCTGGTTCGCACATGGCGTTCTGGAGACATGACTCCGCTGGAATACCTGTGGACAGAGCAATCAACTACACTTACAAGTCTGCAATTCACCCAAAAAGTGAAAGATTAACAGTTAGATATGAATACAATACTTGTGTCTCATTTCGAAGGCTGCGTCCTCCGGAGGTTGCATTTGTTGGCCGCATACGTCATAAAGGATGTCTTATTTCAGAAAAGTAACCATAATAAAATTGACTGTTATTCCTAGTGAAGCATAAATTGTCGTAATTTCTTTATGAATTTGTAATGTAGTGGTCAGTTAACTTAAAGCACCCTTAATGACGTATACGGCCGACAAATGCGACCTCCGCAGGACGCAGCCTTTGAAATGAGACAATGATTATAGGGGTCATGACATACACGTTTTTATTTACTTATTTATTTATTTATCTCTCTGGGGTCAACTTATAATGTAAGTTTTATGCACCAAAAATAGAAATCATTTTGCACAATGTCTTTAACCATATGAATTAAATGCTTGTTTTTGTTTTAAAGGGATCATGACATGAGAAATCAAATTTGACTTGATCTTTTGACATAAGAGGTCTTTGTACCATCCTGCAAGTTTCATAGCTTAAAATGTCCTATTCATTATAAACAAGGCATTTATTTAAGCAAGCTGACAAAAATGGCTCGTTTGGATATTGCAGGATCTGTGACATCACAGGGGCAAATACATTTGCATATGCCTGCATCCAGAGCAAGACATCATCGCACCATAGGCCTACACTGGATGTGAGCATCGAGTCAAAAGCAATTAGAACCCATTATAATCACTGATACTGTCTAAACTGATACAGTACACAGATGCATGTTCAATTTCTGATGGACTACACGCACTTGGGTCTGCCAACAACAGGATAAATGGAAGAGCGAAAGAACGTTTGCTTTGACACGTCTAGTTTAAACAGCTCATTTGCATCTCTGTACAGATCATATGTTTGTTCAGAGCATTTTGTTATGTAAGCGAGACACAGTCCATTACGGAGAGTTTGCAAAGAAACTTTTGTTGAAAGATGAAGCAGCCTACTGTACTGGATCCGACAGCAGCTGCATCACAAACCATAAGTAAATGATTTCATAATGCTTTGTATGTAAATGACGGCTTTATATGAATGTTTTCAAAACATTTGCAAATAGCGATAGCTGATACTGCTTCCTATATAGGGACGTTAGCCAATCAGTGGCCGTTTACTGATAAGCATTCAAGGAGCCGTGCCTTAAAAACTGGTTATTTCAGACAGAGAGTCAGAATGAGGGTTGAAAGTAATTGTTTTCACGCATCAAGCAAGCACATATTTGAGCTTCCATTTGCCATATTTGATGTGTTCTATGTATGTGCGTTGATCAACAGTTCAACAGATGGAGAAAAAAATGATGAGAGAATATAAATATAATATATAAATATATCCAAAGATAAACTTAACTTTAATGGGTTTGGAAAGACATGAGGATTATTAAATGACAGAATTGTTATTTTTGGGTGAACTATCCCTTTAAGTTTTTACATGAACAATGAATGTCAAAAGATCAAGGACAATTTTTTTCCTCGTATCATAACCCCTTTAGTTCTTGAACTGTCTATTGACTAGTTTTTATATTGTCAACATAAGATCTCTGTTATGAGTGTTATTTTCTCCAACTAGGTCTTACACTGGGTGCAGTTTATTAACAGTGTCATCGTCTTGTGTCCTCTGTAGGTCAGAGCGGATCTTGCGGATAAGAGGTGTACAGTAACCTTTGGCTATGTCCAGTTTCTCAGGTTGAGAAATACCATATTCCTGACAAGAGCAAATAAGGACAATTACCAAAAATTGTTCAAGAAAATGTACCAGCTCTCATAATTCATTACATTGATCTTTGATTAAAAGCAAAAAAATAGTCACCTGTGGGATCACAATGTCAGCCAGTGCTTTGGATAACCGGTAAATTTCCATGGTGTTGTCAAGCTTTAATGAGCTGTTGTGCTGCACATCATATTTGATGCAATCATAGATATCAGGTATCTTGCTGATGTTGTATCGGCCATTCTTCATCTTGAAATCCTTCTCGAGTTTAGACCACCGACGCAGCATCAGCTCAAGAGTCTCACTGTGGTACAACTGGATATCTGATTAAAAAAAAAAAAAAAAAAAAAACTGTGCCACTGAATTAGACGCCCTCAACCACACACCCTCGCTCCAAAACCCTGTCTGCCAAAGATATGTCAGCCAACCTGATATTAGCTGTAGTAGCAATACTTTAGTGATTTGTTATTAAAAAACTAAATAAAATAGCTTTTAACATCGTAACTAATGACATGTATACAAAAATGTAAAATGTAAATTTTGATCTGCATAAATCTAAATATCTCACAATAAAAATGCCTATATTAAGAGAATTGAGTGACAATTACACTACTTACTACATAACAAAATAGCTGCACTTTAATAGGGTCAATGACACGTGAGGATGAAATGCATGTGCCATTTTTTAAGAAATCTAATATTTGTATTTATGTTGGTTTCATACATTTTACAAAAACTTTTCCAAGAAAAGTTGATGTATTGTGTCTAAAAACATCCCAGTGTAATCATCAATAAATAACAGATCAATTATTAGAAGTTAAAAAAGCTTATAAACAAAACATTTTTTGAAAAAAGTATATAAATAATACTTAACATGTCTACAAAATATGCACCGCTAAATATTTGTAAGAATCAACACCATTTTACACTTGTACCTGCTGATTTGGGGTCTTCCATTCTTTGGCGGATCTGCAGCGTTAGGCTTTGAATGAGGAAGTACACCTTATCACATGTCTTCACAGGGTTTTTAATCATCTGCATGGACTTCACAAGAGATGTGCTGGAGGTGGGCGCCAGCTGGTCCAAAAATAAAACACATCATCACTCACAAATGCTATCTATATTTAGTGCAAATAGTGGCAGATACAATACACTGAGGTGCAAATTGTAGTACATTATAAAATTCTAAAACAGTATGCAATAACAATATTCAGTGAATATGATTATATTTATTAAAATCATAAATAGATGCTGCCTTATTGGGACATTACTTGTCCCTGACCCTAAAGCCCTCCCTCCCTAACTCACAGTTGCACCAATTTTCATTAATTAACTGGTCTATAATGACTAATACTTAAATACTTAAACAACACATTTCTTCACAGACCAATTATTTTAGAAATGTCCCACTAAAAGTATCTGCCATCTCTAATCTATTAAGTGCCCTTAAATACAATTGTCCTAGATTGGCCCTGACCTTCTCAAAGTCTTCTGGCGTGAAGTCTCTGTCTTTCTGCAGAATCTCGTGAAGTCGTGCTTTGACTTTCTGCTGGCAGCTGCTTAAGGAGTCACTGTCACTGTCCAGAAGGCCGTTCATATTGGCACTTTTTACCATCTGAACCAGGATGGGCGTCAGCTCTCCCTCTAATGCCAGCAGGCCCTGAGGACACCAGATGCACTCTTACTCTGACTCATTACTCAGTTGTTTATATGAGAAACAAGTATATTGTGAATAAACATTATTCAAAATAAACATTAAAGCATGTGATTAAAAATATTTAAAACTATTTATACTTTTAACAACATTAACATATTTAATTTGACATTATAAGGTTAATTCTGAAGTTTTAATGCTACTTTTGCAAACGCTGCAGCAGTCATCTGAACGCGTCCTTCGTCAGAGGCGTATATCTTCAGGTCATGCCTATATGTGCTGTGCAGACGGAGAAGGCCACAGCCAGGAAAGCCAGCATAGTCGCCTGAGACCCAGGAGAAAAACAATAAACAACAAGGGGCAGACATAATAGGGACAGTATTGAACACAGTGGGTGTAAAAGTACCTTGTCCTCCAGGGTACATACACCTAAAGGCCCGACCAAGCTCTTCAGCCTGCACCCTGCCTGCTGGAGTCAACTCGCCACCCCACTTCAAAACCAGCAACAGCGACGGGTCATCCCTCCGCACATCTTAACAAAAACACACACACGCAATCAATATCAGCCCTGGCTAAAATGGGAGGGAAAGGAAGGGTGTTCATGGGGTTTTTGACAAAGTTCTGCATTGTGGACCAAAACATCAGAATTTGGTCTACATAAGACTGCTCTAAAAGAAATCTCCTTTATACCATTTAATTTTTATTGATTTAACTGATGAAAATTTTTATTGATGTTTAATTGATGAAAATGTAACTGATCTTACACATTCATAAAACTATGTAAACAGATTGAAGGTCTAAGAAACAGCATAATTAGCCTTCCAGCATAAAACTAACCTTCCTCTTCACTGGATGTTTTAGGGCAACCATGTGGCAGATACGTTAACTGAACCTTGCGATTAATGCCAGAAAAATGACCATACCTGAACAAACAAAATGAGATATTAGAAAAGAGACTGAAATATAGCTGTATATTTAAATATAATAAGGCCAAGCATGACAAAGTCATAAGTGGCATAAAATTGGGCTGGATATAGCTTCCCCAGAACTCAAAGCCAGAAGCAACTGCAGAAGAAAACTAAAGGCAACTTTTTTGAGCAATGTTTGAAAATGGCAACAAATTTCGATCTGAAGTATCCTGATTTGTTGCCCATTCTTAATGGGAAAGTGCCCAAGCATCATCACATGGCAACATTGCTCAAAAAGTTGCCCAGTGTATCATCACCTTAACAGACACTAATGTGTTGCTTGTTCCCTAGTAATAATCTTAGCAAAACACTTACATTTCAAGGACAGTTTTCAGCTGCTCAAGCTTTGCTTTACTCTCCTCAATTTCGGAATCGTTATTTTGGCCAAGCTCTACCAACAGCTGCCTGGCAATGTCCAACACTTCCTGATCGATTCAATCAAATACAACAAACAATTGCGCAAATGAGATAATCTTGAAATGAATGCTTTGGATAAGTGTGGTGAATACTATTTGCTATTCATTGCTAAAACAAAATTTTACTTGGAGTTGCTTTGGCTTTTTCAATTTCAGTTTTCCACTTTTGTAGCCTTCACATTTTTCAAAGAGGTCAAAAAACCTGAAAGACACAACATGAGAAGTTAACAAAGGGTAGTCTTTAGCAGAGCATACGGTCACTTTGAACTTCATATTCTTTTGGAGTTAGACAGTTTATAATGAAGACTGCTTAGTGACAGAGTAGACCTAAAATGTCAGTACCTCTGATGTCGAACTTCCATTTTCATCTTCTGTTTGGGAGTTCTGTCACCATGTCGGATAACAGCAATCACACACCTCAGCTCCATCCTGAAAGTCACACAGCAGCACTTGAAAGGATATTTGTTTTGAGCTTATGCAGAAATAAAAAGATATGAATCAATACATCATTCATATATACACTTCCCAGCCAAAAAAAAAGGCACCGTTTGGATTTAAATGCTTAAGAGTCTATGACTGGATCGTTATTGCTGTGATTATTATGTTTCTAGCATGTTATATGTTTGGCAACAGTTCTTCTAATCCTGACTGATGGAGTGTTTAGCTTTTCATTTCTTTAACAACTATGTACAAAGACACATCATGGCCATTCCAGGATGACAAAGCCAAGATTCATCAGGCTCAAATTGTGAAAGAATGGTTGGGAGGGAGCATGAATAATCATTTTCACACATAAATTTTGTTCTTTGAAATCATCTTTGAAATTGTACATATTTTAATGAAATCTGAGAGATTTCTGTCCCTCCATTTAAAAAGTCCATATTACCAAAACTTTGATGATTCAAAAAGTTCCTTAAAACATAGTAAACAAATCCATATGAATTGACCGGTTTAATCTAAGACACAAATGCTTTATATGATGAACAGACTTAATTTAGACTTTAATTCAACATATAAACATTGATCGATGCACATAAACAGAGAACATCAAATAAGCTAAACAGATGCTTCAGAAGACTTGGATTAAACCACTCAATTCATATGGATTACTTTTACAATGTCTTTATGAACGTTTTAAAGTGTCAAAGTTTTGGTGAATGGACTTTCAAATGGAGAGACCGAGATCTCTCAGAACAAACCTTCTTTTGTGTTTCAAAGATGAACAAAAGTCTTATGGTTTGGAATGACATGAGAGTGATTAAATGTGAGCGAGTTAATGATTTTCATTTTGGTTTCATTTTTGGCAGAACAATTGCTTAAATAACTTCAAAGAAAAAGATTGCACTAGCTGAGATACTAATAGCATTGTTCATGTAATTATCACTAGAAATTTGGAAGATTGTGATTCGTATTTGCTTGTAAGGACATACATCGTTCCAGAGGTTGTGGGAACTATGGGAATGTCCTCTGCTTCTAAAGGTATAGACCATGGGATCTGAAACTGTGGAGCCAATTCTCTCATGATGATATTCCTGTTGTGCAAAAGGAAAAGAATAATCAATTGACTCAACTGTGTTTAAACAAATACACTAGTATAAATACATTATATGTGTTGATAATTTGTGAATAGCATAAAGCAATCATTACCATAAATTCTCATAGTGTAATCATCTGATTATAATAAAATTGTAGCAGTTTATGTAAAAAAAAAAAATAAAGTTTTGCATCGGACAATAAAGACAGATAAGAGAATAGATCTGGTAAATTGTTGTACATTTTGGATTTGTATGATGTACTGACCCCAGGATTTTTGCACAGTCATCGTAGTACTTCATGGAGTTCTTGACAAAGCTGAAGCCATTGACATCACAGACGTAAGACTGGCCATTGGCACGGAGCAGGTCAAAGCCACACACGGTTTGCTATGAATGAGAAAATGCTAACACATTTTGCTGCGGCGCCCGGGGAGAGATCGGGGGTTAGGTGCCTTGCTCAAGGACACCGCAGTCATTTCCTGGCAGTATTGAGAATCGAACTCGCAACCTTCGGGTTACCATTCTGACTCTTTAATCATTAGGCCATGACTGCCCCCTTATCTCTTACATATTTGTGATAAATATACATAAAAACCGAGTTTTGGCCTTTTTGCCGCTTTTAGTAAAAGGAATATTATATACAAGACAGATGACAAGGAACATATTTCCTGATGATGCACATATGAAGCTGAATTTGTAAATTTAGTCAGTCATGATGACCAACTTTCACATATTAGGCTCTAATGGTTAAAATGAGTGGCATAATGACTCAATTACGTGTTTTGCAAGATCTTCAAATACCTTGAAAGCCAAACAGACTTTCCATGCGATGAGTTTCTCTCTGGCATTGAGGATGACTGGATAACGGACCTCTTTCCCCTCGCTGTCCCGTTCCACCTTCCCATCCAGAGCAGGAGATTTCCGGGCCTCTGCATGGGCATAGTCAGGACCTACAGTATACACCTGATGCGAACAAACACAAACAAAGTAGATGAAGTAGCGCCGCTTTATTCATCAATGAATCAGTGTCTATGAACATCTTTCAAGTGTCACAATAATTTTCATTCACTTCCATGTAGTGACTTACCTTTCATTTATTAAAGTATATTAAATATAATATATATATTTCCTTTATATTTTAATAAATTTATTTTCAGCATTTTTGTCTGTTTATAGAGGTCAGTATGGAGAGCAGACAGGAAGTGGGGGAGAGGGGGGCAGGATAGGAAAGTACCATGAGCCTGAACTCAAACTCTGGTCTCATGTAGCACAACCACCTACTGGATCTGAATGATTGAGCTTTTTGAAAGTCAGCATAATATACATACAGGTTGACTGGATGAATAAAAGTCTGCCACGAGTCAGTCAAACGTTTAGAGCAACATTTTTAAATGTTTTCAACATTGATAATAATCAGAAATGTTTCTTGAAAAGCAAATCAGCATATTAGAATGATTTCTAAAGGATCATGTGACACTGAAGACTGGATTAATGATGCTGAAAATTCAGCTTTGATTACAGGAATAAGTTACATTTTAAAATATATTTCACCTAGAAAAAACTTTTTTTTAATTGTTTGACTAGTAGTGTATGCTCCAGGCAAACACAACTAAAGATTATAGATATAGAAAGACCGTTCACTCCAATTACTTTCCAATTACTTATGAATGGGAGAAACTGCAACGTGCAATATGGTTCTGATTCCCACTGAAGCCTGACGTGTTTAGGACTGCACATGAGCATAAAAAAAAAAAAAACATTTATGGGACAGTTTATGTCAGATTTTGTTGTTGATTTGAAATATGTTATTTAATTGTGAGTTCGGCAAACAGTTCCAAATAAATAGGACTTGGATGCCCGAAATAACTGCCCGGAGGTGTTGCAAATATGGCCGCCGAGTGAACAGACATTCCTTGAAAGGAACTTTGACACAACTCAAGAGTTTCACATATACCTCACATTTCATGATGTTTTATGAAAAACACCAATTTCAAAACACTGCTTCATGAAGCTTTGGAGCGTTATGAATCTTTTGAGTCGAATCAGCGGTTCGAGGCACCAAAGTCACGTGATTTCAGCAGTTTGGCGGTTTGACACGCGATCCGAATCATGATTCGACACAAAAGATTTATAACGCTCCGAAGCTTCATGAAGCAGTGTTTTGAAATCAGCCATCACTATCGAAGTCGTTATTTTGTTGTTTTGCCGCACCAAAAATATTCTCGTCTTATAATATTAATATTGAACCACTGTACTCACATGAACTGATTTAAATATGTTTTTAGTACATTAATGGATCTTGAGAGAGAAAATGTCATTGCTGGCTATGCAGGCCTCACTGAGCCATTGGATTTCAACAAGAATATCTTAATTTGTGTTCTGAAGATGAACGAAGGTCTTACGGGTGTGAAACGGCATGAGGGTTAGTAATAAATGACATTATTTTTATTTTTGGGTGAACTAACCCTTTAAGGAAATCAAACCATTTTAGTCACTTCAGTAAATCAAAATTGCCACCGCTAATAAGAAAATAAATGAAAAGCATGTGTGTTAGTCTGAGTTGTGTATGAGCTGCTTTACCCTGTTGAAGATAAGACAGATTGAGATACCTTCACATCAGTTCCATCTGTAGGCATGAACTCCTCATAGATGTAGGATCCAGTCTTTCTGACATTACTCTCGGGAGAATAGACGCTACTTCTGCTACCAATCTGAAATAGATGTACAGATATCAGAAATGTATCGAAGCACACCACAAGACACATACATAGCAGTTAGGATGAGTTCGAATGAGACCCCAAAAGGGTTGAGTTTTATTTATTATAATTATTATTACTGATACATGTAAATGCAACAATAGTGTTCCAGAAGTAAAATAGTTTAATTTTAGTGATAACAAAAACTTTATTTTACAGTCCAGTTATACAATTACTGTGATATATTACTGCTTAGAGATAATATAAAAGTATTATTATTATTATTATTATTATTATTATTATATTCTAATTCTTGTCTTTATAAAACAGCAGTGTGAATGTAGACTGGGTGTGTTCACACTTGTAGTTCGGTTCTCTCAGTTCTTTTGGTCCGGTTCAAAAAGAAAATTATATATTTAGTCCTGGTTCTTTTAGCATTCACACTGTCATTTTTAACATCGGACCCAAATATATATATATAAAAAAATTTAAAAAACACTTTTATGACATTTGCAATGAAACTTACAAAACATCTAGAACCATTGCATTTGCTCTATGTGCGTACACATGATGGTATTTTTACCAGCTGAGAACTAGTGAAGAGCTTATAAAATGTGTAAAGGAGTCAGGAATTCTTCCGTTGCACACAAATGAAGATCTGCTACAGGAGACGAGTTTCAGACACATGTACTGAAATGTAATGGGCAACATCATGACTATGACGAGAAAACCAGGTACACTTGAGCATTCTATCCTTTTTTAGAATCAGATCTTGTGACATCACGTCCAGTTTTAGGTTTGTTTAGATGTCTTTGGTCAGTGTTGCTATTATATTTCAGTTGAACCACACCAAACAAGCAGACCGAGACTCCTAAAAAGGTACCAGGGTTCAGGCAGCATTCACACTTATTCAAATGAACCGCATTAACCACATTAAGCAAATGCACCAGAGTTCACTTTAATCGAACAAAAACCTATAAAGTGTAAACACACCCTGAGTCAGTGTGTATAACTAAAATGAGTTCTGAGTCCACTTTAAAGTCCAGGTCAAGTCAATGCAAAAAATTTGGACACTGAAAATGGGTTGAAGCTCTTTATTTGCACATTCTTAGGGGGGAAGCATACCCCTGGACCCCCTACAGGGATGTTCAATGCTGGTCCTGGAGATCTACCTACCTGCAGAGTTCAGATCCCACCCTGATCAAACACACCTGTCCGTAATTATCAAGTGCTCCTGAAGATCTTAATTAGCTGGTTCAGATGTGTTTGATCAGGGTTTGAGCTGAACTCTGCAGAAGGGTAGATCTCCAAAAGCAGGATTAGCCAGCCTTGCCTTACAGGAATCAGGGTCTGCTCCCTATAGTCTCTCAAAATCCTGTGGGAAACACTGTATATTCATAAAAAACATTAAGTAATTCGTTGTTTTTTTTTTTGTTGTTTTTTTTCCCTCAAGCTGATTTTAAAATACTTTTGCAAAGAATCAAATGTTGTAATGTGGTGTGTATTTGGGTGCACAGGGTCACACACCTTGCGGAAGAGCCGCTGACTGCCCCCTCCTGCAGATGTGGGGTAGTAGATGTAGACATTGTGGTCCTCAGCACTAACTGGCTTCTCTACAAAAGGTTTCTGGAAAATCTCCCCATTCACCTCCACATGGTCCTCTCCCTCCACCAGATTACATTCTATAAAAACATCATACAGCATATCTTGTGAAATGGTTTGATGAATGCAACTTTCTGACACTGTTTTTTTTAAACAGGAAACTGGGACAGGACATATTTTGAGAGTCCAAATGCACATGGTCATGATCTCACTGGCAGATTTGGCAGGGCAATGATTTTTCAACAAAAATTCTCTCAACTAATTCTGTGAACTACAGAACCTGCAACCATTTAAACTGCACTTATGGCAGTTTAAACTGAACCCCCTAAAAGAGTTTACAGAGGCTCTGAATATGTCTTGCAAAACAGTGAAAGCAACTCACAATTATTAATTATTAGAAAAAGAAATGTGGCCTGCTTCTTCATTTTGAGTCACTTAACCTGACAAAACTGTAACAGTGAAAAAAGGGAAGTCTTTCTAATTATATGTATTATATATACATATAATTAGAATATAAAATTATATTCTAACTGTATGTTTCAACTGCAATCGTTGAAATGTAACTATACATTAAATTAAGACAAGACACTAACAGGTTAAGTAAATATAAATAAATGCAGTGCAATTAGCAATCTGCTCCTCTCTAAAATATTTTTTTCTAGCTAACTAATGAGCTATGAACACTGGATACCTTTCCTGATAGAAATATAGAGATGATGACATGTCCACCAGTAGTTTTATTAACGTCTTTGTAAACAAGTTTAAAGTTTCATTCAGGTTTTTAATTTCATTCACGAGGTTGAATAATTTGTCTTCAATGAAGCATGCAAAAACATATGTAGTTTAACCCACCCCCCATAAAACTGAAAAAAAAAAAGAACATTTGGAAAATGTACCCCCACAGTAGTTTTTTTATATATATATATTTTAATATTATTTCTAATATTGTAGGCTGTTCTTTCATTTGTAAGTATCAGCTAAATGAATACGGTGACATGAAAATGCACTGGATAAAAGGAATGACACACTACAAACTCCTGAAGAAACACCGCTGTGATGTAGCTTATCCAAACACATTATCTGTTCACTTGTGCCACAGGCTTATTTTATGTAGTCCAAAGTAGGTCAGTGTGAGATTTGAAGGAGTTAACAAACCTTCTGGTCTGGCAGGATCTCTGTTCAGAACCGCAAAGCGAGGCAGCTGTATTCCCTCGGCCTTCAGGATCCGATACACTTCTCTCCTTAACAGGAACACATAACATATGAATTTTAATTTTGTGGAGGAAAAACATGAATTGTTTGAAAAACAAATCGCCTGTTTTTGCACAGAACCAATGCACAATTTTAATTAAAATTCTTTAAATATGCTTCAGAAAAATCAGTGTTCAAACAGTGTTTAATAAGTCGCTTTAGTCTTCTGTTATATCTGAATAAAAGCCTTCATATGAATTAGTTTTCTAAAGTTTTTATGAACTTTTTTGTGCGTCAAAGTTTTGGGTGAATTTTTGGGTGAATAGACTTCAGGACAGAATGGCAGGACAGAAATCTCCTGAGTTTCATTAAAATATCTTAATTTGTGTATATAAGGAATAAAAGTCTTATGAGTTTGGAATGACATGAGTGAGAGTAAATGACAGAATTTTCATTTTTGGATGAACTAACCCTTTAAACAATAGTCACACCACCAAGAGGTGTGCCGTTGTTCCAAACATTAGAAAAGCAGCTATTCTGCCGTAGGCAAGAGAGTGATATTTTATATTAAACAAATAATAAATCAATAGGAGGCAATCTGTCGAGGAGATTGCTTAGGAGACATTTCTAAAAAAAAAAAAAAAAAAAAAAAAAAAAAAAAAAAAAATCAGACGAATGCATACATCACTGCTGTTGCAATGATGACCTCTTTGTGGGCGGATGCTGGCATGCATGCTGTAGGTTGCCATGCTGACCCAGTTAAAATGCTAATATTCAAGGAGTTAATAACATTAGCTAGCTGCTGAAAGAGTTAACACAAGATAAAACAGTGTCACATTGAGACTAAATGATGTCATTAAAAAATACCTCTCTCACTACCTATCAACCCATCTGTCATATACAGAGAGTGAAAGTTTTTTGAGTTTTGAAACAATGAAGGCTGGCAATCTTTTTATTGGCACACATCATGTGTGCTGAAACAATGCAATTTACTCAAAAAAACATTTCAAAAACCTTTTCCCTATTGTTATTTCAGTGGAATTGCCCATAATCATGTCAGAAATAATACTGCATGATGTTTTCCCCTGAACACGGTTCGCTATACATCACCATCACAGATGTTCTGATGGCGGTCATGAAGCACACCTGTCCTGAATAAAGTACTGAAGATCCAGGTCGTTGATGACAAATGGATTCCTCAGCTTCTCATAAGCCACGGCCTTATCCAGTGGGAATCCTTTAAAATCAGACAATAAACAAAACTATGGGGTCACTCTTCTGATGTGTGAAGTGATCATATCAAGAGGAATGAACATGTTCTTGCTCTTAATATGATAACTGACCGGAACTACCTGTGCATTCAGTGGCTTTAACACACAACGTCCAGCCAATCACAATAGTGTGTTCAGACTGACCATGATATAAATGAGCATAATTCACGTTCTACATAAACTTTTTTATTTTGCAAATATGTGCGCACCTGAAAGTCAGTAACTGTAAGCTGATAAAAGGAATATAAAATGTAATCCAGATACCGTATTTTCCACAATGTAAAGTCAAGTTTACACTACAGGACTTTAAACGTTGGCAGATCGCCTTGCTGTTCAGACTATGTGACTTGCTGTGAAATCTTGTGGTGTTCACACTACGTGACACTATGTAAATTATCTGCAACAGGAGGTTACACACTACACGAATTGACGACAACTGTGACCCAACGACTTTATTTGAAACTGAATGTTGGGAGGAAATTAGATTAAATTTTGAAGTACATTGAATTAAAATAACCCTTTCACACATAAGTTTAAAACATTCCAACTGACCTCCCAGAGTTAAGGCGAATGTTATTTTAGAACGTTACCCTTTATCGTTTCCATGACGACGCGTCATGCTTGTCACGTGACAGCTGGCCACACTGTATGACAGATGTATTGCTTTTCTCACCATGTCATCAACTATCTGATATTCCGATTCTCAAATATGTGCAAGTGAGTGTTTTGTCATTCAAGAACCTATATAATGACCTTGATCTTAATATATAACATGAATCCATCCATTTGTCCTGAAATACATGTGGCCGGTGAACTGTGAGAACAATAGAGAGAGTGAGTTTTATAGTTACTTACACAATGTGTATCTGATATGAATAAACGTCAGCAAATTTTATTTGAATGGATTGTTATTGCTGCTTCCATACACATCATTGTATATTTCATTGGCTGTTGCGTCGCGACACGTGACACCACAGGATATCGAGTCGGCCGACAGCTCCAGATATTTAGCATGCTAGATATTTGTCGGCGACGCGTCATTGAGTAGTTCACACATAAAGATTGGCGAGTGCCGATCACCTGCTGATTTTCCCCCGATCACAGCCCGACCTGTCGGCGAGCTCGTTAACTTGCAAAATGGGCTTAAAATCCTGTAGTGTTACCTTGGCATTAGTCATGTTTTTTATCATCTGAAATGTGCTGCGACTTCTATTCCAATGTGACTTACATAACGCAAAACAGGCACAAAGCGCACCTGTTTGAATTTGTCAAATGGGAGAGGTACATGAGCCAAGGTTTATTTGTATAGCACATTTGCCACACTCCGGTAGTTTCAGTTTTGCTTTAAAAAAATTTGTTTACGCTTGTTGTTTATAATAAATGTTGTTTATAATGAATGCTTCTATAATAACTTATGTTTGTTTTATAATTTATACAGTTTTATACTTACAATTTGCATTCTTGTTCTGTTCTGAACAGTGTTAAATTTAAAGGATTTGTTGAAGAGTGAGGGTCAGATGTCAGATGTGAATTATTTAATGGAAAATACTACTTTTTTTTTTTTATCTGTTACACAAAAAACAGACATGATGCCACAAACCTTTGGAATGGAAAGAGATGAGACAATCACAGAGTGGCCAGTTTTCCACCGGTTCATTCAAAATGACTTCCTCTTCAAAAGTAACCACAGTGATGTATTTGAACAAACACAGTCTCTCCAGGATTTCCTTCATAGGCTTGGACTTTGACTTCTTAGACATGGCACAGATACCCACTACGATTTGTCTCTCTGGGGGCTGCAGATAAGAACACATGCATCTCAAATTATGCTTAAAAGAGAAGATCATTTTTTGGCATACCTACTAAAACTCATGCAAGAAACATTAAAGGGATCTTATTCTAGAAAATGTTGTTCTTAACCCTTTTTAAATTAAAGTATTCAAAACAACTACTGGAAAAAATTGGAATTACCACCCAGGATGTTCACCCACTTTGTAACAAACAAATCACAGATATGACCCAAAATATATTAACGGCTGAATGCTCTAGCTTTATGAAACATAACTCAAACTAATTAAATTATTTTAATTAATGACATATTGTTTTCCAGATCAAACAGAGGAGAAAAAAAATTCACTCGATGTTGAGGGGAAAAATTACACAATCATCAAAATTACAATTCAAAATTAGTACTTGAATTATTAAAACCTGAATTATTTGTGGCATGGACTTCAACTTTCTCAAACAGCAGATCAGCTTTGCAGGATGTATTATTATTTTTGTGTTACAAATATTCACATTAATATTCATACAAAAGTACTGGGATAAAAGTTTATAGTTCGGACATAAACACTGATGACTACGGAAGAGATCAAAATTGAAAGTAACATGACAAATAAAGATTGTATCAATTACATTGTTACATTGTGACTGTTAAAAAGTGTGTCACTGAATCATTCATTCAAAAGATTCTGTTATAAATGCTGATTCATCCAGTAATTAAACAAATGAAGTCTTTAAGAGCGAGTCATTGAATCATTCATTCAAACCGATTTTTTTTTTAACTATTCATTCAAATTAATTTGATATTTTTTTAATAGACTGCAGCAATTCATATTTGTCAGAACCTCTACGTTAAATTATGTTATTTTGTTCAGTTGTCTGTTCAGAATCGTGGAAGAATCATGATCTCTATTTTAAACAAACCGTGATTCTCAATTTATCCAGAATCATGCGGCTCTCTACTAAGGCCTATCTAGTGCAAGGGAATCATCAATATGCTGATTGAGGACTGTTGGGACAATCCAGGCACTGGATGGTTCTGTCTGGGAAATCGCTTGAACCTCTAATACACTTACCTATCTGTACCATTTTCACAGGACAAATGTGCTTCCCACTACATATAATTTATCTACTTACGTGTTCTAACATGTAACTAAAGTTTGGTCTCATCTGACAGCTTATAAATTCAATAGAATTGTGATGAGCTTAACAGAGATATTAAAGTATCCTAATGTACAATGTAGGAACTATTGCTTAAACGCCTCTTCCCCACTAGATCACCACCCATTTGCCTTCAGGTTTATGGTCTTTCGAATTCCTGTCAATTGGCATTTACTACTGTGTTTTTCTAGGTTTTCCTATCAGTTCTAAGAAAGACTGTTACCTTTAAAGAATAAGAGGTTAAAGAATACCAACACCTTTAAAAGGAGTCAGATTAATTATACTGGAGTAAGATAAATAATTGATTGTGCACGTTTAAAATAGCAGTGTAAGTTTCAAGCCTTACAGTACACAGTACACTTGCTAAAGGGATAGTTCACCCAAAAATGAAAATTGTCATCATTTACTCACTCTCAAGTTGTTCCAAACCTGTATTTGTTTTTTTGTTCTGCTTAAGACAAATGAAGATATTTTGAAGAATATGGGTAAACAAACAGTTGTGGGCCACTATTTACTTCCATAGTATTTTTTCCCATACTATGGAAGTCAATGGTGCCCCACAACTGTTTGGTTACAAAAATTCTTCAAAAGTATCTTCCTTTGTGTTCAGCAGAACAAAGAAATTCATACAGATTTGGAACAACTTGAGAGTAAATGAGTAAATGATGACAATTTTCATTTTTGGGTAAACTATCCCTTTAATGGTTAGTAAAACATCAGAATATTGTGCATATTGCATATGGCCAAATAATCTATTTTGCATTTATGCAAAATACTTTAGTCAAATCTGAAAAGAAAGAGAAGAAGCCACAGGATTCCTGTACACGTAATTCAAGCAGTTGTAATTCATGTGTGGGGATTATGCTAACGTGAACAAGCAAATGCGCCCTAGTGACTAATTTTCAAATTGTTTGTGAATCTGGAGGATTTTTCGGGAAGATCTACTTTATGTGCAAGTTACTCAGAATTTACTCACATATTTTGTAAGTTTTATCTATACCCGTATGATTCCCTTTTGTGTACTTGCTCCAAAGTTTACACAGAGCTGACTGGGAAGAACCGACTTCTTTTTCCCACACTATCCACCTTATTTTTCAATGCGGAAATAAGGTGTTTTCTGTGATACTGGAAACCAGACACATTCAAATTAGAAATGGACATGCCCGCTCTTACCTGAAAAATAAGGTGGATAGCTTTGTCACAATTCAGAGGCTGCATCCTTCAAAGGACTTGGACATAAAATGTCTAAATATGTTTACCTTGGTCCATTTATGTACATACTATAAAAATCGCATATTGGTAAGATATGTCAACTTTTAAATGGCTTTAAAGTGTTTTTAAAAAAAACATTGTTGAATATTTTAGTAAGGTGAAACCCAACGATAATTACATTTAAAATGTAATTCAGCAATTTCTCTCAAAAAAATCCAGTCATCACTGGCACGCAATGAATCTTGGGATAGGCTAGACTAAAAAGATGCATTTGTAGGCCACATTCGAAAGAGCCTTCAAATTGGTCCAGTCTTTGTCATGCTGCTGTGATGCATTCAGCCTTTGAATATGCAGCCACTGAATTGGGACGCAGGTAATGTGTTGCATTTCCTTCATGATGGAGTTTTATAATCAATTGACTCTCTTGTTGGGGGCGATATTTTTTTTTTTTCAATTTGCCAAGCCCAACAGCTCGTTAAGGCCTGCCAGTGTTCTCTTTTAACTGCAGACTAATCAGCATTTTGTACACTAAGTGCCGGTATTTGTTTTAGAAATGCAAATTACAAGGTGATCCAACTTTTTTTTTTCTTTACTTGATCTGGAAACTAATTCTTTCTATTAATCATCCAGTGGGCCAAGAATCTGAAGATCAAATAAGCATCATTTAAGGCCCCTCTGGGTAAGCAAGGCAAAAGGCTTTAGGATCTCACATACCGAATCATATTCTGCATCATCTCGCTCCTCATCCTCTTCTTCCACGTTTTCGTACAGGCAATCATAGCCGAGCACTCTGCCTGGATCGAGCAGTTCGTCTCCCTCGCCATCATCAGCTCCCACAAAGAAACGAGGGTGATCTAAGTCCTCGTGCACAGACATGTTCACTAAAGACAGCTGTCAGTCGCTCACAGCAGAGGTTAAAATGAAGGTTAGAGCTGGTAACGTCCAGCCTCATAGCTCCCTTCCTGCTCCTCACAGCCACTCATCTTCACTGCCTCTCTTTAACAGAGCAAAAAAAAAAAAAAAAAAAAAAGCTTTTCAGGGTCAGTTTTAATGTTTCTCAAAGAAGCCTCTTGTGCTCAGCAAGGCTGCATTTATTTGATCATAAATACAGTCAAAATATTGTAAAATTCTTATAATGTAAAATAAGTGATTTCTGAATGAGTATATTTTACAATTACATTTTTACATTACTTGTACTATATCTAGTTATTAAAATATGAGCGTCAATGACAAATTTAGTGTCCACTATGAAGAAAATTAGTTTTGTTTTTTTTAAATGTCATTTAAATTGAAGGTTTAAATTGAATTATGCCAAAACCCAAAACAATCATGTGGTGTAACCATCAAGTTAAAATAAATATATGCGAGTGCGCACATCCTATTCATTTCCAAAAAAAAGGGTTAATCACAAATTAATATATATATATATAAACTACCCTTGTCATAAGTGTCAAATTATCTGATAAACTATCTGATAGTTTCTATTGCATTCTACAAAAAAAAGAGACAATTTTCTATTTTGCTAAACTTTAGCCAAATTTATTGACTTTGACACACAGCCATGTGGCCATGTTTATCACAGAAACATTGTATTCAAGTTATTATATGTATTAATTGCACTTTTAAAGTATTATTTGAATGTGATCGACCCAGAAACCATTGTCTGTTCAAAGGATTTACCTCTCAGATGTGTCAAAACAATCCCCAGATGACCACAGGTTCAGAGTTTGTATCTATTATTCTGCAAAAAATAATAAATAAAAAAATACAATTTAAGTTATTTGTTTCTCAAGTAATTTGAAGAAGAAAAAAAACAGAATTCTCTCATCAATAATAATGAAAATATTTCAGTAAGTAAATGGTGACTAAAACTTGCTTAGGAATAATATGGCTTACTTTTGCACTGCCTGTGTGATACTTTTTTCTAACTTTTGCTGATCTGTAGAAGAAAGTCATACAAATCCAGGATGGCATAAGGGGCGAGTAAATCATTAAAGAATTTTCTTTTCTTTTTTCCATATTCAAATCATATGTGCATACTATGCTTACAGAGTACACAGTTGAAAAAAAATTGGGACATTCTCACGGTGCTTAAATTTGTCACGTGTACTCTACACATATGCTACCGTATGTGTAAAAGCAAAATATACTTCAGGTTTTGGGGCTTCTTTCAACATCTGAGTTAAAATACACAAGGTTTGTGAAACCAGATAAAAAAAAAAAAAAAAAAAAAAAAAAAAATCGCTGCTTAAATGCTGTAGACTTTCTCAGAAATTACCAAACTGGATTATTTCATATGGTTTGCTCATATTTTCAAAAGTGATGACACTTCTCTAAAGAGACACACTAATGATTATGAACAGAATGCTGCATGCTGAATCATATCATGCACTCAACAAGATAAGGCAAATATTTGACCTTCTTTACTTTTCTTCACCCAAACAAAATGTCACGATAAAAGCGAATCAAGGTGAAGTCAGTTTTAAGGATCTTTCATGCCAAATGAAAAAGCAAAGCGAGTAGCAGATGAATGGCCCCTTCACACCAAAAGCAAATAAACATCAGGCTGAAGGAAAAGCTAAATCACGGCAGTACAACAGAGTGCATAATGCAAGCACAAACACATACGCCGGCTCCAGTTTGGATCCAGGCTTTGCCAAGTTTTTAGGCAACACCGACAATTTGGAAGATTTCAGATGACACGACTTTGGATCAACGCGCAAAACTTTTAAATATTTTCCTAATATTGTAATATTATCCTTATATTATACTGATTACGAGCACCTTTTGTAATTGCTGCTGAACACTTTCACTGCATTAGCTTAACTCAATACGTGATGTTAAAGGGTTAGTTCACCCAAAAATGAAAATAATGTCATTTATTACTCACCCTCATGTCGTTCTACACCCGTAAGACCTTCGTTCATCTTCGGAATACAAATTAAGATATTGTTGATGAAATTCGATGGTTCAGTGAGGCCTCCATAGACAGATTTTAAAACACCTTGAGAGTTTGAATGGCACTGCTGTCTATGGAGGCCTCACTGAGCCATCCGATTTCATCAACAATATCTTAATTTGTGTTCGGAAGATGAAGGCCTTACAGCTGTAGAACGACATGAGGGTAAATAATAAATGACATTATTTTCATTTTTGGGTGAACTAATTCTTTAACTAAGCACTTAACACATTATATTAGCTGTGTATTACTGCCATATGGACATCATTACTTTGACACACTCATCTCTGTCTGATAACAGAATACTTCCTGGATTGTAACATTGAAACAAGCATTTTCTGTAAAGCTGCTTTGAAACATCGCTGTTGTGAAAACCGCTATATAAATAAACTTGAACTGATTCTTTCAGGTGCGCTGAAAACACTAAAAACGTCCACAAATCCTACTGTCACAGACTGTTTTCTTTTCTTAAAAGAAATTAAAAGTAAAACATTAAATTGATCACACTCATTTTTAAAATTTTGGCAGCCCTTGCTATTTTATAAAGGATATTTAATACAAAGGGAATGTAAACTAAAACTGTGGCAAAAAAATTAAACTGATTCTGGTAAATGTAGATATGAATAGATTAGAAACAAATAAAAAGCAGTATTGAGGGGGATAAATTGTATGGGCATTAGTGCAAAAGTGTCAACGTTTAAGGAATATTTAGAAGAAATTTAACTCGCTAATCAGGTTATGCCAGTATTTCAAGGTACATGTACATACATAAACATATACTGTAAATAAATATGTGTACACATATAACATTGTACATTCTTGTTCCTTATTCTTTGAATTTAAAACAAAATGTAATGATCAAGGTAATTCAAAATTCCACTTTTAGAGTCTTAGAGAAGTGTTTGTCTCAGTACTGATTCTTTTTCTTTTTTCTTTTCTTTTTTTTTAAAATGGGGCAAGAAAGTGCTTTTTATGTATATATATAATTTCCCTAACTTGCAGGTTAAATATGTGTGGTGAGGGACCAGATAGAAGGTGAAATAAATACAAGTCCTCTATGGAAACACACTGTAAATCTGAGTTTGAGATTCTGATGTTACAGAGATAGAAGTAGTAGAAACATGGGGGAAAGCCTCATTTATTCATGCATTTGGAGAAATGAAGAGATGTAATAGAAGCATAATAATTAATAAACATGGACAGTATTTTACAGTAATTATGTTTATGATTGACTTCTTCAAAATATCTTCTTTTGTGGTCCACAGAAGAAAGAAAATCATACATTTGGAATGACATGACAATGATATGAGGGTGAGTAACTGACACAAATTTCCCTATTCAAAGAAAAAATGCCTATAAATCTTAAAAATATTACTCTATTATTTTTACCAAGGACCTCAGGCCATCCTGACCCGAGATATTCTAAGGCTGCACAATTAATCGTATTTTAATCGCGATAACTATTTCGGCTTCTCTAGATTAATTAAAAATAATCTTCGCAATATTGGCCCTATGGTTAATGGCCCACTGGTAACATTTCCATAATCTTGCATTGGTAAGTAAGTAAGTAACACTTTATCCTACTGTAGCACCTTTTAAAAAGTGTTTACAAAGTGCTTTACAGAAGAGAAATTCACAGAAAAAAAAAAAGAAAAAAAAATTCATACACACATAGAAATAAGATAATAAAATAAAATGAACATTCACAGAAAAGAAAAATGTATGTCTTATTTAACTAAGAGCAAAAGTATAATGCATGGAAGAGCATTGGTAACAAGCCTCCACTACCTTTTCTTGCTTGGGTTACCAAATGTCAAGAGCATAAAACCCCCCAAACAGAACTTTTCTCTTAAAAATATACGCTTTCTGTCCAGTGTTTTACTTATGCTGCCTTCACGTGCTCTCGGAATTATCGTAAATACAAGTTTCCTAGGTAAAGATTGCACATGAAAGCCCTCCAGCTTGAATGCGATTAGCTCGTAATCACGACTTCAGAAGTGGGAATTATCAAATTTGAAGGCAGCATTAATCTTCCCAACCTGGCAACCATGAGCTCTAGGGTTGCAAAAAAGCGCTAAAGATCTGAAAACACAGACAAACATGTATGTTGGACAGTGTTGGGGAAAGTTATTTTTAAAAGTAATGCATTACAATATTGTGGTACTCCCTAAAAAAGTAACTAATTGCGTTACTTAGTTACTTTTTATGAAAAGTAATTTAAGAAAAAACTTTTTTGTTTGTTTTTTGATAACAACAAAAAAAGTTCTATTTTTGGCAAATGTTAAGGCCCTTTCACACCAAAAGTGTAATGAATAAGCCTCAGGCTGAAGGAAATGCATATTTACACCTGTATAGTAGAGGGCGCAGCTCAAACAAACATTTCAGCTGTGCTGAATTTTGGATTAAAGAAGAATAGGATAAAGGAGAAGGAAGTCTAACACTCTTGTTTCTAAATGTAAAGTAATTTTTGCTTATTAGTATGGTTGAATTAGGTAATTGAAGGTCAACAACAAAGATATTGGTTAATAAAGTGAGATTAAATACATAAAGTATATTTGTGTAATTTAATACAGTTAATTATTACAGGTTTGCGTAAAATTCTGAGATTGCGTTACACAGTTTTTATTCATTTTGAGGAATACTAAATATTTTCATGCAAGTGAGATGCATATTCAAATTTAGTCTAGAACTACAATAACCATCATGTTCACACAACGCACACAACACCTTTGCACTTTATTTCTCTCAACTTGGGGACAGAAGAGCTGTCAGTCAATAAATGTGAAAAAGTAATTTATTTTGTTGTAAATTGAAAAAGTAATCCGATTACGTAACTCAAGTTACTTGTAATGCGTTACCCCAAACACTGATGTTGGAGTTTAGCGATGTCCATTGTGTCATTCAGGCAGTTCCTTCACAAGGCCGCGTGTGCGATTCGCTGCTACTAAATCTGCAAATGAACCTATGATGAACTGTAATAAATCCAAACATAAATCTAAACCATATTGTTTGCGATCATGGGCTCTATGATATAGCCATCATGTTGAATAAAAAAATTAACAAAACAAATGAATTACTTAATTAAATAACATCCACATTATTTTGTAACTATCCAAAAGAAATGCTGAAATCCCTGCCAGTGATCTGAGACACAAAATCCTGGGACATCTGTCACTGACACCACCTGTCTGACAATACATGACATACACCACATGACAAACACAACTCAACAACAGACTAAACAGAACTGAAGCCTTTTTAGACTACAGTCTAGACCTCACACAGCAGGGGCAATTCAATTCACCACAAAACAAATAACATCATACAAGTGTCAAACAACAGCGCTAAAGTCAGATAAGCACCATAACGGTTTTGATGTTGATTCAGTGTAAAAGGAAGATATTAAACTATTTTAAATGAGATATCTGCTGGCTCAAAGTAAAATTTATGTTTTAAAAAAACCAGTGACATGTGACTGACAGCATATATCTGTAATACAGTGTGATTTCTGTTCAAATGCATTAGTATGGCAGTAAAAGTCATGACAGGAGGTCAGTCATGTGCAGTTAGATGTCTCACTCCAAGCAGCTAATGACTCTTCCTGCAGAAATGTTCTGACCAACACAACACAGGAATTTAATGTTCTTACCTCCTCTAAAAGAGATCGAAGTGAAATCGAAGGCTGTGAGCTGCTATGTTAGCTATTCACACACATAGAAACGCTGAATGAGAAGAGCTAACATTAGCATACATGCTAAAAGGACCAGTAGCAAACATCATCATCCTTCAGCTAACGGGCACACACGAATTCTGGTCTTCTGCAGGCTTCTAAGATTCTACAGCAAAGACGTATTACAATCATCTGTGTAAATGCTGTCTTAATTTACTCCAGTTTAAGCTTTAAAAGTAAAAAAAAATAAGCCAGTCGATGTGGCTTGGCGTCAGCAGTGAGGTCACGGTAAAGGGGGAGCTACGGTGACTTACCCAATCAGCGGCCGCTTTCAAACTGTAATGCGACTTATGGTTTATGAAGCCAAAAAGATAACTTAATGGTTCGGAGTACAGAGGGACACCCAGCGATTGTCTGTAATAAACGCATATTCTTTTACTGCAGACAGCTGAACACCACTTGTCACTGTTGTCACATTTAAACAACGATCTTACGTGTATTCTTATCATAGAGTTTATCATAAACCATAACAATATAATTTCGCAAGAACGCCATGACCGCATTAATATTTTATGATAAATAGCTTATTAGACACGTATACTTTGTTACACTGTTAATACGTATACTTATTCGTCACATTATATTAATGAGACCATCTATCATTTTAATCTATTAATTCAATTAATTTATGTCTATAGTTATTCATTAATTTGACACTTTTTATAGGCCTATGTATTGTGCTTTTTACTTATACAGTTGTTTTTCGAATGTTCGAGTGCTCCTCTGAAACAGCGGAACAAAAGCCCAGATAGTAAGTATAATATTAATTTAATAATAAAAGAAGCCGAACCTAATAGTTATAATATTAGACGAAGAATGTAACAGGCCTACATTAATTGGAAATACCAAATCCTCTTAATATTGCCAAGATTTGATGCTTTTGACAATATCTCTGGCTATCGTCGATACCTGATCATCGTCTGTTGACGCAACCCGGGTTACCGCAAGTGTGATTGATATGACGTCACACACGCAGAGCGCGTGCGCAAAAGTTTTAATCGGAATGTAAATAAAACACATATAAACGGATATTTGAATCAGATTACAATGTTTAGAGTACATGTAAACAGATCTGCAATCGGATTAAATTCATTCGGATTGACGAAAATTGGTGCATGTAAACGTAGCCAGTGATGTATTTTGGATGTTGCAAGTGGAAACATATCCTGTCCATTGAGATAAAAATAAAAATAAAAAATAGTTTAAAAAAGCATCTCTGCTCTATCATAATGCTCATCTACTGAAGTCTGATTTGTGTTCATATATTTTTTTGTCATTCATATAGTGATCCGATATAGCAAGTTCCTGGATGTTGTGAAGAAATGTTACTTGTCTGTTGTGGTAAAATCAAACATTGTGTCAGTGATAATATATTTTTAAGCATTTCTTTTATTTATTGTAGTATAGTAATTTTATTGGATGATGTGCTACAAACAAATGGTTGTATGGTATCACTTCTCCCAGAAGTAAAAATTTATATGAAAGTGAAGTGGCAAGTGAAAGTGGTCAGATATGCTCCGGATGCAAGTGGGTGGGCCTGAAAGTTTCTTCAGAGTCAGCTGCGTATGAAGTAATGCAGTCCTGGCCACCCGTGTGAGTTGAAGTGGAGAGTGTGTCAGGAACAACTTCATCGTTCTGAGCGAGAGACGAAGAGAAACTGAGTAATTCTGGAGTTGTTCAATGTGATCTTGTCTCGTATATACCCGCCTGGACTTGGGTGCGCATCCATGAACTATATCCGAGTTTTTAAAAGGTGTATGGGGAATGGTTCAAATTATTAGATTGTATTTAAATGTAGCAGTGACAGGCCAAATGCGAGAGCCTGAAAATGGAATGCCTTAACTTTGAAGACAAACTTCAGTAAACATCTGTATTGAGGGGAAATCGGGATGTGAAAGTGTCTGTCTTTCAAATCCACTGTTATAAACCTCTTTTTAAAAAAAAAAAAAAAAATACTGCTTATACTTGTTTATACAAATCAAAACAAAACAAGAAAATGACACTTGTATTAAAGATATTCTATAAAAACAAGTCTTAATATCTTATGCATTGTTGCTTATCAACTAAATTTAAGCAGATACCAACAGAATTTTTGTAACCCATCACATTTCTTGCTCCTCTTATTTCATAATATTATGTCCAATTTTTGGCCACACGTACATTATTTTGGCTGCACAGCAGCTCTTAAAGAATAGTGTCAATGCAGGCAGATCAAAGCACTGTTGAATATCAAATATCAATTGTCAAGTGTCCCCAACTAAGCAAGCCAAAGGCGACAGCAGCAAGGAACCCAAACTCCAACAGGTGACATCAGGTGGCAAACAGGTGTTAAAATGGAGAAAAAAACCTTGAGAGAAACCAGGCTTAGTCGGGGGGCCAGTTCTCCTCTGGCAAACAGTGCTTTGTTACGACTCAGGTTGCTATCATAAGTCAGATAGGATCGCAACATTCAAAGTATTTAATTCAGTTCCATCCAGTTGAGGATCGTATTCATCACACCGGTATGGACGGTTGTTGAGGAGCTGCGCCACTGGTTGTCATGTTGATGAGGCCTTCACAGTGGATGATCTAGTTGACTCAATCTCTGCTGATACTTCAGGGCTGCGTTGTGGTCGTGTCAAGGCGCAGGTCCTCGATCTCACCTGGATACGGCCCGGATCCGGCTGACTACGGTAAACCTCGGGATAAACAGAAAGACTAATATTAGCGTAGATGCCATTCTTCTTCTGATGTAACGAGTACATCTGGTGTTATTGGAAGTGTTCCCGGTTCCGGCTGACCTAATTTATGCGGCCTAATAATCCTTTAACGGATTTGAAAAAATAAATTGATAATGTGTTATGTGTATGCCAGGTTAAAGAGATGTGTTTTTAGTTTAGATTTAAACTGACAGAGTGTGTCTGCTTCCCGAACAATGCTAGGAAGATTGTTCCAGAGTTTAGGTGCCAAATAGGAGAAGGATCTACCACCTGCAGTTGATTTTGATATTCTAGGTATTATTAGCTGGCCTGAATTCTGAGATCGTAATAGACGTGAAGGACTATAATGCATTAAGAGCTCGCTCAGGTACTGGGGAGCTAAACCATTTAGTGCTTTGTAAGTAATTAGCAAGATTTTAAAATCTATACGATGTTTAACAGGAAGCCAATGCAGTGTTGACAGAACCGGGCTAATATGGTCATACTTCCTAGTTCTAGTAAGAACTCTCTGCATTTTGTACGAGCTGTAGTTTATTTATCAGGCGAGCAGAACAACCACCTAGTACAGCGTTACAGTAATCTAGCCTTGAGGTCATGAACGCATGAACTAACTGTTCTGCATTTGTCATCGAGAGCATATGTCGTAATTTAGATATATTTTTAAGATGGAAGAATGCGGTTTTACAGATGCTAGAAACATGGTCTTCAAATGAAAGATTGGTATCAAAGAGCACACCCAGGTTCCTAACTGACAACGAAGAAAACAGAGCAGGAAACAAAGTGATGGTAATAATGAGCAGAGCTTATTGAACCTTATGTCTTTCAAATTCACAAATTCAACAGGTTTTTATACTAAAGCAAAGGCAATGGAAAATTACTGCTTCACTACTTCCTGATAGTTCTGGTCTAGCTTGTGGACCATGCAGTCATGCTGTTTTCAAGCTAAACAAATATGGTGAAGCTGTTTCACCAGCATAGTTCGTTCTGAAGTAGGTGGTTGACCACCATGGTCTTGCTTGGTTGAGTGTAGGCCAGTGGTCGGTATGCAAGCAATGTGGGGACAAGCATTGTTTTTGCTTGTCTATTTCTACATTTAGCACATTAAGGAGCAATATAGGATTTTAAATTATAACATGATAACTGTCATTTCTTTTGCTCTCTCTCTGTTGAAAATACAACTGACAATTTTGATTCTGTTAGTTATGTAGTTTTATTATTAATCAATGTCATCTGAAGTTTTAAATAACATAAAAAAAAAACCTTCAAAAAGGTTAAAATGGGTAAAATGTTTATTCATGTCACATTCTATGTTGGTTTTAGTTCCTGTGCTCTTGGTTTTATATGTTCCTATTGGCTGTTTAGTTCCTGTTTCATTTGTTCCCATTGCTAGCTTGTTTATATAATTCATAATTATCACCACCTGTGTCTTGTTTAGTTCCTCATTTACCATTTGTATTCAATGCCCTCAGTTCATTGTTGAGTATTGTCTTTACATTTGGGTGCAAAAAGCTGTTACGTTTATTTTCTCCTTTGGACTATTATCTTTTTGATTTCTATAAATAAAAGAAAAGAGCTGCATCCAGATCCTCTTCTCCCCTCCTTGCCTGACAAGTGTCCAATAGGGGAGCACGGGGCACAAACTAACGCGGGGTTAGTTGTAACACATGTGGTTTAAATACTTCCACACACGCTAGCATGAAGAAACTTAGCGTATTTACTAGTTGCCATATCGACAATATATAGAGAAAATTAAAAATTTGAAAATCTTCAGAAGATATCACTGAATATTTATTTAACAATAGCAAAAGTAAATTTCTTATTTAAGCTCATTTTTCATCTATATTTTTTGTTTTTATTTAAAATTAGGCAAATCTGATATTATTTTAATCTCCAATCTGTTGTTTAGCAGTTTGGGTAGTTCTGTAATGCTTCACTAACTATCAGAAGACACTAACCACGTATAAATTCCAGTTGCGCAGATAGGGTTCGTTGTAACACTGCGTTACAATGTGCCCCGCTATTAGAACTATACTATTCTTATACAGTTACGATACAACTGGCATGATTAACTTTTATGAATTTCTGTTGATAAACTATTGAAAAAAAGGTGAATAAAGACTGAGAGGAAGAACCTGAACATCCAGAAAATATAATTTTTAAGAAATGTTCAGCATTTGTACTGTCTCGTCTATTTATTTCATTTTCTGTGAGAGCTGTGAGTGGAGGGAGAGGAGTGTTTTTGTTCAGCTTTGTGTTTTTCTGAATGTCTGGATATGTTTCTTCATCTGTTTGCCTGTATTGTTTTGACCTGTGCTGTATAGCTGTGTTTTGCAGAGTTGTTCATTGTCAAACTACAAAATTATTTAAATTTGAATTTCTAAATAAAATGCTATTATTTTATATGAAAAAAATAATGATTGTCTTTTATTGACAAAATATTTTATTTGTCATGTATATTTTTTAAATTAAGTCTCCTCTGTGGAGGTCCCATCCATGGGTCTCAGACCTGTTTTAGTTATCACCCATGGAGACAAGACCTCCTCTCTCAAGAGAGAGGAACGATATAGCACCCCAGACCCGAGCTGTGAAATATTCATGTGTGGTTTCTCAATGGGAGCCTGCTAGCCTCCCAGAGAATGTTTTAAACACTATCTCACAAGCTAGAGCCCCGTCGACGAGACATCTCTACGCTCTTAAATGGTCCGTCTTTGCCGCCTGGTGCACAGCCCGGGGCGAAGACCCATTGACTTGTGACATATCCCAGATATTGTCCTTCCCTCAAGACTTAATGTACAGAGGCCGTACTCCCTCTACCCTTAAAGTCTATGTCGCAGCCATAGCAGCCTCTCGTGCTCCTATAGCAGGGCAGTCCATAGGGAGAAACAACCTTGTTGTCCGCTTCCTGAAGGGATCCAGGAGGTTGAATCCTCCTTGTCCCCTCACGGTTCCTGCCTGGGACCTGTCTGTGGTTCTTAGAGGCATTAAGGACCCTCCCTTTGAACCAATCCAGACTGCCGGCCTTTGACCCTTGTTGCTAAAAAACACTCTGCTGCTAGCTTCAGCACCGGTGAAATGTGTGGGGGATCTGCAGGTGCTCTCGGTGAGCCCCTCTTGTCTTGAATTCGAGCTTAACGACTCATCCTGAAACCAAGGCATGGATATGTCCCAAAGGTACTATCCACACCCTTTAGGGCACAGATGATTGTTCTCTCCGCTCTTCCTCCGTCCCAGGATGAACAGGAGTTGAACCTACTCTGTCCTGTCAGGGCCCTGACAACCTACTTTTGTCAGGCAGAACAGCTTTTTGTCTGCTTCAGTGGACGCACGAAGGGTCTTCTGGTCACGAAGTCCGGGCTTTCCAGATGGATAGTCAACGCTATAGCACTCGCTTACTCCTCCTTAGGCCTTCAATGCCCCTTAGGTGTGAGAGCGCATTCCACTAGAGGCACAGCCTCCATGTGGGCGTGGTCGTGTGGCATTTCTATCGCCGGCATCTGTGCGCGGCTGGCTGGGCCTCGCCGTCCACATTTGTCAGGTTTTATAATCTGGACATTCCTGCGCTTCAGACGCAGGTCCTTTCTGCATAAGCCTCGCTGCTGTAACCAGCTTATGTTTTTCCATTATAACTCTGACCATGTCCAGGTGTAACTATGTTCTGTGCCCCCTATATACGCCCTGGGCCCCACTGGTGCCTTGGCTTAGGGGTTCGGGAAGATGACTACAGTTTTTTTAGACCTGTTACTCAGGCTATCCTGTTTTGGTGGGCTTGAGCTTACCATTGGCTCACACGGCTGAGCTGTGCCGTCATTGGTTTGTTTACTTTAACTCCACAAACCAATGGCTGTGCAGTTTTCACTGCGTGAATGAAAAAGGCTTCAGTAATCAGAGAAAAGGAGTTTTCCCCATATGCGTCTTGTCTTATGAGTAATAAGACGTTCGACACAGTACTCGTTCCTTATCTATAGGAACCGAGGTTATGTTAGTAACCGAGTACGTTTTACACAAAGAAATGTCAAAATTATTCAAAGGATCTGTACACAAATCAAGAGTGTGTGTACTTTGCGAACCTAAAACACTTAGGCCTGGTTTCACAGAAGGGGCTTAGGCTAAGCCAGGATTAAGCCTTAGTTCAGTTAGGACATTTAAGTAGCTTTTATAAATGTACCCTAGAAAAAAACATTGGTGTGCATCTTGAGACAAAACAATGGCTTTGACATATTTTAATATAAGTCAGGATAAGTTGCTTTCAGATAAAACAGCTCAAACATGCATTTTAGTCTGGGACTAGCTTAAGCCTTGTCTGTGAAACCGGGGGTTAGAAATATAAAAACGAAAAACAAAGGGAAACGCATAACCATAAGCCGTTTATACCATAACACTGATTATTAGAACAGCTCTTTCAATGTTACTCTTACTAACAGTTATATAATAAGTCACTGACTCCAAAAATATGCACATAGAAAAAGGTGTGTCATTGCAGTCAGGAGCATGTGTTGTAGACAATATTGAAAGCATGCACTCTGTAGCGAGTTAGCACAAAGCAAAAATATTAATAATTATTCATAACCTGTTACGATTAATTATAAATATTTCGATCTGTTAATCATATTAACTTGATGTAGCTACATTAACATTACAATCAATTAATCAGTTCGCCCTGTGAACACTTAGTACTGATTATTAATTAATTCTAAGAAGAGGATATTTTTTCATGGCCACAGGGAGTCAGAACCAAATATGTCAGAACCAAATATGTATTGTGCACAAGTTTTATTAACTAAATCACGAACCCATAACTAAACTAACAAACACATACACACACACTAATCACACGTAAATAGGTAAAATGAAAAATGACAGAATGAAACCGGAAGTGGAAATAGGGAATGAAGCTATGGAAAAGAGTCATTAAACCAGGAAAAAACCACCAGTCTCTGATTTCAAAACACCTCGTTAAGAGGGTTCTACTGCTTATCCTAAATCTCTGTTTAGTTAAAATATCCAATACTTGCATGCCTTTGCAGTTGAAGCAGTCTGTTGTTCTGAACATGTTCTTGGTGAATTTGTGATTTGTGACGGTGTTGAAGTTGAATTTTTCTTGCATTGAATGAAGAAATTATGACAAACTTGTGTGTTTGTTTTGACTCTTGTAGTGGGGAAAAAGTTCTCTCTTCTTCTAGTTAAGCACCTGGCTGGAGTGCAGGTTGAGGCCTCCAGCCCTGGCCGGAGAGGCCACAGAGCAGCCAGGAGCTACAGAGAATCAATCCGGAGCAAGAGAAGGCAGTCAGATTTGAGATTTGATTTGCCTTTTAAAGTCTGGGAGAAGTCACACCTCTTAGGGTTGACCTGACCAATGACCAATTTCCGAGCGGGAAATTCCTCTGTAGGAACGTTTTATGGCTCTTTGCGTTTGAGCCTGATTAAATTGCACACTGCATTCTATGAGGAGGTGAAAGTGTGAGTCGTTAAATGAGCATTAGTTTGATAGGAGATACGATATATGTAGGGTTACCTTAACTTGTAGTTCCCTCATAAGATATGCATAAAATGAAAATACAATGCAAGAGACACTTTACAAGACGGTTATAATCATACGCTCAGTGTCCTGGGATGCATGTTCATTTATAGATCATCAGTTTGTCTATAAATTAATGCAGGAAAGTCTTTTGAGGGCTATGGGTTTTTACTATGGCCTCTGCTTTTCCACATGGCTACATCATTCAGTTTTGCTGCAGTTTTTGGGGGATGGTTCACGGACCTGTGTTGGGAGAGTGAGTTTGCTGGTTTATTCATTAACTATAATAAATAATTTGTGTGTCTGATTGGTCTAGATGCTACAACTTTCAATAACTGCTGAAACAGAATTTATTTAACAAAAGTCAAGGGACAAGTGTCTAGCTAAAGGGAACGATAATCACCATAAGGACTTCAACAGAGAAATGGTTATTTCATCCAACTTTTGTACACATACTGTACAAAAGAAATTAAGCCAAACTGGTTTATTGTAACCAACTTCTCAGAGGCTCGACTGATTGAGGATCCAAATGTAGTTTAATGGGTTAATCCAAAGGCATGCTCAAAGGCCAGGCAAAGGTCAAAACACAGATGATGAAGAAGAGAAGAAGAAGAAGAAAGCTACTGCAAGACGAGCATTTGTGGTTAATAAGTATATAAATGTTTTTTTTTTTTTAGAAAATGGTTGATCGTTTCACTAGATAAGACCCTTATTCCTCGTCTGGGATAGTGTAGAGCCCCATGAAGCTGCATTGAAACTGCAATTTGGACCTTCAACCCGGTGGTAACTGCTGAAGTCCACTATATGGTAGTGATGTGACATTTGAACCAAGGTATTGATGCTTGTGCCGAGCGTGCAAACGTGCGTGCCAGATAAAGCCTCGATTTGAGGCTTGTGTTGGCAGAGTAGAAATCACATGACCAATGACAAACGAAGCATCACTTTCTGTCCAATCACTTCTGTCGATTCACTTTGAGTGTCGTCGGAATGTTCAAACCCCCAGATCTTACTTTATCTTACTTTAGATCTTACTTTAGGAGTAGGTTTTCATTTCATTTTTCCCAGAAGATTTTCTAATGTCATGTTTTGTTTTCCAACTTGTATTTCTAACTCCCTTCTTTCTTCTTCATATCTTTTACAATTTAATAAAATGTGTTTTACTGTCTCTTGTGTGTTGCAGTGATTGCAAAGACCAGTGGGGTGTTTTCCTAATGTAAAATTTAAACCAGCATGACCTATTCTGAGGCGCGTAACTATCTTTTCTTCCTTTGGATTCCTAATCTGCCTAATACTTATGCCTATTTGTTTTTGTATATTATACAGATGTCGTCCAGTATCAGCTATGTCCCAGTATTCTTGCCATATTTTGTTTACATATCCCTTAATAATGCTTTTAATTTCTGCTCTACATAACGGTATTTGTACATCAACTATTTCATGTTTTATTGATCCAGTAACACTTTACATTAAGGTTCCCTTTGTAAAGTGTTTATAAAGGTGTTTGTTAATGAGTAATAAGTCATTTACAAATGCATTATAAATCATTAATAATGCAGTTATAACTGCATGAATAAAAAGTAATACTTTAATGCAATACCTGCCAAATAGTGAGCCGTTTTCAACTCACATGTTATAAATGCTTAATAAATGTATTTATTCACACTTATTTAACTCAAAACCAGATTCCTGCAAAAATTGACTGTCATAATTAGACTGAAGGGTGTTGTATTTGTGGTTTTCTTATTAATATCTCATGACTGCCACTTTTCTTACTATGTTGCTTACCTGAAGTTTCTGTCTTACCCATGATTCTTTTGAGGTGAAATTTTGTGTTTACTGATTTGATGGGTAAGCTAACTGAGGTGAATTCGCAGACTATGTTTTTCTAGTGTTTATATTATATGAGTAATCGCTGTGTTAGTTTGCAGTTATCTTGAACAAATAGCGGCTCCGGCGCTCCCGCGCAGGTACTGCAAGTGCGGATGGCCAAAGCCAAATACTCAAGTTACGGTGGCCTTTATCATGATATCAAAAATAATTATTGAATGCATATTAATATGCCAGTGTTCGGTAACTGTGCATTTGGTCATTGATTTAATGATTTACACAACTGTTAAATAAAATAATACATATTTAGGTGCCTTTATTCAGCTTGTATCAATATGTTTGGCTTATAAGTGTGATGCTTATCTATTTTGGAATACTTGATTGTTTCTCTGAATGTTTTAATGTGAGTTTACTTGCATAAGCCACTTTTCATGAAAAGTCATGGTCTGTAATTTTGTGCTGTAAAAGAAAAGTTTAAACTTTTTTTGTTTCAAGTTTAAAGTTGTGTTTACTGATACATGCATCAAAAATAAAATATTTAATCAGAAAAAAATACTATCTTCTGTGTGTACATTAATAATTAATAAATACATGATTCACATGTGTTCACTTTACATTAAGATTCACTTTCACAGGTTATTAATGTTTATAACTCATGAATAAATGGTTCACATGTGTTCACTTTACATTAAGGTTTACTTTCACAGGTTATTAATGTTTATAACTCATTAAGAAATGGTTCACGTGTTCACTTTACATTAAGGTTCACTTTCACAGGTTATTAATGTTTATAACTCATGAATAAATGGTTCACAGGTTTCCACTTTACATTAAGGTTCACTTTCACAGGTTATTAATGTTTATAACTCATGAATAAATGGTTCACAGGTTTCCACTTTACATTAAGGTTCACTTTCACAGGTTATTAATGTTTATAACTCATGAATAAATGGTTCACATGTGTTCACTTTACATTAAGGTTCACTTTCACAGGTTATTAATGTTTATAACTCATGAATAAATGGTTCACATGTGTTCACTTTACATTAAGATTCACTTTCACAGGTTATTAATGTTCATAACTCATTAAGAAATGGTTCACGTGTTCACTTTACATTAAGGTTCACTTTCACAGGTTATTAATGTTTATAACTCATGAATAAATGGTTCACATGTGTTCACTTTACATTAAGGTTTACTTTCACAGGTTATTAATGTTTATAACTCATGAATAAATGGTTCACAGGTTTCCACTTTACATTAAGGTTCACTTTCACAGGTTATTAATGTTCATAACTCATGAATAAATGGTTCACGTGTTCACTTTACATTAAGGTTCACTTTCACAGGTTATTAATGTTTATAACTCATGAATAAATGGTTCACATATGTTCACTTTACATTAAGATTCACTTTCACAGGTCATTAATGTTTATAACTCATGAATAAATGGTTCACATGTGTTCACTTTACATTAAGGTTTACTTTCACAGGTTATTAATGTTTATAACTCATGAATAAATGGTTCACATGTGTTCACTTTACATTAAGATTCACTTTCACAGGTTATTAATGTTTATAACTCATGAATAAATGGTTCACATGTGTTCACTTTACATTAAGGTTTACTTTCACAGGTTATTAATGTTTATAACTCATGAATAAATGGTTCACAGGTTTCCACTTTACATTAAGATTCACTTTCACAGGTTATTAATGTTTATAACTCATGAATAAATGGTTCACATGTGTTCACTTTACATTAAGGTTTACTTTCACAGGTTATTAATGTTTATAACTCATGAATAAATGGTTCACAGGTTTCCACTTTACATTAAGGTTCACTTTCACAGGTTATTAATGTTCATAACTCATGAATAAATGGTTCACGTGTTCACTTTACATTAAGGTTCACTTTCACAGGTTATTAATGTTTATAACTCATGAATAAATGGTTCACATGTGTTCACTTTACATTAAGGTTTACTTTCACAGGTTATTAATGTTTATAACTCATGAATAAATGGTTCACAGGTTTCCACTTTACATTAAGGTTCACTTTCACAGGTTATTAATGTTTATAACTCATGAATAAATGGTTCACATGTGTTCACTTTACATTAAGGTTTACTTTCACAGGTTATTAATGTTTATAACTCATGAATAAATGGTTCACAGGTTTCCACTTTACATTAAGATTCACTTTCACAGGTTATTAATGTTTATAACTCATGAATAAATGGTTCACATGTGTTCACTTTACATTAAGGTTTACTTTCACAGGTTATTAATGTTTATAACTCATGAATAAATGGTTCACAGGTTTCCACTTTACATTAAGGTTCACTTTCACAGGTTATTAATGTTCATAACTCATGAATAAATGGTTCACGTGTTCACTTTACATTAAGGTTCACTTTCACAGGTTATTAATGTTTATAACTCATGAATAAATGGTTCACATGTGTTCACTTTACATTAAGGTTTACTTTCACAGGTTATTAATGTTTATAACTCATGAATAAATGGTTCACAGGTTTCCACTTTACATTAAGGTTCACTTTCACAGGTTATTAATGTTTATAACTCATGAATAAATGGTTCACATGTGTTCACTTTACATTAAGGTTCACTTTCACAGGTTATTAATGTTTATAACTCATGAATAAATGGTTCACATGTGTTCACTTTACATTAAGGTTCACTTTCACAGGTTATTAATGTTTATAACTCATGAATAAATGGTTCACAGGTTTCCACTTTACATTAAGGTTCACTTTCACAGGTTATTAATGTTTATAACTCATTAATAAATGGTTCACATGTGTTCACTTTACATTAAGGTTTACTTTCACAGGTTATTAATGTTTATAACTCATGAATAAATGGTTCACAGGTTTCCACTTTACATTAAGGTTCACTTTCACAGGTTATTAATGTTTATAACTCATTAATAAATGGTTCACATGTGTTCACTTTACATTAAGGTTCACTTTCACAGGTTATTAATGTTTATAACTCATGAATAAATGGTTCACATGTGTTCACTTTACATTAAGATTCACTTTCACAGGTTATTAATGTTCATAACTCATTAAGAAATGGTTCACGTGTTCACTTTACATTAAGGTTCACTTTCACAGGTTATTAATGTTTATAACTCATGAATAAATGGTTCACATGTGTTCACTTTACATTAAGGTTTACTTTCACAGGTTATTAATGTTTATAACTCATGAATAAATGGTTCACATGTGTTCACTTTACATTAAGATTCACTTTCACAGGTTATTAATGTTTATAACTCATGAATAAATGGTTCACATGTGTTCACTTTACATTAAGGTTTACTTTCACAGGTTATTAATGTTTATAACTCATGAATAAATGGTTCACAGGTTTCCACTTTACATTAAGATTCACTTTCACAGGTTATTAATGTTTATAACTCATGAATAAATGGTTCACATGTGTTCACTTTACATTAAGGTTTACTTTCACAGGTTATTAATGTTTATAACTCATGAATAAATGGTTCACAGGTTTCCACTTTACATTAAGGTTCACTTTCACAGGTTATTAATGTTCATAACTCATGAATAAATGGTTCACGTGTTCACTTTACATTAAGGTTCACTTTCACAGGTTATTAATGTTTATAACTCATGAATAAATGGTTCACATGTGTTCACTTTACATTAAGGTTCACTTTCACAGGTTATTAATGTTTATAACTCATGAATAAATGGTTCACATGTGTTCACTTTACATTAAGGTTCACTTTCACAGGTTATTAATGTTTATAACTCATGAATAAATGGTTCACATGTGTTCACTTTACATTAAGGTTCACTTTCACAGGTTATTAATGTTTATAACTCATGAATAAATGGTTCACAGGTTTCCACTTTACATTAAGGTTCACTTTCACAGGTTATTAATGTTTATAACTCATTAATAAATGGTTCACATGTGTTCACTTTACATTAAGGTTCACTTTCACAGGTTATTAATGTTTATAACTCATTAACAAATGGTTGACATGTGTTCACTTTACATTAAGGCTCACTTTCACAGGTTATTAATGTTTATAACTCATGAATAAATGGTTCACAATTGTCCATCCTACATTAAGGTTCACAGGTAACTAATACTGGAATTAAATTTTTCATTATTATTATCTCATCAAGTTATGGTTATTATGTTTTATTTTCAAAATAAAGTTTGAATTTCATCTTAAAAAACAAGAAATCAGTTGTTATACACTGCAGTGGATAGGCATCACGACCTTTTTGGAGAGTATCATGGGTAAGACAGAAACTTCAGGTAAGCAACATAGTAAGAAAAGTGGCAGTCATGAGATATTAATAAGAAAACCACAAATACAACACCCTTCAGTCTAATTATGACAGTCAATTTCTGGTTTTGAGTTAAATAAGTGTGAATAAATACATTTATTAAGCATTTATAACATGTGAGTTAAAAACGGCTCACTATTTGGCAGGTATTGCATTAAAGTATTACTTTTTATTCATGCAGTTATAACTGCATTATTAATGATTTATAATGCATTTGTAAATGACTCATTAACAAACACCTTTATAAACCCTTTACAAAAGGAACCTTAATGTAAAGTGTTACCATTGATCCTTTTGCCAGAATATCTACAATCTCATTTCCTTCCACCCCTACATGAGCAGGAACCCAAAGGAAGGAGACATCCAGCCCTCTATCATACAGTATTAAAAGCAAGTGGAATATCTGGTATATGATATCTTGTCTGCATGATGTTTTCCCAGATTAAATACTAGATAGAGCAGATAAGCTGTCAGAAGCTATGACTACATTTTGAATCTGATCATTTCCTTCCAACCACTGTAATGCCAATAAATTTGCTAAAAGCTCTACCGTGTACAGCGATAAATGATCTGCTGCTCTTTTTTTAGCTGCTATTTCATAATGCAGAATGAAGAAAGCAGCCCCAGTACAGCCTGTCTCTGGCTGCTTTGATCCATCTGTATATATGAATATTTTGTCTTGATAGAGGTCCATATATTATCCTCTGTGGTATTATTTTAGATTTTTCTTTTAACATTTGTTGAAGGCTTAGATCTACAAATGGCTTTCTGAATTTCCAAGGTGGTACTGTTTATATTGCCACAGCGGGGCTTACTTGAAGCTGGCTGAGGCTTGCATTTTGTGCTTTTGCATTTCCTATCCATCCAAAACTGTAATAATTAGTTTTACTATGTTCTGAACAATCTTGTAAGATGGCCTTTGTGGGATGTACCCCACTATGCCCTTGCAGTTTTATCCAATACGCCAGCATGATTTTGACCCTCCTAGTACGTAAAGGCATCTCTCCTGTCTCAACCTGTAATGCAGATACTGGTGATGATTTAAATGCTCTAGTACAAATCCAAAGTGCCTGTTCCTGTTCCACATCAAGCTTTTTAAGGTTTGATTCTGATGCTGACATATATGCTAGGCAACCATAATTTAACGCTGTTCTTAAAAGAGCCTGAGAGAGGTTTATGATTGATGTCCTGCTTGCTCTCTAGTCTTGCCCTGATAAACACCTCAAAATATTATTAATCTCTTTACATTTATTCCTAACCTTATCAATGTGTTGACACAAGTTCAGCTTCTCATCAAAGACCACTTCCAAGAATCTTACAACCTTAACCTGTTTAAGATCTTGCCCATATAGTAGCAAAGAATGACTGATAGATAGCTGGCTTATAGGCAGGGGTAATGAGATAATCAGAAACAGCTGAGAACAATCATGGCTGATTAGTCTGGGCAAAGGATTATGGGTAATGAAGTCCTCAATGGTGTGGCAAAAGTCCAGGGTGGAGTGCCCTCTGGTGGCAATCACGGGCACTCTAGCTGGTGACTGTGACATTTATAAGTGAACATAATGCTCTTTTTTGAGTTGTTAAGAATTCTCTGGTAAAATATGAATCATTTGTAGTTGTCGTCACTAATGGTCAGTTATCACTCATATATTAGTTTATTTTATTAACTGCAACACTGCTTCAGTACATTTACTCTTTGTAGATTGGGACAATATGTGATGAGGCATGTTGGTGAAGTACTGAAATACTGAAGTAATGATGACTCAGACACAATAGCACATCAGTGCAAGAATATTTATTTGCAGTGTCCTTATAACCAAACAGTCCCAAAAGTGTACAAATATATTAAAATATATATATATATTTACATACAGCTCTTGGCTGAATTTCCTTCTACAGAAAGGATCACCACAACACTCCGAAATAGCACTACACTTGCAAACCTGAATCGCAAGCTGGTTCCAGTGTGCAAAACATATTAATGCTGGTGACTAGAAATGCTGGATTTTTCAGCAGGCTGTGTTGCCATTCAGCATCACAAGTATGTTATCTGGGGTGCTGCTGCTGCAGTAAGAAAGCACAGATTCTTGAGACATGGTGAGTTTTAAACCTGGTGGTTTTAAAATGGTTGCAGTAAGTGAGCAGCATTAGGACTATGTGATGGCCTTCAGGTCACAACATCAGTACATGAAAAAATGACATTGAGCATGCACACAGTCCAATGAAACGAAAATGTCAAGGTCATGATTTGTCTCCACAATCATTCAAATCTCCTTGGGAAAACAGTGTAAAATATTCTCCAAGATCCACAGCATAAAGTTTCACGATCCACAATACCTTATTAAACACATTTCCTCCTACTGGATTACCAGATGTTTCACAAAATCCACATCTTTATTGAATTTTTTTTTTTTTTTTTTAAACTAACTAACTTTGACAAACTAAGTTTTTTGCTTCACTGTAAGAAAGTATATATATTGTAATTTTAATTGTAAAAGACTGTAAAATGCAACAATAAAAACCTGTTAATTGGTTAACAGCAATTAAATTCCCTTAAAACTGTAGATCTAACCTTACATTTCATTAAGTTTTACTGTAAAATACTGTTAAAGAACAAATCATCTTATAATTTATAGTAAAAAGTCATAAATTGACATTCACAGAATTCCCTGTGTCACTCTACATTTGATGGTGTAAAATTTTAATAATTATGTTTCTTCTTAGTTTTTTGTTATCTGTTATGCACAATAGGGTTTTATGTTATATCTTATGTTGTTAAATTAATGTTTATTATTTAGTGTCATGTGTTTTGTATTTGTGTGTATGACATTGTGCATCTTCTAGTATTTACATCAGCTTGTGGAAAAGCTACGTGTGATGAACTTTGGCTCATCATGTCTTTCTCTTTACCACCAGCGTTATTATGCATTATTTTAAGATCGGATTGTCATGATGGCAAAACACACATCATTCTTCTATAGGAGCAATTAGGAGTGTTTGGAGTGACAGCCACTGAAATGAGTCTTCAGTGCTATCCGCAGTATCATTTACCTTGCCTAACAATCTTTTATATATAGGTGTTAACACTTTTGTAATCACTTCAATAACCAGGGTGACTTGAGATGTTTATTGCTCCCATTCCACATATTAAATGCTGTTGGGGACTAAACCCAAAACCAGTGTACCAACCATCCAGACAGGTGACAACAAATGAAATATAATCAATTACTGTTTTTAAATTTGCATTTCCTTAATTTATTATAATTTAGTTATTTTAATTAAAAAAATCCTCATTAAACGGCACAAGTGCTCATTTGATTTGATTCAGACATGACCGAAAGAATCATGACTTAGAGTAATTTGGACCATCGATTCAGAACAATAACTTTAAGTTGTAGAAAAACATTCCAACGGATTTGTGAATCGTTCGCCTGATTCATTAAAAAGAATCTGTTCAAAAGCGCGAATCGGAAAGCATTCTGATTTTCCCGCCCACAAAAAGATTTGCGTCATTTCTGTCCGGTTTTTCTCACGAGTTCCTTGACGTGTCTCTCCCGCCGACGCACGTGTCATCAGGTCTTCTGATAAAAGTATGCTATTTTAACTGTATAAGCTACACTAAAATTATTTAATTCCTCAAAATTTTATTAACGCGAATTAAAGAAAAAGTTGATTCGTTAGTGTCAGATAGTTAGTGTTAAATAGTTAATTGATGAGATGCTAGTTATTACCGCGGTTCAATTAAAGTTGTTAGTCATTTTGCTAAACTTATCTTTGTTTAATTATAGTAACGTTATTTAACGTTAAATTGACGGGTCTTGTCTCCTGGTTTTGTTAGATATCACGTCGTTTTACATTAGGTTGTCGTTGAAAGAGGAGTTCTAATGACCGATTTGAATTTAAATACTCACAGTGTTAGCCTAGCTAATTGTTTCATTATGTTGGACATTGTGTTCACTGTGACAATGTGTTGTTTTCTGGTACAGATCTTGGAAATATTTAATCGTCTGTTCTCAGCCAAAGCTGCTCAACATGGATGACTGGGAGGAAGATCAGGTAATGTCGACCACACTCTTCCTCTTAGGCTTCTTCATCTCTAAATGGAGATTAATCGAAAGCTGCCTGTTCTCTTCTACTTCCTTTAGTAGTATTAGGAATATTAGTCATTGTTCTTTTATATTTGGACGTGTTAAATTTATATTGTCTCTGTGTGAACTGATTGCTATTTAAGTTTACCAGTAGTTTCTACGTTTTACATTTATGTATTTGTCAGCGCTCTAATTCATAGTGACTTGCAAGGCATGTTTTGTCAGTTCATAATGAGCCATGAGCTTGGCGTTAAAGGGTTAGTTCACCCCAAAATGAAAATTGTCTTTAATTATTCACACTCATCTCGTTCCAACACAAGACCTTTGTTCATCTTCAGAACCCAAATTAAGATATTTTTGTTGAAATCTGATGGCTCTCGATAATTATTTTAACCATGTCTTTAGTACCTTTCTGGGCCTTGAAAGTGGTAGTTAAATTGCTGTCTATGGAGGAGTCAGAGAGCTCTCAGATTTCATCAAAAATATCTTAATTTGTGTTCCGAAGATTAACTAAGGTGTTAGGGGTTTGGAACGAGATGAGGGTGAGTAATTAATGACAATTTTCATTTTTGGGTGAGTTAACCCTTTAAGCTTTATATAATCTGATACGCACTACCTACAAGTACATTTTGAAAGTCTCCTATGATGGAACTAGTACATTCTCCAAAGCCTGAGATAGATGTCAGGTAAGGACGACATCCAAAGTGTGCTCAGGAGGTGATGCAGAGCCGCTGCTCTACATTTTGTACAATAAATTGTACAGGTTACCTGATTGTAACTCACTCAAACCAAATATCATTGGCTATCAATGATAAATGTGAATAATTTATTCATGTGTTTTGTTTATCCTTCTACAGAGCCCTGTTGTATCCTGCAACTCAGGATTTGGTAGGTTTTTAAAAATTCTCATTCTCATTCAGCCTCATTCTCATTGTGAGGCTTAGCAGCAACCCTCTACAATACGAGTAAATCACTCACATATGTGACTAAATTTTAATGATAGGTGACTAAATGTCTGTATAAATGTAGGGGTGTAATGATACATTTTTGTATCGAGATATCGCAATTATAAAAATGCGACGATGTATATCGGTGTAAACGATATAACACGTGATGCTGAGTTTTATCCAAGACACAGCTTAATGTATTTACAGGGCTTAACGCTAAGGATTTTTTCTACTGGCCTGGTTGGGCCAGTGGTTCAAACTTTTACTTGCCCTGCCAATTTTCACTGGCCCCACAATTAAAAAAATGAAGTAAAAGAAAAGAAAATGGGCCTATAAAATGAGCCTAGTTATTGTTTTTGATACATTAAATAAGGTTATTAAACTTTATTAAAGTTAATCAGTCCAGAGCAGTTACAGTTGCATAAATGTTTTGAAATGTTGAAAATATAAAATGTTAAATACTGTTATTTGAAATTATTTATAAAATGAAAAGATACTTTAAATGTGAAATTAAACCCACCAGGAGGTGGCAGCAAGTCCCTGTTAATGAGCTAGTCATTGAAATTCAACCGATTCATTCAAATGGATGATTCATTCAGGAAGTGTTGCTCAGAGACGCAAAACAATGCTGTGGACTTTGGAACTATTTTCGTTGGCGAAAACAAGCGAAACGAGCGATTTGGTGTCTAAAATGTAAGTAACTTAATATAAACTGCTTGTTTATTAAATTACGTTGCATAAAATCATTTTTAGTCATGCTTATTTGGATAAAAACGGTGCTCTTTGTGTAATATTGGTTAACTATATTAAATTATATAAATATAAAAGACATGCGGGGCATTTTTGGCCCTTATCTTGAATTCTGGGGGCATTCTAAATGCATTTTAATAGACTAAATCACGCAGTGAAAGCGTGCACTCTAAATATGCACGTGCACTAGTCTAACCTACTACATTACGTCACGTGTATGCGTGCACTGTGTGTGTTTTTGTAAGCCGAGGGACCTACTCGATAATGTCAGATCGTTAAATCAACAATTACAATATTGTAGACGATACATAACGCACACCCCTACAACACTGGCCCGATCGGGCAAGTGACACTTGTCATCTGTCCCGAGCGTAGTTCACACTGGCCCCGGGCCATCAGGCAGTCCTTATTGTCGAGCCCTGATTTATAAAGTGTAATTCACCCAAAAATTTAAATTCTGTCATGTACTCACCGTCATCATGTCGTTTTAAACCTATAAGGTTTTCATTCATCTTCCAGTCACAAATGAATATATTTTTTATGAAATCTGAGAGATTTCCCTTAGAAGATCTAAAAAAGGTCATAAAGGCATTGACTAGACCACTGATTTATTATTTTTACAATATCCAAGTCTTCTGAGACATAATGAACAAATTTACAACGATGCGCTTACTGTAGTGAACATGGACGTTCAAATGTGCGAAAACATGAGGGTGAGTAAATGAAGATAGAATTGTATTTTTTGGATGAACTAAACAAGTTTGGGAATCATTTTGATGTGCTTTGCATTTAGAACTGATCATCTGAAGTGCATACGTGCTGGAGCGGCTCTCCTCAAAGTAAAAGCACAAACATCATTTAAAGCAGCCCTCCTCGAAAGTGAAAGCATAATTTAACTTAGCATATCACCTTTTTAGTTTTGGCAGTATGATGATTCAAAGCATTTTAGATTTATTCTTGTCATGTAAGTGTATAATATAATGCGGGTGGTCTGTCTGTAAAAAAAAAAAAAATTAAACAAATGCCTGCATTGAAGGCGTGAGAGTACTGTTAGAAAAAATAAAAGTTTACATAGTTTCAGTAACAGTACTACATTAAACTATTATATTTAATGTTGAATATAATGTGTAATAAAGTAAAGCGGCAATATTTGTAATTTGTGGGTCCTGATAATGCCAAATGTCTGATTTTACCAATAAAAAAGGGCTTTAATTATATATATATATATATACACACACACACACACACAATGTACAACAAAGTTATTGAAAATTGTTAATGTTTTGGAAATTTTCATTTCAGTTACTTTTTTTAAAATTTGTTCAAAATATCGTGATGTGTATCGTGAACCTAGAATCGTGATGCGTATCGAATCGTGAGTGTGTTGTCACACCCCTAATCCATAGCCTTTGGCTAATAAATTGTTAGATTTCACTCGCCAATGTTTGAGTTAGAGGCTAAGTATAAGTTTAGCACAGATATATATTTACTCTTGAACACTGAGTGCTGGAGAGTTTCGTACTATTCCAATTCATCTCATTGGATGCGCAGCGTATTTGACGCACTGTTAAACTCCAGTGTGAAGGAGCCCGACTCGCCGTCACTTATCTGAGAGCACTCTGTATTTCTCTCGCACGCAAAGACAGAGAGAGAGCGATTAGTCATGTATCACACCACGTAGAATTTGTGCTACATGTAAAATAATAATCTTTGTTGTATTTTCCTGTCAAGGAGTTCAGCTTCTAAAAACAAGCAAAAGCCGCTGCTGGTTTCTTCGGTAGTGGGTGGGACTAATGCGCAAACGGCAATCTCGTTGGCCAGTGCTCCCCTATTACTGCCCCTGTTTTGATTTCAGCAAACTCAGGCAACATGATTGTTCATTAACCCAGCAACTCATCAGACCTTAGCATGTTTTATATTATTAGTAGTAATATAATTAATAGTAGTATTATCATATCAGTATTATTGTTAGTTTTTTGTTGTTGTTTTTTGTTGTTGTTTTTTTTACAAAATAACTGAATGACCATCAATGTCAAATTTTTGCTATGGTGAGTAAACTAAAAAATTACTAGCCAGTGGTGACTCTATTGCCAAGGTGTGAGGGTTGAGCAGGATTTCATATTGTGCCATAAATGTTACAATATAAATGACATAAAGCATGTTTGTCGGTGGTTGTAAAGCAGCAATGCCATATAACATGACTAAACTATAGAAAATAAAGAAAGCCGCTCGCTTTAAGTGTTAACAGGTCAGGCCATATTCACAAAACATCTTAAGGCTAAAAGTAGCTACTAACTTGCCGATTTAGGAGAAACTCTTAAAAATAGGCATGTTAGTCCTAAGTTTAGGAATGCTAAATTTTTGCTCTTAAGAGTATTTCACAAAGCATTTTACATACCTGCAAAGTAGTCGCTTTTCTGCAAAATTCGCCGTTTTTGAATTAAAATGTCATTTATTTGAAATCCGTGTCATGTCATATGTAACGTTAATCAATCAATCATTGTTTCAACTGCGGAAAAGCAGCAATAAAATAGCTTGTAAAAATGTCACATTTTCCGTAACATTTACCTCAGAAAAGCCGTTCGATGTCGAAGAACTTGTTAGTCAGCTACAAAAATGAAATTAGAGAGGACTACTGTGACTAGGCCATTGCATATTCATGTACTTTAACATGTGCTGAATGTATAAAACCGTTTTATAACGGCCACCATTTAAATGTTTAGGCCAATGTTTAAAATGAGTAGAAACAGTATTAAAAACAAATAGAAACATAATTGTCATTAAATTTATTATAATGTTATTTTAAAAACTTCTTTGTGTAACTTATATGTAAGTAGCTTACAAATCAATTAATTTTAACCTTTATTATAATGATGTACCAGCTGTGGTTACCTGTATAGTTTACAGCATTAGTTGAGTGACTTTTCTTTTTTTTTCTTGGAGGAAATTTGCCACGTACTGTACCTGATAGGCCCCAAACTAATCAATATTGAATGGAAGGTAATCAAATCGAAATCAAATCCAATTGTGAAATTTGTGTCAACCTAGTGTCAATAATTTTATTTTATTTATTTATTTTTTTTTACTTGAAGCAAATTTTTTTCCATTTTTCTTGTGGAAGTGCACCAGAATACTTAGTTTATGTTAAAATCACGAAAATCTTCCCCTGGGGGACAATGCCCCCAGACCCCCCTACTACTATTTACTTTGTAAACATGTCACCTTTTTCACCACTTTGGAGTTTGCAGGTATGATTTTAGTGCTAAAACCAGCTCCTAAATTTGTGAAAAGTTCACTGCACATTGTATAAACGGTATGCTGTTTCTATGTTTGAAGGAGAAAAATGTTAAATGGTGACAACATGCAGCAATTGAGGTGAATAGGGAGACTGTTTCATTCTTACTTTTATAGTCCAAAAAGACCATTCAGGATTATAGTCGCAATAGGATTATATATGATGCGCAATGTTAGAGCCTTTGTGTAAACATTGCGTTTGTCCAATCAATGACACTGCAAATAAGGACCTTAACCCAAGGTTTAGCAATGTACAGTGAAACTTAAGCTTATGAATACCCAGGATTAATTTTGTTATGAGCAGTGTGAAACGTAAAGCAAGATAACCCAGGATTCCATTTACTATGAGTTTAGTATGACTCATGGCTAGCTTTTATAAGTGTGAAATGCTTTTAGGTGTCACATTCTGTGATGTTTTAAACCCGAAAGACGGAAATAGCACAAAGCTTAAAATGAACTAGTTTTTAGTGATGCACCAATCATGATTTTTTTCACTGCTAATTACTTTTTTTTTCAAGCTAATTTGTTTATTTGCTCTGCAACATGCCAGATTGACCTCCAAACTGAAGTACATCAGAAACAGAATGTGCATCTGTATACTGTATCAGTGTAGACGGTGTCAGTGATAATAATGGGTTTTATTTGCTTTTGACAATGCTCACATCCAGTGTAGGCAAATGTCAGCCGTTAAATGACTGAACGCCAGTGGGCGGGGCCTATGGTGCGATGTATATCTATTCGTCAGTGTCTTGCTCTGAAGTTAGGCAAATGAAATTTCTGGAAGTTTTTGGAGCTTGATTAAACATTTAGCTTTACTTTTTTAATGAGGGCATTTTAAGCTATGAAACTTGCAGGATGTTTTAATGGTACAAAAGAGAGAGCCAAATTCGATTCTCGTGTCATGACCCGTTTAAGGGTGTACTCACACCTGCCACGGTTGTCTTGTACCGTGCCCTGGTGCCATTGTCCCCCCTCCCCACTCTCCTGCTGGCCTGCACTTACATTGCACTTAATGTTCTGGGCCAGAGCACACTTGCGTCATATACGATGCAACTTTTTGTTTTGAAGAAAACGGGAAGAAAAGCACTTTCGCTAATAGACTGCCTAATAGATTTTCACTTGCCCGATCAGAAGGTTATTATGCAGGCAGCTGACGTTGGAGGAATTTGCAGCTCTGCTCGCAAACTACAATTCCTGTTCATCAATAAAGTGAGAACCAGACCCCTTATAAACCTAAATACACTTGATTGTTAAATTATTTGAAAAGTAGTAATAGAAGTTTACTGTCGTAATGATGACGGTAGCGCACAAAGTAGTAGCTGTTCCGTGCTCCGGTGCGGTTAGCGTTCACACTACATGCATACCACGCCTGAGCCCAACTGAACCGTGTTCTGGCCCACCTCTTCCAAGGGGGCCAGGGACAGTTAAACGAACTGTGCCTGGGAACTGTACTGAGTGATCATACTAGTCAAATCAACCAGACTTTGGGGGTCAAATGCACTCAGGCATGGTTCAGATCGCCTAGTGTGAGTACACCCTAAATGGATGCTTGAATGTCAAATGTATTACCTATTTTTACTTGCAGGTCTGGGCTCTAGTGGTACTGATGGAGGATTCAAGAGCTTCTATAAAGGTTGACTCACATATGAGCCCAATTTTATACATATAATTTGTGTTGAAGTGCTTTTTTCCAGACAAAAGACACATGTAAATTATCTTGTGTGTGTGTATGGAATCCAGAAGTCATTGCTGTCACTCAGTGATTGACAAATTACTATTGCATTGTTTTGAGTTTTCACAGCTATAGATAGGGCTGGGCAATATGGTCCAAACAATTATCACAATATAACTTTTCATATCAGTCGATATCGATTAGAGATAACCCGATCGATCGGCCAGGGATCGGAATTGGCCGATTTTCTTCATGATTGACCGATCAGTCTCACTAAACGATTCCGAGCCGATCCGTTTTGTTAAAGCACAGGGAATAACTTCAGCTGCGTGTTCTCGCTCTCTTCTCTCCGATGGCAAAGTGACACACCCGCGCGGGCACCTCCTCTCTCGCTCGTCTCATTCGCTCTGGTTAAATAGTGCTTGTATTGTGCATAATTTTAGGTTTTGCGCTCACACCAAAAGCATGTGCACCACTGATCTATATTAGTGGAGCACACAAGTCTCAAACAGAGACAGAAGTCAAACAGAGTTACAACAAGTACCAAAATGAGTGGCTTACTGCGCTTAAATGGTAAAATACATACAAAATTATGTCAAAATGCCCGTCTTGATTATTCAGATAAACACAGTCAGTTTTGGATCGTTATAGTTGAGAAAGAGAACGCATGTTGTGTAACAATATAGTGTCTGTTCATAAACTCTTAAAGGAACCGCAGTCCAATATTCCTGCTGCTGTCGGTCATGTTAACCCTCTGGGGTCTGAGGATTTTTGGGGCCCTGGAGAAGTTTTGACATGCCCTGACATTTGGCTTTTTTTAGTTGTTTATAAACATATTAATGGAAAAAGTGTCATTACACTGTATTCAGCACGAAATAGGCTACCATAATATGTGAGCAACATGTATGTACATGTTTGTATTTTTGAAGGAATAACGTTTATGCGTGGTTATTGAAAAAACAAGCTTAAGTCACTGAAATAAGGCTACAAAACGTCAGATCACATCAGCTATTGTATTAAAGTTAATGTAGTGTCCACTCTTGACAAAAAAAAAAACATGATTTTTGTGATCTCATGCATGTATTATTTACATCATGTGAAGAGAAATTTGTATAGGCCTATTATAGTTTAAATTACAGTACCAGTCAAAAGATTGGACGCATTAGCCTACTATTACAATGTTTTTAAAAGAAGTCTCAAGTCTAACCAAATAATGGTTTTCTATTTTAATATACTTTGACAAACTATACATCATTAAAAAGATCTAAGACTCAAGCTTCACATTTTGACCTCTATTTTACTCTTACAGTGACCGTAATTTGTTACCTTGTTAGCCTATGCATCAGGAGTTATGAATATGAAACATGGAGTCGTTACCTTTGACAAAACATCCATCAGGGCTTTTAGCTTAAAAGCATGCAGATTTTGGAGAAATATTGATGGATTCTCATGTTTGTCAATTTTCTATACAGAGGAGTAATATTTATTCAATATTTGTCATCACTATGAGCGCTGGATACGGTGTTTTCCATTCATACTTGCAGCCGGAGTGTGCTCTGTGCACATTTAGTCCACAAATGACTCTGAAGAACAGGCATACCATGTGACATTCCAGGAACTAATAGAGGCTTCCAGACATCGCTAACCATTGCTATAACATGCAGATAAACACTTTTGAAGATAATAAATACATGATTGCGACGATGTATACATGTATTGCCTCAGAATTTGCGTCTGAATAGAGCGCTTGCTCCGTGGGAGTGGCCGCATTAGCTGATAATTAGCTGACTCGCGGACATCTGACATGTCTCTTTTCATTCAGATTACATAAACAGAGAATTTTTGTTTTTGATTTGACTTGCATGATTTAAAACCTGACATTTCAACATTTCTTTAGACATGGGTCTATTTTTTTTGTGATTAGTATTCACTAAGTTACAGTTCATTTTCTGAGAACTATCAGATTGGACTTCGTTCAGAGGGAGACGAAAGATCACGCATCATGTTAGTTTTCTTTATTTTGCAAAAAGCACAACATTTTGTTTTTACACTGAGTGTACACAAATAAAATATATTCCACAGATTAAAATGGTGTATAACTCTTAATTGTATGTGCAAAATTAAAGGAGTATTTTGAGTCTTTCATACTGATAAGAAAAAAGCAAGGTGGTATCGCCGGCGCGACCAGCCGACCGCGGTGTTAATCAAAGAACAAAGGACAAAGAAAATCACTTTCTGCTCTTGACTGAATATGTTTTATAACTTTAATGGTAAGAATGAATCTGTATTTAATATTTACAATAAAGACTACAGAAATTAAGGTAACCAATGTAAAAAAAAAACACTGGATGTGTTACTTTACATTTGATTACTTTAATTTCTGTAGTATTTCTTACCTGAATAAAAACCTACTTAACCTAAAAAATAAAAAAAAAGTTTCATAGCTCTCTTTATTCTATTGCATTTATTTTTTTCTTATTTTATTACTGACTTTTTACTTTTTTTTTTTTTTTAATGAAAATAAAACTTTGCTTTGAAGAAAAGTAGATTTTTGTATTATAGTTCTCAGAAAGAAAATCGGAATCGGCAAAAAAACGGTATCGGCAGATCACACTTACAAAAAGAATCGGAATCAGCCAAGAAAATTGTAATCGGTGCATCTATAATAATGATAATTATCACTAAATGTCAAATCTTTATTTCAAGTTTACAGGCAGTTTTTTGCTCCTAATTGAAAGTTGTAGAAACCTGACCGTTAATTGTGGTTTTAAACTGTTCTTTATTGATGGTTTTTGAATTCTTCACACTTTTACAGTCATTTTCCCTTAACAAAATGTTGCTATTGTTTCAAATCAGGAAACAAGTGTTGCCTGGCTTTGATGGCACATATCTTCGGCACAGTTTGCAGTGCAGGCTGCAATATTAATATTACATGTATTGTCTCTTAGAAATGCACATTTGACAGTAACTTGATTTACAGTAGTAGCAGCTTGTGTTAGGATGCAGATGTAAATATTTGTTCATACATCTCAAAATTGTAACCACCCTTTTTTTTTTTTTTATGGTAAAATTTAAATATTCTGACTGAGTTTTATTAAAATTAACCATTGGTCATCCATAGTAGCATACATTTACATAATGATAACCACAGTTAAAACCACGCATATAGCAAAGTAAGTCCATGGTAAATGATGTCGACTTGTAGACTGAAAAGCCTTCTCACCGTATTGTTGCACACAGCGCTGTTTCATCTTGGTTTAAACTAGGTAAAATCATAAACATTTAAATCATAGACATTTGTGTTCTTCGCTGAATTCAAGCGCTTCCCACTGGACCTGACAGTGTTGTTTAGTGGTCACATGACCGAGACTGATCAGTGAGTTAACAAATTGCTCTATTATGCTCGCAATGTGCTGCCTTTTGAACTTTGAGCCGAGTTGATAAATGGTCCGTGTGGTGTAGTTTAAATGAGTAACGCTGTTTTGTTCCACTTTTGGTGCATAAACATTATTTTGAAAATGTATCGAACTTATCATTTTGTTGAGAAATTTATGTTGTGATAATAATCGTTTTATCGCCCAGCCCTAGTTCTAAACTAGAAATATGGATGGTAACTTTTTTTTTTTTTTTATAATTTTTTTTTTTATAAATATGCTCATTAGCTGCACAGTGTACATTTGTTGTTTTAATTGTAGGAAGTGCAGGAAATGAGAAGTTAAACAATGAAGGTTTGTTTCCTTTTTTTCCTCTGAAAAGGCTATATGTATGAATCAGCTTTGGAATCTTGAAAGCAATTTGTGTGTTGCAGGACTCCAGACCACAACTGAAATGCTTGTAAATGCGACAAATGTTAGTTTTAAATATCTAGTTTATTACAGTCAGGAAATGTATTTACATGGTTATCTTCAAGTGTGTGCTTTTCGTGCATGCAGCAGTGAATGCAGTGAGCTGTGTTGCCCAATTCGTGATTAATCCTAATTGAAAAACACGTTACTGACAGGATCAAAAATGGGTAGCCAGACAGAGCTTGCAGTGAGTCTCATTATTAATCATAGAAATTAAAGCAGTTATTTTTCCCATATTCACAACATGTTCTAATCAATTAGGCTAATGATGGTAATTTATTAATGGTAAATTAATGGTAAATTCTTAAATTCAAATAAATAAAAAAAAAAGGTTGTTTGAGATCTAATTGTAATTCTGGAATCAACCTTCACAAATGGGCAGAAATGTTTTCAAAACAGTACTTATATTGTGTATGTGTTCAGAAAATTCACCCTATTTTCCAAAATGCATGTAATAGATCTTTTTGTGAGATTCATCCATGTATGCTTCAGGGAATTTTTTTTTTTTTTTTTTAATCAATGTCCAGTGTTTCCCATACATTAACTAGACTGTGGCGGCCCACCACATTCTAATTTGTTCAATTAATCGAATTTGTAATTGCAATTCTGATTACAGATGCCACCACTTCGTAATTGTTCAAAGGTACGATTTACAAGGAAAAATATCCACTTGCGTTATTCTGCATGTTTAAGAGGTGTGTTTAGAGCATGTTACGATGTGAGAGGCGAATCACGACTACTTCGGAATGTAAAAAGTCTAACCCAGCACAAAAGGAACTACCAGTGACATAGGTGTATGCTGATATGTCAAACGCACGAGAAACACCAGCGCCATTTTTTTAAAAGCTGTGTGTACAGCCTATATATTTATGAACTAACTCTATAAACATAAAAAACAGTGATAGATGGACTTCAGCTTTATGCTAAGGAGAAGATCCAGGGTGACTTTGAGCAGACCAAACAAAACATGATTGTATTTCTGCTAAGCTAGCGACATTGGGCATCAACTACATGGCAAAAGCGAATACTTTTTCATATACTGTCTACTTTCTCTCTATAACTATTCTATCTAATAACGTATTAGACAGGACCGTTAATTAGAACGTAAACTAATGAAGACAGAATGCGAGCACTGTGTGCTCAGGATCTGTCTGAACTTCAGGCCCTAGGGGAACATTAGTTCTCGGGGAACCACACTGGTGGCAAAAGCCCCTATTATACAATGCATATGCTGATTTTTTTTTTTTTTTTTAAATTTATTTAAAGAAGAAACAAGACCAATATATATTGGATATTTGAGGTTTAATGCACTAGAAAATTGTTTTCAGTTTTTTTTTTTTATACAAAAATATGGCATGCAGTTGCTTCAAACATTGGTATAAAGCTATTCAATAAATTGTTCAATGTAAATCATTATAATTAATAATTGCAATTACAATTTCAAGAGAATAATCGACAAATGATTTTTGTCATAATCGTGCAGCCCAACTGCTTAATTTATATGGATTAGTTTTATGATCTCATTATGAACTTTTTAAAGCGTCAGAGTGGTAGTTGTGTAGCTCCCTACGGAGGAACAGGAAGCTCTTAGATTTCATCAAAAAAGATCTTAATTTGTGTTCCGAAGATGAACAAAAGTCTTACAGGTGTGGAATGACATGAGGGTGAGTAATTAATGACAATTTTCATTTGTTTTAACTATCCCTTTAACCCTATCAAAAACAGATTTATGATAACTTTGCAATATTATTAAAAAGAAAAATGAAATGCCACACTGACATAAGGAGAGGAGAGTACAACCATCAGTGCAACAAAAAAAAGCATCTAAAAGACTCTTGACTGTAAGAAACAAGATTCTGATGAACTCTATTCCGATCCTAATCCTTTTTTTTTTTTTTTTTTTTTTTTGGTCTGGAGCCCTGTTTTTACAAAAATATTAGAAGCAATAATTTGTATATGCAGTTCTCATTATTAGGGATATTTGAAGGATTAGTTAACTTTCAAGTGAAAATTTGCCCAAGCTTTACTCGCCATCCTAGGTGTATAAGACTTTCTTTTAGATAAACACAATCAGAGAAATATTAATAAATATCCTGACACATCTAAGCTTTATAATGAGTGACTTTATTAGTAAGTGAGGATCAAGTATGAGCTGAAGAAAGTGTCTCCATCCACATCCATCCATCATAACGTGGCTCTGGGGGGTTAATAGAGGCCTTCTGAAGTGAAGTGACACATTTGTGTTAAAAAAAATTCATATTTAACAAGTTATGAAGTAAAATATCTAGCTTCCACCAGACCGCCTTCTGTATTCAACATATGAATAAAGTGTAAAACTTGTGCAGTTCAAAAAGCTTACGCTACGTCCTATGCCTTTCCCTATTCAATTTATGAAAAAGTGTAACTGATGCAACGCCAGTTTACACTTTCTTCGTAATTTGAATACGGAAGGTGGTCTGGTGGAAGCTAGATATTTTACTTCATAACTTGTTAAATATGGATTTTTATTTTTACACAAACGCATCGCTTTGTTTCAGAAGGCCTTTATTAACCCCCTGGAGCCGTGTGGAGTACATGTTTATAATGGATGGATGTGGATTAAAGCACTTTCTTCAGCTAATACTCGTGAGCCCTGTTCACTGCTATTATAAAGCTCTGATGCGTCAGGATATTAATATTTCTCTGATTGTGTCATCAGAAAGAAGTCATATAAACCTAGAATGGCTTGAGGGTGAGTAAAGCTAGGGGTAATTTTCATTTAAAAGTGAACTAGTCCTTTAAAATCCCATATCAGATGCTATTATGATTTGGAACTATAGTGCTTACAAGAATTCAGATCAGGGCTTGTCTAAGGTGAGCTATTGTGTTTGTAGATAGTGAAGGCAGCTCATGGAGGACGAGTTCTGGTGATGGATTCAGAGGCAGAGGTGAGTAGGGTAACTTACTTTAAGTAATGATAAAGCGCAACTGCAAAAGCATTCACACAGACAGCGTTTCATCAGCAACCCTGGTTAGGGATGTAAAAAACTACAATGCCTGAACATATGAGTTTAAATCTAAAGTTGTTTGTGCTTGCATAGTGTGAATGCTGTAACCATGCTGAGAGAGGCATTGCTTATCTGGTGTTTTTAGGAGGCAGGGGAGGATCCCGAGGAGGGAGAGGCGGCTTCAGGAATACTTTTAAATCAGGTGATGCTACATTCGTCATCTCTGATCCCACTCAACAGAAATCTGGTATTAATGCTGTCAGTCAATTTTGGTTGTTACACTCAAAGAGGAATATAAGCATGTACAATGACTAAAATAGCGGTCTCTGACATGGCACAAAGTCGTGAGTGGTCTTTGGATGATAGGATTTTGGGTATATTTTAGAACAGTGGTTCTCAACCCTTATTGGACAAATGTAATTTAAACATTTTTTTTTTTTGTTCTGCATTCTCGATACATTTTCAACATTTTACAGGGGAAAATAAATTTACCGTAACAGACTTCATGAATGCGAAACCGAATCTTTGGTAAATTCCAAATGCCGTTTTTATGACCTTCAAGGGCAGTGTGGGAAGGGATGCCACCCAAAGGGTCATTTTCAAATAAAAAAAGTGAGTGACAAAACCTCTTTACGAATTGCCCTGCCACTAGGATGTTAGCAAAGGGTGCATGCGACCGTCACTTCACTGGAGTAATTAACCATTTATGATCACATGACTCAGGGTGGCAATCCCTAAGGTTGTGATGTTTTGTCTACCATAATATCGCAATTGTTATTTTTCTTGACAGAGACATCCATGCTTCACTAGCATTCATAGCCAGTGTTATCTTCCTAAATAAGTTGTTTTTGGTGTCTTGAGCATCTACAGACACTTGGAGAATTGAGGCAATATTCAAAGCTGTGGTGTTTTGTATAAATTTGAGAATTTTTACATAAACTGTCTTGCGCTCTCTTCCAGAAACCGATGAAAATGGCAATGATGAGGGTAATTATTTCTTTGAAATAAGACATGATTTTATGACTCTTGTTTCTTTTTCATTGAGCCCATCTGTTTGTTGCAGGTTGGAAAGGAGGTGAAAGCCGAGGAAGAGGCCGCGGTGGTTACCGTGGTGGTTACCGTGGTGGTTTGCGTGGTGGTTTCCGTGATGGTTTGTTGTTCAAATAAATACATTTGAATTGTAATTTGTGAGAGAATGGGAAAGAGATGACAAGAAAAATGCACAGCTATGTAGGAATTTGGTTGCCTGGGGCAACAAACTGTATAGTTTAGTGGTCATTATACACAGTTGACCACAAAACACTTCCTTTGACCAGTCACAGTCCAGCTGTGTAATGTGCAAGTTCATTTTAATGTCTCATTTTTAAGGTGGTGATGAAGATACTGGAAGAAGAGGCTTTGGAAGAGGTAATGAATTTTAATATTCATCTGTGTCTGCAAATGTGTAAGAATTTTTACATAATGTTCTTGTTTATCTTCCAGAAACTGATGAAAATGGCAATGATGAAGGTAATATTTCTTTCAAAGAACAGACATGTTTTTGGCTCTTTTTTTTTTTTATTATTATTATTGTTTCATGGAGCCTATCTACTTGTTGCAGGTTGGAAAGGAGGTGAAGGCCGAGGAAGAGGCCGCGGTGGTTTCCGTGGTGGTTTTCGTGATGGTTAGTTTTTGGAAGAAATTAATTTCAATTGTGGTAATGTTTCATAGCTTCCTGCCATCTTACATGCAACTAGCACAGCATTGTAGGAAGTTGATTTCCTGAGGCAATGGTACATTTATACAGTGTAGTTCTCAATAAACATATATGAGCACTGTTGCCTTTGACCAACCACAGTCAAATAGTGTAATTTAATTTTAATATTTATCTTGATCTCTCAAGGTGGCGATGAAGAGACTGGGAAAAGAGGCTTTGGAAGAGGAGGTGATATGTTAAAATTCATCTGCTTTTAAATGGTACCTGATTGATTTATCAAGTGGCTCTTGGGGGTTCAACTGAACTTTCTTTAATGGCTCTGTCTAGGTTTCAGAGGCCAGAATGAGGAAGTGTTTTCCAAGGGTAATTTACTGCATTTATAGTAAATAGTATGTAGTAAACTGCTACTTTAACTTGCTGGTTTTCTTGCTTTTTTTTTTTTTTCTTCCTGATTTTCCAGTCTCAACAGCAGACAAGGTAGATCAAGAAGCAGGTGAAAATGCAGGTGGGTCGTATTTTCCTTCAGTGCAAGTCAAAGTTTTTATTTCGCTGTACGGAATTTGATTTGTCAAAAAAAAAAAACGGTATGGAAATTTTTTCCCCCCAAAAATAAACTGCAGCATGCAATACTTCTATTCTTTTCCAAAATTAAAATTTTGGATTTTTTTGAAAATTCATATAAAACTTTTGGTTGCACCATGAAAAACACTCATTGTATCATACAAGGTCTGTGTTTTTCATTATGCAAAACTGTTTCTCTTCACCATAAGCAAGTCTCTTGAACTTCGCTAAATGAATGAGCGTGCTCAAACCATATGGGTGAGAAATTGATAATATCAGATAATTTCATCAGTAAATTTATAGCATAGCAAACTTTATTATACTGGATGGCATATCCTGCCATTATTTTGAAAGTAATTTTTTCTAAATGCATGTAATCAGTGACATTTTTAAACTTATGAATAACATTTCAAATGTATACAGTCAGTGAAAGTGTAAAAACGTGTATGTTAGCCATTTAACTCAGTCGCAAATTCGCCAGTCCGATCATTAGTCAGAGGTTATGGCTAAAGCAATTTAACAATGCCGTCCATTGTTAAAAGGTTACCCATGTAGCCCTCTACAGTCACCTATATAACTTAATTACTCAAACGGTAATCAGAGGTTATGGCTAAAGCAATTTAACAATGCCGTCCATGCTTGCTATTGTTAAAAGGTACCCATGAAGTGACTGCATAACTTAACTAAAGTCGAGCAGTTGGTAAGAAATCTAGAAATCCACCTGATGTGCTCTATGCTCAATCTAACGTGAGATCTAGTATGTATACTTAACCCTGGACGCAGATTTGCTGTAACACAAGTCTCACTTAATCTACTTGAGTCAATTTCAGAGTAAATCAGAATAAAATCAAATGTAACAATTTATTAGTCAGGTAAATGTATCATGCCAATTACATGATCAATTCAAAGATAATCGATACAAAACATAAAATGCTCAGAAATAGTGTAGAAGATGAATACCTGACATCAGAAAGATACATGATGCAGAGTTTCTGTAAGACACAGCATTACAGGTTGACCTGGTTACAGAATCACGCCTTGAGCCTCCTGCAATATCTCTTTGAATACTCAGACCAAGCTAGAAATCTTTCAAATGGAAATGTGCTAACAATGGGAATTTGCATTACCTTCTGTCCTCAAAAGGTGTAAACTACCCAGTTCTGGACTTGATAAGTAATTTCCTTTAAAGACCAATTGGTAGATGATCCGCCCTCAACAGAAAGCAAAATATCTCAACTCTTCAAACCTTTATTACCCTTTGGTTTACTTCCGTGGGAATTAGACCTTTCTACCAGTCGCACTGGGACATTTCAAATGATACCAAACCTGTATAGTGTTGTATGATAATTGTTCACATTAAACCATATTGATTGAGTGAATTTCAGGTCATTTCAACATGTGAGATGTGAGAGATGGGTGAAGGAAATGAGATGTAAATTGGCACAATACTGAGATCAACTCGGTGTGATTTCGTTTCGGACGGGGATGCTAATTGGCAAGAGTTCAAATGTTAATTTCCCTTTACTCCCTCTCTTGTTCCAGACAGTCCGGTATTAGTCTTACACACATCAAACGTAATCCTGTAGTTTATCATTGCAGTTTTAATAAAATGCTGCCAATTTAATTGATCTTGGTTTGGTTTTTCAATTTATATAAGCGACAGTACCTAGCTACAATATTCCAGCAATTATTTGGCAACATAATAGCATGCATAATCTGAATGTAACATGTTAACACATGGATTTTAAAACCATTTGTTAAATGTGGTCTGAAAAATGGCATGGAAATTTTGAAATGGAAGATGTGTAGGAACTCTGAAGTCATTGCTGCAGCCTTGTTTTATATCCAAAATGAAATAACATCCTGTTTGTCTGTCTTGTAGGACCCAAGGTTGTCTATGTGCCGCCTCCCCCTCCAGAAGACGAGAATTCCATATTTTCCCAATTCGCCACAGGCATTCATTTTGACAAATATGATGATATCCCTGTGGAAGTGAGCGGCAGCAATGCTCCAAAAGCTATTATGGTAAGTTGTTAGTTCATATATTTTGCAATCCAAAAAATAGTTGGAAATGCATTGATAAAATACAAGTAAATGCATTTCAATGTATTTTATAACAGTACAAAAAGCAATGTGGAACAGTTTTTACCTCTTATTTGTTCCCCACTTCACTATAATATTTTAAATATCTCAATTTTGCCATAGATTATGAATATAGCCTTCTTACTGTGGCAGTTTAAATCTTTGCAAATAAATATCTTCCGACATTTTTGACAGATGGTTGGTGGTTTTAATTTTTCAGAAAGTGTCCCAAGATGTTTTAAAATCTTAAACTGATTTATAAACATCATTTTTGTACATTGTACAAAACAAACGTCCAGACAAGATGATCGCTACAACATTATAGTAGTAGGCCTATTAATACACAAGTCTTCTGATTTTATTTTCAATACAATCAGACACAAGACGGCAAGTTGCATTTGAATGAAGTAAAAGAGCGGGATCAATGTGCTGTGTGAAAGGGGCTTACCACAGAAAGCCTAGTATAATGAAATAAGCACTGCATGTTCAGTCAAAACACAGCACTGTTGTACATTCTACAGGCTTGTGGTTTTTAGAGCAGTTTACAATCAATGAATACTAAACATTTATGCCAAATGATTGCTTGTGATCTGTTAATAAATTGACAATGGTTACTTTATGGTGTTTTTGTAATGTTGTCTGTAGTTGTAAGAGTACTTTATTTCACATGTTGATAATCAATTTTACTGAGTGTTACAGGAAATCTACATTATTTCTAAGGATCTGCTATACTGAACCGTTCAATCCTAAAAGGCTTACCTACACACCCTGACAAAAGTCTTGTCGTCTATCCAAGTTGTCGGGACAACAAATAATAACTTGACTTCTAGTTGATCATTTGAAATCAGAAGTGGCTTATATGAAAGGCAAAGGCCTCTAGATTATGCTTATTTTACCAAAATAAAATCTTATCATGCCTTGATTTTTAATTATTTAATTAGGACAGAAAGGTCAGACTTTGCTTAGACAAAAGTCTTGTCACATCTTTAAAGGATTCAACCAATCACAGATTAGAGCGTCACCTGTGACAAATACTGTAATTAACACATTTCCAGGTGTGTAGAAGAAGAATCCCAGCACACCCAACCTTCATTTGAAATGCATCCTGACCTCTGACAGCATGCCAAAGATTCAACCACAGACCAACGTGCTTATCATCAAGAGCCTGAAGACCAAGTCTCCTGCTGAGGTGGCAGACATCTTTAATGTATCTAAACATCAAGTGGAGAGGATAAGAAAAAGATCTGAAGAAACTGGTGAAGTTCATGACAGGCCCAGGTCAGGCACACCCCGTAAGACAACTGTTCGAGAGGACCGTTTGTTGGTTCGACAGTCCAGGGCCAGCGCTTTTTCAACTTCAGTAGAGCTACATAACTGGTCACCAGAAACCCCTGTATCTACAAGAACAGTTTGTCAAATTCGTCACGCAGTGGTCTCAGTGGCCGAATGAGTGCTCAGAAATCAGCGTTAAACAGAAGCCAACTAAAAAATCGTTGCATTCGCCAAGGCCCACAGCTTGCAGGAAGGATGGACTGTGGAAAAGTGTCAGAAGGTTGATAATTTTTTATTTTTTTTCTCTCTCTCCAATGAATCATCTATTGAAGTGCATCCCAATCGTCACAAAGACCTATTGGAACCCGCATGGACCCAAGATTCACACAGAAAACAGTAAAGTTCGGTGGAGGAAAAATCATGGTTTGGGGTTACATTCAGTATGGGCGTGCAAGAGATCTGCAGAGTGGATTGCAACATCAACAGCCTGAGGTATCAAGACATTCTTGCTACCCATTACATTCCAAACCACAGGAGAGGGCAAATTCTTCAGCAGGATGGCACTCCTTCTCATACTTCAGCCTCCACATCAAAGTGGAGGCAAAGAAGGTCAAGGTGCTCCAGGATTGGCCAGCCCAGTCACCAGACATGAACATTATTGAGCATGCCTGGGGTAAGATGAAGGAGGAGGCATTGAAGATGAAACCAAAGAATCTTGATGAACTCTGGAAGTCCTGCAAGAATGCATTCTTTGCCATTCCAGATGACTTTATTAAGTTGAGTCATTGCCGAGACGTATGGATGCAGTCCTCCAAGCTCATTGGAGTCATGCACAATATTAATTCTTTTTCCACTGCACCATGACTTTGTTCTGTACTGTACATTATTTCTGTTAAGTGACAAGACTTTTGTCTAAGCAAAGTCTGACCTTTCTGTCCTAATTAATTAAAAATCAAGGCATAAGATTTTTTTGGTAAAATAAGCATAATCTAGATGCCTTTGCCTTTCATACAAGCCACTTCTGATTCCAAATGATCAACTAGAAGTCAAGTTATTATTTGTTGTCCCGACAACTTGGATAGACGACAAGACTTTTGTCAGGGTGTGTATTGTTTTCGCCATGAAAAGCCTTGTTGCTGACATGTAAATAAATAAATGGCTTACCATTGCAAAGTGTCATAACCTGAAACACCACTAGATGGAGCCTGCATGTTTCTGATCTGACAACTTGGTAGCTCAGATTTTAATAGACACCAAGAAAAGGGTCTTCATTGTGTGTACACATGCTGTAAGCTCATATCTACAATGGCTGTTTTGTGTACATAGCATGTTCATAAGTTATGAAAATAGGCCAAAATGGCTAAATTAAGTTTCTCTCTCTCTCTTTCTCAGACTTTTGATGAAGCAGGACTTTGTGAATCACTGAGCAAGAATGTAACAAAGTCTGGATATGTGAAGCCAACTCCTGTCCAGAAATATGGAATCCCCATTATTTCTGCTGGACGGGATCTAATGGCTTGTGCCCAGACCGGATCAGGAAAAACGGCAAGAACAACCCTCTTGCATCCTGTTATTTAATGATCAGTCAGGCAGTCAGTGTGTTCAGTAGATTACTTATTATACATGTTTCATTTCTTGTAATGTCAGGGTTCCTATGCAGTTTTGAGGATGTAATTTGATTGGAGTAATTTCCAGGTCTGGATAAGTACAGACTATTGCCCTATTCTGTTTTCTAAAATATAAAATTAAAAATCTTTTAAAAAGTGCTTTAATGGTAAAGGTTTAATGATCATTTAGTGATAGTCAAACACAACTTAATGAATTGGGTGGTGGTGCAACATCAGACCACATTTACAGTATGAAATTGTCAGAGGAGAATATATGCAGGTTATAAAGCATTTTAGGTTTATTCTGATGTTACAAATAAAGAAGAGAATTTTTTACAGATGACTGTACTATGTCATAATGCTGTGTGAACCATTTGTTATATGGTCTATCTACAGAGAGATTTGGAAAATTTGAGCCTGGAAAATTATGGAATTTTGAAATTGAAAATGTGTAGCCCCCCCACTTAAACAGTTGCTAATGCTGTGTAATGTGCAAAAAAAAAATTTTTTTTAATTGATTCTGATGTGGTTTATTAGTGGTGGAAAATATTGATACAACTGCCTGACTGTTTACTCACTCTGTGACGTCACTCAGGCGGCCTTCCTGCTGCCCATCTTACAGCAGTTTATGACTGATGGAGTGGCAGCCAGCAAGTTCAGCGAGGTGCAGGAGCCCGAGGCCATAATCGTGGCCCCCACCAGAGAGCTTATCAATCAGATCTATCTGGAGGCCAGGAAGTTTGCATATGGGTACACACTTTATAATTTTCAGCATTATAAATTGGGTAGTTGGTCTATTTATAGCTTTCTTGTCTTAAACTGAAAAGTCTGGAAACACTGAACTGAAAAGTAAAATTGATTTTAAATTTGACTTTGTAATAATGAAACTAATTCTACCTTTTTCTGTTTTACTTCTATCAAATGGCATTACTACCCTAACAGGCTTCAATGTGGAATGGATGCAATGTGTTGCATATTTTTATAATATAATTCATTTAATTTAATTGTTATATTTAATAGATTAAATTAATTAAAAATAAATTTAAAACAAGGCACCACCTCTCTCGTACGTAGGCTATTCTGTGATTGTTTCAGTTCAGCCCAGTCTTTCTCATTGTGCTGCTGTGAAATACAGACTGAACGGAGCGCAAACTCTCTGTTGGAAAAAGAAAACCTGTCACTAAAAAGGTTTTGATGGATGACGAAGGTAAAGACGTTTACAGTGGAGCCGTATAGGCATGCGCGAGTCCGCAATTATTGATGCGCAAACAAATCGTGCATGTGCGCTCTCGACCCACTGATTGCTATAACATCGTATTTCTGCATGAACACAGTTCAATATATTCATGTAGTTGTCAAAATTAATGTACTGTGTTTTGCCGTATTGATTCGGAGAGGAGGTGGGCCTTGGCGTAAAAAAGGTTGGGAACCACTGCTGTACAGCAATTTAATATATCCTTAAACGTTTGGTCTTGAATCTTGTAGGACCTGTGTGCGTCCTGTGGTGGTTTATGGTGGTATTAATACTGGATATACTATTCGAGAGGTGTTAAAGGGCTGCAATGTTTTGTGTGGGACCCCTGGAAGATTGCTTGACATCATTGGCCGTGGAAAGGTAGTTTTTTTTTTTTCTCTCTAATGTACTGTGCATTTAATAAATGACTGTATATACTGTGCCTGTCACTTTATTTTTATTTATTTTTATGACTGTTGTTTGACATGTTTCCATCAGGTTGGCCTCAGTAAGTTACGGTATTTGGTTCTGGATGAAGCAGACAGAATGCTGGACATGGGCTTTGAGCCAGATATGCGCAAGCTAGTGGGATCTCCAGGAATGCCTGCCAAAGAGGATCGGCAAACCCTCATGTTCAGTGCCACCTTCCCTGAAGAAATTCAAAGGTCTGACTCTATACTCTTATAATAACTTTTAAAATGTGTCAGTATAAGTAACATTCGCAGCACGTTATTAGCTGTTTGATAACGTCAAGCAAAAGGCTAATCATATTAATTATATTAATAATCAACATTGTAGAGAGCGATACATAATGCATTACCATTCTGATGCATCAATTTGTAGACAAGCCTGTATAACTCTTCCGCTTCTGAATCAGTTTCTGGTTCAAACATACGGCTGAATTAAACTAGTATTTTCACTTGCTATTGTGCAGCATTTACTACAGTAAAGTCGACAGTGGATCTGAGCTGGTATGAGTGGAGGTGGGGCTAATTTGCATATTCATGGAAACCACATATACTAAATGAAGCAAGGGTGTAGAGTTGCATTCAAGCTATTTTAAGGCATGAATTATTTTTTCAGGAAAAAAAGTCATTTTGGTGATCAAACATGAGTTTTAAGGGATAAACTTGACTTCAGGGGGACTTTAACACCATTGCGACTGTGTGGTTTATCTCTTAAAGATTTTTATGGATTTCACAATGTATCGTTATTATTGTGAATTCTTTTGGCCGTGATAACCATGTAGTTAAAATTCTGATATCATGACAGCCCTAACAAAAAGAAGGGTTAAAGGGTTAGTTCACCCTACAATGAAACTTGTCATTATTTACTCACCCTCATGTCGTTCCACACCCATAAGACCTTTGTTCATCTTCGGAACACAAATGAAGATCTTTTTGATGAAATCGGAGAGGTTTTTTCTCCCGTAGAAAGCAACGTAATTACCATCATTCAAGGTGCAGAAAAGTAATAAAAACAGTTAAAATAGTCTACATGTGACTACAGTGGTTCAACCTTAATGTTATGAAGCGAAGAGAATACACGTCAGCAGCACGACGCTCATAACATTAAGGTCGAACCACTGTAGTCACATGGACTATTTTAAAGATGTCTTTACTACCTTTCTGGGCCTTGAATGACAATAATTAGGTTGCTTTCTATGCGAGATAAAAAAAAAATTTAACTGATTTCATCAAGAATATCTTAATGTGTTCCGAAGATGAACAAAGGTCTTACAGGTGTGGAACGAGTAATTAATGACAGAAATTTTATTATTGGGTGAACTAACCCTTTAAGGCCTCCCTGCAGTTTTCAGCCAAAATAAAAGCTCAATAGTTTAACATTTGAAAGAAATTAGCACAACCATAAGTATTGTTAGTATTATAATTTTACTGTTGTTCTGTAAAATAAAAATGAAATGATAATGACTTCAGTAGGACTGATGTATGTATCATGTATTGTATGATAGGTTGGCAGCAGAATTTTTGAAAGTGGACTACCTTTTTCTTGCTGTTGGTGTGGTGGGTGGAGCATGCAGTGATGTGGAGCAAACGGTCATTCAGGTGGACCAGTACTCCAAGAGAGAGCAGCTGCTTGAACTGCTCAAAACAACGGGTGTGTTCACATGCATAAGTGTTTGATTTTACATTGAGGACTTCACGTTGAAGTACAAACACGTTGCTTTTAAAAGAGTCCATTAAAAGCTTTTGATAGCTTTGCAAGGAGCAAGAGAAATTTGTAAGAAACCCTTCCCTCTGCTGCAGCTGTCTTTCTCCATCCAGCATTTTCAAACGGCGTGTTCGGTTACGGCTGTCAACCTGATACAACGGTCTCTAAGGCTGCAGTTACACTGCGTAGTTCTCAGATTTGTTAACATGCGCTTAAGATACAACTTCTATCCAATATCTGTGTTATTTATACATTAATCTTCCTCTTGAACTAGAATGATTCCATTGGTGATTGCTTTAAACGTCACAGTAAATTGGATGTTTTTAGACAGGATGTCCAGATTATAGATATGCATCTAATTTAAAACCACATTTGAAAATGGTGTATCAGCGTTGTATTGTACAGTGTCACACATCTTATCTTTGTGCTCCTACTGTTATGAACAATTCTTTGAAGAGCGAGGCTCAGTGACCCCCAAAAAAGGCTTGCTTTGAAGCACATAATTTTGCTCCTTTGTGCTACTCCGTACTGGACCCTTTCATGCCATGTTAGTTTTGCTTGAAAGATGTTACATACAATAGAACAAGTAGGCTAAATGTATAACTATATTCATGTCCATGCCAGCGGATGATAATGTTCTGTTATTCCAAGCATGCACTGTGCCGTTCTGTCGTCTGCTGCTGTAAATGCTCAAGCTCTTTAAAGCAGGATGGATTCTAAATGGCTGTCATTTGATTTTGATACATCAGATTGAAAATCATTCTGAAAGTAATTCCAACAATATTGTTTCTTTGTGCAATTATTAATCTGATTTTACAATTTCGTTTTAAAAAAAAAAGAAAGCAATATCTTTATCGTTATAGTTGTCTTCCCTGGTGTGAATGGGCCTTAACATAGATTTTACCAAATGTAGCAGTAAGAGGTTCATGATTACATTGCCTTCGTTCCACGGTGATATTTATATAGGGCTTTGTATTGATAAAGAAAAAAACTAATTGCAAAAGTGTTATATTATTGCACATTTAATTTTTAGAATCATAATCTATAATTTTACATTCAATCCCACAACTGATGTTGAATCAGTTAATAACATCAGGTGTTTTTTTTTTTTAAAGAATTTCATGCATAAAATCTGCGTAACTTTCTTTTCACTGCTAAGACATTAAATTATCAGTTTTATGGCATTTTGTCTTTGTAATTACAGGAACTGAACGCACAATGGTCTTTGTTGAAACCAAAAGAAGTGCTGACTTCATAGCAACTTTCCTCTGTCAGGAGAAGATCTCCACTACAAGCATCCATGGGTACCCTTTCCTCTACTTTTCTCTCTCTTCCCCCAATAAACTGTTCATTTTGATTCTGTGTTGAAAAGTAGCCTTGTAACCTCTGAATTGCCATTCTTCATGTTAATAAGTTATTGATGCATGTTAGTACGATTACTCTGTCTGACCAAAGCTTTAAATTGAACACTTTTCTTCTCTGAACAGTGATCGGGAACAGCGGGAGCGAGAGAAAGCTCTCAGTGATTTTCGCACAGGCCAGTGTCCAGTGCTGGTTGCCACATCTGTCGCTGCCAGAGGCCTGGACATTGAGCATGTGCAGCATGTGGTGAATTTTGACCTGCCCAACAACATCGATGAATATGTCCATCGCATTGGAAGAACCGGACGCTGTGGAAACATTGGTCGGGCCGTGTCCTTTTTTAACCCAGAGTCAGATACTCCATTAGCTCGTTCTCTGGTCAAAGTCCTTTCAGGGGTTTGTACTTCTCGCTTCTAACACTTCATATTGCTTTAAAAAAAAAAAAAAATAGAATAAAATATCAACAAAAGCTCAGATGTGCTTGCTTGATGTGCAAGAACAAACCTTATAGAGTCAGTGACGTCATAATCTGAAAACCACACCCAAACAATCCAACCCTTTCCATTGACTTTGTACTTTGACAAGCTTCCTCCTTGTCATTTCTGACTTGAATAGAACAATGTCTATGTGACGGTGTACAACAAACAAAGCTAAAAAACCAAGAACTAAGTTTTTATAAGCTGTCGACCCAAAAAAGCGTTTAAGGACACAAGTGGATGCAGGCAATTGAGACTGAGCGCAACGTGTCATATTACTCTGAGAACTACGCCCACTGGAGGGGAATGTAATCGCTGATGGGGAACGTAATTTGTCTCCTTAAAGGCTGGCTTTTACGGTTCAGTAGCTTATAAAAAATGTAGTTCTGGGTTTTTTAGCTTGTTTGCTGTACATCTTGTCACACAGCAGCTTTTAGGCATTCTGTCTTTTAGAAGCAAGAAATGACAAGGAGGTAGCTTCACACAGTACAAAGTCAGTGGAGAGGGTTGCATCGTTTTCCCCCCGGGCATGGCCTTAAAGTGCTCTCTCTAATGGTTTACCACATGTACTTTTTTTATTTTTTTAAATAACATCTTTCAGATTCTGTGGGTGTATTGCTAACATGTAATCTTGCTATGTGCACTGTGCTAGATTATCTGGGACTTGTCACAGCACTTATATATTGTTGCCCTTTTGTTGGTTTGCTTCTGTTCTCTTCATTTGTAAGTGGCTTTGGACGGAAGTGTCTGATTAATTAAATTAAAATATCTCCCATAAATCTCCATCTCCCAGGCTCAACAGACGGTTCCCAAATGGCTGGAAGAAACAGCTTTCAGTGCTCATGGGACAACAGGCATCAACCCACGTGGAAGATTGTTTGCGTCTACAGACACACGGAAGGTACGCTACATCCAAATCCCTGCCTTGAGCTTCAGTTGGACTGCTGTAGTGATGCATGTCTGAATGGCTTTTGGTTTATAGGGAGGATCCTTCAGGACAGACGAGCCGCCACCAGCATCCACCCCAAAACCAGCAGCCGCAGCAGATGATGAGGAATGGGAATAACTATGCATACACCTTGTGTTCTATTATGTAGATTAACTTTTATTTTGAGTTTATTCATTTCTTTGATGTGTTTGTTAAAAAGTTGAATGATTGATGTAACATTACAGTAAAGCTGTTGCATTAAAAGAAGTCACATTCTGAAAGCTGTAGGTTTGATCTCCAGGACAGAATACTAATCAAGACATGATACCTTTTAGCAGTTTGGTTTGAATTGATGATTATTTATTTTATTTTTTTATCACTTGTTTTGACTAGAGCACAACTGGATTAGTGGATTTTGTTTTAAGTTGTCACATTTTAACACTTTGCTAAGAGTGTATTGAGTTTTGTAAGACTTTACCTGAAGCTCTTTCCTACAGTTGTACCTTATCAATCAGTTCTGTTGTTAAATGTGACCGTTTGCAGGTTGTTTTTCTTGACGTTTTTGTCTTAAAGCCAAAGTATACTACAAGTAAAGAAACTTGTTTTGCCAGTGTACCTTGCCCAAAAAAGGTAAATAAAGTGTTTACCAGACATCTTTGTTCTCAAATCTGAATCTGTTGCTACAATTCAGTGATCAGGCTCTACCATAGAGCAGTGCTTCAACATTTCTAGATTTTAATTTGTTTTTAAGATTGTTTTTAGATTTAAGATTTAAGTTTTTGTCAGTTTCTAGACCTTGAAGTCAAATTTCTATAATTTAAACATTTTTCTAGTTATATAAAGCTCTGTTTTATCAAGAAATGAATGGGGAATTGCTGTATGTAAGAACCTCATCTCTTGATCACAAACGACTAGAAAATGTATTGGTCATAAAGACTGAACCCCATGCAGGTCTTCTGAATCATTTTAAAATGTTGCTTTCTGTAACTAGAAATCTTTAAACAAGCTGCTTTGTCTTTACGGGGGAACTTCAAACAGAAACTCTAATAATAATGGATTCTTTGTTCATGTCTGCATTTTGAGGGAGCAATGATTAAAAATATCAGATTTCTCACACGTAACCATTTAACCATAGTATAGTTAGTTGCCAGTATTAGTGCATTTATGTATGCATAAAGTTTTTCATTATGACAATTGTGTGTAAATTCACGAATGCATGAAGAGGCAGTAGTAATATTCAATAGTCATCAAATGGAAGTTTTTTTAAGTCTAACAGTAAGGTAAAGAAATTTAATGATCAAATGTAAAATGCATAGTCTTCATAATTTAAATATAATTAGTCTGTTAAAGCTACAAAAGTGATTTTCTCTTTGCATTTTCTTGTCTTGTCATTAACATAGACAGCAGCAGAAATATTAGGCTGATGTCACTTTAAGACCAAATGCAAGGTCCAATATAATGAAACAACCGGGAATCAAGTGTTTCGAACTGCAGTGCCTGGTCTGTACGGATCAACTAGGATCACTACACTAGACATCGCACATCCTGCAATGTGACTCGTGGATGCGCACATTGTGTTATCGATGCAAAAACGATATATCATGCAGCCCTATGCAAGCTTGTCCTATACCATTTTTTATAGCATGGAAGTAGTGGAAAAAACACTCAAAAGACTAGTACAAAGCATAATTATCTATCCATAACTATACAATGAGTTTAAGGCTGCTGGTTTGAGCCTACAGTGCATTTTGGTCTTCATTAGAGACCATTAGAACACACTATGGCCCTTCAGGGCGGCAGTGGCCACCGCAAGATCTGAGTTTTTCCAGTTGTTTGAGATTTACCGATTAAGGATTTTAAAAAAAGAGATTTTATTGGTATAATTTTATATATATTTTAGAGTTTGGCATTACTAGAAAAACCCATATTTACAGGTGCTGGTCATATAATTATATCATCAAAAAGTTGATTTATTTCACTAATTCCATTCAAAAAGTGAAACTTGTATATTATATTCTTTCATTACACACAGACTGATATATTTCAAATGTTTATTTCTTTTAATTTTGATGATTATATCTGACAACTAAGGAAAATCCCAAATTCAGTATCTCAGAAAATTAGAATATTACTTAAGACCAATACAAAGAAAGGATTTTTAGAAATCTTGGCCAACTGAAAAGTATGAACATGAAAAGTATGAGCATGTACAGCACTCAATACTTAGTTGGGGCTCCTTTTGCCTGAATTACTGCAGCAATGCGGCGTGGCATGGAGTCGATCAGTCTGTGGCACTGCTCAGGTGTTATAAGAGCCCAGGTTGCTCTGATAGTGGCCTTCAGCTCTTCTGCATTGTTGGGTCTGGCATATCGCATCTTCCTCTTCACAATACCTCATAGATTTTCTATGGGGTTAAGGTCAGGCGAGTTTGCTGGCCAATTAAGAACAGAGATACCATGGTCCTTAAACCAGGTACTAGTAGCTTTGGCACTGTGTGCAGGTGCCAAGTCCTGTTGGAAAATGAAATCTGCATCTCCATAAAGTTGGTCAGCAGCAGGAAGCATGAAGTGCTCTAAAACTTCCTGGTATACGACTGCGTTGACCTTGGACCTCAGAAAACACAGTGGACCAACACCAGCAGATGACATGGCACCCCAAACCATCACTGACTGTGGAAACTTTACACTGGACCTCAAGCAACATGGATTGTGTGCCTCTCCTTTCTTCCTCCTGACTGGGATCCTGATTTCCAAAGGAAATGCAAAATTTATTTTCATCAGAGAACATAACTTTGGACCACTCAGCAGCAGTCCAGTCCTTTTTGTCTTTAGCCCAGGCAAGACGCTTCTGACGCTGTCAGAGTGGCTTGACACAAGGAATGCGACAGCTGAACCCCATGTCTTGCATACGTCTGTGCGTAGTGGTTCTTGAAGCACTGACTCCAGCTGCAGTCCACTCTTTGTGAATCTCCCCCATATTTTTGAATGGGTTTTGTTTCACAATCCTCTCCAGGGTGCGGTTATCCCTATTGCTTGTACACTTTTTTCTACCACATCTTTTCCTTCCCTTCACCTCTCTATTAATGTGCTTGGACACAGAGCTCTGTGAACAGCCAGCCTCTTTTGCAATGACCTTTTGTGTCTTGCCCTCCTTGTGCAAGGTGTCAATGGTCGTCTTTTGGACAACTGTCAAGTCAGCAGTCTTCCCCATGATTGTGTAGCCTACAGAACCAGACTGAGAGACCATTTAAAGGCCTTTGCAGGTGTTTTGAGTTAATTAGCTGATTAGAGTGTGGCACCAGGTGTCTTCAATATTGAACCTTTTCACAATATTCTAATTTTCTGAGATAGTGAATTTGGGATTTTCCTTAGTTGTCAGTTTATAATCATCAAAATTAAAAGAAATAAACATTTGAAATATATCAGTCTGTGTGTAATGAATGAATACAATATACAAGTTTCACTTTTTGAATGGAATTAGTGAAATAAATCAACTTTTTGATGATATTCTAATTATATGACCAGCACCTGTATAAGATTCCCATGGAATTATATGACGTTGTTGGCTGAGTTATTTAAAATCAGAAATATCTTGATTTTATTCATCTTGACCTCATTAGAAGTTTTCTGAGGCCCCTGGTTGAGTTTTTAGAATTCAATATAAAATGTTAGTTTTGTGTTTAACTAAACAACGCATTTAGATCTGTTCCCAGAACAGCTTCCATTGCGTATAGACTGCCGCCCGCTCTGGAATTGTGGGTAGTGTAGTTGTTTGAACTCTTTCTCACGTTCCAAATGCGTTGTGTAGCCGTGAAATCTGCACTACTAATCCCATGTGACATTTGTAAGGCATGTGCCGTTTAAATACTGAGTTTCCTTTTCAAAACAATCGTCACAGCAGATTGTCGGTTTATGTCTGATTTCGGTAAGTTTATAATTAAAACTTCCTGTTTAGATTAGCTTATATAATAGTAAAGCAAAACGCGTATGGACATCTGAGCAGATAACCACATACCTAACAGTTTTGTTTATGACAGATTGAGCTGCTGTAAGGACATTTCATTGGGACATTTAAATTGATTTAGTGTTTACAATAATGGTCGCATGAAGTATGTGATCTGGTTCTCTCGTTATAGGCTAAATGCATATGCGTTGGCAGGGCTTAAAATGATGCGCTCACACATTTATATTCGTACTATGATTTAACATATCACGTGTGTATTTTAGAGGAACTGCAGGTGTTTGTTTCTTAAACTTAGAATAGACATATTTCATTATTGACACACTGGATATATGAAGGTTTTTTTTCATAGCAACTGCAGTGCTCATATAATGACACCTGATGTCATATGACTTTCAGAAGTGTCTTCAAACAGCAGAGAGATGATGATATGAGCTTCAACATAGCTGGTCATTTTAAACCGTGAATGGCTTTTATATGCAGAAGTAAAATAATTATGAGTATTAATGCTCTGTTCACAGAACACGTTTTGTTTGTCAAGACCCCAAACAACAGGAAACGTAATCTACTTACACTGCGTATTAACAGGATTTGTGCTGATTAGATTTGCTGTTTCTGAATAACTTTTACCTTTGCGTGCTGAATATTTAGATTACCTTCACTGTTGTGGTAATAATAAATTTGATTAAGATACAATTTTGATCGTTTAATCAAACTTGTAAAGTCATAAAAAACAAATATACCCTCCGGACCTCACTTTTGGACATTACTGTACATAATGAATAGATGTAAAATGTATTGGCAGTAGCTGTTAGTACCAGTGTCCTACCGGATGTTACTCATAGGACTGGAATCTCTGTGCTGCTGTTTTGTGTTCTCTTCTGTGGAATGACACTTTAGAGTCTGTGTGTGACATGTCTCATCATGTCCTATCCATTTATTTGTATGTTCAGGTTTTGAAGTGTCATTCCAAATATACATGTCTGCCCTTTTACACTGGAAATTGATATTTAAGTTTCGACCTCTCTGTTAAAAGTCTTCAAATGTTTGGCTGTTAGTGTGGTGCTTTTGAGGAGTGAACCATCTTTCATATTCAACCGTCTCAGATCCGGGTTTAGGTGTTCAGGTGATGGCGGTTTAAACGAAGCACAGCATCATGGATGAGGACAGTAAACCGTTACTAGGATCAGTGCGAGCTGGGGAGTATTACACAGATTCACTGGACCCCAAGCAAAGAAGGTACCTGTGTGTGTGTGTGTGTGTTTCCACTAAAAACAGTCATGATGTTGTTTTTTCATCCCATTCTCTGACCCTTACAGTTAAACTAAACAATTTTGCTGCTGGCTTTATTTCAAAGTCTTCAATTACAAGACGCTTTGGGCGAACTTACAGACACAGTCAAGAATCTCTCTCTCTCTCTCTTTATGGGTTAACATCAAGAGTTAAACTTTTTTTTTTTTTTTTTAATTCTAATTCATATGCCATTCAGTTTAGACATCTTAATGCTTAGTCTATCACCCTACACTGGTTTCCTTCCAGGACTAATTAGCGATACTAGAAAGATTAAATTAGCTCAGTCTGGTATTTCACAAATACTGTCTAAGATGTAGCACTATGTGCAGTGTGCTTCAAAACATAAACCCACCTAGTGCTGCTTAAGAGCATATTTTTGGATTACGTTACCTTCATTTGCACAATATCACAAAACGCACTAATGCAGGGCTGCTCAGTCCTGTTCTCAGAGATCTATCTTACTGGATTGGGCATCTCTGCACTAATGTATACAGTAACAGTTCTTCCCAGCCTTGTGCTGACCTGAAGCCACCAGACATGGTGTAAAGAGCCGCATCCTAGATTAGCATTCTTAATGTGCGATGCCTAAGAACCCCACCTCAGAGTCCTGTTTGCTCTGTCCTTCAGACCGTTCCATGTGGAGCCCAGGAATATTGTGGAGGATGATGCTCAGGAGAGGGTGTCCGCTGAAGCTGCGGTGCTGAGCAGTAGAGTTCATTACTACGGCCGTCTGACAGCCTCTTCAGACAGACTGCTGGTGTGTCGCTGTCTCCTTCCCATTTCACTACAAATACCAATGTATGTTTCAAATGTGCTGTTCTGTGTAAGGACAAACAAATGTGGAAATAGCAAAAAAATGTTTATTAGGCCTGTTGTGGCTATTTGCAATAACTACAGTCATTGTGCATCTCAAATTGGAATCCCATATTTCTAACCAAGTAAGAGAATTTTAAGTGAATATACAAAAATGCCGTATAATTAAGTGTTCTAAATTCTTATGGGTTCATTTGCACAATGTAAAAAATATTTTTGTCTATTACATGTTATCATATGCTCCCAACACTTATTCTGTGCAGATGTTAAGCTGTGGTCACATTGGGGAACTTTGTGCAAAACATTTTTGTGGGCAAAAACTTTCATTGTCTATTGTAAGTAGTGTAGCAATGTATGAAGTCCAGCTCACACAGAAGTCTCTTTCAAACCAAGCAGTTTGCTGTTGGTCAACGCAGCTAATCCGCATGACCAATTTGAACCCATTACAAAACCTGCGTAGGAAAATTACTGGTTTTTGCCCGCAAAAATTCACAGAACAATGGTAAATGTGAGTGCAGCTTTAGAATGGAAAATATATTAACACAACTTTTGTCAAATACACACATCAACGCAGTAGTCTTCCTTTGTGTAAAATGAAGGCTTGTGGGTTTAATCCACACCTTAAAATACAAATGAAAATGGAGAATTTAGGATAAAGTATTCAATACAATTGTAAATAATATTCAGAATGACATTCATTCATTCATAACATTGATTCTACCCCTTTCTATTATAGGTTTACAAAGGCTTAATTTCAATTTTGGTCAAATTATCCCTTTTTGCCGGCAAAATTCGTCAAGCTTTTTTTTTTTTTTTTGTGAAGCGCATAATACAGGTTTGGAACGACATGAGAGTGAGCAAATGATGGAAGAAATTAAAATGTTTCCCTTTAAGCTTGCACTGTGAGAAACAAAGCAGGCGATTAAGTTGTTAATATTTTAATTATTTGTATGGCAGTTAGTCTCAAGCTAAAGTTTTGTGACTGACATCATCCTGTTGTTTGAGGGCTGTAAGTGGGTGAAGTCAAGGGCTACAATATCTTTACGCTGCCTTATTTCACAGATATTTATGAGCTGTTTTGAATCTGTGTATAATTAAATTATCCAGTGGCTTTGATTTCTTTTTTTGTTTTGCCTGGTTTGGTTTGTGAGGGATGCAAGTCTAAAATCAGATTAACACGGTCTTTAACCACAAATTTCGCTGTCCACCAGTATTTTAGGACAGTGCATCATTTGTTTGGGAAGTTGCTTCTGAAGTTTGTAATCTAGGCCCGTACTGTGATGTAATGCATTTGTTTATGCATCTTATCTGCCTCAGGCACCTCCAGACCATGTGATTCCTTCTCCTGAGGACATCTATATCTACAGTCCTCTGGGAACAGCGTTCAAAGTTCAGGGAGGCGACAGCACTGCCAAAAACCCCAGCATTGTCACAATGTAAGACCAACCTCTTACATTGCTTTGCACAGAGAGTTTATGAAGCCCTGCCCCTGATAACTGCAGTGCCAAAGCTATACGGAGCAGAATGTTATGTCGAGTTGATTACCAACAGACAGCCAATCAGTAAACTAGGCAATACTTGCCTTGTTAAATATTCATGGACTTTAAACAGCACAGTTGTTTCTGCAATTGTTCAGTTTTAGCACCTGAGGGAACCTGTTAATGTAACGTTAAGACAAGCAGAGTAGATTTACATGGTTACATTTCCACAGATGTACAAGCAGTTATTAAAACTGATTTTGTGTGTGTGTGTGCAGCTTTGCCATATGGAATACTATGATGGGAACATCTATATTAAGTATACCATGGGGAATAAAACAAGTAAGTTTACATATTTCTTGTGTATTTCATTCGCTCACTGCAGGTTATTATGAAGATAAATTTTTCTTTGCTCTCTTTCTAGGCTGGTTTCACTCTGGGCATCATCATTATTGTTCTTATGGGCCTGTTGACACTCTACTGCTGCTACAGAGTATTAAAGTCCACAAAGTCCATACGTAAGCCAACCACATGACTTCTCTCAAATAAACAGCCAATCTTTCACATTTTTACAGCCACAATACACAAGGCTTATGTTATGAGGTTAATGTAGGGCCAATAAATTATCAGCATGATCAAAACTTTCCAAAAATTGATTTTTACCCTCCGTAACTCGACTGGGCTTGGCCATGACTGGGCCTGTTTTGAATAGCAATTAGAACCCTGGACCAACCCTAGACATAAGAGACTGAAGAAACTTGGTTCACTTGAAGGTTTACTTGATTATCCATCATTTTTCATTTTACTTTTGAGGAACGTTTATCTCTGTCATCATTTTATTGCATTGCTTTGTTTTAAAACTACAAAAGCTTTGATCATAAACCATATAAATAAAGCATTTAAATATGTTACAAAGACATTATTGGCATATAAAGAGTGACAACTGATATTTATATGCATTTTATGTCTGTAGTCTGCTATTCTAAAGATCTCAATGATTAATATCATTGAGAATTTCATCTTTTTGGCAATGTAATTATCAGCATCTGATCCAAATAGTACATTTTTACTTCGTTTTGGCCTCTGAATAATTTTGAGCTGTTTCCTCTTCGAGTATGAGCTCCATATTCTCACTATAGAGCTTTTTTTTTTTTTCTTTTTTTTTTCTTTTTTTTTCTTTCATTTAAAAAAAATTAGATTTTCCTGACTTATTTCATATGTCAGGTTTGCACGAATTCTGTGTAATATAGAGCTCTGTCTTTGCAGCTTATGTGGATACCTCAGACTGGGAGTTTCCTGATGTGTGTAAATATTACTTTGGGGCATTTGGAAAATGGTCGAGTCTCATCTTCTCTCTGGTGTCACTGATTGGTGCGATGGTGGTCTATTGGGTTCTCATGTCCAATTTCCTGTTCAATACTGGGAAATTCATTTACAGTAAGTGATTGTTTTCCCCACCATTCCTCATCTTTTTCTGCTATACGTTAGCTGATAAGATGTTGATGTTTTCTAGGAAGATCTGTATAACTCCTTGTATATTTTGCATTCACAGACTATGTTCACAATGTCAGTACATCAGATACTTTTGGTACAAATGGAACAGATAGAGGTGAGTAGTCATAGTGATTTATTTTGATTAGTAGTAGTAGTAGTAGTAGTAGTAGTAGGTCTGAAGTCATGAGCCTGGTCTCTTTGGATTCCTTGAGCCATACAGATTCTAATAATACCCAGGGTTAAATGGTTTGAGTATTTTTTTTTTTTTTTTTTTTTTTTTTTTTTTTTCCCTCGCAAAAAGCTGTTTTAAAACAAAACTTGGTAAATGTCCCTGGGACGATACTGGAGTTGTTTCGAGACAGAATCACCTAGTGGTTGGGAAGTTTTAAACGCACCTCATGCATGAATCATGAGCCCATCCAGAGAAGGTTTTTGCCAATCCTCTTACAGATTTTGACCATTCTTTTAACCATATGATTTTAAGACAATGCCTCACAAAAATGATTCACTGTGTTTTTGATATTCCAAACCATTTTCTGTTATCATGGAGATCACAAAATGAAATAATCTACTGAAATGAAAATATAAAAATTCTGTAAAAAAAAAAAAAATCTACTTATAACTTCAGCGCTGATTTGCCTGAAATATTGGTCCAATATTGAAATGGATAGAAATGTTTAGACATGCTTATTTGGCATTTGAAGCTACATTTCATGTGCTTAACCATTCAAAGTGTCATTCATTCAATTATTCATTTATTCAAAATGAGAAGGTGTTTTTCTTCTGGTCTCTTGCACTAGTGATATGTCCGTATCCAGATGTAGATCCAGACAGGAACAGCAGCATTCTCCTGTACTATGCGAGTGAGAACAGCACTGGTCATGTGTTTGATCTCTGGTGGAGCAAAACCAACACCATCCCGTTTTACCTCATTGTTCTGCTGCTGCCACTGCTCAATTTCCGCTCAGCTTCTTTCTTCGCCAGGTTCACTTTCCTAGGTATGACCTTTATTTTCCTAGCTAGAGGGGTAATATTTCTGTTTTTTGAACAAAATTTTTTTCTTTTAAGCAAGATATCTAAATGTCAGATGAACATGTATCCAACAGGACTTGAGGGTGTATAAGGTTCGCTATGGTAGTATGTCATGTGTCAGTATAGAGCGGATGTCAGGGGTACTAGATAGGATTAGAAGACAGAACATATAACTGTTACATATAACCGGTCATTATCATGTGAAACAGGATGGTTCTTGACTTTCTGGTCTGCCTATTGATATGAAATAATCTTGCCAGTTGTGTTTTATGACTGATATGAACAGCAAGTTGGGTTTTGATCAGTTCAGCTGAGTCATCTGCTGTGAACCTGCTGTTTAAGAGGCTTTCATTGATTTTCACAGGCACTATATCGGTGCTCTATCTCATCTTTTTGGTCACATATAAAACCATTCGGCTGGGCTTTCACCTGGAGTTCCACTGGTTAGATTCATCAACATTTTTTGTTCCAGGTAAAGAAGTCTTTTAAAGTTTTTTTTTTTTTTTTTTTTTTTTTTTTTTTCTCCAATCTTGCAACTTCTTGAGCATGTAGTCATTAAATCCGCTGTGAACACATTTTAAAGAGATATCTATGGTTCTTTTATTCATTTCCTTTCACATGACTCTGTTACCCATTGCAGTGAACTCAACAGAACTAAGCGTCAAACCACAAGCTCAGTGTTGCGTAGTTAAAGCATTTTAATGCAGCAATAAAAGTTTCAGAAAGCTAATTCAACTTTGACTCCATTTGCTGGTCAACTTTTGAAACGCAGCCAATAGCCCCTTTCACACAACAATCCCGGTAAATTACCCAAGTGACTTTTGCGTTAAATGCATGTGCCGTTCAAACAAAAGCAACGGCGATCCGTCTTTTTACCGGTAAGAGACCATTCACGCATTAGGACCAAAATACCAGTATACTTTGGTCGTATGTTTACAAAGGAAAAACAATAAAAAGCAGTGGAGCTTACCATAAACGGCTCAGACAGAGCTTTATGATTGGCTCAAAGCAGACTTCTTATGTCAGTGTGTTCTGACCTCATTCTTTGTTCACACACAGCATCAAACCAAAAATTTACTGGTAATGTTACAACTTCTCATACCGGAAAATTGCCAGAACCAATTTATCTGTATTTTTGAAAAGGTCCTGTTCACACATGATTTCTTAACAGTAATTTATTGGTAATTTTTCGAGTAAAGACTGTATGTGTAAAAGGGGCTAATGATTTGCATGACATTTAAATGAAGATTTAATGGCCAATCCAGAGATCCAAATGTTTTGTGAACCCATATTTAGTTTTTCAGTTTTCTTTCCATGATGTAATGAGGCAAGCAAAGCCCTGACTTGAGTCATGTGAAAGAGAACTAGTGTGAATAAGCACGTATTGATTTATGTGTAATATGTGGTTGTCTTTGTTGTCTCTGGCTTGATTTAGAGTTCAGATCACTGTTTGCTCAGCTGAGTGGGGTTCTCACATTAGCATTTTTCATTCACAACTGCATCATCACGCTTATGAAGAACAACAAACATCAAGAAAACAATGTGAGTGTTTTCCGCCTGTCTACATCACTGCATGATTACTAACTCCGCACATCAGCTCTGTCCTTGTAGCATCAGTTCCATATTCCATACATTAGCTGTATCAGTCACTTTTTTTTTGCACACAGTGCACAAGTATAGTGTTGAGCGTTGTACTTTCTAAAAAGGGAAAAATGGAGATGAGTCATTGTGGTTGAGATGGAGCTGTCTGGAAGAACAGAAAGAACCTCACTGTCAGCAAAACTATGACCATTTTTCTGTTTATATAATGATTCTTGGACATTTGTGTAGTTTGGCCATAACGCTTCACTTCACAACATCCAGTCACTGAGCAAAAACAGAAAGTGTATATTATAGCAACATGATTTCTTTTTATTTATGTATTTATTTTTTTAAATAAGTGAGACCCACAAACCTTTTAAGAATAGCCAGATAACATTTCACCACAAAATAGGTTATATATATTGCATAAAGAAAATGTATCCCGTTTGTAGGACTGTTATTATTTTAGGGTTACTAAATGTGCCTAACTCTTTAAGTAAAATCATTGTACACCCTTCCCAATCTGTAAAGTTTTAAACTAAACAATGCTTTAGAACAGGGTTTCCCAAACCGGGATTCATGAGGGAACTGCAGGGGGTTGAGGAAGAGCTGAGAAAAACCTAATAATTAATTAAATTTAATGTAACATTAAAATAATCAACTGGACCTGAGCAATTAATTAAAGAGTCAACAATTACAAGAGGGTGTCTATATCCTAAACCCAAGTTGCAGGACAAAAAACATAACGATGAATAGAAAAGAAAAAATAATGTCCACACAGAGAAGTTACAGCTCCGTACTATATATATATAACTGTATAAAAAATATTTATGAACAGCGTGCGAGGGGCCCCATATGGAGCTGTAACTTCAGTGTGCGGACGTTATTTTTTTTCTTTTCTATTTACCTGAACAATTAATTGAAATAAAACTGAAATAGCGATTTATCGAACCAAAGGCTGCGATTTAACTGAAGAAGTATATGGTGAAACTGGTTCTGGAACAAGAACAAATGTTGGGTGGGGCTTGATTTTGTCCATGGGGAATCGATTGGTTGGATGGTTGTGGTTTGCTATCGGGGATCTCATGTAAGTGACGGGTCACTTTTTTTTTTTTTGTTTTTTTTTTTTTGTTGGATGTCTCAGGAAAAAAAAATGTTTGTGTCATGTGACCATTAACTGACAGTCAGTTAATGGTCACATGACAAACAAATGGTGGCATCAGAGAACTGTGAACATATGTGGTTAAATTATTGAAATATTAACTTAAAATCTCAGGGAGTTCTTCAAGTAAATATCATACATTTAAAGAGTTTGTTTGACAAAAAACTTGTGTTCCAGAATGTTGTATTAGGATTTGATTAATTTTAATTAAATGGTATATGAATTGGATTTACTGGAAACTCCAAACCTGTTGATTGTAATTGGGGTGTCCAAACACTTTTGGATATTGTGAGGTTTTTTTATTTTAAATTAATTATTTATCATTGATTTTAGCATTATCATCATAAAGTGTATATAGAGTTCATGGCAGTATAATAATAATAATAATAATAATAATAATAATTTTACTATTATTATTGTTATTTTTGTTACATTGTTTTGTGATGAGGTGTGACCTACTGTACTGTGCTCTTAGGTGCGGGATCTGTCCTTGGCTTACGTGCTGGTGGGATTGACATACCTCTATGTGGGAGTGCTGATCTTTGCTGCTTTCCCATCACCACCGCTGTCTAAAGAGTGCATTGAACCAGTAAGACTGATCATTTCCTGCAAATGTAATCTCATGAATGTTTAGTTGTTCAAATAAGCAGTTTCAACTTGTGCAGCCATTAATATTGATGTTGTCTCCTCCTCTATTACAGAACTTCCTGGATAACTTTCCCAGCAGTGATATCCTAGTGTTTATAGCGAGGACCTTCCTTCTGTTCCAGATGACCACTGTGTATCCTCTGCTCGGGTACCTGGTGCGCGTGCAGCTCATGGGCCAGATCTTTGGCGACCATTACCCAGGGTCAGTAATAATTGTGTATATTGAAATATCTGTGTCCACGTACACACTGCAGCTAAATTCGGTTGTCAGTTCACCTTTTAGTGCTTAATCGTGTTATGTACACACACAGTTCAGTAAAATACGGGAGTGACAACCACATTCTACAACCAAATTAACTCCCGAAAAATACAAGTAGTGACAACCACATTAACAGAAATTATATGCAGTGTGTACGGAACCGAACTGAACAACTAGTTGTAGTGTGGATTGTCTCCCTTTTGTATGCGCGGTGAATCACAGGGAAAGCATGAGCCCTTGACTCATTCGAGTTGCTAGATCTTGCTAGTAAAATCGGTGAACAAGAATATGCCCATAATAAATCCAAATGCTTTATGCTGAAAATAAGACCAAAATATTGAGATTCATGTCTGCTCACTATAACTCCATAAACCCGTTCGCTTTATGAGACGAACTTAAACAACAAGCCCAAAAACACTTATAATGCGTGACCATGGCAACACAGAAAGAGTGTGCTCTGTGTAAAACAGGCTGTATAAACAAAGCATAAACAAAGCACGACGCCTCCGTCGACTGTGTTTAGTTAAATTGCTGAAAATAACGAGAGTTTTGTCAGAGACACCAGAACGTCGCTAAGATTTCCAAGCTGTCAATCATGCTTTTTCCGTACACACATGTAATGATAATTTAGGGGATTCACTCCTGCATTTAAATGCGGTTATCACTCCTGAAACTTACAGTGTGTACGTAGCCTGTGTGGCTAGTGAACCAAGTCACCTTATTTCAGCAAACAAGGCTTTACGTCATACTGCAACATTTAGTCAGCGCTTTGATGTTGACTGTGTTATTAATCTCAACTGAACCCTTAATCCAGTATTAAAAGTACCATTTGTAACTGATCTTGAGCAGTGTTGGGTGTAACGCGTTACTAAGTAATTAAATTGCTTATCCACTGAAAAAGTAAAGTAAGGGATTACTGTTCATTTTTAGGTAATTTAATTACAGTTACTTATAATGTACTTGCGTTACATACTGTAAATTAGTTCAACGGTTCTGTTTAAATCAATATTGAATTTAAAATCTAAATCTGTTGTCTAAAGGTAAAAGTGAACGCTGCCTCTTCAAAATCGTTAGCTGTAGTGCAGTTGAGCGCACCACGTAGTTGCTGTCTGAAGATGTCGGCAGAAAGCGAGTGGCTGTTTTGCAGAATGGAAATATTCCAATTACTTCACTTTTTTGACACAGGTAGGCAAGAACATTACGGTAAAATGTAAGCTATGTCCTAGAGAAAAAAAACTGTGCGTGCTCTCTGAGAGACGGTCTTCAATCAGTGCGTTTTCATGGTTTATTACACACAAATGTTAAGATGCACACAGTTATGTCAAAATGCCCGTCTTGGCGTATATTCGCGTTGGTTATGTGAATGTGAACAGCATGTGTAACAGCATATTGTCTCTGTCCATTAGGTCTTAGTGACAGCAGCCTTTAAAACGTGCTACTGTCTACTATTGGCTGTCTGTATTAAATGATAATCAAACAACAAAAGAAAAGCTTTAATAAGGATTAATCTTTATTTAATTTATACAGTTATGACTATGCAGAGTTATTTTATATTTGATTATTCAATCTCTGTGGTATGTTTACCTACTATCTAATAAAACATATAGCATTGTTTTATTTGTATCTTTATATATTTTTACCATTAGTGTCGACTTTGGTATCGAGTATTGTGCACTTTTAGTGGTGTCGGTAGCGACTACTAGATTTTTGGTTACTAAAATTACTAAAGTTACTAAAAATAAAGTATTATAGTATGTTTTAATAAAGCTAAAATGTTTTAAAAAGCTATAAAAGGCTAAACTATTCCATGTTTGACTTGTATTTAAATTATTAAAAGAATTTCCTTTCTATTGTCTATCCGGTCAAGGTTTATAGGGATTTTAGGAAGTAATTAGTAATGAGCTGAATTACTTATTGAGTAATTAAATTACTTTCAGACAGAGTAATTAGAAAAGTATTTTAAATACAACATTGATGATGTAATTAATTACTTTTTTGAAGTAACTTACCCAACACTGATCTTGAGTCAGTTTTTATCAGTTGAGTGGTAGAATTGTTCAGGTTCTTAGTAATCTGTAGTATAAGTATTGTTTCAAACATGTTTGTTGAACTTACAAAGTAACATGTTTAATGGTATTTACTGATTATGGAGTACACTTTGTAGATAACACTTTAAAAAAGACTTGCAGTTGTTTTGCAGAACATGCCATTGAACATACAGTAGTCAACATTTGAAGTGGATCAAAACCTTTTATCAAAGTTGTCCTAAAACCTTCTTAGGACAACTTTTTTGATCCACTTCAAATGTTACTACTGTATTTTAGCTGTGTTCTCACTGCATTTACACAGCTTTTACCCGCAGATGTCATCAGCAAGTTTCAATTGCTTCAAAACAGAAAATCAGTTGAATTATTATTATTATTATTATTATTTATTTATTTTATTTTTTTGCAAAATGAAATTTAAAAAGTTTTGCTTCTGCCATATCTATAGCTGCATGACATCCTCTGAAACATATGGATACACCCTTGTCAGAGCTAATACATAAACATCAAGAGACGAGATATATTAGTGGAAAAGTGGGCTTTTTGACAATTTCTTGAACAGTAAACAAGCAGCTTTAACAAATAACTCCTATAAAGCAAAGTCAGTTCAATCACTGGTCATATTTGCGACACCTCCTGGCAGCTATTTTGGCCATCCAAGACCTAGTCCTATCTACTTATATGGGGGAATCAAGAAACACTGCTTGCTGAACTCACAATTGAATTACATTTAATATCATCAAAAAAATCTGGAAAGATGGTTTGTGAGTGTTTGCGCTCACATATTTTTAATGTTTATAAAACCTGACAGATCAGTCGTCTTGTATTTAATGGCCTGATCATGATGCTTCAGCTTGTGTTGTGAATGTTGCGCTTCTCTTCCTTTAATTCTGCACATCTGAATTTAAGGTGTTAAGCCACAGCCTCACTCATAAGCAATTACAAAACCCCATGAAAATGATTATACTCAACTGAAAGTTGGAAAACGGTGCTTGGAAATTATATAGTTTGAGCAAAATTACTGACTTGCCTGGTTATTACAGACACACTGTACATTTACCTGAATGATCTGAAAGGGTTTGCCTGTCTACATGATTAATTTATTTGCATAAATCCCTTGTTTTTCCATTCCTAGTTTCTTTCATGTCTTTTTCCTGAATGTCCTTGTTGTCGGAGCTGGAGTTCTGACGGCCAGGTTTTACCCCAACATTGGCTCCATCATCAGGTAAGAGCTGTGTAATATTTTCAGGTTGTTGTTAACAGGAGCTTTGACTTTGATTTTTAAACTGGGTAATGCTGTCAAGAACAGCAGGCTTTGTAACCGTTTGTTTGCTCTCAGGTATTCAGGGGCCATCTGTGGCCTGGCTCTGGTGTTTGTGCTTCCCTCTCTGATCCACATGGTGTCACTCAGACGCAGAGGTGAGTTACGCTGGCCCTCTGCGCTCTTCCATGGCTTCCTCATCCTGCTCGGAGTGGCCAATCTGTTTGGACAGTTCTTCATGTGATACGCTGGGCCTTAGGAATGAAGTCCTGGTAGTACTAACCTACTAAACAAGTACATGTGAATTTCATTATAAGAAACTCACTGAAAGGCACCAAATATCTAAGTTTTGACATTTTAAAAGGATTTACTTTAAATTATAGAATTATCATATTGCTTTTAACTGCTCTTAGTAGCTCAAAACAAGCTATTTCACCAGGGATTCAATCATTTAAACAGTTTTTATTGTATTTTTCTTCCTAATAATTGTCATGATTTCATCAAGACTCTGAATTTAAAATGTTTAGTTAAATGTGAAGTGAAGACACTTTTGTTACATGTGATGAGCAGATGATTATTACTGGAACTGTAGTGAATTCTGCCTAAAATCACTGCTGGAATGTGCTTCGAATTTTTCACAAGTTCTCAAATTAGACACCGATGAAGTCGACATGCAACAGAAATGCAACTCGAAGCTCTTCCAGACCTAGTCCTCACTGTGACCGTGTTGTGAATGCTCTTGTATCAGTGTACTGAAGTGTAACTTAACCGTAATTAGTGGATACAAAAAGGGAATCAAAAGTCTCTAGACTACAGACAAACATTTCCTGATGACTGTTTTTTGCTGATATTGCAGTGTTTGTCATTCTCCAGCTGAATCTGAGCATACTGATGCATTCTGTGTGTTCATCTGACTTTATGAAATATGTGCACAACAGTAAGGGAAGCTTAAATTTGCACACTTTTGTGAGATTCCAAAGCTTAAGTCACTTAAGCATTTCTGTCACTTTCTGTCTTATGTTCTTGTGTATTTTTTTTTTTTTTTTTTTAAACAGTTAAATTTAAGTGACATTGTGACCTCTCTATATTTGAAAAACTTGTATTTCAGAGTATAAAATGAACAGCACACATTACCTAAAAAAAATCCAACACAAGTGTTGTTTACAGTTTTTTTTTTTTTTTAATGGTTTCCTTCATCATGCTTTCCACTCACTTCAAAAGTGCAAAACTAAATGTGCTACTTTTTACAGGAAAATTGTTAAACTCTGAGTAAATGTTTTCATATCACAGCCAAACATTTTTATTATAAAATGTCAGAGGAACAAAACTGCATAGTTCCAAAAATATGCTTTTAAACATTTGTTGTGAATAAAAAGAATAAACTGTTTAATTATTTGTCCATGTTCCATCAAAATTATGGTTTCACACTTTACATAATTCCCAGTCACACCTGTGACAGTTTGTTTTAAACTGACCAGCTAGTTAGTATAGAATAAAATGAAGAGTGCATTTAGTAACCAACAACATCATATCAGTTTCTGAAATGGAAAAAGTCTGTTCTACACAAAGGAACAGGCTCATGTATTTGGATGGCACATGTTGGATTTATACTTTTCAGTTACATTCAATACTTTTAAAATGGGGTGCTTATGAAATGTGAACCTGACTGTAATCAGAATTATGACATCTTCACATGTGATTTTACAATTATTATTCACCAGTGCTGATCACAGTGGCTCGCAGCGCAGACGTTCTCCACATGTTCTTCTATCTGTTGTTGGTGAGTTTGGCAGTCAGGTGAAGAGCTCTGTATAATCTGCTCTGGCCTCTCTCTGTCCACATGCCTGTAGCAGGTACTCCTCTTCTCCAGATGAGCTCAGCGGCTCCACCTAGTGCCAGAAAATGTAGAGTTACACATTGGCTTAAATGGAGATTTGAGGTAGAGGGGGGAGACCACCCTCTCAAACTCCAAACCGACCTGTAGCCAACACTTGAATAGTGTCATCAATATTCAGTATGGTGTGAGTAGCTGAGTACTGATATGTGAAGGTGTGAAGTACAATAATATCGAGCGGTTCTGTAGTGATTTGTGTTAGCTGTGAACGCTGTATGGCATGTATTGTGACTCTCCTTTCTTTTGTTTATCGCGTATGGAATGCACTCAACGGCCCCAGTCTATTTAAACCTAATGACTACCCTGCAAGTCGGTTCACTCTCCGCCTATGACTGGCATGCATGTGGATGTGACATGTTTTTTTGTTAATAGGCGTGAGATGCCACACTGTTTGAACATTATCACCATGTTAACTATCACATTGAGGTTAGAAGCATCTAATTTATTCCACATACATAAAGAACATAATTTATCAATTCAATATGAGAGTGAGCATTACATTTATAATGTTCTCTATAATTTGTTCTCTAAAATAACTATAATCAATTCAATGTAACATAGCTCATTTGCCATAAAACATACACATAATTCTGGCCACATACTTGAAGATTTGGGGCCGATTTGCAAAGATCAGGTGGGGTGGGGGTGTTGCGTGGTTAAAATAGAAGAATATAGAAGCATTTTCACTAGTGGTCTCAGACTTTTGGACACCACTGCTTATATGAAAGAAAGACAATAAAATACATGATCAGCCAAAACCTTTCCAGCATACAGCTCTATTGGTCAAGGGCTGATTATAAAACTTTGTTTTAAACCAAAAAGAATTGTATATCAATGGATTTATATGAACATTAGGTTGCATTTTATATTATGATTTCACTGCAGCACACAATAGACACCAATATCAGGACACCATATTGAATTTTACACAAGCTTGTATAGTGTTTAAAATGGCAAGCACCATATAAAGGTCCTACAACTCACAATGTAGGGTTTTTTTTGGACAACTGGCATGTTGTTAAAAAAAACAGTACAAACCATTGAACACACTATACGTCTGTCCCTCACAGCCTGAAGAAATAGTTTTGGATAGTTAGCCTGAGTGATGTGTGCAGTACATTACCTGATGATATTCCACTAGTTCACTGAGTGATGTGAATTTGATCTGGTCTCCCAGCAGCATGTAGCAGTTCTCTGAAACATCAATCAGCAGGTGCTTGATTCCCTCTTTGGAGCAATAGGAAAGCACATATCCAAATATCCTCTCACTAACATGCACCAAGAAGAGCCCAGGCTCGCCATCGTTCAGTAGCGCCTCTGCCTGTTCACGAGATATTATACCTGCAGGTAATATGAGATTATGTATATTATAGGAAACCCAGCAGCATTCTGTATAAATACAGATGGCAGCAGTTCACACCACAGTAATATTTATAACGTTTACATTTACCATTCACTGATCTAACCAATAAAAAAAAGCAGTAATTCATTTCTTTTTCTTTTTTGGGTGGGGGTGGGGTTGGGGGAAATGTTGTAACTATCTAACAGATATTAGTAAAAAAAAAGGTGTTGGGAGAAATCACATTCGTCTCTGTGTCCGCCCTAGTCAGTCACAGAGTCAGGGTAGTGGCCCACACATGTTGGCCAATCCAAAATGCCCTGTGTTCTGAACTATTTTGAGTCAAGTCACCCTTATTTCTATAGCACTTAATACAATACAGATTGTTTCAAAGCAGCTTCACAGCAACAAATATAGCTGCAAGCAGCAATTAAGTGGCCAAAAAGTCAAAATGAGGAGTTACACAAACATGGCTGGGAGCATCAGACCAACTGCAACATTGAGTAATTAAAGACATTTTTAGATTATTTGTGGCAAAACGACAGAAAAAGCACAAATACAATCACTATTAATATGATTTAATTGCTTATCACTTTTGACCAATAGGTGGCCAAATTGATGTTGTGTGGTCAGTGTGAGGAAGCAATGATACATACAAAGTTTGGTGTCAATATGCTCAATATGCTGTTACAGCCTCAGAAACAGCTTGGCACCATGCCTTCTGTTTCGTTGATGCGTTATTCGAGAAAGGTTTGGTCTCACTGAAAATCTTTTTTTTTTTTTTTTATGCCAGCAAGGTCTCACAATGATTTGAGCTGATTTTGGTGTATATCGGACCAACGGTCTAGGAGTAGTTTAAAAAGGTAGGTTTTCAAAGAAATTCAAAATGGCGGACAGCAATTTCAAATGTATATGGAATTGGTATCATTGTTCTAGGTATGACTCAGGCAGTGCGTCCTAATTTGCATATAACTGATATAAATCGTGTGAGAAGCGTGTTCACACTGAAAATTCCAAAAAGAAAAAGTGCACTATAAATACCCAGATGATGCACTGAATTGTACTTAATTAACCGAAAAATGAAGTGTGGAATGTGCTTCATGCACTCAACTGTCACAGCTTTAATTACATAGCTATCAGACTATGATGTTGAATGATAAAATAACCGTATAAAATGTATACACTACACAGCTGAGTACATAGTGCATAAGTACATAGTGTATAAGTGTATAGTGCATCATTTGGGACACAACTACAGAATCTATTAAGACAATTTTCATGAAAATAAAATGAATCAAAAGCTATTAATATATATATATTTAATTTCATTATAATTTCTGACAGAATCAAAAGAGACCAGTTTTATGATTTTTGGGAAAACCGTTCAGAAGTTGTACAAATATACAAAAAATACAAAATTAACAAAAATCTCCTGACCATTATGTGGCGCTTTGCCGAAATGCAGCAAGTAGCCTCAGGTCTTGTGATGACGTACCAAGTTTGGTCTGAATATGCTAAATTTCATCAGGAGATACAGCCACACATTCATTTTGGAGTTCTGTTCATAAAATTCATTTGCACAATATTTTGAATTGTTTGTTCTTTTTAAAAAGTTTTTTTATAACTTTTAGCCAGCAAGGTCTAAATAGGATCTAAACCAGTTTTGGTGAAAATCGGACAAACCACCTAGGATGAGTTTGAAAAAGTAGGCATTTACGAAAATGTTCATGATGGAAAATAATGTCATAGCGTGCAATCGAAAATAATCTTGAGCCAAGAAATTAGATGAAAAAGCTCTTATGGTTCAAAATGTATTAGCTAAATACGAGTGCAACTTTGGACAGTTGGTGTTGCTATAGGAATTAAGTTAGAGACTTCAAATTTGCTGTGGTTAATGTTCAGACTGTCTTCTATCTGTGTGCCAAACCCACAAGCGGTTCTATGGGCTGCCATAGACTTCAAGAGCAGAAGAAAATTAGAAGAAAACTGATCCGAGGTGTGTATCACATATAAGCAGTGTCTATGCAGGTGCTTAGTCCCTAATTATCGAGTAAAGTTCATCAATAGTTAAATGAGTTCAATTCATCTATAAAACAGCTCTATAGAAGAGAGTGTCATTATTCACTTTGAGTCAGTTCAGTGTTGATTTAATTCAGTTTAATAACCGTATTCAATATTCATCAGTATGAAACAAAGCTATAAAGTAGCTCTGCTGGAAACAGTGGCAGCATTATCCAGCTCAATTCAGTTTTGTTCTCATCCAATAGTGTCACTGCAGTCAGACTGACGATATTACTGAATATTAAGTGTCTTTTAAACCCCAGCTAAGCAAGCCAGAGACGACAGTGGCAAGAGCTAAAACTCCACCAGAAAAGAACCTTGTTGGTTCTGCCAAGTTTCTTTGAAGAGTGTGATTTTGTAGAGAGGACAATACGGATGGTCTAGATGTTGAAGTGAAGTGAACAGCTATAGTCTGTGTTCTTTCTTACCGTGAAACCAAGGGGCGATTCGGCTCTGGTCACGCTGGAATCCTGCTCTGAGGGGCAACTGCTCCTCCTGGAACCAACGAATAATATGATCTCGACTAGACGTTGACACTGAGCGTCGCATACCACCCTTCCTGCCATTCAGAACAGAAGAGACATTTGATCACATCTTTGTCAAAATCCTGGACCATCAACCAAAATGCATCACAACCCGAGCAACTGAAGCTATGTGAAAGATATTTAACCAGGTTAAGACATTGAGCTCCATGTAGTTCATACAATAGACATTGAGCTCCACAAATAGCCCAAATTTGGTCTGTTAAACATCTTCTACTGTATAACTGAGGAACTTAAATGGAACTTAAATCTTAAGAATTGACAGTGATGTGTTGAGGGGAAATCCTTGTCAAGATATGTAACTGCACAGTCTTCAGTACAACATTCCTGAGATGAATATGACTAATGAATGAAAAGACACATGACGTACAATATATCACTATTAATAGCATGAGACAGGTGGCATTCCAGTATCTAAAAATGAAAGCATGTACTTAGATAACAGATTATTAAATAGTTTGTTATATTTATATTTAAATATAAGGGTGGGTGAAAACATGATTGCAATATTTTGTCACAATACTGTTATTGAGTTACATGCATATTTTTGTGACAAGGTAGATAAAGCAAAATAAACCTGAATACTGATTCAATTTACACTCCATAATTTCTCTTCTACTAAAATCCAAACTCAGAACAAGCACAAGAATGCAATTTAATACAGTTTTACCACAAGTTTAGATTTTTTAAGAGGTAAGAAAACAAATACCTTTATTAAGCAAGGACACATTAAATTGATCAAAAGTGACAGTAAAGACATTTTTACAAAATATTTCTATTTCCAATAATTACTGTTCCTTTTAAACTTTCTATTCATCAATAATCCTGAAAAAATGCATCACGGAAGCAGCACAACTGTTTTTAATACTGATATTAATAAGAAATGTTTATTGAGCAGCAAATCAGCATATTAGAATGATTTCTGAAGGATCATGTGACACTGAAGACTGGAGTAATAATGCTGAAAATTCAGCTTTGATCACAGGAATACATTACATTTTACAATATATTCACATAGAAAACAAATAGCTATTTTAAAATAGTTTTTATTACTTTAAAATTGAGACTTCCAAATGTTTTTAAAAAAAATATTACGACCCCCAAACATTTGAATTGTATTGTGTGTTTACTAGACATAAAGAATAGCTAGATCATCGCATTATAACCCAGATATTGATATAATATCATATTTATGGGTCTCTTCTGATTCCCATCCCTATTCATATATCCTCAGTCCTGTCTGGTTTAATGTTCACATGCAAATAAATTCTTTTCTTTTTTAGAAATCTGAATAATACAACATAATTAATCAAAATTATGTAGTGTAAACACCATATTATATGTACAGTTCTTTTAGATCTGCATGTCCAAACGAAAGTAGCTGTTTATACAAAAAAAAATTCATCGACGATTCCATGCAAACATTAAACAAAATGAACATAAATCAATATAGAGATGTGTGACAGCACCATAAGAGCCTCATGATCTCTGCGTGCTGCTGTCAGGGACATGAATGAGCATGAATACTGTTAAATTACAGTGCAATTACTACAGTTAAACTCAAATAAATGTCAAGAGCAAGCATTTACAGCATTTCCACAAGAGAATAGCAGATAAAGAACAAGCAGTTCTTCACAGTTCATGTGGAATATGCTGATTACTGGAATACAGAAATATTCCAGTGGCAGGGGAGTATGTAAACTTAACTTTTATTATGTAAACATGGCCGTTATGACTGATGATTATGATCTTTCAAATCATCAGCTCTTCTGTTTCATTATCTCATTATTGTTAAATTATTGCCACACAAATCAATGACACTGGCTGTGATGTGAACCATATGACAGGACTCACCGGCTGATGGCACTGCTGGTGTTTCTGGGTTTGGGTTTAGGTGGAGCGGTTGGGTTTGTACTGCCGAAGGCCTTTGTCATGGCCGCTACACGTCCTCTTTCTAGAGCCTTCACTGAGCGCCTGCGGTGGTCCTCGATCGTCTGCTTGGCAAGAGATCGTCTGCGCATGTCTGCGGCTTTTGACTTCTGCACTGGAACCACATATGCAAAATCACACCAGTTTTTCCTATTGTACGGCATACGCATCACTGAGAAAACAACACAAACAGAACCGCAGAAAACAAAACTTCCCTATTCAGACTAGAACTGTCGTGTGTCACTCCTCACGAATCTCACAAAAGCAGTCAGTTATTGCTTTTTGTAATTCTCATTATTCTCCATAATGATTTTTTATTTATTTATTTTATTTATTTATTTAAGTTTTTTTTTACCATATTGCAGAAAAAAAATGTTTCAATGTTTATATGAGTATTTACTGTATACATCATAGTAATATTGTTTGTACTGCCTTTATGCTGATTTACATAAAAGAAAAAAAAAAAAAAACTTTGCTCAAATATTGTTACTAAAGTAAAACATTTTACTGTATTACAGTGCTGAGAATTTGTACAGTGACAATAATGAGAATCACAAACAATCTCAAAAGTATATTGGGCAGATAACAAAGAATTTTGATGGATTTTCAACAACAACAAAAAAATCTTTATTAGGTTTATAATTTTTCATTTTTTTGATATGTGACTTTGTGTCATGTTTTTGTGTGTGGTGTAGATTATATGGTCAGGGTTTTCTTTACATGTCTGCTGCCAGTCCTTGTCTTGCTCATCATGCGTCTGTTTGCTGCTCTGCACCTCCCTCAGGCTCATGTAAATCTGCTGCTTCCTCTCCTGCTCCAACCTTCTCAGATCCTCCTCAGCCTTACGTCGCTCCTCCAATTCCAGCTTCTGAGAGAGAACAAGCCTCCAGGGTCAGCAAACCCAAACACTTCTTAATTTGTTTAAAAACAAAAGACTGAGATGATGAGGGTAGCTGGACTGAATGTTTGTGTGGTGGCAGTACCTTGAGTTCCTCGTCTGCTCTTCTCTGTTCCAGAGCTGCAGCCTGTCTGGCCTTCAGCTGGACTTCCTGTTCCGACAACACAACCTGCTCCGGTTCAAGATACAGTCCAGAGAAACGCTTCTCCAGCTCAGCTTCTTTCTTAGCCCTTTGCAATTATAAGGGAAAAACATAAAATTATACAGGCCACTTGCACAGGTTATTAGAAATCATTAATTATTCACAGAGCTGAACAGGAAATGTTGCTCTGAGAAGAGACTGTGAATGTCAGGACGTTCATTACAGGTAAATTCCTTTAATGTTCTCACGCAAAAAAAAATTCCTTTTGCTCACTGTCATACTCTTGATGTCAACGTGAAAAGAAAAGAAGTAAAACATGTTTTTCCATGCATTTTCCATGATATGAAAATCAGGCAGCTATCAGTTTGTGTTGGATTTAAAGCATTAGTTCACCCAAAAATGAAAATTCTGTCATTAATTACTCACCCTCATGTCGTTCCACACCTGTAAGACCTTCGTTCATCTTTGGAACACAAATTAAGATATTTTTGATGAAATCCGAGAGGTATGACTCGTCCATAGACAGCAATATAACCACCACTTTCAAGGTCCAGAAAGGTACTAAAGACATCGTTAAAACAAGTCAGCGTGACTGCAGTATTTCAACTTTAATTTTATGAAGCAAAGAGAATAGTTTTTTTGCGCAAAACAAAAATAATGAATTTATTCAAAAATATCTTCTTTTCTGTGTCATTCTCATACATTGTTTACGTCAGAACGCCGACTCATTATTGGCCGGCTCCTGCATCAGCATCGCATGCATCGTGCTGCTCACGTGATCAGCTTTGGCCAATACTGAGCCGGCATTCGGACGTAAACATGGAAGCCTTCACTGTGCTTGCTGCATCAAATGCGTAAGGATAATGACGGAAGAGAAGAGATTGTTGAATAAAGTCGTTATTTTTGTTTTGCTTTTGCGCACTAAAAGTATTCTCATCGCTTCATAATATTAAGGTTGAACCATTGCAGTCACTGTTTTAACGGCGTCTTTAGTACCTTTCTGGACCTTGAAAGTGGTGATTATATTGCTGTCTATGGACATGTCATATGCCTCTCGGATTTCATCAAATTTGTGTTCCGAAGATGAACGAAGGTCTTCGGGTGTGGAACAACATGGGGATGAGTAATTAATGACAGAAATTAAATTTTTGGGTGAACGAACCCTTTAAGCCCTTATTTCATACTGCAGTTGTTTGATGTTGCATAAACAGTTACGTGGCTTTGTCTGGATAACAGAATGCATTTGCCTCATGTTAAATAGAAGCCTTTTCAGGTTTGCACATGGCGGTTTTGCCCTTTTACTCAGTGCAGTTTATCTACAACACACATTGCATCATGGAAATACAAACCATATATGTTGTGTTTGCACTGATATACACCAAAACTAGTTAGGCAGTGATTATCATAATCTCACATTAAGAAGTGCCTCTAAAAACAGAAACAAATAATAATTTTAACGTCAGTCTGAAAGTCCTGCTAAAAAGAACAAGCACATGAGAAGGAAGTGAACACAGTAGCGCACAAGCCCTGTGCTGACAACATTCCATTAAACTGGTCAAATATTTAACTAGTGTTGACTGAGTTGATTACTTTGTAGTTTATGCCAAACAATACATTTTCAGAGTCAAAAAACTTAAACTAAACAAAATGTTTAAGTTGAAGCACTAAAATTAATAATTGGAAATAGATAAAAATTTAACTAAACTGAAATAAAAATAAACAAATGTAAAAATAAAAGCTACATTCAAAATATAAATTAACTACTAAAAATAACAATGATTGTCAAAAATGATTCTCATGATACAGTATTTTCCAGTATTACATTTAACATAATTTTTTGAAAAAACAAAACAAAAATCGGCATAAATTAAAAGCAGTGCAGTAAATAATAGCATTATATATAGTGACTTTATAATTGTAATCATATATAGTTGTATGCTTGTGCTATATGAATGAACAATGTGCATGTTTCACCTGAGCTGCTCAGCCTCTCTCTGCGCCTGCAGCGCTGCTCTCTCGTTCATGATCTCGTCACAGATTTGATCGTACGGTTTGTCGTCACTATGTTCTCCCATCACCCAAACCCACACATCATCATCCAGACCCTTCATCCATGACACACACTTTCCTGAAACTGCATTCAGCACAAACACATTTCACAACATGTGCCATTGAATAAACAGAATTTGACCAGAACTAATAAATATCTACGTGTCTACACCAGATGCGACAGCTACCGTTGCAAATCCATTTGTTCTGGTCAGAAGTAGCATGAGCGCTAGAAGTATGTCAGAAACAGAACAAAGCATCAGTTTACTGTCATATCAAGCATCCAGTGTAGACAGCATCAACTGATTATAATGGCTTCTATTCACTTTTGTCGCATTGTGCCACTCACGTCTGGTGTAGACACAGATTAAGAAAAGGACTGAACATGGGCTAAGATTTATACAGCACAAAGCTATGATGTGTTGACTTTGTCTCTCTTCAAGAAGAGTGTCATCCAAAATCACAAATGAGATCTCTTTAAAGTCAACATGAATTGCTGTTCGCAACCCATTTTGCTTCCTAAGCCAATGTAGCACAGAACTTTGGAAACTGATTGGATAGTGAAAGACTGCACGAGACACTGCATGTCTATTATTTAACATTATCCAATAGTCCATGAGAAAAAGGAAAGCTGTTTCAGAGGAAGATTTTGATTTCTGTTGGCATTCTGATTTCATGTTGACTTTTTTATATATCACTTGTTTCTCCTGAACAGGTTTATTATCTTGTTTAACAAACTTAAAAGGCTGGAATGCACTACATGCTTTTAAAATCTGAACAGATTTTAAAACACTAGGCATCACTTTGTAAATAGTTGCAGTGGAAAAACTGGGCATCATATACTAAACGACCAAGGATCATACACTACCAGACATCAAGTCATTACAAACACAACAAATTCACACAGAAACACATGCTTTGTTTCTAGGAGACACGAGAAAAATGAAAACAATGTGTTCTAAAATCCTCCGACTGGATGGAATCTAAAAAATTCAGAGTCTGTGACCATCATACTCTACTTTCTGTGAGATCTATTAACTCAAATCTGCAGACTGGCTCTGACTTTCGCCAACTATCCAGAATGTAAATCAAGTTGTGTAGTGTATTTCAGCCTTTAGACCAGGTGTGTCCAACCCTGCTCTGGGAGAGCTACCATCCTGCAGATTTCAGCTCCAACCCTAATTAAACACAGTGAACCAGCTAATCAAGGTGTTCAGGGTTGCTTGATAATTACAGACAGGTGTGTTGGAGCAGGGCTGAAACTAAAGTATGCAGGACGGTAGCTCTTCAGGAGCAGGGTTGGACACCCCTGCTTTAGACAATTCCAGAAATCCATCAATTTCTGGTAATACATATGACAAATCCTCTGCCCTGTATATTCACATCTTAATGACAGTAAGGATGTGGAAATAGAAACCTTTTTTGACTTTCACACATGCAGCTTCCTCCTTCTCCAGCCGTGTCTCTCTTTCTCTCCATTTCCTGATCTGTTCTTCTCTCATCTTAAAGAACAGCACCTGTTTCTGTTCCTCGTTCAGCTCGGCCAGCAGCTCTGGCTCAATGTACATGTCAGCCAGTATCTGCTGCAACATCTTCACGTCTCAGTAACACACAGCTCAGAGAACTTCAACAGAAGGGAATGTCCGTCTCTTGGTCTCCGTGGGTTTGGACTGTGTAAAACAGAACCATTTCATGATACAAAAGAAACAACACCACTGGTCATGCAGAGTAAATTATGACCAATGGGTAAACTAGGGCTGATAAGAGTATTTAGAGACAGAAACATCACCAAACATACTATATAAATGTGACATTTCAATGGGTTTGGTAATTTAGCTTTAAATTAACTTAAATTATTATATTTTTAAAGGTGTGTAATTGTTAAATATAAATTTGATAATTTGCGGTTTAAACCTGGGTTTCAATTATACTGTAATGTTAAATGGCTATTAAAAATAATTTAATTATCCCCACAAAAAATAAAAAAATAAAAAAATAAATAAAATTAATTACATTGGTAAGAGGCATGAGTAGGCCTATCAGTGATGGTCTTCATAGTACTTAGTAAAACACAACAACAAAAAACCCCAAAACATAGTATTACTATAATACTTTTAGATGGAAGTTAAAATATAATATGACATTAATACATAAAATTAAAAAAAATTCATAAACATACAGTACAAGTGGAAATCAATTCTGCGAATAAAATTAAAAGGTTGATATCGGTCAATCTCGACACACATATTTGAACAACTAACAAAAATATGATACAGTCAGAATTCGATTGTAAAGAAGAACAGGAAGCAGGACAAAAAGCCGTCAATCAATTAATGCTACATCGAAACCAGTCTGACACACTTACCGCTCGAAGGAAGGATTTACACACTCTTTACTCGCTTGACGATCAGTGCAGCACATCAGTGGTGTGTCTATGAAGAATCCAGACCAATCTATGCTGACTATAAAGCTTCATGTCGGTTAGAACACCTGACTTTTGAAGAAACCTGTAGAGAAAGGTAATGTCGAGTGAAGTCTGTGGTAATGTACACACCCTTAACTCAACCCTTGCAGCTCAAACTGAGTTACCTCCTACACTCCGGCTTCGTACCGGCTGTGAAAGACGCATTCAGTTTCATAAAAGGCGCTTTATATGCAGCGATATTATATGGTATTATCAGCGTTACTAGACCTGCTAATACTAATACAAACTAATAACAAAAAACGCCGTCAAACTCACATTTCTACATGCTGCTTTAAAATATTTAGTCCAATCTGATCGTGTTTTCAGCTGCTGTAGTAGGGTCTACTCTTCAGCTTTCTTTCCCACGTTTGACCACATTTAAATGCAATGCCCTAATAGTGCAGATGATGACCAAAATGTGCAGATTCATAGTGACGTCTGACACGGATTGAAGGAATTCTGACCCTGAAATGATGTGACTTTCAACTAAGAAAAAACAGGAAAGAGAGAGAAAGAAAAACATAAATATAGCTTGACCATGATCCAGGCTATATTTTACATTTTGTTCATTACAGCATCCATTAGCTTTGAAGTTTCTTGATTTGTATAAGGCTGTACAATGATTTCTTCCAAGAGTTGTGAAGAACAATGTGCACTAGGTGGCGCACTTGTCACAAACCGCCAGTGAAACTGACTTGATACTTCTTGGTGCCTTTTAGGCCTATGCATGAAGTGCTTGCATATACACAAGAAACGCACACTTCACATAAAACATCTCATAATGACACAAAAAATAATTTTACATTGCATCAGAATAAAACTAATTGATAAAAAAAAGTGAGATAAATAAATAACGTGAAAATTAGACTCGACAAATACGATTAAAATAGTTCCTCACAGTGCCATTGTAAATTGACAGGTCGTGGTTTAGCGTGGTCTCTGCCATTTGTGAAACAAAAATGTGAATTAAAAACAAAAAAGATGATAAAACACGCACAAGATGTTTTCTTTTTACTCTGTCTTAAACTTGTTCCAGGCATTTACATAAATGAGCAATCACAAAGTGATTAAAAATTATATATTAAACATATGGGAAGTGGTTTTGGTTTGAAGGTCTATTTGGTTCATATTAATTACTTGATAATGACAGTGTTCCTTATCATTACTTCAAAAAGCAGTTTCCTGAAGGTTATTACAACTTTTTAAACATGTGGATAAAATCTGATCTTCAAAATGGATCCATCCGTTTCAAATAACTTGCAAAATATCATCACATTTGTTGAGAAACACATCTGCTTGCCAGGGTCAGGCCATGGGTTTGCAGTTCCCTAGGCAAGACTATGTAACAAAAAAAAAAACATCAATAGCACCAGTGCAAGTGTGATGAGTGGTTTCTTTTTAAAAGATAGCACAAGAAATAATCTTTCTATATATAGTGTGTCACAGTGTGTTGTGCCTGTATGTATTAGCATATATTTTAGGTCCCATAGCTGGTTATTATTTAATGTTTTAACATTTTTTTAAAGAATCTTTTAGCTTTTTTTTTGGCAATTCATTAGTCCTGTGGAGTGACAAAGGATTTCTTTTTTCAGAATCAAATATTTCATGTAGTTTCCCAATTAAAATGAGTTCATAATAACAGCATATATACAAGACTTAAGCTAAAATGCATGTTTGAACTGATTCATCTGAAAGCAACTTGCACTGAAATATCTTAAAATATGCAACTGTTTTGTCTCAAGATGCACACCAGTAATATTTTTTTCTAAGACACATTCATAAAAGTTACTTAAATGCCCTAATTGAACTAAGGCCTAATCCTGGCTTAGGCTAAGAACCGTGAAACCGGGCCATAAAATAGTTGATGAATTACAGCTTGTCATCTTGCAGGACACTGCTGTCACTTCAACTATACCGACATAACTATGTATTAGGGCAATAAGGTATTAATATATATGTGTGTATTTTCTTAATTAAATGTATTTGCAAAAAAATTACATTAAGCTGCAAATTAAATATAGCTACAATGCAGCTGGTCCGAAACAGCAAGTGTCAGTTCTGTCACACTGACCCTGGGTCAGCGGACTGTTCTTATATAGTTGAGCACTGTAAGTGCAACAGGTGTAAACAGTTGAGGCAGAACTATCTGCAAAAGTGAATTTTGCTTAAAACAGATTTTGTGCAAAAATCAACAACAAAACTAAACTGGAATAGGTCTTTTACATAGAAACCCAGAAACCTTTAAAAAGTTTTGTTTTGTTTTTTTCCCCCCAGATAAGTTTCCACCAATGCCACATAGCATAAATCAATTATGCAAATTATTACCATTTGCTGCTTTTATTTATGCTGTTGTTGCTGTGTTGCTTTTTACAATTAGGCTATTTTCATGTGGTGATATATCACTTAATTAAAACATTTTTCTGAGTTATCTATCACCTTGAATCTGAAGCTATGATCTACTCATTTATTATGGACTATCTTGTGGTTCACTAAGTGTAGGTACAAAGTCTGGGATTGTCATTAATTTAGTTTAAAAATGCATTCGAGTTATTGCTCAAAAACCTTAACAGTTTTACACTGTTGATTTTTACATCAACCACTATTTGTTCAGATATTTTCAAAAACACTCTAAAAACGTTTGCAATAGTATAAGTTTAAGGAAGAAGGCATTTCCTGCTTCATGCTGGAATGGAACTCTGTAATTTATCCATGTTTATATGACGCTGTGATTTTATCTTGCTGGGTCTTCATGTGGCCTTGGATGTTGGATATATCAAGGGTGTAATTAGTAGTGATCCATGATGGTTTACATATTTGGCCCGTTTGATGTCAGCAGTGTTTCAGCATGAGCCGATCGCTGGCTGATTTGTGCTGCAGATGCAGTTGGCTGGAGGGACAGTGAGGGGAAGTTATCACAGACTAACAACTTTGATCAGGGGTACTTCACAATACTGGACAGAACAGAGTCATTCTGAAAGCTGAACATGCAGTTTCTGGTGGTAGGGCTTATTATAGGGGTTAAGTCTTAGAAATGCACCAATGTAATTTGGTAAATTGTGGAACTTCTTTAAACCAGATAACTGAGAATATATTTGGCTGCTGTCCTGGCTGCATGTAAACTCTTTATATTAAAAGCTAGATTGGAAAGTCATTGAGATGGTCTACCTGCCCTAGTGATGTCTGTTTTGAGCAGAACAAATGGTGCAAACTGCTAGTGCAGGCAATTATTGGAAAGGCTCTCATTTTCATGATTTAAAGCTGTTGTTGTGTGTAATTTTATGGATGTATCCCAGTCAGCATTCAGATGCTGATAGTTTGACTTCCTGAAGAGTGTCAACTTCTGCCATTAATGGATGTGGGGGGGTGTATGTCTGCTACCTGTATGTCTGTCCAATAGAAGACTCTGGGTGGAGCAGAATAGAGGTAAATGTTCATGTGTGAAATCCATGTTGACAAACAGAAAGCTGTTTGGTTTGGAAGTGACTTCTGTGTGAGCTGTGCTTCATACATCACTACAGTATTGACAATAGACAATGGATCTTTTTTGCCTGCAAAATGTAGCTAATGTGACCGTACCTTTAAGTTTAAGTATCTTTGGTTTGCTGCTGATTTGAATGCAGTCATATTAAATCACGAAAGTGAACTGCTATTGGTGACATATGATTCGATAAAACTGTGTTTGTGTGTGTTCTCACTCACTGTCCTGACAAGCTTGACTGAAACACTGCAGGCCGAGAGAATGTATATCCAGGAGTGCGCATAAGTGGTACTCAGGTATATCATTTGGACGTGTTTTTCGCTTGCCAATTAACACATTCAAACTTTTTTTAAAGCGGAAGAAGAGACGAAAATCGGGACTCGCAAGCTGTTATCTGTGCACACAGCCTCACACCCCCGAAACCCGTGCACGCAGAGAGACAGACTCAGACTCAGACAGCGACAGCGTTCGAACACCGAATTAGTTCCTCTTTCGCCTTTTACTCGCACCTGAACGGACACATACACACAAAATTATGTCAAAATACCTGTCTCAGCAAGTAGCCTATTCTCTCAGTTATGTCATAAGTGAACAGTTGAGAAAGAAACCAGATGTGTGTCAGTTATTCGGTCCGTGCTTTCCTTCCTAAAGTGACAGCAGCCTTTGCTGATGTCTGTGTCATTATTGTTAGTAAAAAAAAAAAAAAAAATCATTACCATCATCTACCAAGTTTGAGAGAAAAGAAGATAGTGAGGAGAGCAGTCAGGAGGAAAGTGATGAGGACAGCTTTTAGGATAAGTGTCGCGTAAAGTGTGAGTACCAAGCAACTTCTCCAGGTGCTCCTCGAGAACCAGACCAAAAAAGTTATGTGCACCCCTGTGTATATCGCATTTCTTAAGCAGAAATGTACTCCCGCATTCTTTAGAACATTTGCAGTACATTTGCGATAGTTGCAAGTGCCGTTATGTGTTGACTTTTTTGAAAACAAAACCAAAGGTACAAAAAATGAATATAAAAGTGAGGTATCGCTATGCCTGCATCGTTGTTACCAAGCAACAAGGAGTAAACAGTTGCTGCTTTGATGATGCAAATGGACCGCGTTTTGGACACAAATATTATAAGGTGAACACAACTCAGCGGGAGCAGGAGGTGCAACCAAACTCTGTTTGGACCAGGCAATCATACCATGTGTGAAAGCACCCAAATACAGTATTTATGAAGTCCACTCATTTAATAGTAAAGCCATAGACATTTCACGGCCAAGTACACAAATGGTTGTCCAATGCATTGTGATTTATGCATTTTTCCCCCAGCCATAGTCACCCTTGGTTTGCTTACTTGAGGCTTAAAGACATAACCCTAACCCATATCCCAATAATCTTGTTTCCTCCAGTGGAAGTTTACATATGAGCAACTGCTCCATGCTACAACCCCGCAATAGAGCATTGGGTCACATTATTGAGTTCAACCAGAAGGGAAGGAAGGTCAAAGCTGTTGACATAACTAACTGCTTTAGATCTCAGGGAGCGACTAGAAGAGAAGGCAGTGTCTCAGTGACTGAATGGATCCTCTGTGCGTGATCTGAGAGACCTCAATGTCAGACTCAGCTGTCCCTTAAACCCTTAAAGAATGAGTGCTTGTATCTGAGTCCAAATAGAAAGAGTTTGAAATAGTGAGTGTTTTGTCTTTATCAGAATATGGTAATTGGAACAAATGTTGTCTTATTCTTCACAGGTCAAAATAATATTGTGTAGTTACAAAAGACATTCCCTCAGTTGATCAGCAAGCATTGTAAGTGTCTATGGCAGATGTGTCTAAGGCTCTGACACACCAAGCCGACAACCAGTGTCGGGCTGTCATTGAGCGTCAGTCAACTTTGTTTACAGTTGCAATCAAAATTGTTTAACCCCCTTAACCTGCGAGACATTTTGCTGCTGAGAACTAAATTTTATGAAAACAATTAATCAAAGGCATTAATACAAAATTTATTAATACACATTTGAGTGATTCTGAGAATGTAAAGTTGATGAAAAATGAAAAAAAATCAGACCACATAAACCTGTGGTCCATCCTGAAAAGGTGAGTGGACAAGCAGAGGTCAACAAATTGAGATAAACTCTGAACACTAACAAAGTCCCTTTAAGACGAGTCATTTCACTTGGCTGCCATCTTTGAAACACCAAATTCTCCAAAGCTGTTTGCCAAGCTTTCGCTTCAATTTCATATTTGAAATCACCAATGAAATCTGACAACAACTGTCTCATAAATTTTGTTTCAAAATGCTCGAATCATGACAAAAAACGGTATTATTCAGGCTGGATCAAGCTAATGCGCATGCGCAGTCCTAAATGCGCATCTCTTGTGCCTCATTTCCGTTACTTTTGGCACTTCTATTTTTAAGAGTGTAGCTGCAATATTATAATGCCAAACTTTTACATGAGCACCCCTCACTGATAGTGATGTAAAGAACTAGAATAAGACATCTGCAGATTTTGTCAGCAACTTTGTCAGGAAACAGTATGAAACTGGCACTGGAACTGTGACATTCTGTGAACAGGAACTTTCAGACTGAGAAGCTCATTGTATCATCAGAGAAACTCTGAGCATTTGCTAAAGTCAGCAGTGTCCTATCTGTAATAGAGCATACTGTATGTGAGATGGCAGGCATATTATGCAAATCTATTATTATAGAACTAGTTCAAGTAATGAGTCCTGATGCTCTTTTCACATCTCGAGCACAGTTTGACCCATTTCTTTATTTTAAGACAGTCTGTTTCTCAAATAATCTTCGGCCTCATATCAGCAGCAGGTTAATTTCAAAAGTAGAATGTCCTCATTTTCTGAACTGAAAGGTTCTGATGTAACCCAGTTCACAATTTCAGGCTAATTTTGATCACATTATCAGTCTTGTCTCCATTCTATTTGACAGGGGGACTGCATGAAAGAAGGGTCACGACAACATTGTCAGCATTTTCAGGTGACATACTAAACGCAGATTAAATTCCAGTGTGCTACCTTCTATTGCAGATATAAAAGTATGCAAATACTTGTCCTAGGCATTTATCTTGATTCTCCCAGAGCAGTGCCTGAAACACATAGCTCATAGTTACTGTATGAACACTTTTAAATGATTTAACATGATCTGACAGACAGGAAGCTTCATCATTAGTACTGTGAGGAAAAAAACAAAGCAAATAGTCACATGTAATAGTCTTAATAATACTTCCTGTTATATGTTAAATCAGAACAGAAGACACATGCTGATGATCTCAATGCATTCTATGCAGCAGGATGCAGGTATGATACTTTAATCAAATTTTAGTTTGTTCTGGATGACAATTAGTTTTGTCCTTTTAGTCATATTTCATCACTAAACATTGATGTACAGTACTGTAGGTTTAGAGGTGTGTTGAACTGTAAGATTTAAGATGTCCCACACTCAGCACCCTGCATTTATATTTATCCTTCATATATTGGATATAGCCATTTTGTAGGGCTGATTGTATAGCTGACTGTTTTGAATATGTTTTAATATGAATATGTTCCCTGTGAGTTCAGTAGTCATTTCTTTGCCGTTCACTGTGATGTGACTTTGACAGGCAAATACTCTGTACGTGGGAAGCATTTCACTCATTTACTCAAATCTCATTCGACTTCTCTTCTATAAAATATCAGCTTTTTAGAGTTGTCATGCTATAAAAATTAACTTTCTAGTTTCTAATTGTATGTTATTTATTATTGTGAATGGGTTTTTTTTTCTTTTTTCTCTCTTGTCCTGGTAATTTTTCTATCAAAACGTCATTACTTGATCTTCTGATGAAAAAACAGACTTCTCTGGTGATGTATGCAGAATTTTTCCAGTCATGGTTTACTTAAAGCTATCCACCCAGGGTCACGAAACCCCAGAACACATTTTTTTGAGATGTGAACAGATATGTACAGGTTGCATGTCACTGAAAACTCGAACAGCACTCATAAAGTTTATTAACAAGTGGATTTTTTCAGAGCAATTTTGTACTTCCAGTTTGAAAAGCAAAGTCGAAGCTACGTCACAAATCTGACGTAGCTTCGGGCCTCGAAGTGTGAAGATAGGCTAGCTTGGGCGAATCTACGTCACTGGGTTCTCTGCATTTATTCATGAGAAAGAGCTCATTCAGTGCAATCCCTGCGTATACATTTATAATTGTGGTATTATGAATGAGGAAGTATCATTTCTGTTGCTTCTCTCCCTTTGCCTAATACTGTCGTATAGGTGCTCGTTTCCTCAGTGCTACAAAAATGCGTTTCCCTGCGACGCGACCAGAGCTTTTGGTGCAGGCATTTGTTTTGCTGTTGTCCACGACCACAAATGGAAAATATGTTCGCATGCGATCGCATTACAGCAGAGAATTGAAATGTCACAAAAGTGCTGTTCATTCACCTCTTGCCTGCACGTGAGCCGTGTGTAAGTTTCCCTCAGCACAGTACCACGTGAGTGTTGTTAGTATTTTGCCCGCGATGCGGTCAGAACTGTAATTTGAATACGAACACGTGAAAAATACGATTGTTATAATAATATAATATAATCATATAATCATACACGATCAGTTTCAGCGCGGAGCTCCACGAGTTTAACAACTCTCGCCACGTTTATTATAGATCATATACAGAATAAAGTTTGCATTTCACACACTCTCCTGCACCAAACATGAACCAGCACGGTGTATGCACACATATTTCATCATGTCTTCTTAAAATTAAATATATGTGCAAACTGGACACTGACACAGTGGTGTCTGAACGTGTTAAAACTGAACTGTAAGATCTGTCACTACTTCTGTTTCATTGTGACTTAAAGTTGTTGAGATGATGCATCAGATCAAATATCACAATCAAAAATGTACATTTAAAAAAAAAAAAAGCAAGGTTTATACTAATATCATATGAAATTACATTTTTGAATATATGTTGATGAAGATGGTGTGTATGTCCAATCAATAATAACCATAGTTGTTATGCCCAATTATACAGATGGAGATAATATAAATAAAAGCTTTGTTGAAAAGGTAAAAAAAAGAGATGAGACACGATGACAAATATCACATGATATCCTATACAAAACTATTTTTGCACATTTTACAAAGACTAGTATGTGGGTGCACAATTAAGTTGCAAATTTACTTTATGTTGCCAGGCAAGCAAATGTCCCACCTTAAAGGGTTAGTTCACCCAAAAATAAAAATGATGTCATTAATTATTCACATTAATTATACACTGTAACACAGACATCTTAAAATAAAGTGTAACCAAATTCTCTTTTTTAAAATAAAACATTTCTCCAACTATATGTATGTACTGTATTTACCTGATTTTTAGTCACACACTGAAAAAAACAGTAAAATGAAAAGTAAAATTTATTTAATTTTTTTTCTTTGCACACATATTTTTTAAGTAAATTTCAAATATGCAATTAAGTAACCCTACTTAACTAAGTTAAGTAAAATTAACAAAGAAAATAAGTAATTGTAACTTGGCCAGTTAAAAAAATGGCCAGTTAAAGAAATTACTCAAAAGTTTGAGTAATTTCTACTTAGTTGAAGTTTCTTTTGCAATACATTTTACTCAAACAATATAACACTGAATTAAACCATGCTTTTAAAGTGTCTGCTTTACTTAGAAACATCTAAGTAAATAATACAATAGATATTGTGTAGACAGCATATCTATTTTAGAAGTAACGCGGCACACACAGGGACCTCAATACTTGGTACACAATGACGGTAACATTCGATGGATCGTTTTTGAGTGTGAATGTGCCATTTTGAGTAGAAAAATGAACACCAAATGTCACAAAATGTCAAGTTACCACATAACCACAAAAGCAATGATAAAACAGTGTAAAAACAGCTGGAAAACAGTGAAAAATTGACCTCATTAATTATTCAAGGCCCAGTGCAGGATGGGAACACCAGTATCAGAAAAGTTGAGTAGTTTTACTCAATTTTATAATGTTGATATTTACACTTTAATCTCTACAAACTTAAATAGAGTACTAATATAGAATTTACTTCGTTTTTTTTTTTTTTTCATTCTTGCCTGAACTAACTTTTTCATGTAAAAATTACATTTGTTTTTTCTGTAGTATTTACTTCACCATAAAATAATTTTTTTTACAGTGCAGTTTGGGTGGACCAACTATTAAAATCTGGGTGGACCAGTGCCACCCTGGCCCTTATGATTCTGGGACTTCTCCTATGTGACATCTCAGCTTTTCAGAGCCCTCGTACCCAACTCAAAAAGATTAGCCTCTCTTACAGGAAACTGGAGATCATCATCATGGTAAGACTTCCTTCCTCTGCGTCCAGTTGCAGTCACCCTCCAGGGTCCATCAGCGCCAGTCTCTTACCAGCCCACGGAAAGAGGACCCTCTGTTTTACCATCTGGAGAGCCAGAGAGCCTCTGCCAGGGGTCGCCAAGACCCGTCTATTCAAGGAGGTGTTTCAAAATATTAAAATATTAAGAGTGATTGCATTGACACTTGTAGCACCATAGTATTGGATTACTGTGCTTCTCAAGAAGAAACTACAGACTGGAGCTGTTCACTGAGAATTAAAATTAGGACAGCTGTCACAGTCGACACTAGATGGGACACAGAATTCCCTAATTGGATTTTACGTTAAGGGAATTCTGAAATCATGAGCCAGATGAGTCCTTCTGCTTCAGAAGGAAATTCTTCACTCTCACCGGTGTACCCCCAGCTCACTTCAGCTGCCAGAGTGAGCTTCCTCCATCCAGGAGCAGGATCGGACACCGTCAGGACTCCAGGGATCAAACCGAAACTGAGCCCCAAGCCTCTTGTTCTTCCACCAGCTCCTGCGATTCCAGTCATAAACCCAAGCAAGCCACGGCAGCCACACACCAGCTGGGTGCACAGTGCCAAACAGAAAGAGGAAGCTGGTGCTCAGAACAGAGCAAAAGGGAGCAGTAGACCCGAAAGGACGTCCTTTCTGTCCGCTGTCATTGAGCGCACCTCAAAGCTGTATGGAGACAGATACACACCTGTACTGCAACAGAGCTCCTCCAGGGAGACACCTGCCATGGAGTCTGCTGATTTGACATCACATCCTGATAAGGATGGCAGCGAAACTTCACCAGTGACGGAAGAAACACAATCTATTGCAACACAGATCACCACGATGCCTTCGGCCAGATTTCCTGTGAAGGTATATGTGCTTTTCACTAATGCTGCTTCTCTGTCTGTAGTTCAGTACACTGTATATTTATGTATATCTGATGTATATGTTGTATTATAGTTGATTTACTACATAACTGATTTTGAGTGATTGATTTGCATGTCTTCAGACTGACATCACAGATTTGTCTAGTCTGCTCAGTACTGTTTTAGACTGATTTGAAGAGCGCCTCTTTGGGACTTGAGCATTTTTGAGTATTGTTTGTTCCTCCACCCAGATGGGCTGATTACAGCTGATATCTGAATCCCATCTTTGCCATAGCTCACATTAAATGGACTAGAACCAATTTTCAACTTCCTCTTTTACATTTTTAGTTGGAGAATTGTACAATGGCCCTAAAACCTATTTGGACATTTAGTTCATACTTAAAATGAGTGAATGTAATTGCATGGAAAAAAATATCAAAGCAAGTGTCATTTATTGTAAAGCTAAATTTTAAGCAAAGTGTCTGAAGAAAAAAAAAAAAAAAATCAAGTTTGTGCATTTTGAACTCCTGTGATCACTTTGATAGGACACGTGTGAACTTGCCTTCATTATGACATGAAGTGTGATTTAGGGTCCACATACTTTTTGGGACACTGTATTCTCCCTTTAGAATTTCTTCCTTAAAATACGGCTGATAAATTTCCAAAACATTTTTGATTTTTAATAATTCATTTAACACCATTGTATCAGGTTTCGCATTCAAACTTGATTGTATCATGTGAAATTGACTTGAAACAGTTACTCTTCAGTTTCAGTCAAGTTCCTCAATCAAAAATAGAAAACTGAATTTGCAAAATGACCAATATATCAATGCAAACAGTGGCATGTAACCAAAGACCATGATCCAATATATGCAAAAGAAAATATCTGTACAAACCCTTGATTTCTATTTCCCATCATGCTTCACATAGGGCTAAATAGTGAGAGTAAATGTAGAAATAAACTGATATTTTATGCATCATTAATCTATTATTTTGGTATTTAAAGCTTTTATGTTGGTGCTTTTATGTTGGTGTTTCTGGGACTTTACCATGGTTAAAGATTAGTTCACTTTCAAATAAAAATTACCCCAAGCTTTACTCACCCTCAAGCCATCCTAGGTGTATATGACTTTTTGAGGTGTATATTGACTCTTGTTTCCGACAAAGACAATCTGAGAAATATTAATAAATATCCTACCTGCCCTATTCAACTTTTGGAACTGACGCAATGCCAGTTCCGTTTTTTTCGTAATTTAAATACGGAAGGCGGTCTGGCGGAAGCTACATATTTTACTTCATAACCTGTTAAATATGGATTTTTTTTTTTTTTTTTTTTTTTTACACAAACACATCGCTTCGCTTCAGAAGGCCTTTATTAACCCTCCGGAGCCATGTGGAATATGTTTATGATGGATGGATGTGGATGGAGACACTTTCTTCAACTCTCATTACTCATTTGGTAACGCATACTGCCATTATAAAGCTCGGATACGTCAGGATATTTATTAATATTTCTCAGATTGTCTTCGTCAGAAAGAAGAAAGTCATATACACCTAGGATGGCTTGAGGGAGAGTAAAGCTTGGAGTAATTTTCATTTGAAAGTGAACTAATCCTTTAAGTGTTGAGTATGTGTTTGGGTTGAGGACCTGCTAACAAGTGTTCAAGTTGCATAAAAATAAAACTAAATGGGAATGCCATGGATGTAACCAGTACCATCTTCTGGTTGCCAACACCTAACATGTAAAGAAAAGCAACCGTATATTTGTCTGAAAAGCTGACTCTTTGTCTGAACTTGATTCAATCATGGACAGTGGTTCCACATGACGGAAACATGTAAATTCAACTAAACTTAGATGTGTCCAGGGTGCTTGATTCAATCATGTTCATCCTACATGAAGTACTTGAGTAGGGATAACATGTTTTCGTCATGTGCAGGGGATTGAATCTAGTTCAGCCAAAGAGTTTTTTGAGTGTATGATTTAGTGTTTGTGCTTGGAAGCGTTCTTAGTAAATCAACACAAACATCACAATAAAATGAAGCAACACACATACATCAAAAGAGAAATAAATGACCATAGTGGAAAAATCTAGAGGTAAACAAAGACCTGGTGGTCAGTCAGATACTGATCAATTTTGCAGACACTTTTATCTTAAGCAGCAGACAGCTGCCTGGTTTCTAATCCTGAAGGTCATGATTATTTGGTTCATGTGTGTTTGACTGAGTTTGGAGGCAAACTCTACAGGTTGATTTAAAGTATTCATGTAATCGCACGTGTGCCTCCTGGGAATCAAAAGTGGATCATTGCAAGCAATTTATTAATAGGAACGAACAGTGTATTCGCAGTACATGTCACCAACCGCCATGTTTCATGTGTAGCTATATCAGGATACAAGCTAGAACAGAAGTGAAAAGTAGAGAAAGAGCGATCAAGACAAATGAAATGTGAAAATAAAATGCATCAGCACAGCCTTAACTTTGAGTAGGCCTGTATGTATTTAATTATTTGTAATAGTTTTACATTTTAAGTTGTTTAAAATGTATATAGGCTACAGCTATATCAAATATATAGCCTAATATTATATTATCACATTGGCCACACCACAAAACAGTTGCTATCAAAGAAAAGCCCCGGATATCCTCGAAGATTTAACATCTGGATTTAAAACAGTGTCATGCATGATGACGTCCGAGTGCGCGCACACGCCCTCACACAGGACTGTACCAACTGACGCCAGACTGAGGGGACGCGAAACAACAAGACACACACTCACATACACAGCGCTGCGCTTATATTGAGCTGAAGTAAATCACAGTGATGCTCAACATCCAGCTTTAAATGACTGTTGGTGAATGTAAATCATTCTGTCGGTGAGTTTCGTTGTTTGTTTTGCTGTTTCATTCAGTGTTTTGCACGATTTCCCGATAACTCGATTCACGCGCTTTCACTTCTGCCAATATTCACTGTTTGTGTCACACATTCAGTTTCAATCTGAACGCGATTGTTATGTGTTTGACATAAAACACACTTTAAACATGTTTACTGTTTATATGTGTAGCTGCAGCTGCTCGTTCACATCTAATAGCGAAGCTAACCGACTTTAGCAAAGGACATAAATGAGAATCAAATAGTGATTATGAGGAGGAGGAAGAAGAGAAGGACCACAGTGCGATTCTTCACTATATTCTGTTTTATCGTCTTCATTCAGGACGGAGCTTTGTTGTTGTTTTCTAGCTGGCGAGATGAACGATGATTTGATATCCGTGTGATGATGCTCTGCATTTGACCTTAATGCATGTTATTACAGTGTAAATACTAGTATAATAATAATAATAATAATAGTGTTAATAAAACCAGCAGAGTTGAATTATCAGTGCTTGGTGAGAGTTACCATAGACCCTCAATACAAACATCACTGTTCAGCCTTTGTGTTCATTGTCTGCTGATGTTTGATCAGACCAGCCAATCAGCAGTGTGATTCATTGATATTTGGTCATGTAGGTTTTGCTTCCAAAGCTACAGTACTGTCATGTGTTGTTACAGCTTCAGTTCTGAGGTTTAGTGTTTTGGCACAGTGGTTATAGTTTGTGGATGGAATCTTTTGAGATTTGAAGCAGCAACCTTTCATTTACCATCCCATCATTAACCACTAAGCTACACCATGTCACCAAGACCTAAACGTGAAAGGGAAGAAACACTTATTTCTGTCTTGGAAAATGTGGATTTTGTTTTTGCATTTTGTTCTTACAAAACGTGTCACTGTGTTACAACTGTTATTTGCACATGCTGTTTTTTTATTGAAAGATGCCCAATTGGGTTAGTAATGCACTGTCACTTTGTCATGTTCGTTGATCATTTACAAATTATGCCTTGCAGATCTATGAGAAATGGAATATTCTCATTAAATGTAGAATTGTACTGTACAAAACGTTATAATTATAAATATTTTGCACTGTTAAAAGGATGTTTTTGATAGAAATTAGCATATTGTGTATGTAAAGGCACTTAATGTTGCAAACTGTGTTGATTTTGTCTTCCATCAGTAGTGTTCAAAAAATCATGTTATTAATGTAGTTCTGCCACAGTACTGTTACTAAGATATTAGGCAAGCTTTTGCTGTGTCAGAGAAATTGAGGGTTTGTACAGATACTTGGTTATATGCCACTGTTTGCATTCATATATTGGTCATTTTGCAGATGTTTTCTCAAGTAACTGACAATATCCTAATAAGAGGACAGACCCTATGGAGTAACCTGACGTTTAATGTCTTGTTCAGGGCACAGTGGTGATAGACAAGCTTAATAACTCTTTGGTGCGGGTGCATGTTATGACAAAAATCATAATTGCTGATTTATTTCCCTTGATATTGTAATTGCATTTAGTAATTTGGATGACTTGAAAATACTGTTGTGTTAAGCAACTGCGTGTTATATTCTTTATGCAGCTACACTTTCAGAACAAACAAAACTGTTCCTGAATTATTTGTGCCGTTTTAAACATCAATTAAAAAATCAGTTAAGGAGCCATTTGTTTCTATAAGAAAAACAATAGCACAAACGTTTAACATAAGAATAAACATGTTTCTTTTTTTTTTTAAATACAATTTTCAATTTCTGTCACCCTGTCACATATTTATGTCTGAAGCATCCATCTTGTGGATGTCCTGGGAACTAAGGCTCACTTAAAGTCCCCCTGAAATCAAAATTTAAGTTTTTTATCTTTGAGTATGAATGTGTTAGCCTTAAGATTATGAATAAGCTGGTGTGTTCCAAAACAATGACAACATTTGCATTTAGGAGATATAAGCATTTAAAACTTACAGTCTTTTACTTCCGCTAAAATGGATCACGGATTTCCATGACATCACACCACACTTCAGCTTCTCGTCAAATCTTCCGTCCAATCAAATGCTCTCTAGAATCTGAAGCCCCGCCCCTCCTACACTATAAACAGACGCTGAGGCTGCAGCGGAAATCGGTCATTTGTTCACAAATTTACTAATTTCTACATATAGTGCACTATATAGAGAATAGGGAACAATTTAGACAGTGTAAATATGCTTTCCATTGATGTGAATGAAGTCTGTTTTCGCATTAGTGTCACGTGAACCGCTGCAGCGCGAGCAGCACAGTCTGCTGTGGTCCAGAGACACGAGAACACAGAGTGAATCATATCCGCGGACCGCGAGTTGGCTCAGACCACAAAAGGTATCGGACCCATTTGAATTCTGCACAGAATGCTGTATTTTAAAGTGATATAGAGCATATTAGGAGGAGAAACGGTTAGAGAGTAGAAGGAAACAGAGGTTTTACCGAGTTTAACGGCTCTGGCCGAGCTGTGGTATAAGCGAAACGCTATTTGGCTATTGGCTATTTAAAAAAAGGGGCGAAGCTGTTCGATATGTCCCGCCCTGTCTTCCTGTTTCAACTGAAATTACGTCAACACATTGAATAATGCTGCACGTTCCAGGACACTTCAGCTGGCCTTTAAATTGGGAACCGAGTTGTTCTTTACACAGAGTCTGAGCCAGTGTCACAGACCATTATTATGTCAGCATCACTTGGCCATTAAGTTTTGGCCTCCTTCTCAATGCATCCTGTAAAAGTTGTCATATATCATGCACACATCCAGTGTATTTTCTTCATTAGTAATATCTGAGAGGTAAATTTAGTGAAAGGCAGCTCTTCACATGCAATCATATAGGTGGTGTTGAATTTTATTTTTTTGGCTCCTTCCATTCTCTCATCATGTAGACAACAGGCTAAGTAAAAATATAATGTGTAATATAGTGCATATACTGTTTAGCAAAATGCTCCTCACTATAGTTATTTTTTTTCTAGCTAACTATTGAGTTTATGGTCACTGAATGCTTTTCTGCAAAACAATGACAAAATTTGCATTTAGGAGATATAAGCATTCAAAACTTACAGTCTCTCACTTCCGCTAAAATGGATCACGGATTTTTATGACATCACATCGCACTTCAGCTTCTCGGCAAATCTTCTGTCCAAACAAATGCTCTCTAAAATCTGAAGTCCCACCCCTCCTACACGATAAACAGACTATTGAGGTTATGTTCACTGAATGCTTTTCTGTGGTAAATGCATCCTTAAGTGATGCATCCATTATACATTTCAGTAAGTTGTACTGTCTCTTTCAGCATACCTTCTGATGTTTATTTTGATTTAAATTTTTTATTTAAATTTCAAATAAATGAAATGCTCAAGTATTTTATTATTAATTTCAATATATCGTGCAGCCCTAGAGTGGAATGCAGAAAACAATACCCTGGCCTTATTTGTGCAGTGCTGTTCTCAAGTTTATGAATCAGCCATCAGGATTTGAACATTTGACCTTTGGGTTACTGACCCTTCAACCGCTATGATACTACCATCAGCCTACAGCCAAATAATGATCCATGTCGTTGTTAACAGCTGACTGGCTTTGATATCAGTCTCAGCTCTTCGGTTGTTTTTATATATGGCTTTTTATTTTTCATGCAGTTATAGGAGCAGATAAATTCATCAGTGCCGCGGTTGTCCTGGGCTGAATCTTTGGCAGTGGCTTGATTTTCTTAGCAGATGTTTCCACCTTTTCTTAGTAAATGTTTCCAGTATTTTCCCTTACTGTGGAGCATTTTTACTTTAAGCATTTTCATTGACTGATTGCTTCTTAATGGAGTTCTTTTTGTCTGTCATCTGCAATATTAAGGCCAGCATAAGAATCCCATTTAATGGGGCTGACTTTGCTGTCACAACATTCATTCATAAAAACCTGAAACTGAAGGATCATAATCTCCTAAACATTAATCTAAATACAGCTCTAGTCATTTCAAAGAATCTCACATGGTGTCAAGTGTTTTTAAATGGAGATATGTAACTGGTCAATTCATACACTGACCAGGCATAACATTATGACCACTGACAGGTGAATTGAATAACACTGATTATCTTCACAGCACCTGTTAGTGGGTGGGAAATGTTAGGTAGCAAGTGAACATTTTGTCCTCAAAGTTGATGTGTTAGAAGCAGGGAAAATGTGCAAGCGTAAGGATTTGAGCGAGTTTGGCAAGAGCCAAATTGTGATTGTTAGATGACTGGGACAGAGCTAGGGATGCACCGAATCGATACTCAGATCGGGTATCGGCTCCGATACTGACATTTTTGCCAGATCGGGTATCGGCCGGATGGCACCGATCCAAATCCGATATTGTGTGTGTACTATTCTGTGTTATTGTTAAGCTCCACAAAAGGCACAAAAACATTTAAAAAAGCACCATAAAGTTTCCGTGCACTATATTCCAAGTGTTCTGAAGCCATTCCATAGTTTAATTTGAGGTACAGATAAATATTTAAGTCGTTAAATTAAAGTTAATGTAAATGCCTCCTTCCGCTGCGGCTGTCAGTAATTCTCCATTCAGCATTCAGACTGAGTGTCGCGTTCGGTTATCACAGTCAACACAATGAAACCCTCTCCAAGATGAATCAATGTTTCTATTATTATACTTCATCTGTAGACAACGATAACGGTAATACAACACGCATCGATATATCTTCACTTTGTGCTTTGAACTTTTCAATGCGGAGCGCTGCCGCTGCGCACTGTGACTCCATCATGCTTCAAGCGCATCATTCTGCACACGGGATGCGCATAAGCGCTTTGTGCCGCTCTGTATGGGAGCCGTTCATATTATAATACTTTTGCGCAATGAAAGATTGTTAATAGCATTTTTTGTTCTGTCCTATCTATCATATGTTGCTGCCTCATTAAAAAAAAAACTCCGCTATAAATTTAAAAGAAATGTCTTTTAATTTTATAGTATAGCCTATATTTATATATAAATATATTTAGTTTATGTCATGTATGACTCAAACATTCATGAAAAACAAGCCATGAGTCATGGATAAAGGAATCAGCTGGACTCATGTGTATTTTGAATGTCTACCAAGCTAGAGAAACTATTGGTTTATTTACAGTTGTTGCACTGATGCACAATTATTTAATAAATAATTCACTACATTTGTGTCTGTTTGTTATTTTGTTTTACAAAGTTAGGAAATTAATGTTTAAGTCAAGCTTGATACCTTGCACAAGAAAATGATCCCAGTTTCTTCCACACAGTGAGGCATACAGTTTATTAGGTAATTTAGCACTTTTTTTTTTATTATTACATGAATATCTGATCGATATCGGCCGATACTGAATCCCAGGTATTGGAAACGGTATTGGAAGCGAAAAAGGCGGATCGGTGCATCCCTAGTCAGAGCATCTCCAAAACTGCAACTCTTGTGGGTTGTTCCTGGTCTGCAGTGGTCAAAAGTGGTCCAAAAGTGGTCCAAGAAAGGAACAGTGGTGAACCGCTGACAGGGTCATGGGCGGCCAAGGCTCGTTGATGCACGTGGGGAGCGAAGGCTGGCCTGTGTGGTCTGATCCAACTGATGAGCTGCTGTAGCTCAAATTGCTCAAGAAGTTAATGCTGGTTCTGATAGAAAGGTGTCAGAATACACAGTGCATGGCAGTTTGTTGCGTATGGGGCTGCATAGCCGCAGACCAGTCAGGGTGCCCATGCTGACCCCTGTCCACCGCCAAAAGCGCCAACAGTGGGCACATGAGCATCAGAACTGGACCACTTTGCAATGGAAGAAGGTGGCCTGGTCTGATGAATCACGTTTTCTTTTACATCACGTGGATGGCCGGTAGTTTGAGGTGTTGACTTAGACTCCAAATTCCCCAGATCTCAATCCAATAGAGCATCCGAGGGATGTTCTGAACAAACAAGTCCGATCCATGGAGGCCCCGCCTCGCAACTTACAGGACTTAAAGGATCTGCTGCTAACATCTTGGTGCCAGATACCACAGCACACCTTTAGGGGTCTAGTGGGGTCCATGCCTCGACAAGTCAGGGCTGTTTTGGCAGCAAAAGGGGGACCAACACAATATTAGGAAGGTGGTCATAATGTTATGCCTGATCGGCGGATAGGTGTTAAACCATTATGTATATCAAAAAAGCATTTTACCTCCATAAATGTTATTTATTTCTAAGTGAAAATAGATCAAATCAAAAATCCTCCAATATAAAGTTGAGGATATTCTCTGAGGAATAATCATTTTTTTGGTGATAGTCATACTTGATTAGGGTTGGAATTGTAAGAAATTTTCCGGTTCCAATTCCGGTTCTGCCTAACTATTCCAGTTCCGATTCTGGTTCCATTAAAATGATTAAACAACCAATAAAAAATAGTAGTAAGAAAATTGTCATTATGCCACAACCCAAATTTTTAGGGATTTGAACGAAGCAAACACACACAAGTGCTGTCCCACTTTACTTAACATACACATATACAATTGTAAGAATATCTCTAACACTGATAAATAAACAGTATAAGGTATGGCCCAAAAATAGTTTTTGTTAGAGGTCTACCGATAGTTTTACAGATAGAGATAACTAGGTTGGACCACACTGGCTGATAACTAATTAATAAACTAATAGTTTTTAAAAATGATATATATATATATATAATATAAATACATAAAATAGTGCTAAGCTTTAATACAAAAAAAAGAAAGAAACAAACAAAAGCAGTACTGAACCAAGAAAATGTACTGTACTTTTAAAATATAAATAGTAATATATTAATTATACCTTGATCATTCATGTTAGCAGTGCATTAACTAATGTTGAGATACAACTTTAAAATGTCAATATGTATTAGTAAATGTTGAAATGAACAATACTTTTATTAAACTTTAGTTAATGTTACAAATTAACTCTTATTATATTATTGATTATTGTCTTATTGTATTGGCTATCATTGAAAATCTACCCAAAAGGCCATAACATTGAAATTAGATACATTTGTATATTGTATGTATACTCTCACACTTCATTTGCCTCTATTTTAGAACACTTGATGATTATCATGCAAAGTATTGTTAAATCTATTGTTTCAAAATAACAATATGTATTACAGTGATGATAAAAAAAAAAAAGAACTGAAATTGGTTGCGTTTCTGATTTGTTAATGTTTTTCTCGGCTGCTTGCACATATCAATTTGCCTTTTCACGTCACTATATGCAACTTCGCTGCATAAGGAATGCATAAAAGTGACCAGCTGGATATACACTAATGCAAATAGATTGCAACAGTCGTGACATTAAAGATTTGGGTCATGTTTGTGTGTGTTTTTGTCACATTGTTTTAACCGCTTGAGGTACTACTAATGTTAGCGTCTTCTCAGCCTTGACGGCAAACATACTGCTGTTCTCCACTAATGCAACATCTAGTCAACAAATTAATGACTTTATAATAATATGAAAACATGTAGTGTAGTGTACTGTATACGTAGCATTTCGTTGTCTTTTTAAAATATTTATCTAAAGTTTCCCGCTCCGTGCAGTGCAAAGTCCCACGTGTCAAAACAAACTCCACGAGGCGTCAGTGATAGTTTTTATTTTCCCTCTAGAGGCCGCTCGCGTACTGTATAATGACAACGATTCGATGAGGAAAGGAAAGTTAGTTTTTTGAGTTGAGAAAGATTTTATTTCGTAACAAGTTAGGAATATAACGTTCGAATAATGACACTGACATATAGCAACACTGACAACATCTCATCTGACAGTAGATGCAGAATCAGTACAATGCGTTTTTCTCTGGAACTCTTAACTTAAACTGCACTCAAAATAAATGTCTTGCATCAGAAAAACACTGGTTGAGAAACACTGTTCTAAACGGAGGGCCAGTTTAACTGGCTACTTTAGTCCTGGTTTGGTAGGAGGGTGAGATTTAACCATACTTGCAGACTATTTGCTGGACAATGCTCTTGTAGCCCATTGTTTGTTGTATTTTCCCTTTAAGAAACCACCCACAACCTACATGATTGAGTGCACTCTGTTTAAAAACAAAATACCCTCACAAGGTGCTTCCTCATTCTGACAGCAGGTTTGGCACCATTTGGCGGTAATGACACGCTTTAATACACTTTAGGGGCCTTTCCCACAGTAAAAACTGAACATTTCTGCATTTCTGATATTAAAAGTGCACTCAGTTGTTTAGAATTCTTATTTTCTCTGGTGTTATGACAGTGGTCTAGGATTTTAAGGTATCTCTATGGATCCAGTGTCATGCAGACACAAAAGATGCCCTTGCAGAAATACTCTTTTCACAGGCACATTGTTACCCATAAATGATTTATTCCACCTAAAAATGGGTTAAAGTGAGAAGTATTGGGCCAGTCATGAGATCTCAACATGGCAGTCACAATGATACAAACAAGCACAAGTACAGCTCATTTCTATTAGCGAATCTTTGTTACTCACTGCATCTTTAAGTACTGCTGATAATAAAACTGTGGCTAGTTGTACATTAAATTAATTTGTTATTTAAAGGAGTGCAGCATGCTATATTCCATCTATAGAACGTTTTGTCATTCTTTTCCCATTTTTAAACATGCAGTTTTCATGAGCTCATATTAATTGAGACACTACATAGAATATTTGTATTTGAAAAAATTCATTTGTCACTCCACATAATCATTTGTAATAAACTAGTAAAGACAAAAAGATTATTAAAAAAAAAAAAAAAAACGTTAAAGAAATTGTGAGCAGTTTCTGGACCTAAAATGTACACTTGACCTTATAATAAAGTAATAGTCAACTCATATGCTTTATTTTATACTTTGATAATGCTAGATAAAGCTCTTACTTTGATGAAGTTTTGCCTGAGATGTTATACTGTACGTGATCACAAATCGTAAATTCCTTTAAAATGCTGTACAATATTTAATGAAGTGTAAACATGAACCGTGTTCAGCTGTTCATCTTAAACATGCTCAGAAATAGCGTGTTATTCCTCTATTCTCTGAGAATAATTATTGTTTGAAAAACTGAACATCACAGGCTGACATGATGTCTATGTGTCTTAAGTACCATGTTTTACCCTGAGGGCAAAACCTCAGACTGCACGCCGTTGTGAAAAACCTGGATTGTCAGAATTGGTTAATCTTCATGGTTTTTCACAGTTCGTCCCTATCTTGTCTTAAAGTAATCATATTTTATATTTTAGTGCCTAACTTAAGCATTCCTCAAATCCTTTATTTTTGAAATACATTTGTTTAATGTTTTTGTTGTCCTGATGAGTACTATAAAGTCAAGTAACCTTTAATTCTATAGCGCTTTATACAAGATTTGTTTCAATTCAGCTTCACAATAACAAACAATACAGAATAACAAAATAACTGTGAATGATTAAAAAATGATAAATTATGAGACAAATTAAAATTCTGTGGTAAAGCAGCTCTGAAAAGACTCAAAAAATAGTGTCATTGTTCAGCTGAAATCAGTTTGATTGGTTCAGTTCAAAAACTGTGTAAAGTTCATCAAATATGTGACCCTGGACCACAAAAACAAGTCATAATGATACACTTTTTAAAAGTGAGATTTATCTGAATAAATAAGCTTTCCATTGATGTATGGTTTACTAGAATAGGACAATATTTGGCCGAGATACAACTATTTGAAAATCTGGAATCTGAGGTTGCAAAAAAATATTTTGAAACAAAATATTGTGAAAATCGCCTTTACAGTAGGATATTTACAAAAATCTTTATGGAACATGATCTTTACTTAATATCCTAATGATTTTTGGCATAAAAGAAAAATTGAAAATTTGACCCATATAATGTATTGTTGGCTATTGCTACAAATATACCCGTGCGACTTTTGACTGGTTTTGTGGTCCAGGGTCACATATGTTCAATTAATCTATATAAGCAGCTCTACAGAAGACCACAGTATCATTCACTTCAGTTCAATGTTGGATGGGTCAACAGTTTAATTATAAATGTAATTACAGAAATTAATTACAGATGTAATTACATGCATGCAGGTATTTTTGTAAAGACAATGTAAAAACATGTATGTTCACAATAAGTGCATTGTATCAAATTATTAATTTTAATGTAAGTTAAGGCCACGTAATATAAAGTGGGACACAAAATTCTGTTAATTATAAAAAACAATTATAAAACAGCTTTGCTGAAAACCGTGATGTCATCATTCAGTTCAATACAGTTCAGGTTTTGTTTTCATCTATTTGTGTCAGTGCAGCAAATCAATAATATTACTGAATATTAAGTGTCTTTTAAACCTCAACTAAGCAAGTCAAAGGCTAACCTAAACCCCATCAGGAGTTCTCCTCCTCAGTTCTCCTTTGATACTCACTCTATGAGTAGGCCTCTTCCAGAAATATAATGAACGCTGTGGTTTAAGTGGGAGCACACTGGATGTAGCAGGTGGAAATCTTAAATCGCCCTTAAATTTAACACCATTGTTTTCTATGAAAGTGTGCATATTGCCACTGCCATTTGGCATCCAACAATGGTGCCAGTACTTCTATAGCTACTCAAATTTCTTCCACTCAATTTAGTTTTCTCAAAACAAAGCCTTCAGAAATAGTTACAGTACCAAGGGACACACATAACATAGAAAAGAAGATGCATTGTGTATAAGAGTCCAAATTTGCTAAGGGGCAATTGAATGTAACAAATCATGTAAAAATCTATCATCTTTTAAACAACATTTTATCAAACGTTGATAATTGCTTTAATTTTTTAAGCAACTGTGAAGATAGTATTCAAACTACATTTTATAAAATTAAAGTTCATAATGTAAGTTCATAATATACAGGAAAGGAACAAAAGGAACTTGTTTTACCAGGAAAGGAGTGGTTTTGAAACCACAAAGTTGTTTTTATCGCCTCTTATAACAAAAATCTTTTATTTAAACCCATGAAAATGCAGATCCTGTTGTAAATAATAGTGAAAAACCACTTTTTAAAACTGCTTTGTCATTATTAACCCTTAGCAGATTTGGACTCATAGGCAGTTTGCCAAGTTTGTGGTTTGACAGCGCAAGCAAAGCCTTGTCTACATGTACAGAAGTTTCGTTATTAATGTCACCATTTATAATCTTTCAGTTTTCACAGTTCACAGTTCAACCTTCAAGTTCATCATTGTCACATTGTTCTATTTTTGAAGAAATGTTTCACAAATGTTTCACAAATACCTTTGTGAAATATTTGTCTGTTATGAATTAAGTGTTTGATACATGTGCCTTTCATCATTTGAACAATCAGTCAGTGATACTGATATAATGAACCTTGTGACATAAAACAGTTTATGCTTTATTTGAAGTGACTAAAAAATAAAGACTTGTGATCCACAAAGTGACTCGGATATTAATTCACTAACCACTAATTCAGTTCATCCATTGAAGGAATTGTCAGAAAAGTCATTTGTTAATAATTTGTTGATATGAATGTCCAAATAAGAATGTTCTTAGAAATGTACTGTTTATGTTTATGTTGAAATATCAAAAAATGTAATGCGGTGTAAGGATAGCATCATCATATAATAAGTAATAACCCCCTTTTTTTTTTTTTTTTTTTTTTTAAATATATAGTATTAATAATAAATAGAATAAATGTAATGTTTTTGTGGAGTTGTACCACATGACACTTTACAACCTCATTAACCTTATTGACTGGGAGTGCATGGCAGGGGTGCACTCTGATATAATTTCCTGTTTTGTGTTTTGTTTTGTTTTTTGCATGCTGTTTACAGCACCTGAGGACATTATGAGCAAGTCAAAGCTGACATCATTCCATTCTTGTGTCTATGCCTAAAAATGCTGTCTAAGTAACATCTCACAAGGTTTTGAGGTGCAGCCATAACACAATAATAAAAGCTCAATGAGTTTTCTTCATAACTGCTGCTAGAACATTGCATTCATTACCCTCAAAACTGTTTAAATAGAATAACACTCATTTCACAATGTTTTTTCCATGGCCATAAGTAGATAACATTACTAACTAAACAGAGATATCTCTTAGTGTTTCTATCGCCAATCACAACTGACTGGAAAAGGTGACCTTTACACAGATCAAATCTAGTCTTCAATGAAGATCTTGGACTAGTCAATAACAGGGTTTATCACACTAGATTCTATTTCCTGACGTCTTGGTTCAAGGAAGCTGCTGTTATTGACAGTAATGGGTTCACTCTGTCAGATCTGACAGAGCTCAGCTCCAAAGCTGTTGTTAGACTTTGAGCTTGTTTTATAGACGGTGTCTGATAAAGATGTCTGATTCAGAGGGCTTTGATATTTCCACAGTCTTTGAACTCTAATCTTAACAAACAAGGGAAAACAGGCAAACCTAAACTCTAAGGTCAGATATTCACTAAGGTTGACTTCTCTTGTGAAATTGAAAGAGGACACCGTTTCATTCCGTCTGGAGTTCAGTTCCAGTAATTCCACATGCTCCATCATGTGGCTAGAGTGTGGTCAATTACTTGCCAGCTACAAAAGACACTAGTATTAAAAAATCAGCCCGTTTCTGGAAACAGAAACATTCCTGAGCCGCCTGGAGCAAGTCATAGCGACTGGCCTCCTGCAGGAGCGTCAGTGTGATGCACAGCAACGCTAAATTCACACAGACAGCCTTATACTCATGCCGCTTGCTGGATTTAAAGGAATATTTGATTTACTCACCATTGCCCCAATTCTGTATGACTGACTTTCTCTGACTTTCTGTGGAACTCAAAAGGAGATCTTGTCTTGTCCTATATTACAAGTCCTCTGAAGCCAAATGTTCTCTGTGTGAAAAGCACATCAAAATAAAACTGTTCACAGAAATCTTCATTTGCATTTCTAAATTTGGTGTGTTGCGATTTGGCATTGTTGTGAAACCTGCCACAGCAAGTTTTGACTTACCATATTTGAATATATGCAACTGCAAAATGGATGAGAGAGCTGTGGAGGAGGGGAATAATTTTCAATGAAAAATAACTTCATTTTGGATGCGTTCTTTTAAAAAGCTATCATATAGCTTGAGAGGATGAATATAGCACACAAGTCATATTTTGTTTTGACAGCATCCATCTTGTAAAACTCGTTTGCATTTGAGAAGAATTCCTCTCTTTGGTCATCTTTTGGTCAACTGAAGGACTTTGGCTCTGTTCTGAGTCTGACATCATGTCCTCCTGAAACTGATGACGACACTGATGAAAAGCCTATATTGGAAACCTTGTCATCCTAGATGCCAGTTAAGTTAATAGGTCAGATGTCAGTATAATGCATGTAAGTTTAACTGTGGTTTGTTCTTGCAGGGAGAAGCGTTCGATCGTGTCGGCAGCTCCTCTGCACACGCACAGAGTGTTGCCAAAGCCAAGTACGAGTTTCTCTTTGGAAAGACAGAAGACACAAGCTCATCAGATAGCGGTACTTTTATGTTCTTGCATACTTTCACTTATATGATTATTGTGTGTGTTGTATTACTAGTAAATTGAAACTGTATGAAACACTTAATCACTTCTGTGTGGGATGCTATATTTTCCTCTGCTTTCATCCTTTTCTTCTAAATGTGTGACATCTGTGTGGTTCTTCATAACATCTATACCAACAAAGCTCATTTTTATGTGTTAAATCAGATAGAAATAGCTCTTAAAGGGGTAGTTTTTGAAAATTATCCCATGATTTACTCACCCTCAAGCCACCCTAGGTGTATAAGACTATCTTCTTTCAGATGAACACAATCGGAGTTATATTAAAAATAATAATATCCTGACTCTTCCAAGCTTTATAATGGTAGGGAATGGCGCTCATGATTTTGAAAAGTGCATCCATCCATTAGGGGTGTTGAAATTAAATGTTTCTACGATGCATCATGTTGCAGACGTGGACAATTCTGCATCGATGCAGTAATAGACCATAATCGATTATAGCCTACTGAAGTTTCTCTGATATCATTCGTCGCATACACACTTCTCACGTTAGAATAAAATGGCGGAGGGAGGCAAAACACAAAAGCGAGTAATAAAAAATGCACTCACTATTTTAACATTTACGGTGGGCGATTGTGTGTGAGAGAGAGCGTGCAAGCGAGTGTGTGTGTTGTGAGCGCGTGCGAGTGTGTGCATCGCGGAATCTAATCGAATCGTTGACATGATAATCATAATCGAATTGAATCGTGAGACCAATGATGATTCACACCCCTACCATCCATCATAAAAGTAATCCATATGGCTCCAGAGGGTTATTAAGGCCATCCGAAGCAAAGTGATAGGTTTAAATATCCATATTTAAAACTTTATAATTTAAAATAACTAGCTTCTTTAAGGTATCAATTGCAGGTTGCAAACATAATGCTTCACTGGTGAAGGCAATGAAGTGCATTTGGTAAGACAATAAATAGGGTCAATAGGGATATCTTTTAAATAATAATAATACATAGTCCTCATACACAATGCACTTTTGAGAGAGGCAACCAATTTCAGAGTAAATCCCTTCATTGTCATCAACATGAGTCACTCCCAAAATTGTAATTACTGATGTAGTGACAATAATAGCAACATTTGGGTCAGTTGAACCTGTTTAATGTCTGCTATTTTTGACCTATACCTAAGGCATATTATCCAGCCAACGCATTGTGTCTGGCAATTTTTAGTAAACCACTGTTGACTCATTAAGCTGCTGCTGGTAAACAGCATATTTTTTTCAGTGGTGCTATTATAACACTTCTTTGGGCTCGTTTTTTTAACGCAAGTTGCTTACAAAAATTATTGTGGGGCTCATTTCCAGAATACAGTCATGTATTTAGGTTTATTTTGGTGAGACAAGTGGCTTGTTTTTCTGGCAACACTGGTCTTTCAAGAGAGTAATGTATGGGATTTCCCTAAGATCACAGGGCTCATGGGAGAAACTTTGGTGAGAGAGACTGTATCAAAAAAAGATTCAGTGAAGAGACATACCTTTGTTTTCTAGCATCTAATGGCATTTCTAGCATTTTTGAGCTGCCATTGTCAAAAAGAGAGTGACGTCACTGGATTATCAACTAGTTGTTCAGATTTTATATAAATATATATAAATTGTCGGTGATGTAATTCGGTTGTGTAATGTGGATATTAGTGACATAATGGATTGAACTGTGCGTACAGAACGTGATTAAACTCTTAGTATAAGAGTGGCGAATGTATTGACCTGCTGTGTGTTTCAAGCACCACACACAGGACACGCTTCTCCATGATCTTAGTCTTTCCGTATCACTGGTTTGTCACACTTCAGTGTCAACAGCAGTCATGATGAAACCTGTTTCAGAAGTAAATGTGAGTCACAAAGCTCATAGATTACTGGCTCACAGTTTCCTTGTACTTCTACATATAACACAGTAACAGAGCACAGCACAGCAGTGACCTTACATGTCTGTCTCTTTTTGCCTGTCTCTCTGTCCACTGCAAAATGGGCCATTGCACAAATGAATCCTGTGCAAAACTGTTTAAGTAAAAACATATTTTTTTTAATCTATTTATTCATGAGTCTGAATAAATACAGACTCAGACTAATAATAGTGATTATTATTATCGTTATTTACATATTTCTTACATATTTACATATTTTCTGGAGAGAAAAAAATGTATATAGATATAAATGCAGATGAGTGATAGATGATACGAAAACAATTTAAGTTAGTAGTAGTAATAATAATAATAATATCTGGGCACTATAGGATTTTAGGCCAGTCATTAAAACGATCGCACACAGCTCTCTAGGTTTGGCAGTCACTTCACCACCGCCGATGAACATAACCAACAGACCACACCAGACAATAGAGATTTATCATTTTAAACCTAACAACGTTTTTTGTGAATGTGCTGTTTTTCTTTACAATAAATGCCACCGGCTTTAATATTTTATATCCTTTAACATTCAGACATTTCTAAGTGTGCCTAATCTTAATCTTACACACTGAACTGTAAGAGCTGTATTGTAAGCTTGATTAGAATACATTTTCATTCAGTCTGTTAAATCAAGTCAAATGCTGCCACCTGGTGAAAAGAGTTTTAGCAGTTCTGAACAAATATGACTCGTCTGCATGTTGCTTAAAGGGTTAGTTCATCAAAAATGAAAATTCTGTCATTAATTACTCACCCTCATGTCATTCCAGACCTTCGTTCATCTTCAGAACACAAATTAAGATATTTTTCATAAAATTCGATGGCTCAGTGAGGCCTCTATGCCAGCAAGACAATTAACATTTTCAATGCCCAGAAAGCTACTAAAGACATATTTAAAACAGTTCATGTGACTACAGTGGTTCAACTTTAATGTTATGAAGCAATGAGAATACTTTTTGTGTGCCAAAAAAGACTAAATAACGGCTTTATTCAACAATATCTAGTGATGGGGGATTTCAAAACACTGCTTCATGAAGCTTCGAAGCTTTACTAATCTTTTGTTTCGAGTCAGTGGTTCGGAGCGTGTATCAAAGTGCCAAAGTCACGTGATTTCAGTAAACAAGGCTTCGTTACATCATAGGTGTTTCGAAATTTCAATGGTAACTGGGGGCGTGAAGTTTTTTTTTTTTTTTACTTTTTCTGTAATGAGCAAGTTTTTAATTTCTGAATTAAAATTCATTTTTATCATTTTGAAATGGCATAAAGTAAAATAAATGTCAGGGTAATACAGTTGATCATAGAAAAGTTCTCAATTAATTATGAAAAGAAAACCTTAAGTTTGGAAAGGAAAGGTTTTTTCAGGTTGTAAAACTATCATGTAGTGCAACCCTTAAAAACATTTATAAATTTAATAATGCATGATATTTGTAAAAAAACAAAAACAAACAGTATATTTATTTTATTAGAAACATATCAGACTTGTCTATGAAATAATTGAACATAAAAATAGGAAACACTGGTCACACGACTGGTCTAAACACATACAGAATAAAACACATTTTCTTTGAATTCCTTTATAGAATGAGCATTATAGACACGTGTTTCTTCGCTTAAGGTGGAAAACTGTACTTTAAAAGTCAAACCACTTGTGCACACAATAAATTGGTCAGTGCTGGATTTTCAATTGGTTGCGCAAGTAAACTTTTTTGTTGTTGTTGTTGCTTAATTCAGAAATGACTGTTATTATTGACCGTACCAGCAAGTTCTTAACACTCCACAACCAAACTACATGAATGGTAACTCTGAAAATTACATGATTAAAATAAAAAGATGCGCACAGCGTTGAACAGGAAAAATGAATTGTGACACTTCATGTCTGGCCCTGATCTATTTTTTTTTTCTAATTTGTCTGCTTGATGACACATATGATCTACCTAAAATGTTTGCTTTTCTTTTGTATACACAAAATGCTACTACCAGCTGTGCTTTTGCCTTGCAAGTTTGTCCATCCTCCCTTCTGCTGGTTTTGAGTTAGACAGTCTCACTCCACTTAACTTGATTTTATAGCACTCTTATTGATCTCTATTCTTCATTTTTTTGGTTTCTCAGTCACCTCTCCGACTCAAGCGAAACCGGAAACCAGCTCAGGTCTTGAGGACGATGACATTGATGAGACGTCACTCTTCCAGGAGATTGACAAGGAGCTGTCGAACCTATTGAGTGGCCTGACCGCTCGGAGCCAGCATGCTGCGGCCGAACAGGGCTCGACGTCAGGAGACGCCAGCGCCTCACCCATGATCCCCTGCAACGGACAAAGCGAAACCTCGCCGTTACAATTGGATATGGCCAAGCAGGGCCTAGACCTTCAGAACGGCCAGTCTGAGTTAGCAGGAGATTCTCTCCTGACATCTGGTCTGCTGTTCGACTCGTGGTGCGAGGCGCTCATAAAGGATCCCAGCTCAGTTATGGCAGCTGCAAACGAGCTGAGCTGCTTCAGCACTGGGCCCGTGCGGGACCCTAGGAATGCATCGGCCAGCCAAAATAAACCTGACGCCAGCCCGACTCCAGTTGCAGTGCATGTAGAGCCATCCGTAGAGGTGCCCTCTCAAGAAAATGCTGGAAAAGAGATGGAGGGCAAGAGGGCAGGGTCACCCTCTCCTAGTATGTCGGACGACCCCTCGGAAGAACTCATAGACGAGTCTCTAGAGGAATCCAATAAAATCCTGGCTGAGATCCCGGGCATCTTCAGCGGCTTTCTGGAAGGGGGCAAACTGCGGGACAAGCCACCGAAAAAGCTGCGGTTTGTGGAAAGCAAGGCAGAGAGTCTAGTGAACGGAGAGATGCAAAACGGAACACACCAGAGCTGCAGCGTGAAAGAGGAAGTGACTCAGAACAGTCAGCATACAGAAGCCACTGGAGCGCCACAGGGGCATGCGACTAGACCCGATCGCAGACCAACAGAAAACGCCTCAGACAGGTACAGTACCTCTTCATTGCAATCCTTCACTTGCCAAAAGGTCAGTAGATAGTGGAGTGACACCGATAATCAGCATGACTGATACTTTTCGCAGATATTCACACTTTTCTGTTTCAATTCTAAAAAATAGTAGCCACTAGTGGCATTAAACTGGTGTGCGTTCAACAGGAAACAATCGTGTTCATGGGTAAATTAACTCCTTATTTTTTATTATTATCAAGGTATTTTGTTTGCTACATAACTACGTAATTATTTTTATAATTGTTTTATTACAGCATTTTGAGCTATTCATATTTTATTAATACTTTTTTAACTGTGTTTACTGTATGTGAGAAATCTGAAATAAAATGATAAATAAAAAAAGGGATTTTGCTGGGTTGCCAAGTCTGTGGTTTTCCTGTGGAATTCTTTTAACTGTTGCCCCACGTTGATTTATTTTAAGCGGGTTAAAGGTTTGACATTTTGCATAAATTTTATTTGACTCAAATGTTTGTATTGAAATATTTTACCTATTTTATATTCTGTCAATGATAAAACTTGACATCAACTTGCAACTTTTGTGAGGGTAAGACACTGTAAGGAAGCCTTTGAGCTCATGTGAGCTCCTTCGTGAAAACAGACTGTTCATAATTATTTCTATATAGTGATTTTGAAATTGTGTATAACACACAAACTATATGTATTTTAGGCATGGGAGTTGCATATTTTGAGTTTTGATATTTGGTATAAGATCATAGGGCTGTTTTTGATTAGTCATTGGAGCAGTTTTTTTCCGCAGACCTGGCAACCCTAATTATCGGACACTTTATCATTAAAATAATCAGTATTGAATTTCTTATCTCTATTTAATAGCAATTAAGCTTATTATTATACATTTAGTGAAGGTTTTGGACATTTTTAAATGAACACAATAACATTTTCTCATAGACAGCATCTAAAACACTGTGCATAGGCATTAGGCAGCAACTCATATTTGATGTTTATAGTATTAAACTGATAAATTTGTGTATTTATAATCTGCATTTTTCTTGACTTGTTTGCCATTTAAAATTATTATTATTATACTGATGTCACATTGCATTTTGGTATTGCCACAGTCTAGAAGGCAGTATAATTTAGCTGTCTACCTTTTAGGAATAGCCGTCATGTCAGGAGCACAGCTATGATGGCCATGTAGGCAGCTCACTGAGAACACTACAAGCTGTCTAGAATGAGAGTCACACAGCTGCACCTCACATAGAGTTCAAGCATGTTGTTCATCAGTTAATCCAGTTACTGTATATATTCAGTTCTGTAATGTTTGCGATTATGGCTTTCACTTCCTTTATCCTTTCTGCTTGGTCTTCGTAAGAAATGATCAAGCACAATAGAGGAAGCATTGTGTTCACTTTCAGCTGCTAAGAGGAACAAGGTTTGTGGCTTTATAATGGAATCACACATTTTTATTTCCTGTGAGTGATGCTCATTTGTCAAGAACATATATAGACCATAACTAATCATTTGCATAATGAAAACAAAGCTTTTTTGTGTGTGCATTGTCATGGCAATTAACATTTGCTGTACAACCTGTAATTATGTGGATCTTAATAAAAATCGTAAAAAAAATACTGTATTACAGTAATAAGAAACTAAAGGGAAAAACTTAAAAACTAAATGCTTAATGGAAATGATAGTTTGAGAGGAAATGTGCTTAATTCGTGAATTATTGATCATGGATTCTGTGATGAGGGCTTAAAACATACTCCTCAAGTAGGAAATTAACATCTTTACATCTTCCTGTTCAGTCTCACACTGTGTGCTGTGCTGTCATTGAGATGCGTTTGTCTGTTTCAGGACTTCTGAAGGTAAATCTGCTGCAGGTGAGAGTGACGCCACAGATGTTTTCAGCTGCCAGTTTGAGAACATCCTGGAGTCGGAGCGTCTGCGGGCGACTCTCTACAGTAGCATGGACTCGCTGGACACCCTCTCCACCCCTGCACCTGAACCCACTTCTCAAACCGCTCCGGAGCCCTCGTTTGCCTTCGACATTCCCCTCACTCCTATGATTCAGCAGCGACTCAAAGACAGAAGTCTGTTCCTGGATCCCGGCGTGCCGGGCCTGAGCTCTGACACTGAGGTGCTGAGCGTCACCACCATAAAGGAGAGCGGAAGGGCAGCTTTGGAGGTGACCTCATCGTTTCTCTCAGCGGGAGCAGCTCTAGCTAACGGTGTAAACCAGAGAGACCCCAGAGACTGGCTGCAGGGCTGTTTAAGGTAAGACCATACAGTTCACTTTATAAAAAGGCTGCAAGAATGGATGACAACTCTTTTTGACTTTGTCATGGTTGCAAAAATTGTTGCTATGTAGCATTTTTAGCACTGGGTACTGGGCATTAATGTTGTTTTGCTGAAGAGCTTGTGTGAGAGAGAAAACATGGAGATTTGAGTTGATTATATGGCGCCCTCTGCTGATAAGTATCATCAGTTGCACTTACATGCTCACATGCTCAGACCAGGGTTATTAGAGCCATCAAAAAGATTTGTCACTTTAAATAAAATAAACTTTAACTTAAATAATATATATATCAGGCATAACATAACACTGACAGGTTAAGTGAATAACACTGATTATCTCTTCATCACGGCACCTGTTAGTGGGTGGGATATATTAGGCAGCAAGTGAACATTTTGTCCTCAATGTTGATATACGTTAGAAGCAGGAAAAATGGGCAAGTGTAAGGATTTTAGTAAGTTTGACAAGGGCCAAATTGTGATGGCTAGACGACTGGGTCAGAGCATCTCCAAAACTGCAGCTCTTGTGGGGTGTTCCCGGTCTGCAGTGGTCACTTTCTATCAAAAGTGGTCCAAGGAAGGAACAATGTTGAACCGGCGACAGGATCATGGGCGGCCAGGGCTCACTGATGCATGTGGGGAGCGAAGGCTGGCCCGTGTGGTCCGATCCAACAGACGAGCTGCTGTAGCTTAAATTGCTCAAGAAGTTAATGCTGGTTCTGATAGAAGGATGTCACAATACACAGTGCATCGCATTTTGTTGCGTATGGGATCAGAACTGGACCACAGAGCAGTGGAATAAAGTAGCGTGGTCTGATGGATCATGTTTTCTTTTACATCATGTGGATGGCTGGGTGTGTGTGTGTTGCTTACCTGGGAAACACATGGCACCAGGATGCACTATGGGAAGAAGGCAACCCGGCAGAGGCAGTGTGATGCTTTGGGCAATATTCTGTTGGGAAACCTTGGGTCCTGCCATCCATGTGGATGTTACTTTGACACGTACAACCTTTGTTGCATTGTTGCAGACCATGTACACCCTTTCATGGAAATGGTATTCCCTGGTGGCTGTGGCCTCTTTCAGCAGGATAATGCACCCTGCCACAGAGGAAAAATGGTTCAGGAATGGTTTGAGGAGCACAACAACGAGTTTAAGGTGTTGACTTTTCCTCCAAATTCCCCAGATCTCAATCTGATCGAGCATCTGTGGGATGTGCTGAACAAACAAGTCCAATCCATGGATGCCCCACCTCACAACTTACAGGACTTAAAGGATCTGCTGCTAACATCTTGGTGCCAGATACCACAGCACACCTTTAGGGGTCTAGTGGGGTCCATGCCTCAATAGGTCAGGGCTGTTTTGGCAACAAAATGGGGACCAACACAATATTAGGAAGATGGTCATAATGTTATGTCTGATCGGTGTGTGTATATCCATATAATATATATATATATATTATTTCATGCCTCAGGAGGGACCCCTTTGTGAAATGTAGGGAGAGATTTGAAGAAAGAATGCTGAAAGAGAGAAGGTCAGAGGAATATTACTATTATAAAGAAGGGTTATGATCAGGGCAAGAGCTTTTGGTCCTGAAAACGGACACCAAGGTTGCTTTGTTTCTGCTCCATATGTGAGTATCATTGGTTTTGCTATGTTTCACAGAACCAAGATATGCTGTTGTAATGTAAGCTATAGTAACAGGACAGTTTAAGTGTCATTGTTTGTCTGGAGCTGGTGTGCTGCTGGCGACTAACAACAAACTCTTGTTTGTATATACTCTTGTGTACTGGGTGTTCATTTTTTGTTCTTTATAGTATAAACTGCACAGAATTGAAGGAGCTCATGTGTTTTAAATGCAGTAGTAAATGCAGCTTATACACTTAATTAAACCTGCTGTTCACTGCATTAATTCAACCTCTCATGTGTATAATTTGATGAATCAGTGCTTATACATGGATATTTGTAGAGCACATTTGAGACCAACATGCAGCAAGACAAACACACTGTACCACAGCATAACAGTAGTAATCAGTAAACATGCATCCTCACCTGCACACTCGTCAGAAATCACGCTACATTTCCTCATCATCAGACCCATCAACCCTGCTGTTATTTATAGCTCCAGTGCAGCATCAAACTGCAGGCTGCAGCCTTGTGCCCTAGAGCATGATGGATGTAAATAAAGCACATCGCTCTGTCGCTCCATTCACACACACTCGCGTGTGTTTGGCCCAGCCCCCCCTCCATCCATCCGTCCGCCCGGCCGGCCCGCAGATGGAGTAAGACGCCGGAGTTGAGCGTAGCGGCTGTAGTGATGAGACTCGCTACAGTAATGAATAAGCACAAACAGACTGCTGTGTCCTAGCAGCACGCAGGAAACCGCACGCACCGTCTCCATGTAGGTCAGAGCCAAGCATCTGGTCGGACGGTAGGACACATCAGGAGTTCATCCACACGCACCGCCAGACGACTGTCATGGGCTCCGTAGTGTCAGGCTGCTTTTCCCAGCCGGGCCTGTCTGACGCCGAGAGTGTGTCCGTCCAGTAAGTCTTGACCTTCGGCTTGCATGACACGCTTCTTAAATGCCATGGCGATGCACGCGGGCAGCTCCTAGCGTGTGTGTGTGTGAGTGTGTGTGTGACTGCAGTGACGTCTCAGCAGCAGCTCTTGCGCCTGTCTTCTGTCAATGTCCTCTACAGCTGAAAGGTTGAAGCTTTCCTGTCTTTGTGTGATTCTCCCCTCCCTCTTGACTCCAGTGGGCTGATCCTGAAGCACATCATAACTGTAAACACTTCTGATATTATTATGTATATAAAGTTGCTTGTATTGTAATATCATTACTTATCTAATGCTGAGTCAAGATCATTGAACTGCACGTACCTATATCCACTGTTAATTTATAACTGTATAACTTTAAGAACTAATGAACAACTGTGTCTTGAGTGTAAATTTTATTAGGACTAAAAACAGACAGGATATTGCTTGTATCTGGGTAAAGGTGAAATTCCAGTTAAAACAAACCCTTTAAAGTCAACAACAATAAATGTGACCATACCTTAAAGGCACAATATGTAATATTTTGCAGTAAAATATCCAAAAACCAGTGTTATATATGTTCAGTTGAGTACTTACAAAATCCCAAATGTTTCCAACTGTTTGTAAATCGTGAGAAAATCGTGATTTTAACCAAGGATACGGGACGTGTCCGGGAGTTGCCTGTCAATGGCGTCATATCCTCGTTACCCTTGGTTTCCATGGAAACACCAAAGACACTTTAATATATCACGTTTTAATAGACAAGGGAACAACTGTTTGATTACATTTATAGACCTAACCCATAAATAACTAGTTTTTTTAATTACTATTTCAGTTAATTAAATGTACTATAATTTAGTTCAATATGGTTCAAAATTATTTTATTGGAACATGTATGATTCATTTAATTTATTCATCAGTTTTTGAGCATATACAAACCCGATTCCAAAAAAGTTGGGACACTGTACAAATTGTGAATAAAAAAAGAATGCAATAATTTACAAATCTCATAAACTTATATTTTATTCAAAAAAGAATATAGATAACATATCAAATGTTGAAAGTGAGACATTTTGAAATGTCATGCCAAATATTGGCTCATTTTGGATTTCATGAGAGCTACACATTCCAAAAAAGTTGGGACAGGTAGCAATAAGAGGCCGGAAAAGTTAAATGTACATATAAGGAACAGCTGGAGGACCAATTTGCAACTTATTAGGTCAATTGGCAACATGATTGGGTATAAAAAGAGCCTCTCAGAGTGGCAGTGTCTCTCAGAAGTCAAGATGGGCAGAGGATCACCAATTCCCCCAATGCTGCGGTGAAAAATAGTGGAGCAATATCAGAAAGGAGTTTCTCAGAGAAACATTGCAAAGAGTTTGAAGTTATCATCATCTACAGTGCATAATATCATCCAAAGATTCAGAGAATCTGGAACAATCTCTGTGCGTAAGGGTCAAGGCTGGAAAACCATACTGGATGCTCGTGATCTTCGGGCCTTTAGACGGCACTGCATCACATACAGGAATGCTACTGTAATGGAAATCACAACATGGGCTCAGGAATACTTCCAGAAAACTGTCGGTGAACACAATCCACCGTGCCATTCGCCGTTGCCGGCTAAAACTCTATAAGTCAAAAAAGAAGCCATATCTAAACATGATCCAGACGCGCAGGCGTTTTCGCTGGGCCAAGGCTCATTTAAAATGGACTGAGGCAAAGTGGAAAACTGTTCTGTGGTCAGACGAATCAAAATTTGAAGTCCTTTTTGGAAAACTGGGACGGCATGTCATCCGGACTAAAGAGGACAAGGACAACCCAAGTTGTTATCAGCGCTCAGTTCAGAAGCCTGCATCTCGTGTGGCATGGGCAGCTTACACATCTGGAAAGGCACCATCAATGTTGAAAGGTATATCCAAGTTCTAGAACAACATATGCTACCATCCAGACGTCGTCTCTTTCAGGGAAGACCTTGCATTTTCCAACATGACAATGCCAGACCACATACTGCATCAATTACAACATCATGGCTGCGTAGAAGAAGGATCCGGGTACTGAAATGGCCAGCCTGCAGTCCAGATCTTTCACCCATAGAAAACATTTGGCGCATCATAAAGAGGAAGATGCGACAAAGAAGACCTAAGACAGTTGAGCAACTAGAAGCCTGTATTAGACAAGAATGGGACAACATTCCTATTCCTAAACTTGAGCAACTTGTCTCCTCAGTCCCCAGACGTTTGCAGACTGTTATAAAAAGAAGAGGGGATGCCACACAGTGGTAAACATGGCCTTGTCCCAACTTTTTTGAGATGTGTTGATGCCCTGAAATTTAAAATCAACTTATTTTTCCCTTAAAATGATACATTTTCTCAGTTTAAACATTTGATATGTCATCTATGATGTATTCTGAATAAAATATTGAAATTTGAAACTTCCACATCATTGCATTCCTTTTTTATTCACAATTTGTACAGTGTCCCAACTTTTTTGGAATCGGGTTTGTACCTGAAAATGACATTTCTAACTTAAACTGTCATAAATCTTGAATGCTTTGCAATTTGATCACTTTTTAAAGAAGACACTTGGCAGATTATTGCTGAAGTCAAAAAAGTTATGAAAAATGCATAAAAATACTGTTTTAAAATTTTATATGAAATATATATTTTCCAAAACATGTTTTACTCTAAAACTGTGAGAAAATCAAAGCCATACATCTAAAGTTTTGCTCCAAATTTGAGGTTGATATCTTAAAAAATGAGCTTTCAGTAAGATTTTGTTTGGGGTGCAGTACCAGAAATTTCCAGTAGATGAAATTCGATTCCCCTTCATTTCCAATGCAGTCATTGTGACAATTTTTTCAGGACCATTTAACCTTTTCGAATCATGTCCAGGATGCTATTTGTTCACATAGCAAGTGTCACAACCTCGTACCATTCCGATGAAGTAAAAAATTCAAAAAATAAATAAATAAATAAAAATAAAATAAAAATAAACATTTTTATTGGTCAAAAATGACTGAACAGCACCGGAGGGTTAAAGGGTTTTTTCTAAACTACACCAGGCTTAAATATCCTTCAAGCCTTTTTGAGCCATTTTAAACTTCCAGGTAAAAGAAAGTTTTTATTTTTTTATTATAATGCAAACAGAAAAAGTATTTACAGGTGAGAAATCAAATACAGAATAGCCAAGACCAACAAAACATACATAACAGCCAATATAATTTGTGTGTGTTTGTGTGTGTAACTGGGTGTGGGAGTGTAAGCATATAAATAAAGGAATATGTAGAGCAGTACAACAGATATAACAATAGTAAAAATAAAAATAAAAAAACTATACCAAAAACTGGAGAATGGAGGCTAAGGCGGGTGACAATGGTAATAGTAGTAGCAATAATAACAATAATAATAATAATGATGATGATGAACTCAATCAGAAATGAGGGGAAAGGATGAGGAAGACGACAAATCGTAATAATAATAGTATTAGTAATAGTAGTAATAATAACAATATTAACAATAAACTAATTTCATCAGGAATGAGGGAGAGGTTAGAGGATCAGGAAGAGAACAAATAATAATAATAGTAGTAGTAGTAATAACAACAATAATAATAATAGTCATAATAATAAAAATAGTAATATTAATACAGCTATTAATGATAAGGTATTAAGGCTAAGGCTGATGATAAGGCTGCCTCTGATCCCTCCGTGGCCACGGCATAAGCTGTACCCCCGCCATGCGTCATGCAGCAACGGGTCATCAAGGAGAGGTGCTGCGGGGCCCAGGGCCCAAAGACCCACCCCCAAGACACTCCCACATGCCACGCTTACCCTGTTTTTTTGTTTGTTTGTTTTTTTTGCTGCATTCATTGTTAAACTCATGATAGACGTATGTGTATGTCAACTAGTGTGTGATGCATTAAAGGTGCCCTAGAACACTATTTCACAAGATGTAATATAAGTCTCTGGTGTCCCCAGAATGTGTCTGTGAAGTTTCAGCTCAAAATACCCCATAGATTTGTTATTATTCCATGTTTTAACTGCCTATTTTGGGGTGGGATAAAAAATGCTCTGATTTGGTGTGTGTACACCTTTAAATGCTCGTGCTCCCCAGCCCCAAGCTCGCGACTGCATTAAACATTGCATAAACAATACTGAAGTTCACAATATAACTTTCAAAATGGATCTTTACAAACTGTTCGTGATGCAGCATATCAGATCACATAAGTATGGCATATTGTGGATGTTTACATTTGATTCTGAATGAGTTTGATAATGCTGTTCTCGTGAATACAGTAAGAAACAATGGTAACTTTAACCACATTTAACAGTACATTAACAACGTGCTAACAAAACTTTTAGAAAGACAATTTACAAATATCACTAAATATATCATGATATCATGTATCATGAACAGTTATTATCGATCCATCTGCCATTTTTGCTATTGTCATTGCTTGCATGCTTCACAATACTTGCATAACTTCTGATGATTCAGCTGTGCAGCTCCAAATGTTAATACTGGCTTGTCTAATGCTTAGAACGTGGGCTGGTATATGCAAAAGCTGGGGGCGTACATATTAATGATCCCGACTGTTGCGTCACAGTCGGTGTTATGTTGAGATTCGCCTGTTTTTCAGTGGTGTTTTTCACGCACGAGATTTACATATGAAGGAGGAAACAATGGTGTTTGAGACTCACTGCATGTAATTTCCATGAACTCTTATTATTCAACTATGTTAAATTTTAAATTCTAGGGCACCTTTAAAAAAGCATGGCGTGCAGCGTGGAACCAGCCCAGTGCCTACGCCACACTTACATTGTGTGTGTGATGATTTTTTTTTTTTTTGGTTTTGTCAAACCAACATTCAAAGCTTGTCTTGATAAACATTCATTCTCTAGTTTTCTAATGACGTCGTTAGTACAAGCAACTTCGTTCATCACTAATGTAATGTAGTCTGCGACAGACTGTCTAGATTTCCATCAGGACTTTATAGTCTGCAGTATTCCAGTAAGATATTTAAAAGCACAAACATGAAGTCAATGCCAGTGAGTATCTATTCTGAATAAGTAAGGTACATTTGTGGAATGGTGCTGTTTGGGAGGAAATTAATTGCTTTTCTAGATCTTCATGCTATTTATATTCATGAGCGCTTGTCCTCAGAACATAAGTGTTGTTCTCTATAAGGCTGATAAAAGCAGTGATCAGCACTTGTGCTCTGTAAGGTGCCACCCTTTACTTCCACATGGTCACACACTCAGAGGTAAACAGTGTGTGTGGCAGGTGCTGATGTCATGTGGCGGGGCGTCGTGGGCTCTCAGCTGCTATATAGAGGAAGTAGCTCTCAGCAGCGCTTTGGGTTTGTGCCAGTGCTGGAGATGTGAGTCAGCACCGGCGGATGGGTGCCAGGCGTCTGTCTGCCCACTGTCCCGCACACAGACCCGTTTCGTTTAACGACCCTTCATGGCTCCACTCACAGGCTTTGCCTGTGGCTTGCTTTTCTCTTTTCTCATATGCCTGTGAGATTTTTAGCATCACATGTATAGGCTGGAACTGAGTGAAATGGGGTAATGTGTCTCAATGGGCCTATTTACACTTGGCCACTTCATGCGTTTGTCTGATCGGATAGCTGTGTAAATGGGCCTCCGAAATGTATTTGAGTACATTTTAAATTTTCTCACTAGTGCTGATGCCGCTTTCTCTTATTCTTTGACTATAAAATTAGCTGATGGCAAATAATTGCTACACATATTTGTTACTCTCTGTGACATGAACTTTGTCACATGAATTTGCAGATCACATTCATTTATGAAACACATTTATGTGGCCAAGCGTAAATGGAATAGTTGTAATAAAATTGGATAGATCTGACCAGAGAAAACGTATGAAGTGGTCAAGTGTAAATAGGGCCTATGTGTCTCCTTCAACCATTTTTGGTCAGTTTTGTCACTTTACTACAACCACTGCTTACTAATCGTCATTATCAGCCTGTTACTGCATGCTGATAAGGCGCAAACTATAAAACCTACCAAAACTCCCCAAAATTAAATCAGTTATATACAAATATACTTACATTTTGGATGGAACAAGTTAAACATATATGGCCACAAATTAATAAGTTGTGGAACTAATTCTTTTTTTTTTTTTTTTTTTACATTTATTTTAGTGTTTTTTCTTTTTCACAGAACAAAGACAACAATGAGAAAGAAAAAAGAAAAGAAGAAAAAAACCTATAACAAAACAAACAACATTTGAGGGACAGATGCATACAAAGACAAATTATCTTTATAGACCGGTAATGCTTAAGCTGGATACAAATTCGTAAATGTTGTGGAGTCACTTAATCCTATTAATATATATTAAAATAAAATATCTACTACCCTTATGACTAATGTGTACAATACAACAAGAGAGATAAAGTGCATTATCTTGACTATTGTCAGCTGTCTAATAAAACTTTAGGCACTACATTAAACACATTATCAATAAATACAAAGAGATTACACTCCATTACTAATAACTTTGGCATTAACAGGGGTCATTGGCTATGAATGCACTACATCAGTTACCTTAAGATGTTCTAAAATTTGTCCCCAAATTTGATTTACCTCAGATTTATCATTGTTAATGTATCTCAGTCTCTCCAATGCAAGCATGTTTACAAGATCTCTACCCCACATTTCAAACTTAGGCACAGAATCAGTTTTCCACATTCGTAAAATCAGCCTCTTAGCAATTATCAAATCAAATAAAAAAGCTTGTCTTTCATGTATATCAGACATTTCTAGATTACTAGATATCCCAAGAATAGCTAAAAGTGGACATGGTTCGAGATTCTTTTTAAATGCTTTAGAAAAACAATCAAATATGCTTTCCCAATATTCCTGTAATTTAGGGCACAACCATAGTGTGCGAGTCAAAGATCCCTCTGCTACTTTACATCTATTGTGGAACTAATTCTTAATTTGTGGACACAATATCTAGTTTTTTTTCCCCTGCTTGTCATGTGTCAAGTTAGCAACCACCATAAAGTCCCTGATATACTTCAAACGATATTGAAGAACGAACTGAACAAAATCATGCCAAAACGAAGTTAGTTTTGTGTTCGTTTTGGGAGTTCAAAATGGCTTGCCAAAGCGAACTCTCAGGAAAAGTTCGCTCCAGCTGCAAAACACCTTCATACTGCCATTGGTCCATGACGATAACTTAATAGATGTGCGCTGAGGCTCCGCCTTCTTTCACACAGAACTCTTCTCTGACTCATTTTGTCTGCTGAATACGTCGAGGTAAGATCTTTGTTTGTAAAAACAAACATGAACACACTGGATAGATGCTTTATAGTAGAAAATGAAGTTCATGTTTGGTACTATAAAGCTGCTTGCTTTTAAGCGATCTGTTGAATAAAATGCTATAAAAATAAACGTGACATGACTTTACTAGAGTGATAATTTGCAGAGCTTGTGCAAACATACCAATGTTGTTATGATCAGATGCTTTTCTTATGCTTTCTATAAAAAAATGCTTGCTGTTTTCTCATTTTTGTAGTGTTTATTTTATTACTGAGAGGAAAGCGCGCATAACATATTTACATATTCATCTAAACGTCGCTCTCAGCAGTGTCAGATGTTCAATAACAGTATATCACTGCTCACGTATTTCGAACTTCGTTTTACCCCTAAACGAAGAACGAAAAAGAACTTCGCTGTGAGTATATCGGGGCCTTAACAACTGCATATCAGTGTCCTAAAAACCACTGAGAACACCTTAGTAATCACATAGCAAAACACTAGCAACCACAAAGAAGCAACCCCCCTAAAAATCTAGTTAAATGTAATCTAATAAACACATACATGTGAATGACGCATGAATGAGATCTAGAGACATTATGTAAAGTGCAAGAAGGGAACCCAAAAAGTGTCAAATGACAAAGTGTGTTTTTCTATTCTTTAGACTGATGGCCGATCTGCACTGTTGGGATTGAATTAATCAGCACACACCCTGCTAATCTACTGACCTGGGTGAGATCTGACCGGAGGAGGGATGCTGTGTGTGTGTGTGTTGGCTGACTCTAGCGAGTCTAAGTCGTTGCTCATCAGCCTCATATTTCACCGACCTGCCCTTCTGCTCAAGGCTGAGCATTTTACAGCCACCTCATCTCGCAATAAAGCATCACAAACAGCCTCAGAAATCTGCACAGATTCTTATGGAGGTCAACACACACTACAAAACCTCTGGGAACTGTTCTTGTGGTAATCTGTTGGAAGAACAGGCTGTATCAGTTAGCGTAACGTCGTCTGCTGTTATTCCGGCATTCCGTAGACGCCTTGAGAGAATCTGAGGTCAATCTAAGTGCTGTTGAAATGTGGGAGCAGGAATAGGGAAGTTGGAGAATGTTTGGAAAGGGTGGGAGGGTGACACGTGCAGGCTTTCACTTCATACTTTCAGTGTGAGGGAATGAAGAAAAACTAACTTTGCTCAGTGCTGTTTGGCTCCGCCACTATTCTGTAGTATAGATGGAGGGAGGCGCTTTAGACCTTTATCTGGAGTCCTCTGGTCTGTTGCTGTTGCAGAAGACTTTCTGTAGATCGGGTCAACAAGTGTACAACCATGTTTCTTTACTATCTTTTGGACTTTAGTCTGTTCTCAGGTCAGTACCTCTCCTCTCCAACTGTCGTTGGCTCTGGATGGTGATGTGGTAAATGTCTTCATTGGTGTCTCCTTTCCCTTACCCAGGGCTGTTTGTGCAGGTGATCTTCAGTATTTGTTCTGCTTTCTTTGCTAGGGTGGCTCTGTCTCTCTTTTGTGCTGTAGTTGTGTCTGAGTCTTCTGTAATTTAATTAACTCTGTGGCCTTTTATTACAGTTGTCTGTTGTGGTAGAATGACTTCCTGCTTGAGTATCATGGGAGAGTAAATCATTTCATATTCCCACGATATAGATCCTGCTGTGTGATATTTGTAGAGCTCTGGTCTTCTAAAGATATATTCTGAAATGTGAAAAAACTTTAAAAAGAATTAAAGTATGATTCTTGAAATTCTTGATTCTGATTGGTTGATTGCAGTAATTACAGGTTTTGGTTTTTCTAAACACTCACTGTCTGCTAATGCCATTCAGTCAAATGCATCAATTTTAGTAAATTATTAAATTGGTAAAGTTTTGTGAATTAAACTGATTCTTCAGTTGATTGTTTTTGATGATTAAAATTGAATCAAGCCATTAACATGGAATTTTAAGGGTTGGAGCTGAACTTTGCAGGAAGGTAGATTTCCAGGAATAGGATTGGACACCCCTGGCTTAAACCCTGCCCCTTCACAATTGACTGTAAGCCTTCATTTAGTTTTTAAACCCGGTTTATTTGAAAATTCAACAAACAACTGATGGATAGAACAAAGTCCCTGTCCTACATATTTAGCTTTTTCGCTAATATGTTATACTTATCACAATGTAGTAGAAAAGATCTGTCGCTACTTCGGTTTTATCGTGACTGTAAACAGAGTAATCTCACTTTGCATACTTCTGCACTGTTATTTTATTATACAACAGTTAGCTCCTGTCGTTTAATTTGATTGGAACACTCCAAGAGTGCTGATATACAGGGATTTTCACCGTTTCATCTCTGTGTCTGTTCCAGCGTCCTCCAATGGACGATAACGTTCTGTTTATTATAAGTGTGCTCTGCAATTATATCATCTCAAGCTGATATAAATGCTCAAGCTCTTTAAAGCTGGTTCATTTCCAATTGGCTGTCAATGTTTTTATTGTTGCAAGCTAAAAGAAAATCATTCTGAAAGTGATTACAACAATATCCTTCTTCTCTGTCGTTATCGTTATAGCTGTTGTGGACTTATTCTCAGAGTTAATATGTTTATTAAAACTTTATATTTATACAGTAGTTATCATAGTTATCAGCGACAAGTCATTGAATCATTCATGCAACCTATTAATTAAAAAAAGCTGATTCATTCAGGAAAGCCACTACTGTGTAGCTTTAATAACTTAAACAGAATTATGTTTTTTTTTTTTTTTTTTGAGGGAACTCAATCTACAATGAAAATCAACCAAAAGGCAAAAGTATACTTCACTTTTTATGCGTACACGAGGGTCAGTGTACGGTGCGTGTGACGTGAGTTTCGTCATCAGAATAGTATGCACGTACTGAACATGCATCTCCGAATTTTTGTAACCACGCATACTTTGTACGCGCAGGTCGCACATGCGCATTTAATTTTTTTTTGCAGTAATTACTTTATCCACAAGATGGGCGTGTCAATTCACAAGGTAGTCAAAGAAAAACTGCATAAACAGAACAGACCGGAATGCGTGCAAGCTACAGCAACAACGAAGGCCTATATAGACGAGAGATTGTGCAAAGAGGTTAGAAAGTACCCTCATTTGTACAACTAGCATAAAAGAATACAAAGATGTTTATATGGGTTGTAGCTCATTGCAATTTGTCACAATGCACATGCATCGAACAGCTGTGTGTTCGACATAAAAAAAAAAATGAAGTATACTTTCTGCTTCAGGCCCCAATATATTAATGGAAAAATTCTTTGTTATTCTTCGCTGTGTGTTAAAAAGAAGTTGGAAATACCTTTGCAGCAAAATACTGTTAACGAACATGCCGACACCATCCACTCTGCTGAGAGTGACGTTAAGATGAATTTAGTAATGTATGTTAGTAATGTAAATGTGCTGTATGCTTTCCTTTCAATGACAAAAGAAAAACACAACAAAAATGATAGTGCTGAGAAAAAAAATGATCGGAAAGCATCCGATCATAGCAATGTGGATATGTTTGCACCAGCTCTGCAATTCAGCACTCCAGTTAAGTCATGTCACATTTATTTATATACCACTTTATACAATAGACTGCTAAAGCAGCATCTTCACAGAATTAAACATTGTGAATTAAACATAAAACCATGTCAGTGTAGCTTACAACTTCATTTTCTACTATAAAGCAGCTGTCCAGTGTGTTCATATTTTTACTTGTACCTCAATGGACTGAACAGAAAAAATGAACTACACTGTGTTCCAAATTATTATGCAAGTGACATATCAGTAGGATTTCAGTACAATAAACATTCAGATTTTAGTTTTTCTAAGAAAGTGTTTGTTTATTTATTTATCCATGTTTTTTTAGATATCAGTCTCAGACAAAATAATTTGCCATGTCTACTTAGGTAAATGGAAACCCTATTTAGAGGTTGTTCCACATTATTAAGCAAGTCACAGTTCTCATGCAATATGGGGAGGAAGAAAGATCTTTTTGAAGATGAAAAGCATGAAATTGTGCAATGTTGTGCAAAAGGCATGAAAACAACTAATATTGTGTGAAAACTGAGTGCAGATTATTGAACTATCATAAGATTGGTGAGTGATTTAGAGCATAACAGAACTCGGTCAGATAAAGGCTTATTAAGGAAAGTTTCTGTCAAACAAGTTAATTGTATTAAAAGGGCAGCTATAAAAAAAAAGCCAGTGTTGAGCAGCAAACAGGTATTTGAAGCTGCTGGTGTCTCTGGAGTCTTGAGAACCTCTCCATGCAGGCTGGCAGTTATGTGTAAAATTGCATTTTAGCCACCACTAACCAAACCTCACAAAGAGAAACATTTACAGTGGGTGTAGAAATACGTTTTCAAACAGTTTTATTGCTGTGGTGTTTTTTTGTTTTTGTTTTTTGCAGCATGGGATAGTGCATAGTGCATTGTATTTCAGAATGCACTATCCTTCTTTTATACCATAGCTGAAAATGGCCAGTTATGAACTCCACATATCTTGCAGAAGTCATTTTGACACCCTCAGAGACCCTAAAGGGACCTTCCATCTCACTTCCCAATATTCCAGCCCAAATCATCACCCGCCAGCTCCCTGCTGACGTTGCAGTCTTGTTGGAATGTGGCGGCCATTCACCAACCATCCAGAAATCCATCCATTTAGACCATCCATTGTAGTACGGCATTTGTCAGTGAATAAAACTATTTAAAAATGAGTCTTTATGTATTTCTAAATGTTTCTCTTTGTGAGGTTTGGTTAGTGGTGGCTAAAATGCAATTTTACACATAACTGCCAGCCTGCATGGAGAGCTTCTCGAGACTCCAGAGACACCAGCAGCTTCAAATACCTGTTTGCTGCTTTTTTTTTATAGCTGCCCTTTTAATACAATTAATTTTTTGACAGGAACTTTCCTTAATAAGCCTTGATCTGACCGAGTTCTGCTCTGCTCTAAATTGCCTTATTTTGTTCAAAATGACATCACACCAGTTTGTTCTTCAATTTGACTTGACCCAGTAATATTAGCATTTTATTTATATTTCACTTTTCTTTTTCTGATTTTCTATTCTCTTTCTCCATCTATTTGCGTGTATATATATATATATATATATAATATATATAATTAAAAAAAACCTTGCTGCGAGCACTGATGGAACTGACTTGACACGGCACTTACATACTGTTGTACTCATGTTGATTTGATTGTTTCTACTATTCTCGTTTGAAAGTCACTTTGGAGAAAAGTGCCTGCTAAATGACTAAATGTAATTGTAAATGTAAATGTAAATTTAGCTTGGAGTATGATCAGGGCCTTTAAAGGGATAGTTCACCCAAAAATGCAGTCATCATTTACTCACCCTCAGGTTGTTCCAAACCTATATACATTTCTTTGTTCACAAAGGAAGATATTTTGAAGAATGTGGGAAACTGAACAGTTCTGGGCCACCATTGACTTCCATAGTATTTTTTTTTTCTTACTATGGAAGTCAGTGGTACCCCAACACGGCCTGGTTACAAACTTTCTTCAAAATATCTTCCTTTGTGTTTAGCAGAACAAATACATTTATAAAGGTTTGGAACAGCTTGAGGGTAAGTAAATGGTGGCAGAATTTTCATTTTTGGGTGAACTATCTTTTCAGGTTTTACCTGTGAACAGCGCACTGTACCCTGCAATCACTTTATCATTCGAAAAATCATTCTGAAAGTGATTACAACACTATCATTCCTCCGTGTTGTTATCATTATATCATTCATGCGATTTGCTGTTTGCTTTTCAACCCTTTTTATTAAAGTGTCATATTTACATGTTGTGAATGTTAAAATTATTGTAGTGTAATTTTTGCTTAGTCTTAACCAGATGTTAGAATCAGGCCAAGTTTTGCACAAGCTTCCTGAGGCCAAAGAGAAGGTTTGTGCTGTAGAAGCACAGCTGGCCAGACACTCCCTTCAGGGCCTCAGAAAAACCCAACATGGTGTGGTCACTGTCTGTGCAACTGCTGCTGCGTTTAGAGTCCAGCTCCGGCAATGAAAGACATACACCGTTTCCAATCATGCCTCACGTGTCACAGCACAGAGAACTTCATGCATCGTCTCTTTATGTGTCTTCCTTTATTAGAGCTCATAATAATTCTTTATAGTTTGAAATTAATATCTGTATTTCACATATATCTTTGAGTTAAGCTTAATACTATAAGAGCAACTTTCCTTGTGTTTTCCATTTCGAATGAGAGGTGTGGTCACTTTCAGTTTTTATAGTGGTGCTCTAAAACGAATAATTGTTGTAGTTGTGGTTCTCGCATGCCAGAATGATTTCACTTCTTTAATCCCAAACAATGATTAAATTAGCTTTAAAAAATGTTATTAAAATTATAGGTTATCTGTGATTTCATACTGGTTAGCACAACATCTCTGTAATAAGATGGGGCACAATGAAGCCCTAGCCAAAGGAAGAAGAAAAAATGTACAAGTTAATTTATGTATCTAGATTAATATATGAAACAAAAAGAAATTAACTTTATCAGTAGGCTATGTAATGCCATATCGTTTAAAGCACCATCTACTGTAATTATTCCATGCATACTGCCCACACATTTGCATACTACTTTCCTAGTAGCTGTAGTATGGAAACACATCTTAAGAGTTCCATCTGCTCTTCGTCAATCTTCTTTCAGTTGTTTTGAGAAAGAGTTTTGAAGAGGATGTTCCCGCTCTTCTTCTCCCTCCTCTGTGCGCCAAGGTCTGGCTGAGAGCAGCAAGGGTTTGTGGGAAATGCGCGAGGGATGAGCAGACACTAGAATGTGCCGAACTTTAAACAGCGCTTTATTTTCGTACTTTAACCAGAGATGTTTGAACTTTAACGGCGCGTTTGAGCTCGCGTCTCTGTCGGGATGTTAATGAAAGCGCTGTGTGAGAGTTGGAGGTTTGCGCTCTGGACGTGTACGTGAAATCTGCAGGTAAACAAAGACACTATTGAAAGTTTGATAACTGCACGCGAGCGACGCGATACATCAGAACGCAAACGCGCTCTTTGTAGTCGATAAAGTTGTGAATAGTTGACGCGCTCGAAACGCGTATGCGCTATTCATACAAGAAACTTGGGTCATTTATAATGGGAGCGTTGCGTTCTATTGTGACAGGACGCATCGCGTCGCTTGCAGAGTAAACGCTGGAGTGAAATGTAATGTTTCTGTCTTTATAAATTACATTGAGTCTTCCACAACGCAGAAATGAACTCCTGCCATTTTCACTCCTCTCTTCATCTAGCCTAAAAAGAACAAATCATGAATTTGTGATGTCAAACGTTTATCAGAGATGTACACAAAGCATACTTGGATACTTAGAGTATCATCATTGCATAGTGGGGATATATATATATATATCAGTGTGTGTGTGTGTGTGTGTGTATATATATATATATATATATATATATATATATATATATATATATATATATCTATATCTCAGTGTGGTGTGCGGTGGTGTTTTAAAATGAGGAGGCAAAGTCCTCATTTATGTCCCTGTTACAAAATTTTAAGTTAAAATTACATAAAAAGAGAGACCAAATACAATTCTATTTTGTTATTTTTACACTATGTAATGTTCTATTTATTAAAACCAAGTATAAATTTAATTAAGTTAGTGTTTTTACTCATTTTTACATTTATTCCAAAATAATAACTAAAGGCAGTAACAATTTAAACAATATATATTATTTATAAAGTAATATTAAGCTTTTCTTTTTAATAGTCAATTTATTTTCAGCAGTCATCAAGCTTGTACACACTGGTCACTCAATCACACATGAAGATGTAGGCTACCTTTAAGTTCACCACGCTGATTGCTCACTTAAACCCCGAATTTCGAATTTGATTTTGACATGACAAAGCGGTGATATGCAAGTGACAGTTGTTTACTTACTTTTTAATTAGTCTTCCATTAATGCCATCACTGTCTTCATTCAGACCGATTCGACGAGAACGCGCAATTACCTCAATTAACCCCCACTAAACCCACCGCACGATTAGGGGGCGCTGCTTTGTTTCTACGAGCTGAAGGGAGGCACAGAGATGCGGACTCCCCGCTGTAACTTTACCTGCGGGTATCGCTGTTTGCGGTTTTGTTTCTTTAGAAAAACGAGTGACTTTTACACTTTTTAATGTCAAATTTTGTGACATTTGCGTTTTTATTTTTGTAATAACGATTTACCTGTGAACCTGTTTCACAGGTAAATCTGTTTTTTTTGTTGTTTTTTTTTGCTTTTATAATGAACACTTAGTAATCATTTACAGAACTTTGTTTTACAATATTTGTAGTTATATGTAGATATATACCATTGCACAAATCAATATTTGTTATAAATTGATTTTAAGTAGGGATGTGCAACAGCGATTGAGTACTCCAGTACTCGAACTGTGGCAGCGACGATCGATCATGCAAACAATGATCGAAATGTTTTTTTTTTTTTTTCTTTCTTCTTTTTCTTCTCCTGATTGGCACTTAGGGCGCCCTGAGCTCTGATTGTTTAGCTTGCCACAGCATGCGTCAAAAGACGTGAGAGAGAATGTCTGGCTTCACTTTGACAAGATAGATGAAAATACAGTTCAATGCAAGCTGTGCAGCGCCAAGCTTTTATCTTGTGCTGAAAATATCCTTTAAATTATATTCATAATTAATTTAACAATAATCATCAGCATAGGCGCACTCCGAGCACCCACGGAAAAACACAAGATATTCTCATTTCATTTCAACCAATAAAAATCGATTGAAGCCTTCAGACACGGCTTTCTTTTCGTTTTCATAGTCCATTTGAGGCAGTTTCTATTTTGTTAATGTCAAGAGCGCATTTGTAACGCACACGAGAGCGCATCCATGTAATTCACGAGCACGAATCTCTCTGCTCGGACGTGGATTTTTTTTTCTCTTTTTTGGACGTGCTCAAACTTTGTCCTGTCACAAATCTCAACATGCTTTTCCTCATGAAGAGTGGGCACCCACTCTGCAGAAACATAAATTGGCACCTATGATCATCAGTGATTTTCATACTGTAAAATAACATTTTGGTTGATCAGAAAGTGCAAATTGATAAAAAATGACAATAGTGACACTAATGTAGCCTAATAGAATGTGAACTTGTTGTGCTTTCGTTCCACGTTGGTTTTCGTTTTAAAGCGCAATAGGAGTTACACTTTCGGTCAAGCTCACGTTTGCATTCACAAACTTTTTGCAGATGAAAGTTGTAATAATAATAATGTAGATGAAAATAAAGCACAAATCTGCCATAAACATAGCATTATAATGAGAACTTTATAGAAATCTATAGTAAATTCTGTCCTTGCCTGTGTTTCAGCGCGCTGTCATGAAAGCGCTCGCTCTCTCTCTCACTCACTCTCTCTCACTCTTGCTACAGCGCGTAACTTAAAGTTCACTGGCATTTGCATCCTTTTTTTGCAGATAAAAGTTGTAATGTTACATTTATGTTATGTATCTGGGTTATCTGATTAATATCGTAGGATGTGTCATAGAACGGGCTTCAGTTTATCGGCATAAAGTCACTATTCCTTTTCCGTTATTACTTTTAGATGCTTCTTAATAATATTGCTGCATCATAATCATAATCTAACAGTGTTCTAAATCACGTGTTCATGTTTTCATAGACAGGTTTTCATGTCATATTTTAATTCATTTTCATAACAGTCTTCAGATATTTTCATTATTTGACGGAAATGGAGATAATGAAATTAACATTAATAATCTTAAGGCAAGCTCACACTACAGGGCTGTAAGATTACGATGCCCCCCGAGTACTCGATTACTCGTTTTTGAAACCTATCGATGATCGAAATGAAAAATTGCCCAAAATGCCCATCCCTAATTTTAAGACAACATGCACTCTCTTATGTGTTTGAGAAACGCTGTTGTTGTCCAACAGGACGTGAATAGGAACACATCAGTCTACTTTAAACACATCATGCACTTGTGCACTAATGCTAGTTGCAATTTTTAATTAACTGGTGAGGCGTTGTGTGTGAAAAGAGGTATTAAAATGATATTAAGAGTGTAATGTGAGTAAATGAGACATTTTGCCTGAAGATTTTCATTGTTTTCACACCTGTACTTGGGTGCTGTATGTTTGATGTTTTGATGTACTGGTGTAGTGTGAAATACTTTGATCTGTAATGTTTCTATGACTGCCTCCGTGTGGTGAAACACTAGAACAGCAGGCTGTGGATTTACAACACCTCCAATATCTGAAACCCTTTTCTTTTTACTCTTTATGTATCATTTGAGGAGTTTCCAGTTTGATTGGCATCACAAGCCTGCAGTTAATCATCAACCCTTTCAAGTCCCAGAAAGGTAATGAAGACATTGTTAAAATAGTCCATGTGACTGCAGTGGTCCAACCTTAATGTTTTGAAATGAAGAGAATACTTTTTGTGTGCAAAAACCAAACAAAAATAATGACTTTATTCAACAATTTCTTTTATTCCATGTCAGTCTCTTATGCTGTTGATGTAGTAAACACAGTGCAGCGCTTCCGGGTTCTGCGTCAAAACGCTGGCTCATTTTTGGCCGACGCTGTTCACGTGAGCGCCATGACACATGCGTATGATGCTGACACAATAGCTGGCCAATAATGAGTCAGTGTTCTGACATAGGACGTTTTATTTTAGACTATATGTTAACTTTATTTTAACAATGTCTTTACTACCTTTCTGGGCCTTGAAAGTGGTAATAATGTTGCAGTCTTTCGGGGGTCAGAAAGCTTTCGGATTTCATTAAAAATATCTTAATTTGTGTTCTGAAGATGAACGAAGGTCTTACGGGTTTGGAATGACATGAGGGTGAGTAATTAATGACAGAAATTTTAACTGGGTGCCTATTTTGAGTATTGTAGCTTGTGTTACTTACCTGGCAACATTTTTCTTTAAATATAATTTATAATAATAATAAGAGAAAGACATTTTAAATGCATTAATAGTAGTCTTAAAAAAGACTTTGCCTTTGTCTAGTTTGTCTACCTTTTATTGGAAAGCTTAGTGTAAACTTGGGCTGCCCTTGTCTAAAGATTTTTCTAGTCGACTAGTAGTTGTTCATTTAAGTGATTAGTCGACTAATCGCACGTGTATACTAATAAGCCATATAAATCATAATAATGAGCCTTTAATTGCCAATATATAATACATAAAAAGCTTGCCACAGTGCACCGGCAGAAGTATTGATGATGAATGTGCTGTGAAAAAACAGCAAGGAGACTGTCTAATCAATTTAATAATCTCTGTAGCCGAAAACACAGATAACATTATCAATAAATTAAGTCGATGATGCTGACTCGCCATCTCCGCTGTAGTGGACGTGCCTATATGCACTGTTATCATGAAAAATGCCAGTGATCGTGCCAATACCTCTATGTCTTGCAGTAAGCACGCTATACTTTAGCTTCCACACTCCACACAAACACTTGGATACAGGCCTAATAATAGCGCAGATTTATCTAAATTAACGTTAGAGTGAGCAGCCATAAAGTTGCTGCTACTTACGTGTTTCAAATGATAAGCCATATTTGAGGCCGATGGATAATAGGTGAATGTTTTGGATTTTCTGCCCAACATACTGTAATTACCACAAGGAACTGCCATTAACGATCTGTCCCTCACGGACTACGTGAGTTTTTTTTTTTTCTGCAACTAACCGACTAATAAAGTTTTTGGTCAACTAAGCCTCTTCTAGTTGACTAACGATTAGTCGAATATTAGGGGGTAGCCCTAGTGAAGAAGAAATGTGGTCAGGACTTTATTTACAACAGACAGCAGTAGTTGGTCTGTAACATTTTAAGGCTCAGTTTCTTGGACAGTATTGACAATTCTGGACACACTGAGTCGAAAATGGAAAATTATTATTTTGAATTAATATAATTAATAAAATTAAATAACAGTGTAATAAATGCATTCTGATAGACCTGCTGCTGCTTTTTATTATGACAAATATTAATCAAACAACAATACTGACTAAAGAAAGAGAAAAACACTTTGGCCCGGTTTCACAGACAAGGCTTAGCCTAAGAAAGGATTAGGCCTTAGTTCAATTAGGATATTTAAGTATCTTTTATAAACGTACACTTGAAAAAAAACATAACAGGTGTGCATCTTGAGACAAAACAATGGCAGTGACATATTTTAAGATATGTCAGTACAAGTTGCTTTCAGTTAAAACAACTCAAACATGGACTAGCATAAGCCTTGTCTTTGAAACCGGGGGTTTCTGTTTTAAATGTATTCCTTTGAGTGTTTACTTGAAAAATATCATTAAAAAGCTTGAAGCTATGTTTACTTCATTGAGAAACACTTGAAGGCTGAATATATTTAATTTGTTATTGATTACAGTATTTAGACTGTATTTCACATGTACTTATGACATTATGAATAATTTGTGTAGCTGAAGATGGTATTAGCATACAAACCTGATTCCAAAAAAGTTGGGACATTGTGAATAAAAAAAGAATGCAATGATATGTCAAATTTCAATATTTTATTCAGAATACAACATAGATGACATATCAAATGTTTAAACTGAGAAAATGTATCATTTTAAGGGAAAAATAAGTTGATTTTAAATTTCATGGCATCAACACATCTCAAATAAGTTGGGACAAGGCCATGTTTACCACTGTGTGGCATCCCCTCTTCTTTTTATAACAGTCTGCAAACGTCTGGGGACTGAGGAGACAAGTTGCTCAAGTTTAGGAAGAGGAATGTTGTCCCATTCTTGTCTAATACAGGCTTCTAGTTGCTCAACTGTCTTAGGTCTTCTTTGTCGCATCTTCCTCTTTATGATGCGCCAAATGTTTTCTATGGTTGAAGGATCTGGACTGCAGGCTGGCCATTTCAGTACCCGGATCCTTCTTCTACGCAGCCATGATGTTGTAACTGATGCAGTATGTGGTCTGGCATTGTCATGTTGGAAAATGCAAGGTCTTCCATGAAAGAGACGAAGTCTGGATGGGAGCATATGTTGTTCTAGAACTTGGATATACCTTTCAGCATTAGATGTAGCCGTTCAGCTGTAGATGATGATAACTTCAAACTCTTTGCAATTTTTCTCTGAGAAACTCCTTTCTGATATTGCTCCACTATTTTTCACCGCAGCATTGGGGGAATTGGTGATCCTCTGCCCATCTTGACTTCTGAGAGACACTGCCACTCTGAGAGGCTCTTTTTATACCCAATCATGTTGCCAATTGACCTAATAAATTGCAAATTGGTCCTCCAGCTGTTCCTTATATGTACATTTAACTTTTCCGGCCTCTTATTGCTACCTGTCCCAACTTTTTTGGAATGTGTAGTTCTCATGAAATCCAAAATGAACCAATATTTGGCATGACATTTCAAAATGTCTCACTTTCAACATTTGATATGTTATCTATATTCTATTGTGAATAAAATATAAGTTTATGAGATTTGTAAATAATTGCATTTCTTTTTTATTCACAATTTGTACAGTGTCCCAACTTTTTTGGAATCGGGTTTGTATCTGTTGCATATTCAAGAAATAACTGCCTTCTGAAAGTGCAATTGAAAAACTAGTTCAGCCATAAACATATGTGCAGATATAGTCTGATGCAACATCTCTCTTTCATAAGCTGATTTCACACATTAAATCAGCTAAATTTCTGTAAAATTGCCAGATTACTAAAGGCATCACATTTGCTTGTTTACACAAGCAACAGCTTAACGACATTTTTACCTCTAAGATTCCATTCACACATGAGCACCAAAAAATACAGATAAACTCTGAGATGTCAGTAATTGGAAATGACTTTTAAATGCTGCAGCATTTTCTTCATCTGCCCAGATGAGAAGTGCTTTAGTTTTTCAGCTATCTGTTCAATTTAACTTTTGGACTTCCAAGTCACAAGCGTTACTGTTGTGGAATAATCGTGTCATCTCCATCAGAACGTTTATTATTTGCACAAAGCAGACTTCTTACTTCAGTCCTGACCTTATTAGCTCTCAAATTCTAGCTTCACACAACAACAGAAGCATCCATTGTTGTCATTTTGTGACATGTAAACATATGCCGTATTGATCTGCCCAGTATTTTCAATAATTAAAAATTTCTCATTAAATAGTTCTAATGATCTAATTCTGTTCTTCTGTATTATTTATGGTACATTATTTGTGCAGTATTAGTCCTATATTATTTTTAATGTTAAATCTCTTAACAGTTGGACTAAAAAAGTTAATATAGTTTTAGACTGAAAAATAAAAATAAAAAATTCCTAGAAAAGGTGAGGAACTTTTATTTTCTCTACTTTTCTTTACTTCTCAATTAGCGTCCTTTGCTGTGGCCATTTTTCTAAACTAGGGAAACAGATAGCAGTGTTTTTAAAATTGTGTACATTAAGAAAAATGTATATTTGTTTTTGTGTCACTGTTTATACAGTGAAGAAGAAGTGACAGTGATTTTGTCCAGTCAAAGTAGAGGAGCAGAACGAACTGTTACATAACTGCCTCTGCTCCCAATGAGCTGACCCAGTTTTTTCTACACTATATCATGAGCTTCTCTTTTCCTTTTTTTGTTGTCATTTGTTCAGGCACTCAACAGATGGCACTGTTAAACTGTGATGAGGAGTGTGTGATGACTTGAGGATAACTGATACTGTACCATTGGAGTAAATGAATACAAACATGCTCTTCATAAACCAACCTCAATGAGCAGTACTATTTAATTAAAGTTTTCATGGTCTTTAATCTCCACCTGTGTTCAGACTGTGTAGAAAGAAGAAATTTAAAAAAGCATTTGTCTTATTTAATCAACCTCCTCATTGCATTTCAGTGTCACATCTCTATGAAGTTCTGTGTGAATGATCATAACCTTCTCCAGATGCTGTCCTTCATGAGCGTTTGTCTGTATTATCCTTCTAGTGGCTAATTGGTGCCAGAACCAGAATAAAACAGATTGGACTCTGAGATCTTGGATGATGTCATTGATGTGGGAGGACAGCGGGTGATGATCGGTACATTTGTCTGAGTTGTTTCTGGTGTAGTTTTGGCTTTCATCTCTATTGGCAGAGGCTTGTGGTGACATTGGTCTTTTGTATCGTCTGCCTGTGGATTTGGGCTTTGCATTTGTTTCTCTCTGGTGAAATGCGTCTGATGGTGCGGACAGTGTGCGGTCTGAAATTTCAAATATGTCTGTTACTGTTCAGACGATATCAGACGATTCCTCAAAAGTGTTCTACACAGATTTCAATAGATGAATGGATTGAGATGTTTTTAAGTGTACAAATACTTTTTGGTGGCCAGCGAATTGTTTAGGCGAATCAATGAGCGTACTATTCATTATTATTCGCAAGACTGCTCTACAGTTCAGCTAATCACATTCAGATCTGCCTCCATTCCAGAATGCAGTGCTCACTTTTCATGAGCCAAACAACAACCGATGGATAAAGTCAAGTCCCACCCTACATTATTTTTATTGTTTGATAAGCAGTTTCACTCGGACATACATAACAATATGGGTCAAAGTGGGTTAAAAATGTTATGCCAACTTCAGAAGGGCAGAACTTTTCAGAGAGGGTTTGTCCTGACAACTAATTAAAGCAGTGCCACTAAAAGTATTAAAATTTAAAAAGAAAATATCTACATTTAACTAACTGACTACCCAGTTGTTGTGACCCATCCCTACTGTAATTGTAACTGTCTTATGTGTGGTTGTGTGTTGTGTAGCAGCGATGCAGGGCTGAAGGACGTGCTGTCGGACTGGGACTCAGACATGGATGGTGTGGATTGTCTTAAGGACACAGATGTTCTCCACAATGGCAGTCGGAGCGACCAGGAAGCTGCCCGACGTCTGGCCAAACGACTTTACCACCTGGAGGGCTTCCGACGCTCGGATGTTGCTAAACATCTGGGCAAGAAGTGAGTGCATAAATTCAGTTCAGCCATAAATTTAGTTCTGGGTTTTCTTCCTCTCTATCCTGTTTTTCACTGGATACCTGTTATAACCAGAAACCAGATGAGTATAAAAAAAACATTAGTCTCTAACTTGAACCTGAAGAAAGACAATCTGCAAAAATACATGTAGATGCTTTCTTTGAGTCTGATGGTTGGCAGGTAGTTTTGCATTTGTTGACTACATTACACTTCTGTATCACTTTACCATGTTCTCTCTGAAAAAGCTACTGTAGAAACCAACTAATTGACCGTTTAACCACTTAATGAGTCTGTCATGTATCTTATACTTGTTGCTTAGGCCATATTCTTAGTTAAGGGCACATCAAATATTAATTGTTATTAAGGTGAACATGTTTTATTTGCATGATTTCCGCAATTTAGAGCACAATTCAAAATGGAATGACCATGAGCCAATTACTGTCAATGCAACATTAAGAACATGTTTAAAATCATTCTGTGTACTTCAGTACTTAGCCCAGTCATCAGTTCGCTCACACTAAAAGAGTGTGTATGCACAGTCCACATATTTATGCCAGATTTTAAAAAGTATTAAATTAAATATTTATATATTTTTTACGTACATAACATTTACACTTGAGGTCCCTGTAGTTTTTCATTCCTTGACAAAGTCAAGACTTTGATTTGTTCACTTGGGGTTTACAGACAAAAACATTTAGGCATAATTTTAATGCCTCTATCAGATCTGTGTGTGGCCTTAAAGAACTGCCCTTAGCCTTCAAGTTCATCCCTCACATTCTCACACACAGAGATAAAGATTTAAACATACAGGCACTCATCCATATTCATAAGCACTCTCAGTGCCAGACGCAGTACTCCAGAGGAGAGCATCATTACTCCAGTGTGCTCTCTAGCACCGCCTCCACAGCCCTGCACATCCTGTCTCACTCTCCTGCTGTCTGAAGACCATCACTGTCCACAGCCCTGCGTTCATCCATGTGTTCATCCTGTGTCGTAAGAGCATCACTGTCCACAGCCCTGTGGTCATCCTGTCTCACTCTCCTGCTGTCTGAAGACCATCATTGTCTGCAGCTTATCACGCAGATTGGCTTGATATCATGCCTTCTAATACAGCAAAAAACAGCTGCCCTCTGCTAAAAGGCCGAACATAAGATGATTTACAATCAAAAGTCTAGATAAAATAGTTTCTAGCAGTCCTGTATTTGTGCAGCTTTTGAAAATTCTGTCAGTATAAGTCATATTAAAGCTGCAGTCTGTAACTCTTTTTTTTTTTGGTTAAAAATTATTCAAAATCAATTTTTGAGCAAGTACATAACCAGCCAGTGTTCAAAACTATCTCCTTACCTTAGCCCCATTCACAACGCTAAGCTTGTAATAATGTTTCCTAATCCGGATGGTACTGGAAGGTTTCTGTGGGAAATTGGAGCATACAGCTGTTCGTCTTTGTGTCATTACGTTACGTCTGTTTACATAAAGACGTGTAGGCTATATGGCATGTGAGGATGCTGCAGGTGATGCATCATTTCTAGCCTCTTCTCACAGCAGCCGAAATAATTAAACTTATCATTTTGATGGCGGATTGTATGGTATGACAACACACTAAATACACATAGTCACGCAATGCTGATGTTGTTAACATTAACAGTTTGAGAACAAAGTATAACAATATTAATAATTTGCACGGTTTCATGTGATATGAGCTAAGCGATCGTTAGATTTAATCACCAATGGTAGCGCAATTTATTGTAATGCTTTTTTTCTCAGTTGGTCAGAACAAAATTGGCAGATTTGTTACTTACTTGTTCAGATTACATTTTCCAGTGAAAATAGACTACAATCTATGATTCCGAAGTACAGTATTCACACCGGTGCGGTGACTGACAGCCACACATTCTCCTCAAAACATTTGATTCATCCGCGCTGACGATGCACAACCCACGTAAAGATGATAATTCTGCAAATAACTGCAACTGCAGGTTTCAAAAAGAGATGGCGGCAAAGAGGAAAAACTTACGGACTGCAGCTTTAAATGATAGTTAATCCAAAAATGTTGTCATGTGCTCAATCTCATGTTGTTAAAAACACTGAATGACCTTCTTTCTTCTGCGTAACATAAGATCTTTCAAGAAATTTCTTGTGTTGAAGAAATGTCAATTTTTTTTTGTGTCTATTCAATGGAAATCAATGGGAACCAACACATGTACTTAAATTATATTTAAATGTTATGCATTTGGCAGACATTTTTATCCAAAGCATTTTTTTTTCAATTCAAGCATTCCCTAGTTATTGAACCCATTATCTCAGCATTGCTAGCCTAATCATATCCATATCCCTCCTAAATAGCAAAAAAAAGTGCTTTGAAATAAAACATGAACACAATAAGTACATTGAACTTAAAAATTTTGACATAAGTATTTAGTAGTTAAAAACACCTAATATAAAGTGAGACCATGCCAACACAATTCTTGAGCCTATCCAGGAGAAAATCATGGTTTTTAGTATCAAAGGCAGCACTAATATCAGTAGAAGGGAGATGCAGCTGTGGTCAGATGATAGCACAGCTTCATGACTCCTGTCATCTGACCACAGCTGCATCTCCCTTCCAGTCATGAGCGCTGTAGAAATGCAAAAATGTAGCGCAACAATTTGCACTGGAAATTAAATTAAAAGTTGAAGTGTTTTGGTGGAGGAATGGAGAGTGATTACAAGAGTAGGTTACCAACACAGCACAAATACAAACTACACGTCAACTGTAGTCCAAGCTTTTCTGTTTCCTCAACTGTCAATATAAATATGTGTATATTCATAAATATTTATTTCTGACTGCCCGTGTCCCTCCTCTTCCCCCATTGAAATAATTTGTACATTAAGCATCATGACGGAATATATTCATACCAATGCTTGATAACTGCCTCTATATTGAAATGTATTGGTCAAAAGGTGTGGGAACCCTGAATGAGAAGTCTCAGTCATATAGTAGCACTGCCACAAACGCATTCATGTGTCCGTCTGGGAATGCATGTTTCTTATGTAATCTGCTTTATACTGCTGTGGTTTCTCTTGTGCAACTCTCTCCATTATATGTATAGGGTAGATTAGTATCTATTCAGGGATGTTTATCATAAACTAGTGAAATGCTCTGAACTTCACTATATCTGATTTCTATGTCACTCTGATATTTCACAGGTACAGTCAGTGAGTATAAAAAGATATGTTATTATAGTGCACATAGGCTCTTATCAAATTTGATCGTCAGATAACAGAAACAAAATGAGGTCATGTCCAGTTGAACTGTTGCTAATGTGAATGTAATTTTTTTTTTTTATCTCCGTAGTAATGTAATATATTTCTTGTGTTTGCATTCACAGTAATGACTTCAGTAAGATGGTTGCAGAAGAGTACCTCACATTCTTTGAGTTTACAGACCAGACATTGGACCAATCTCTCAGGTACTTCTCATGTCAAGTGTTTATGTCATTATGTGGGTGGAGCCCTCTGATGCGAGATTGACTGCATGCGTCATTGTTAATGAGCTCATTAGAAGCTGTATATTCAGTGGCTTTTATTTAATACATATTTCCATGTTAGGACTGCTGGGTGGTATAACATTATATACCATGCATCAGTAAAATGCAAAGTGTGTCACAGGCGAGTGCTTCTAGTGTAGACGGCGTCGTAAGGGTAGTGATTTAGTATTGATGCATTGTGTCCACTGTAACTGAAGGCTGTTTACAGTTGCCAAGCAGAGTTTTAACTAATGTGCAGTCATACGGTCACAGTGTGCATATCGCTGATATTCTGCAATGTCTAGAAGTGTGCCTCATCTGGTCTTGGGTTTTTAACTTAAGTGTTAAACAGTAAGATTGCAAGAAAAACAATGATGCCACTATTACACACAGTCATATTACATATATTATAATCTTGCTTTTTGGTTATCTCTTGGTCCCACATAAAATGAAATATGATTTAATTTGTAAATTTATTCATTGGAATATATATATATATATATATATATATATATATATATATATATATATAAAGAGTACTTAATATTAATTAAATTTCCAGCAAAAATGCAATATTGTGATATATACTGTTACTGTTAAATAAAATGACTCATACTGCAACGTGAGATTAATAGAATATAGGTTTAAAGTCCCCCTGTGGTGAAAATCAAGTTTTTAATGTTGTTTATATGTCTATGTGGTGTTTTTAATATGCTTTAAGACAAACCATGTGCAAATTCATTAGTCAACACCATTGCTGAGTATTTTCTATTTAAAACTGCAGTGAAAAAAAGTCTCAAACCCCCAGTTTGAAATCACTGGTGTCTGTGACATCACAAACTACCTTGTAACTAATCACGTCAATGTGCCGGCAGGCTTTAGCATACCATCAACCATGAGCGCTCTGAAGCAGGAGAGTATCAAAAAGCCATTCCAGTATATTTTTCTGTTGATAAAAAAAATCAGGTAGATTTAGCAATGTGGGTGTCTTATGTATATAACAATGTTATGATGAACTGTATGCCTTTCTCCACTGACGGTCTAAGGTGTTCAAAGCATTTCTAAGGATACTGATTTTTAAGGATACTATCTTGTGAGTGGGAACATGTGTAACATTAGCAACACATTATTAGCAGCTGTTTGATAATGTAGTCAACCAAAGATAAGTTTTAAGGGATAAAATTATTGAATTATTGGGGGGGAACTTGTGAAAAGTTGTGAAACAAGTCTGTGGACTTTTTGCCATTGCTGTTATAATTATAAAGAAAAGCAACACTTAAATTCTGTTTGGCTGTATCATAATTGAACAAACGCTTTTAACAATCAAGATCATTTAGGCAACAAAAGAATGATGAACATTGTTGTTTTAATAAATAATTGTATTTTTATTATTATTATTATAAAGTTATTTTAGGTCAATGCCAGATCACAGTTCAGGAGTTTAGATAATCACCCAGCGTTCAAACTTTTTCATTTATCTGTTTGTGTGGTTATGAACCTTTATTTCTGCCCACACACCATTCATGTTTTCTGCTCTGATTAGGGCACTTTGTTGGCTCTACAAACCAGAGACATCATGTCCATGCATCTTGTGATGATCATGTTATATTGCTGTTTTTCTGTTGCAGATGTTTTCTGAAAGCATTCTCACTAATGGGCGAGACTCAGGAGAGGGAGCGGGTGTTAATTCATTTCTCTAATCGGTACTATCAGTGTAATCCCACCGTCATCACTGCACAAGGTATTGCATGTCAACCTCACGCAACCTTTCTCATTCACTCATTACTTACAAGATTAGTGTTTTCCATCAATATGAGAATATGTGACCCTAACAGAGTGATACACACTTGCACTAAACAGATATTGATAAAGCTGTTTCATTTCAGTGTTCATGACTGTTTAAATAAAAAAAAAATCAAAATGTAACAAACTTCTTCTATTACTATTATCACATTTCCATAAAAATGTTTATATTGTAATGTATATTGTTATCGAGTGAAATTTTAAGAATATTGTGGTGCATATATTTTTTTTCTTTATATCATTCACTCTTATGAGAGAAGAAAGAGAGTGTGGAGTAATACGAAAGACATAAAACTAGCACAGCTGTCTCAAATGTAAAAGTTGCCTGTGGACTATGCTTTGACATATAGAACTCCCTCCTTATTCTCCATAAAGCGTGATTGTCTAATCGCTCATTCAGTAATACAGTGTTGCGTTTCCTCCGTAGCAACCATCTTAGTAACAGCTATGGCCAGTATATGGGTAAAAAGCTAAACCATCTCCTTGTTGCTAAGACTGTTGCCATGGAAGTGATGTTAGATTTTCTCTTGATGCAGAGATGAATGTGTGTGTGATATCAGAAGTTATGATAAAAATAATGTTCTCTCTGTTTGACCTGTATGTGAGTGCGTTCATAATATGACGAGTGTTTCATTGATGTTTGCAGATGGAGTTCATTGCCTTACCTGTGCGCTAATGCTGCTCAACACTGACCTTCATGGCCCTGTAAGTGACCTCTCACCCTCTGGTAGAGTTGCTTATATTAGCAGCTAAATGAGAAATGACAGTTTGTTCCATCTTTAAAATCAGACACCGTTTGACCTTATCAGAGCCTGTTATCAGCGAATGTAAAGATTCTACTGGAGGACGATATGTTTGGGTCATATATACTCCAAAATCAAAAGACAAAATAAGCTTTTTGGGCAGGATGCAATGTGCATCAAGCATGTCAGATTCGTTTGTTATTTATTTAATTGTAGATATGATCAAATATTGAATGATAAACCTGATAAATCTGCATGAGTGTGTCTAAATAAAACCAGATGGTTTTAACCACAGGAATAAAACAAAAAGAAGTGGTTCAGATATGTCATCAGTAACTACAGTGAAGAAAGAAGAAAGTTTTGCACCCCCTACTATTTCCTAAGTGAAATGTGAGGTGCATTCTGGGTTCTCTAAGAATAGCTCCTCTCATTGGTCTCCATGGAGTTTGATCATGTGTCTTGAAACTTACAGGAGTTTGACACATTCAGTAGAACGCATGTGCCATAGAGACGTAGAGATTTCATGCCCACGCCACAGCACTTCTCTAGACGCTTTCATTTCAAACATTGTTTAGTTTCATGTCATGTGGGTGAATACAGCTGAAAGTTGCGCAGCCGTTTTTTTTCAGAAATGTATGCCAGACACCCACACACAAATACATGGCTCCATTTGTGGAGAGAAGCGTTATGCATATCACACAGGTTATATGGAGACAGAGCAGGTGCAGATGGGGGAATCTCCTCAAAGCCTGTCCAGTTTCCATTTCTCCTCAAAAAGATAAAATTTGAAAGATGAAAGGAGACGTTTGTGTTTTACGTAAAGAAAACAAAACTTAATTTTAGCTTTAAGGTCATTTAGACTACGCTCAGACTGGAGGCAAAATGGCCCAAATCTGTTTTTTTCTTAACAGTGTGAACAGCACAAACCACATGGAATCTGATCTTTTAAGATTCTGATTTGGGCCACTTCCATATATGGTACTAAATCATATTTTTTGCAATTCAACCTCAGTCTGATTCTTTTTCTGAATCAGAATTCATGCTACTTTTACGTCACTGTAGATCGACATTGGTTACAACTCTGCACTGATGGGAATCACTCCTAAGATTTTGCATAACGGTAGTTCTTTGGTCACTTGGTTATTATGGAAGATGGCAGTGAAGTTAGTCAGTGGATGGACAGTGAGGGAAAACTAGAAAAACTCTGCTCTCTTTTTCCTCATCCTCGTTTTGACCTCCTTATGTCCTCCCGAGCACATCAGCCCATAATTAAACCCGTAATGCTGACTTTAGTAACCTCCGTGTTTACTGCCGCGGTCTGAGCGATAAATCAGAATTGAGCGTTAAGCCTTACAGTGTGAACCTAGCCTTATTGTATTCCTGAAAGCTGTCAAAATTAACTCCAGATATCCAGATGTTTGTTTGCTCACATTCTCTTCAGAATGAGAATGTCCAATGGCAAAGACCTGTGACATAACTGAAACCTATTGAATAAAAAGGGTCTTTGCTATTTCTCGACCAAACATCCTGTGTCAACAGTACATTAACTACCATTAAAAAGTTTGTAAGTCAGTAAGATCTTTTGTTCAGCAAGGAATAATTAAATTGATTAAAAACTGTAAAGACTTTTACATTGTTTTAAAAAAAATGGCAAAAGAAATGACATTGATAATCAGAAATGTTTGTTAAGCAGCAAATCATCATATTAGAATGATTTCTGAAGGATCATGTGACACTGAAGACTGGAGTAATGATGCTGAAAATTCAGCTTTGATCACTGGGAATACATTACATTACAGAATATATTCACATAGAAAACAGCTATTTTAAATTGTAATAATATTTAAATTATAATATAATATTTCATAATATTCTTAATGTATTTCTTGATCACAATAATGCTTCCTTAGAGAAATGAGTACATCAATACAGGAAAACAAAACATAATTTGTTTTTATTAGGGCACTGTTTGTGACAATAAAATTAACTGCATTTTTCCATAATGCAATCTCATTATACTTACTGTAAAACATAATGGAAATCATCCTTTATGAGAAAGTTTTTTTTTAGTAGCCTAAATTGCATTCAGTATAACAAATGCTAACATGATTCATTCAGAATGAAATAAAATATGAAATAGACCTTTCTTGCTTTACGGTAATGAAAATTAAACTTTAGGGGCCGGGGGATGAACACACGTTTGCTTTGTATTTATGAGTATGATATCTGGTTACTGAGCAAGACTGTTTCTTTTAAGAATGATTTATTGTCCTTGCAAAATAGTGTTTTATTGTCAGTCAGTCTTTGCTGACTTTGTGATATGTGTGCATTGCAGATTCATGTCAAATCATACAGAAAGAGAAAAATGGCTGTTTAAGTGATGGATGACGTGAGGCTATAGCATTATTTGGCCGATGAAACTGCAGTGTGAGATCTTGTGGAATCGTGTATTTGGAAGCAGCCTGTGTCTCTCTTTGATTTCTCGTGCCAGTCTGAACATTTGTCAGTGCTATCCACCTACAAACTCGGCTGGTGCTGGCAGGAACAGTAAAGTCAGTGGAACAAACACCGTCTGCGCTTTATTTTAGAATGCAAGCAGCCGCTCCTTCAGTCTTTGTCGTGACATTATAAAAGCAGCAATCTGATGCTGTGAAGGAGAAATCAAGGTTCAGACAGAGTAATTGTAGATAATTTCTAATAGCAGATCTTACGGCAGGCTTCAGCTGGTCACGGTATTGTTCATATGGTGAGATGCATCTCTGCTATCGTGGCTTTGGTCATTACAGCAGTTCTGCTGTGACATTTTCTATGTTTGTTCCTGCATGAGCTGTTATAACAGAGATATGAAAATGGTTTGGTGCACATTTTTTTTCCACATTTATTTTGGTATTTTTGCTCTCTCACAGAACAAACACAAAATAAAGAGCTATTGTATCATAGAACAGGGGGACAGATGCTCACAAAGGCAACGTCCTTAACACGGTTATGCTTACACACAGTTCAGTTATTTACTGGAGTGTCAACCGCATTCTATAACCAAACTCACACCCGTAAATTTTCAGGACTCACAACTGCATTTTCGGAAAACCCACGCTGTGTGAATAGAACCGGAGTGGACAAATAGTTGTCTGTCACATCATACAGTCGAAAGAGCCGCTCTCTACTACCGTGGGTTACATTTTTTCATGTGTGGTTTCGGTAACTTACAGCTACACAGATATGAGCTGTGTGTCATCTTTTGAGCTGTGTGTTTTAGATAAAGTTCTCCACCGGAGCTGTTCCCATCAGTTTTGTGTTCTACGCACAACTCATTCTCTGCTCTCTATCCAAGATATAAAAGCTGCTGTTGGCTAATAAAGATTTAACAGATGAAATCTCAGCTTGATTGCACTCTTGTCGTGTCAAAAGTGATAAGACTTTTCAGTTTCATGGACGTCGCTGTCTTGTACAGTATATTACTTTGGTCGCTGTTGCGATTGTTACTGGTAAAAGAATACGGGCTTGCCTCCCGTTGCACATTCATACAGATAGAATTCAAAATGTTACTGTAAGTTGCTGTGTGAACGGGACATTTCGAGACTCACACCTGTAAGTAAATGCGGTTGTCAATCCCAAATACTTAGATACATTTTCATTGGATAGTTAATACTCTAACAAAATGCAAACTGTTTAAGTGATTTAATGAAGTTACATTTTATATTAAAACATTTTTTATTGTACACAAACTGTAAAAAATAGCTCAGAGCAAATGTTCATGGGCCATCAGTAATGAGGCATTAGTAAGTGATTACACACTACAGTTAAATAATCTTATGTTATTAGATTAGATCAGTTCCGGTGTTAAAATTGATAGTCTTAATCCTGTACATTTAGTTAAATATGTCACCACCTCCAGCAGTATTTAATCAACTGCATCCATCTGTCAATTATTATTAGAGCTTGGCATTATATGATGTCAGATATATTAATTTATTTATAATCTTTTTCTTTGCATCCATCAGGTTACTAGTGAAGAGGAAAGCAATCAAATGTGAAGAGAAAGCAATTCAAAAATATTATGTACTTTTAATTTGCAAAGTTATTTATTGGATTATCCAGTAAGAGGCATTACTACATACACACACACACACTACCTTTCAAAAGTTTAAGGTCTATATTTTTCTGTTAATGTTCTTGAAAGAAGGCTCTTTTGCTCACCAAGGCTGCATTTATTTGATCAAAGATACAGTAAAAACAGTGAAATATTATTACAATTTAAAGTAACTGTTTTGTATGTGAATATATTGTAAACTGTGGTCAAAGCTGAATTTTCAGCATCGTTACTCCAGTCTTCAGTGTCACATGATCCTTCAGAAATCTAATATGCTGATTTGCTGCTCAAGAAACATTTATTATTATTATCAATATTGAAAACAGATGTGCTGATTTTGGTGTAAACTGTGGTACTTTGTTCAAGATTCTTTGAATAGAAAGTTCAAAAGAACAGCATTTATTTGAAATAGAGATATTTTCTGTCATGTTATTGTCACTTTGATCAGTTTAATAGATCCTTACTGAATAAAAGCATTAATTTATTTTTTTTAAAATCCTATGGTATTGTGTTTAATATATAAACTGTTTTACATTGAACTTCCAGCAAAGACAACTACGTGGTGGTAAAGTGATATAAGATCTCACCCCAGCAGTACATATGGCTCCTTATTTTTAACGCCAAGTACTATTCAGTCTATAAATCTGATAAGAAAGCAGGACTGACTGATTTACAGCCATTGCTGGGATGTCCGCATAAATTCATTAGAGATCTGCTGCTCTGCTGCTGTCAGTGGTGTCAGGTCACGTCGGGCTCACAGGGTTAAATCAGGGTGATGCAGTGCCATCCTGTCCCATTAACAGCCCAATAAATGTTTCTCATGCCCCACAGAATATTGGGAAGAAGATGACGTGCCAAGAATTCATCAATAACCTGGACGGACTCAACGGAGGACAAGATTTCCCCCGGGAGCTGCTGAAAGTAAGACTCAAACAAATCTCAGCATTCCTTTGTAAGATCACATGTGGAAGGATGCGTTACATTAAAAACTGATGTGAACGATACAGAAAACTCAAAATGGAAATCAGCTGCTCCAGGTCCGTGGAGCCCAGTGATATTCTATAACACACAATGCCGTCTACTTTCCCCTGTTTTCATAAGATCATCTGATCCTTACTAATCAATCACCATCAACCTGATGTTTGTACACCTGATACAAGTTTAGCACAAAAGCGCTCTTGAATTGGATTCATTAGTAATGGATGCTGTTATTGGAGACAGACATGGACGTTTGGAGTCCTGAACTAGTGCAGTAGGATCCTCTTTAAACTGTTGCTCCACCATGACAATGGTTAAAAGTGAATACTAAAATAAAAATATATCTTGTGGCAATACTAGAAATGCAAAATGCAATGATGCGTGATATCAAACTTGTGTGGCTAGAAGCGTCTGCGTTCAAAGACAGAACAGGATAGAGAAGGAGAGGATTTATTTGTTTCACAGCAAGTGGACATATTTGTTACTGTCATTTTCTCTTTATATGGAGGTAATTATGTAAATATTCAGATCTTTAGTTGTTTGTGATCATAAGTGATGTTCACACACATTTACATGTATACATTTGTCAAGTGCTAATCTAAAGCTTGCATTGCATTCAAGATTTTCAATTTCAGTTGAAAATTTCAGTTCAGTTTTTTTTTCAGTTCATGCACTCCCTGGGAATCAAGCCCATGACCTTGCTGTTGCTGGCTATTGTTTGAGCTACAGGAACAAAAGATGCAGTAGATAAAAAAATTAATACAAACTGTTGATAACCATATTAAATAAAAACATTTTACAAGCTTCTTGAAGAAAAAAAAAAATGCTCTGAATTTAATTGTAATCCAAAAATATAATCTTTTTTCAAGTGGGCTTATAAATTGGCTGATAAATTATTTAAAAAATGCATAGGGGGTTAAACACAGGTCTGCTTAAAGGGATAGTTCACCCAAAAGTGAAAATTATCCTATGATTTACTCACCCTTAAGCCATCCTAGGGTGTATATCACTGTCTTCTTTCAGACGAACACAATTTAAGATATATTTAAGAAATATCCTTAGTCCTCCAAGGTTTATAATGGTTGTGAATAGTAATCCAAATTCTGAAGACAAAAAAAAAATTTATCCATCCATTAAAAAAATGAATCCATACGACTCCAGGGGGTTAATAAATGCCTTCTGAAGCAAATTGATGAATCTGTGTAAGACAAGTATCCTTATTTAAAACTTTATAAAGTAAAATAACGAGCTTCCGGCGCGGCAGCCATACGCATTCGATGTATGTCCAAAAAGCCTAACGTACTACGTGTTGTACTTCATGTCAGAATGTGTAGAATGTCATAGCATTGTGTACTACATCACGGAAGTTAACGCTTTGTGGACCTACATCGAATGCGTATGGCTGTCGCGCTGGATTTATTCTACAAACGCGTAGATCCGCTTCAGAAGGCCTTTATTAACCCCCTGGGGGTTTTTTTCTTCAGAATTTGGATTACCATTCACAACCATTATAAACCTTGGAGGACTAATTGTGCGGTCACACCGCACGAAGTGTTAAGCGTGAGTGATTTACATGTTAAGTCAATGCAAAGACACGAATAGACATCCTGAGGAAGGAAGTGTGCAGAAACGAGACTGCCGGCAGAAGCCCCACTCATGGCTGTTGTGAAGTGAATTTCACGCGCGAATGAAGTGAGTAAACTCAAAATGTTCAAGCGTCCAACTACGCGTGAATAGCGAATAGACGCGTCTGGTGTGAACACCCTATAAGGATATTTTAAAATATATCTCAGATTGTGTTCGTCTGAAAGAAGATAGTCATATACACTTAGGATGGCTTGAGGGTGAGTTTTTGGGTGAACTATCCCTTTAAAGGAGCTATATGTAGAATTCAGAAACCCTTGTTATTAGCGATAATGCACCAGTGGCCATTAAGTGGACTGCAGCCAGCAACTTACTGCTTGTGATTGCGTTTGTGCAAACGTAATGCACAAGAGACTGAACGTGATTCAAGGCCCCGATATTCTCACGGCGTAGTTCTTTTTCATTCTTCGCTTAGAAGTAAATAAAGTTGGAAATACCTTTGCAGTGATATGTTAACGAACATCCCAACATTGTCCACGCTGCTGAGAGCGACATTTAGATGAATATGTAAATAAGCGCTTTTCTCTAAATAACAAAATAATCACACAACAAAAATGACAACGGTGAGAAAACAGCAGTTAAGAAAGCATCTGATCATGGTGATGTGGATATGTTTACTCCAGCTCTGCAATTCACCGGCATCAGTGTTAACAGATGAGGTCATTAAAATTACACTGTCATGATAGTTTGATTTTAAAGTATGTTTGAGACTATAGACTATATAGATCTGGCTATGCGAGACTATAGTTTGAATCAATCCCTTTTCTTTGCATGACACATTGACATTACAGTACAGAATGGCACTATCCTGATGTGTCATTGAACGGAAGAGAGGAGCATGCGTAAACATCACACCCTTTTGATTTTTCTGGAGAAAAGTCCTGAAACCTTCACGTAAAAATCAGTCTACAGACTTTAATACACGACCTAAGAAGTCAGGGAAGGACTTGTTTCTTAAGTTTTATTACAAACTGTTCACACATTGGCAATAAAAAAAGCAATTAAAATGCATGAAAATTCCTGTAGCCCATTTAAATGCTGCACATATACCTTCTAGGGCCACTCAGTAATTACAGTATATTACTTAAAGTAACATAATTTGTCAGTTCATGACGAAACATAACATGAATGTTCAGATGAGAGATTAATCTTATCGGAAGGCCATTCAGATTTCTACAGGAAACTTTGATTGATTGGGCTTTGTATGGTCACTTCCCCTTTTCTAGAGATGTTTTGATTCACCAACAGATCTGTGGCCTAACTGCAAACAATCCTTGCCCCATGATTCCTCTGAAATGTCCGGTGCTGGCACGATCACTGCAGCCAAGCTCAGTCAACAACAGGCCAAAACAGCCCCACGTGGGCTCAAGCTCAAATGAGTGTGATCTGCCAAAATCAGTGAACATAAATAATTACCACCTCTTCCGGACAGCACACCTCCTGCCCCTTTCTGTCCCTCTTTATTAAATTGATACACTTCACACACTAACAGGATCTGTATTGCATGCTTAATAAATTGGCAGTAACATCAGTGAGCACTTTATATGACGTTATATAAAGCTGCACCAAAACTGAGTGCCCTTGCCGAGCGTCTGTTGTGGCTGTCCTCTGCCAACTCCATGAGCTGCCTGCTTTTATGAGCTTTTTATGGCCTGCTCACAGGTATTACAATGCTGAATGGCTCACTGACAACTTGCCTTAATGAAAGAGAAGACTGCTGCGTACTGGGTTCTTCAAGTTTTTTTGTGTCAAATATGCCTTTTTGATGTTAGGTCACAAGAATTCTTGTAATGGACGCAGATAATCTTGTCTCGGTTCAGTTAGTTCAGTGCTGTGGAATGAAGTAGTTAGCATCTTTGACAGACTTACCTCGGTCATATTAACATCTAGCTAAACAATCAGACAAGTTTATTAAGATCTGAGGCAGCAAGGTCAGAATCAATAAAAGTTGTTTTCAGCTCATTTCAGTGACACATTCTGAGTACAAGGTCAAGTTTTTCAGTTGTGTGAGTCACCGTCTTGTTTTCTGCAGTGAAATTAACCTGCCAAAACTATGAAAAAAAAATATATTGATGGATTATTTTGTCCTTTCATATTTCTAGGTTGGCATCTGAAGGAACTAAATGGTAAATAGCTAACTGAATCACATAGTGCCAGCAGCATCTTGGTAGCAGAACTTAATGTTTTATTGTATTATTAAGGCATAAGTTTGGTAGGAAAATGCTTCTAATTTGTTTATTTCATGTTATCACAAATGCCAGTATTTTGGATAGCAGAGTGGTTGATGGTTAATAAAATGCACATATATATTTTGGGCTGTCAACTTAAGCGATTAGTTACATAAATTATGCCGAAAGACCCTATTTATTTATTTACAACTAAAAAACAAAATTAAAGTTATTTGCTGTTCTCAGAAATGTACTCTTCTCTTTGTAAGACTCAACACCTTGAATACAGGTGAGTGTATTCATCTTGATCATAAATATAGTTTTTAAATATATTGAAAAATATAGGTAAGTGTTTTTTTAAGAAGTTTCTGAATTGTTCATTGATAAACATCATTAAAGGTGTCATGACATGAGGAATCAAATTTACTTTGATCTTTTGACATATAAGATGTCATTCTACTATAAAAAAAAAATCTGTATGGTTTCCAAAAATAGCATGTGTCCAAGCTGCTAAAATCACTAGTTTTCTACTTCCTCCGCATTGCGACGTCCCACTGTGGCAGAAATTTGCATCTGACCGCCTCCACAACAACACATCAATACCCACTTTACCTTATCAGTTCCATAGCCTGTCCAGCATTAGATTTACATTTACATTTATGCATTTGGCAGATGCTTTTATCCATTATGCCATAACCTTCCTGTTGCTACTGACAAGTCAAGATGTAGCACCAAAAATGGAGTGTTTCTGACAGAAGGTCAAAATGAGGGTGGAAAAAAAGCTTGCTTTGCAAATATGTAACTGTATTTTGTGCAGAAAACTTTAGGAGTGAACATCAAGCAACATTAAAATACGGCAAAAAAGGAACATCATGACCTCTTCAGGGCTCCAGACTAACATTTGAGAGCAGTAGCACCGGTGCCACTAAGTTCTACAGAACCTGATTTTGTACCAGCGCCTTATTTTGTTGCACTTTTAACCATAATTAATTTAATCATAAAATTACTATTGTTTTGCATTAATAGGTGCAGTTACTAATAAAATTGCATGTTTGTTTATTGGAAATTGGACAGAAAAGCACTTGAGATGCAGATAAATTTAACTTTTATTAACAATAGTAAAGGGTAAAAACCTCATTTTTTTAGGGAAAATTAAAATATTCTACTCTTATTAAATGTACCGTTGTTCTTCTATAATATCAAACTGAACTGACCGACAGCTTCTGTAATTTTAAATAGAGCGCTCTTGTTTTCTGTGTAATTTAGTCACAATTTGAAGAAAAGTTTTTGTTTTTCATGAGACTTTGTGACTTTTTTCCATATACAGGTGCTGGTCATATAATTAGAATATCATCAAAAAGTTGATTTATTTCACTAATTCCATTCAAAAAGTGAAACTTGTATATTATATTCATTCATTACACACAGACTGATATATTTCAAATGTTTATTTCTTTTAATTTTGATGATTATAACTGACAACTAAGGAAAATCCCAAATTCAGTATCTCAGAAAATTAGAATATTGTGAAAAGGTTCAATATTGAAGACACCTGGTGCCACACTCTAATCTGCTAATTAACTCAAAACACCTGCAAAGGCCTTTAAATGGTCTCTCAGTCTAGTTCTGTAGGCTACACAATCATGGGGAAGACTGCTGACTTGACAGTTGTCCAAACAGGACAACTGTTTCTTTCATTTTCCAACAGGACTTGGCACCTGCACACAGTGCCAAAGCTACCAGTACCTGGTTTAAGGACCATGGTATCCCCTGTTCTTAATTGGCCAGCAAACTCGCCTGACCTTAACCCCATAGAAAATCTATGGGGTTATTGTGAAGAGGAAGATGCGATATGCCAGACCCAACAATGCAGAAGAGCTGAAGGCCACTATCAGAGCAACCTGGGCTCTTATAACACCTGACTCCATGCCACGCCGCATTGCTGCAGTAATTCAGGCAAAAGGAGCCCCAACTAAGTATTGAGTGCTGTACGTGCTCATACTTTTCATGTTCATACTTTTCAGTTGGCCAAGATTTCTAAAAATCCTTTTTTTTGTATTGGTCTTAAGTAATATTCTAATTTTCTGAGATAGTGAATTTGGGATTTTCCTTAGTTGTCAGTTATAATCATCAAAATTAAAAGAAACAAACATTTGAAATATATCAGTCTGTGTGTAATGAATGAATATAATATACAAGTTTCACTTTTTGAATGGAATTAGTGAAATAAATAAACTTTTTGATGATATTCTAATTATATGACCAGCACCTGTATTAGGGGGTGGAAATGGCCAATAAGCCAATAAGTGCTCGTCTGCTGCCATCTACTGGTTATAGTGGTAATTTCATGTCTTTTTTTAAAATAAAAGTGTTAGTTTTCCACAAAGTTTTAGTTTTTCTACATCTTTAAACTTTTAGTTTTACAAATCATCACATTAGAAATAACATTAAAATTGGTTAATATTTAGAGCTTTGAATTGCTGGAGAAAGTGTGAAGCACTTATTTTTGCCATAATACCATGGTTACAAATAGCATTACTACATTAAATCCATGGTGAATGTTGGTAATTTGTGGACTGAAAAGCCTTCTATAACTTGTTAGTTCATGGCACAATCACTACGTTTACATGTGCACCAAAAATTTGATTATTTCAAATAATCAGAGTAAGGTCTTAATCGCAGAAAGAAGTTTACATGACGAGCAAAATCTTCACTAAAGGTTAACATGTGATTTTCATTACTCTGATTATTCGCTAACAAGTATGGTTATACCACTCTCAGATAGGCATACAGTATGCATGTTAATGGCTATTGTTTTAATCTACTAACATTAAATTTAAAATACATTTTTATGGGCGTACTAGATATTATACAGCGCTGTGATAAATGTCGCAATGTCTGTGTTTTAATATGTTAATATTTCGGTAAATTCAAACGCTTTCTCACTAGATCTCCCAGCACTGTGAAGTAGCAGTGTAGCATGCTTGAGATTGGCCCATGAGTAAACCTGTTCTGAGCTTGTGCTGCGCTGTCAATTATTGCTCCGAGCTGATCTGCGCAGCTCAAATGAATTGTGCAGTTTCATTTCACTTTCGTTTTGTTTGCCTTTTGATGTTTCTCATATGTAACTTAAAAGGCAGCTCTTATCAGTTGGGTAACATGGAGGTTGCACCAGTGAGAACTCAGTGAGAATTTAGTTGCACCGGCAGGAATGCAACCATTTGGTCGCAGTCTGGAGCCCTGCCCTTGAAGGGTTTACGGACTCGCATGACCTTTTACAACCTGTGCTAAAAAGGCCTGATATTTTAAGGATTATTGTCCTTGACACATGGTCATTAAGGGCTGCAGGTGTTCTCTGTAGTTGCTCTGAAAATTTTGTTGGTTACATTCACTTCATTGCAGATTACATTTTGCAGACAAAAGTTTTTCAAATATTACTCTAAAATGGATAGTTCTAATCCTTGATTCTGATTGGTTGAACCTTCTTCAAACATACACCTGTGACCTCATTACATCAGTATTTCTGCGCAACTGCAATAAGTATTAAAATAAATCTTTTTATGGATTAACCTTTTTATAAATGCAATAAGATTTAAGGACAGTTTTTTCACCCCGAGAAACATTGTGGCTTGTTAAGAGTGTCTTTTCAGAAGGACTATTGCGACGGACACATAAACTTGACACATAAACACACTTACAGTGTCTGTAAGTCGAGACCGAGACCAGAATGCGTCGAGTCAGATTCGAGACCGAGACCAGAGAGGTTGGAGTCCAAGACAAGTTCAAGTTCACATAAGGTTGGGTCTGAGACAAGACCTAAAGAAATCTAAAGACCTAAAAGAATATGTAAATGTTTGGTGGAAACAATAAAATTGGCACCATACTCATCAAATACACCATGGCATGTACACTGTATTTTATTTACTTAGAGTGATATTGGTTTAAAAAATATTATCAGTTAAGGGTAAAAAGGCCACATAGTAGGTGGTGTAAAGGTAATTTGTTAGAAAAGATTTCTATTTTGAATAAATGCTGTTATTTTTAACATTTTTAATTCAAAGATTTTAAATCAATCGACTGAAAAAAAGGATCACAGCATGTTATAAAAAAAATTTAAGAAGCACAACTGTTTCCACTTTCCAACTTTGAAAATTAATCATCATATCAGAATGATTTCTGAAGGATCATGTGACACTGAAGACTGGAGAAATGATGCTGGAAATTCAGCTTTGCATCAGAAATAAATGATATTTTAAAGTATATTCAAATAGAAAACCATTATTTTAAATTGTAATAATATTTTTAAAATATATATTGCTGTTTTTGATTAGATAAATGCAGGCTTGATGAGCATAAGAGACTTATTTCATAATGCCACATAAGCTAATAATGATCAAAAATGGTAATATAATAAAGTCCTTTCACATCACCATTTCGCCAGCCTACACTTCACATAATAGGCCTGTAGGTGGCACTTCGGATTCATTAACTATGATGGTTTCATCAAATAGTAAACTGTGTATCAACACTAAATAAATTGAACACTACTTACCATTAATGTGACTTTTGGCTTTGTAGTCAGTTAACATCCATTTTGTCAGCGATGCAATTTTATAAAATGAGACAAACCGCAGAAATTGCTCGTCTGTCCATGTAATTTCCACTTCACGTTGTCCAATGAAATTTGAACTTGTTGTGCCAGATCACGATTGGTTGGGGTGTTATACATGACAATCTGGCATTGGTGAATTATGTAATATTTTAAAATATATAATAAATAGATTTTTAATTAAATCGACACACTAGCTTTGATTATTGATGGGGGGAAAAAGTTTAAAAAATTGACCGTTACAATATGGTCACGAGACAGAGTCCAAGACCAAGACTCTCACTAACTGCAGTAACTCTTGCAGTATTAAACAGTCTGCTTTGATATATCAAAGATCTAATTTCTCATCTGCTCTAGTTACATACTGTAATTTGGTGTCTGACTGTTATGTATCATTTACAAGTTTAATGTTGCTGTGTTTATGACTATAGCCTTGTTTGTAGTGGAGTCACAATGATCAGCCATGTACTGTCATCACAACTGATATCCAGAGGAAACTTCATGCCTTTATATTTCCTCACTGCCACCATAGTCACGTTAAAGATTCATGTTGCTGTTTAATGACTGTGTTCATGAGACAGACATATTATATATATGTATTTGTGTAAGAGTATTAGCTAGTGAAAACTGAAGAATATGTCATTGATAGTCTTAAACCATAGCTAAACCTAGTTAACCACAGCTGAGCCTGGTTTGCTGATGGAATGCACATTAGTGTTGCATTATTACAGCTGTTCACACTTAAGTTTAGGGGTTTGTTCCCTAACTCAAATTATTACGGGCCGTTCACACTGACAGCAATGTGTCAAAGTCTGTGAAGGTCATGTTAGCCATGTTATGATGGTATCTGTTATCCTTCAGAGGACTTATTATGTGAGCACAGCTTTATACTTCTCCATGTAAGGAGGGACTAGAGATAGAGACCAGAATATCACAGACTCTTCTGAGCTCTTTTGACTGTGGTCGTTAAGCAACCGCCCACAACACCCTAGCAACCACCCTGAACACCCTAGCAACTGCATAGCGACATGGTGAAAAACACTGAGAACTCCCTAGCATCATGGCAGTATGAGTTTTACACAGGCAAACATCACTTAAATTCTTCAGGAAATGCAATAAGTAGTTAAATATGTATAGGTAAACAGTAGACACACACACGTGTGTATATATATATATATACAGTATCTCACAGAAGTGAGTACACCCCTCGCATTTTTGTAAATATTTTATTATATCTTTTCATGTGACAACACTGAAGAAATTACACTTTGCTACAATGTAAAGTAAATAACTCAACACAGCCATTAATGTCTAAACCACTGTCCACAAAAGTAAGTACACCCCTAAGTAAAAATGTCCAAATTAGGCCCAATTAGCCATTTTCTCTCCCCGGTGTCATGTGACTCGGTAGTGTTACAAGGTCGCCGGTGTGTTAAATTTGGTGTTATCACTCTCACTCTCTCATACCGGTCACTGGAAGTTCAACATGGCACCTGGATTACTGGATTACAGGACATGGATTACTGGAACCATGTCCTGTGGTCTGATGAGACCAAGATAAACCTCATGGTACCTCATGGCAAAGAACTCTCTGAGGATCTGAAAAAAACAATGGTTGCTCTACATAAAGATGGCGTAGGCTGTAAGAAGTTTGCCAAGACCCTGAAACTGAGATGCAGCACAGTGGCCAAGACCATACAGCAGATTAACAGGACAGGTTCCACTCAGAACAGGCCTCCAAAGAAGTTGAGTGCACATGCTCAGTGTCATATCCAGAGGTTGTGTTTGGGAAATAGACGTATGAGTGCTGCCAGCAATGCTGCAGAGGTTGAAGGGGTGGGGGGTCAGCCTGTCAGTGCTCAGACCATACGCCGCACACTGCATCAAATTGGTCTGCATGGCTGTCGTCCCAGAAGGAAGCATCTTCTAAAGATGATGCACAAGAAAGCCCGCAAACAGTTTGCTGAAGACAAGCAGACTAAGGACATGGATTACTGGAACCATGTCCTGTGGTCTGATGAGACCAAGATAAAATTATTTGGTTCACATGGTGTCAAGCGTGTGTGGCGGCAACCAGGTGAGGAGTACAAAGACAAGTGTGTCTTGCCTACAGTCAAGCATGGTGGTGGGAGTGTCAAGGTCTGGGGCTGCATGAGTGCTGCCGGCACTGGGGAGCTACAGTTCATTGAGGGAACCATAAATGCCAACAGAGCATGATCCCCTCCCTTCGGAGACTGGGCCGCAGGGCAGTATTCCAACATGATAACGACCCCAAACACACCTCCAAGACGACCACTGCCTTGCTAAAGAAGCTGAGGGTACCTAAACCCTATTGAGCATCTGTGGGGCATCTTTAAACGGAAGGTGGAGGAGCGCAAGGTCTCTAACATCCACCAGCTCCGTGATGTCGTCATGGAGGAGTGGAAAAGGACTCCAGTGGCAACCTGTGAAGCTCTGGTGAACTCCATGCCCAAGAGGGTTAAGGCAGTGCTGGAAAATAATGGTGGCCACACAAAATATTGACACTTTGGGCCCCATTTTCACTTAGGGGTGTACTCACTTTTGTGGCCAGCGGTTTAGACATTAATGGCTGTGTGTTGAGTTATTTTGAGGGGGCAGCAAATTTACACTGTTATACAAGCTGTACACTCACTACTTTACATTGTAGCAATGTATCCTATATTTGATACATTATATTTGTGGCATTTTTAAATATTCAGTTTCATAAAGTTTTATAAAGTTTCATTTGTTATCTTTAGCTAATGTATTACCTAGCATGAAGTAAACATGAGCAACAACACATTTATTACTGTATTTGTTCATCTTTGTTAACGTTAGTTAATGATAATACAGCAGGTCATTGTTTGTTCATGTTAGTTCGCAGTGCATTAACTAACGTTAACAAATACAGCTCTTGATTTGAATAATGTATTAGTAAATTTTGAAATTAACATTAACAAAGATTAATCAATGCTGTAGAAGTGCAGTTCATTATTAGTTCATGTTAACTAATGTAGTTAACTAATGCTAACTAATTAACCTTATTGTAAAGTGTTACCATATTAATTTCATTATTCAGTACAATAATGAATTTTTTATGAATATAAACTGAATATATACTGCAGAAATCTCAACCATTGACCAGGGGATTAATGGCAGTAATGTTTGAATGTTCAAGTACCAGCTCTTGACCTGGTATATTGAAACCCTTGGATCTTTGGATTTGCTGAGGTCTGGCCTTTAAAACAGAGACATGAGTGACTGCACACCTCCGTGTAATCAGACACCGATCACTGCCGCCACACTTATGATGCTTCTATTCTTATCAGACCTATTTTTGCTAGACTCAACACACATAATGCTGAAAGTGTTCACCAAGCTCTTGAGCAAGACACAGTGACCTGTGATGAATTTACTGGAAATTTAAACCTTTTCAACACTACATCTATTTTATTTCCCTGTCTTATTTAGTTGTCTCTATTGCACTACTTAATTTCACTTTAACATTTTGTTAGAAACTTTAATACATGCATTGATTTGGTGAGATTAATAACTGATCTGAATGATTCTTATCGTTCTGCTGGTCCAGAATAACTTAAAAAACATTTTAAGTGTTACATTTAATAGAGATTGTTTGTCTTCATGGCAAGATGCTGCTAGAATGATATCAGGTTTATAAACGCAGGCGATGTGACGCAGCTCATCTGTCTGAAAATAAAGCGTTAAATCAAAGGTCAAAAGATTAATAACTGTATATTAGATGGAAAATCGCAGTGGCTATCTTTAGACAACTGCTGCTTTGCACAAAGAGAGGAGATTCCTTTCAGCTTATTCTTCAGTATGACAGAACACAATGTTGTGATGTTCTTTTATTGCTGATAGGTTTTTATTTCTCTCTGTTTGCTGCATTTATTTTACCATCTACCCTTACAAGCCTTCCAGGTGAGAATGGTGTTTTTCCTGATGTACGGTTACCGGTATCTGGCCAGTAACTTTTTGTTACTCGAATTTGGCACTTGATGTGTTTTACTTTTGTCTGGTAGTAGGACTGATGGCATGTTACACGAAGCATCAGTGTTGGTGTGGACTTAAAGGCGTGTTCATCGTGATGGCAACAGCTGTCACAGCCTGCTGTTGGTAGATTTACAACAGTGCCATACTGGTTCAGTATTTAATTATTGGTTTAACTGTACTCAAAGGATATTTATTGGAAGTGGAAATCTTCTTGAATCCCCTGCTTTGTGCTTTTCAGTCTCCTTTTCACAGAGTTGCTTGCAGTGTTCATTTTTCTTAATGTGCTTATGTGGTCATGCAAGCGCATACAGTTTGCACACTGCACAAACATGACTGTTGTATTCACGTCTTAAGCTGTTTTCCCACAGTAAATGGCTTTCAGGTTCGCATGTAAACAGTTTTTTTTTTTTAAAGAAATTAATAATTTTATTCTGCAAGCATGCATTAAATGATCTAAAGTGACAATAAAGATATTTGTACTGTTACAAAAGATTTCAGTTTCAAAAACTGCTGTTCTTCTTTTCATCAAAGAATCGTTCAAAAAATGTATCATGGTTTCCACAAAAAAAAAAAAAAAAATGAAGCAGCAAAAACCTTTTTTTAGTTTCAAATAATAATAAAAATTCAGCTTTGCCATCACAGTAATAATTTATATATTAAAATAGAAAACAATTATTTTAAATTGTAATATTTCACAATTACTGTTTTTACTGTATTTTTTATCACATAATGCAGTTTTGGGCAAAAGACACTAAACGGTAGAGTGCCTTTATATAAGCTATACAGTTTTTCAGTTAATGCATTCTCTGGGAACCAAACTGTCAACTGTTTGACTTACAGGAAGGCCTCGTCTGACATGATAGCTGTGTGTTGATACTTTATGATATTTCTCATAAGAAATGACAGCAGCTGAGATATTCACAAAACTGCATTAGTTTATTGTGTTTTTAGTGTGTGCTGTGAGATGAATGCATCATATAGTGCTATATGGCATGTACCTGCTATATATTGGTTGAATCGAATGGTGGTTTATTCTGAGCAGCAGTGAATTGACCTGTCTGTGTTATCTGGCGTATGGCGCGCGGCACTGAGACGGACTCAACTGCTGCCAGCATTTCATCCTACACATGCATGTCCACACCATTTCAAGGTTGTGCATAGAAACTGCATGTTTTATTTATATAGATTATACAGACACTTACACAATGTCCTGTAGATTAAGGTGAAGCATTGTGTTTTGTGTATGCATGTCTTAATCAACTATGAGCTGCGTGTACCATGTACAGTATACATTTAGCAACAGTGGTATGCTATTGCTTGATGTCTAATAAAATCAGTTCTATGGTGTCATTCTGAAAGTGGCCAAAATATTGTATAGAGTGAATCTTTCTCAAAGCATGAATAATCAAGTAGAAACAAAGATCTGAATTGCATGTGTGCTGCCCATTAACCTGTAGGTCACACTGAGCTGTGGCGCTTTAATGAGAGTATAAAATAAGCTGAATTTAATGGTCAGCAGGCACATAAACAGACCCCATAAAGATTTCATTCAATTAGAGTACATCAGCTGTAAAGTGCTTTAATTCAATATATCAGACGCTCTTAACTGCATGATGAAAAGTGTCCACAGACAACAGTTCACCATGTTGTAACCCGCCGCTACATTTTTGTCAGTGGTCAACTAATATATTGCCAAGGCTGTTATATTGGCTGATATTTAGCATTTTTAAAAAAAACATAATACATTATTCTGTTTGGCCAATAAGTATTTTGACAGTGCCAGGACTTTTATTTTGACAGCTCTGCAAACGGCAATATGTCTGATAAATTATTAGAACTGTTAAACAAAGGAAGTAAACGGTATATGATAAAAAAAAAAAAAACTATAGTGATTGCCTTTCTTTTATTAATAGAAATGCTAATGCTGTACTACATTCTTATTTTCTGTTGGCATTCAGCTAATTGCATTTAAAATCCTCATGAACCGGAAGTTGAAGCCGACTTTACTTCAGTGTTGTGACGTATTTCCAAGTGAAATTAAATATTGAATAGCAGGCAGGGTTTTATTTTAGCGCACCTCTTCTCCATCCCTCGCTTATAGCAGAGTCATGGTTAGATGGGAGTGGTTAAGGATTCAACCCAAGCCATCAAACTGACGTCATCAGAGAAGAATCGCCATTCCAGAGTGCAAGCAAATTTTCAAATTTTGATTAAAGATTACCACGAACAAAAACATTTTCTGTGTATTAACTTGCAAAGATTAACAAAAAACTAGTAATGTGCACTAACAAAGTAAATGGGGTCGATTTTGATTTCATGACGAATTTTTTTTGAATGTGTAATAGACAATTTGGGAGCATCATTTGGTCACTGCAGTTGCGCGTGCATAGTGGTGGCGAGTGGAGAAAAACAGGCAAGATCCACAGAATAAGAGAAAAAATGTCTTGTTGGAATGCAAAAAAAGGTCTTCATTTTTACAGAATGTTATCATCAAAGACGCTCTTTGAAGCTAAACGCAGACGTTTGTGGTTGCAAGCCATTAAATGGACAGGCTAATGAAACTTGTGATGATTAGTCTGCTATTAAAGCACGAATTTGATGTAAACAATAGATCTACATAATATTCATGTGGTTCATAGGGGGTATGATGTATTAGCCCAACTGTGAGCATGAAACAATATTTAAACCTATAACATTGTACATCGATACCATTTAAACCTATACCATTTTTATCTTTCAATTCTGACTTTGTAACTCACAATTGCCAGTTTATATCACAATTCTAAAGAAAAAAAGTCTATAAACTTGTAATTCTGAGTAAAAAAAGACAAAACAATGAGTTTATGTTTCGCAATTCTGATTTTTCTTCTCGGAATTGTGAGAGATAAACTTGGAATTGCGAGGAAAAATGTATGAATTGTGAGGTAGAAACTCGAAAATTACCTTTTTTATTCTTTTATTCTATGGCTTCCATAGACTGCTACTGCAGAACTGTAATTTTCTGCCACCAAGTAGGCTCCACCCACAAAACACGGCATCACTTTTAGCAAACACCCAAATGGTCAATAATGTAAATATTTAATTCTACAAACTTTGCAAACTGAGTCCAGCTCTTTGATCCTCTGACGGTTCATCTGTACAAATTGTAATGCGGCTGTCCCTGGACACGCACAAGCTGCAAACTTGAAATAATTTCAAACTATGCTGCAAAAGATCCATTTTGTCATTGTCATATTCATGTCATGTTCACTGTGTACTGTCTATAAAATTAGGGTTACCTGGTCTTTATGTGAGAAAATATGTTGGTGTTTGTTACAGTGTTTACTTTTTTTAAATGTATTTTTAATAATTTCTTAAAATAATTTGAATAATTTGTGAAAAATATTACAATACGGTTAAACAATCAAGAAGATTTTTTTATTTCTAATTTAGTAGATATGTCAAATAAATCAATCAATTAGTTAATCAATCATCTTTTTATTGGCCAAGAATGCTTAGCATACAAAGAAAAACATCCTTTGCTGTGCTTTTTTGATAATACGGACAACATTACTCTCCCACTTCAGATCACTACAAATTGTAGTGCCAAGGAACTTATAAGATTCGGTGCTGCTCACTATACAACCATTGATTATGAATGGAGACAAACAGGAAGGGCTTTTCCTAAAATCAACAATCATCTCCACAGTCTTGCTGATGTTTAATTGCAGATTATTGCATCTGCACCGCAAGGAGAGCTGTTCCACCTGCTGACTATATGCCAACTCATCATGCCAAAGAGAGAAATATAAATTCCACAGCATTTTGTGTTATTTCTGATATTTAAATTTAGTATTGTCATATCATATAGGCCTATATCAGCTTTATATCTGCCTTTGGCCAACCTGCTCTTAAAAATATTGGTATCAGCCATCAAAAAAAAAAAAATTTCTCCAATCTTTCGACCACCAATTTTCATGCATCAATTATCATAGCGGGTTGGTTGTGCCTATTTAGAACGCAGTGTAATTTTGTCTTCGCACTGAGCAATTAAATCATTCTACTCTGACGTTCATCTGCAGTGTCCAATTGCATCAGCTCCACTGTCTTCACCCACACTGCTGGCAGATGCTGTATAACCATTCAGGTCCACTCCTACATGTATTTATAGGTAAAATCATAACACTTAAAATCCTGCCTGTAGTCCCAAATTACATGTAAAGAGTCAAGTTTTTTTAGGTTTTTTTTTTTTCTTTTTTTTTTTTTCTGTAGAATGTGCTGTAGCTGCACTGTATGAGTTGATATTAAGAAGCACAAAATATCATACCATTGTTATCTTAGGAAATAGCTGACCACTTGTTATGAACATGGCCACCGAGTGAAATGACTGCTCATTAGAAAGTTCATATAACTCAACAGAGGCCGTTGTTGCTCATGTCACCTCAAATCACAGACTTCCATCACTTTGTTGCTGTAAATCAGTATGAATGCCTTTAATGAATGCTGATGTTTTGAGTGACATGGCATCAGTACTAACATTGTCCAAAATTTACACTTACCAAGCACTCAATGCAAAAAACAATTTGCTTTAATGAGTAAGTGAAAATACGGAGACTGTCATGGATTAGAAAAAGTAACCCTCAGAATTTGCGTCTGAATAGCGCGCCCGCTTAATGGGAGTGGCCGCATTAGTGGATAATGAGCTGAGCCGCAAACTACTGACATGTCTCTCTTTTCATACAGATTACATAAACAAAGAATATTTGTTTTCGATTTGACATACATGATTTAAAACCTGACATTTCAGCGTTTCTTTAGACATATGTCTTCATTTTTGTGTCATTAGTATTCACTACATTACAGTTCATTTTCTGAGGGAGTATCAGATTGGACTTCCTTTAAAGAGAGACTGTGGCTTGCGCATCATGTTAGTTTTCTTTATTTTGCAAAAAGCACAACATTTTGTTTTTACTCTGAGTGTACACAAATAAAAGATGACATTTCACAGATTAGAATGGTATATAACTCTTAATTGATATGTCTCTCAAAATTGAGAGTATTTTTAGTCTCTTTCACACTCATAAGAAAAAAACAGAGGCTCCAGAGTGGTAATAGGCTACTGTCCCTTTGAGACTGAATCCATGGATGTAATATCTGACACACATCCTGTTTTCAGCCACCTGTTTGCGTCCACTTAAGCCATAACTGACTGTATTTACAGTTGCAAGACAAAGTATGTGAACCACTTGCAGAATCTGTGAAAATGTTAATAATTTTAACAAAATAAGGGAGATGTTACAGTTCCAGTCATTCCTGGACTTCATTTCCCATAATCCTCCCTGGCCATCACCTGCACTCACTTCATCAATCAGTAATCACCACACTCAGCTGCAGCACATTACCTGGACTATTTAAGCTAGTCACATCCACACACACATTGCGAGGTCTTGTATACTCTGGTTACACTTCTGAGCGCTTCTTATTGTTATTGTCTGCCTGTTATTTACCCTCTGTTCCCCGTCTACGATTCCCTGCTGCCTGCCTTTGGACTGTGTATTGTTTATTGGACTTACGATTGTTATCTGCCAGCCCTGACCTATTGCCTGTACCTTGACTACAATTATGCCTACTCTCTGCCATACCTGTTTGCTGTTGTTCCACCATTGCCTGTTTGACGACGAACTCAGTCTAATAAAGCTTGCATATGGATCTCACCTCGTGTCCCGCCTTGTTACAGGAGATAATACAAAATGCATGTTATTTTTTATTTAGTACTCTCCTGAGTAAGATATTTTACATAAAAGATGTTTACATATAATCCACAAGACAAAAAAAATTATTAAAATAACCCCATTCATAAGTTTGTGAACCATTGATTCTTAATACTGTGTCATTACCTAGGTGATCTACGACTGTTTTTTTTTGTTTTTTTTTGTGATGGTTGTTCATGAGTCCCTTGTTTGTTCTGAACAGTTAAACTGAGCTCTGTCCTTCAGAAAAATCCTTCAGGTCCTGCAGATTCTTCGGTTTTCCAGCATTTTTTGCCTATTTGAACCCTTTACAGGGTATGACACCACACTGATCGGCCTCATCCAGGACGGTGACGAATCTGCTTACAGACTGGAGGTCGACGTTACAAAGCTCTGAGCACCAGAACGACCAGACACAAGAACAGTTTCTTCCCTCAAGCAGTTCATCTCATGAACACTTGACAAACACAGAACACACAACACTATTATATATTTACTTAATAACACATACTTTTTTATATTTCAAATTTGCATAACTGTATATACAAATTGTCTATATATATATTTTTTTTTTGCACTTTTTCTATCTTGTATATTTGTATATTATTCTTCTATTCTTTATATTATCTGTGTCTTGTCTTGTCTTGTCTTGTCATTGTTACTCTGTTGCACTGTGGAGCTTCTGTCACTAAAACAAATTCCTAGTATGTGTAAACATACCTGGCAATAAAGCTCTTTCTGATTCTGATACAGCAGTGACTGAATGATTCTGAGATCTATCTTTTCACACTGAGGACAACTGAGGGACTCAAACACAACTTTTAAAAAAGGTTCAAACATTCACTGATGCTCCAAGAAAAAAAAACATGATACATTAATAGATGGGGGGTGAAAACATTTGGAATTTGAAGATCAAGGTAAATTGTATTTAATTTGTCTTCCGGGAAACATGCAAGTATCTTCTGTTGCTTCCGAAGGGCAGTACTAAATGAAAAAATTATATTCAAGTGAAATAAGAAAAATTTGGACCTCTTCATCCTGTTCAAAAGTTTTCACCCCCCGACTCTTAATGCATCCTGTTTCCTTCTGAAGCATCAGTGAATGTTTGAACCTTTTACTTGTGTTTGAGTCCCTCAGTTGTCCTCCATGTGAAAAGATGGATCTCAAAATCATTCATTCACTGCTGAAAAGGGTTCAAATATGTAAAAGATGGTGGAAAACTGAAGAATTTTTGGGACCTGGAGATTTTTTCTGAAGAACAGAGCTCAGTTTAACTGCTCAGAATAAACAAGGGACTCATGAACAACCATCACAAAACAAAAAAACAGTCGTAGATCATCCAGGTAACCACACAGTTTTAAGAATCAATGGTTCACAAACTTTTAAACAGGGTCATTTGAATAAATTCAGCTATTTTTTTTTTTTTTTTTTTTTTTGTCTTATGGATTATATGTAAACATATTTTATGTAAAATATCTTACTCAGGACAGTACTAAATAAAAAATAACATGCATTTTGTATGATCTCTTATTTTGTTAAAATTTTGCACATTTTCACAGATTCTGCAAGTGGTTCACATACTTTTTCTTGAAACTGTATGTGAGGTACTCCACACGATGGACATTTTAACTTAATTTGACCATTCAGGTGCAAGGAGAACTGATCGCGCGCTCTCTGAGAGAACTGGGATCACACGCATGAAGGAGCGCTTCTGGTTTGTCATTCAGTGTGATTCCGCCTATCCCGCCTTCACTAATCGATAACAAATTGTGATTGAAAGCATGCAGTTCGCAAAGTGTGGATTGTCATTATTCATTTTTAAGTATTTCCACACCCCTGAGGCTGACATTGTTTCTGCTGCTGCCGTCAGTGTCTCTACACACAGAAAATTCTGTCACGTGGGGGATCGGTGTTTGGTATCGTGGGTATTTTTACAAGTACGAGTACAAGTACATAAGCTGGGCGTCGGGCCCGATACTGGTATTGGTATTGATGCATCTCTAGTTTTAATTCTGCAAAATTGTTTGCTTTGAAATCAGCCACATTATGATGTCAGGATGTGGTGTTCATTTCAATATTCCCACTCCCACAACATAACGTTCAGAATGACCACAGTTTTACTAGTTTAACTGTAGTTTACTTTTAACCAATTATAAGATCAAGCTATTACAAATAAATACAGTTACAAATATGCATTTACTGTGAAACGTTTCTGTTATGCTTTCAGTATTTTTTATAGTTCAACAGAAAATGGTATTATATTATAGCATGATTTATTAGTTCACTTCCTTTAAAGGGTTCATGAAATGGAAAATCCAAATGTTCTTGATATTTACACATATAAGAGGATTTTGATTTACCAATATATTTATGATTAAAAACTGTGATTTATCACAGATATGCGTTTGAGTTAATTTATTCACAATCCCAAAACATAATTAAATACAATTATACACGTTTTGCCTTTTTAATTTAATTTAATTCTTTTTAATTAATTCTATTCTATAATTCTGTTTATTGTTTAATACTTTGTTGATTATTTCAGTGTAACTATTAGATCTCATTCTGCAAGGCATGGAGTATTATTGTTGTTGTTTTTCTTATTATTTAGATGCACAGCAAAGACACTTTGAACCAAACAGTAAGATTAGCTTTTTCAATTTTATTAGAGTGACATGAGTGCTTTTGGCTTTAAAGCAGTGGATGCTGTTGCTTGAGGAGACACAGGCGCTCTGCTGCTCACTGTAGGGAACAGATGGGCATGATGATGCATCAGCCCATTGGCTCACTTGTCATATTAAGGCATATTGTCTGGCAAGTGACCATGCCATCTTAAGCAACCTGATGACAAACCTGCTGAGAATAAAATTAATAAAAACTTCATCAAATGTGTTTGAAAGTGCTCTGTCTTTTGCACTGTATAACAAAGAAAAATCTAAAGATGACTGGTTGTCATAAAAGTAGCTTTTTATTAGGGGTGTAACAATACATTGTTATATCAAGATATCGCAATTAAAAAAATGCGACGATATGTATCGTTGATGTAAACTAAATGATTCACGATATAGAGTTAGTTTTATTCAAGACACAGCTTGCTGTATTTATAAGGTATAATTCACCCAAAAATTTTAATTCTGTCATCATGTACCACCCTCATGTCATTTCAAACTTAAGATTTTCGTTCAACTTCCAAACACAAATGAAGATATTTTTTATGAAACCTGAGAGATTTCTGTCCCTCCATTTAAAGTCCATTCCTCTAAAACTTAAAAGATCCAAAAAATGGCATCATAAAATGAATCAATCAAGTGGTCTAATCCAAATCACACAGTGGCTTTATATGGTGAACAGATTTACAACGCATACTGTAGTAAACACAGACATTCAAATGCTTACATGATGCGCGAAAACAATATGAGAGTGAGTAAATGCAGAATTAAAATTTGGATGAACTAACCATTTACAGTTTGGAAATAGTCATTTTGACACCCATACGATTAGAACTGTGGTATTCATCCATCCATCACCATATCCAAAATCTCCCCAGGGAAAATTTTACAATTTCAAACAGGAACTCTCAAAGTCAAGTTTGACATAACTGGCTCTCACTGTATATATTTATTTACCGAAATTTGGCTTGTATTCTGCACATCTTTATTGTGATCATCGTCTGTCTGTCAGTAACACAAAGTGGTCGGAGCTGTAGCGCAGAGGGCAGTTTATTACAACAACAAAAAAATGTTATTTGTTATGCAGAATACTGTAGGGCTGAAATAAAGTTGCTGAGCACATTGAAGAGTAAACAATCACAAAACATTCACAAATATATTATCCCCCCCATAACATACTAGTGCTGTATGTTTCTATAAAAAGACTGATGCCAAGACATGTTTACCTACAGTGCATTTGTATTGTAAGCATCACTCCAGATCTCAAATCACTACCTTCTGTTCATGATCTGTACAAGCTGTACGATCGTTGCATTTTTGAGTGATGCGACCCTTCTTTGCGTGACAGAGAAAACTATTGGCTGTCTGCACTGTTTTGAGCACCAGATCTACATAAAACGAGTAATTTCCCAAAATCCATTTGTCCAGTAGTATTTTCTGTTAATTGGTCACATAACACACACACACACACACACACACACTCTCACACTCTTGTTTTGTTCTTTAATAGCACAGATCTGTAATGTGTAAATTATAGCATGGAGTTTGGCCACAGTCAGTCCTGTCTGTCAGCTGAGGTGATTAAGGGTGTCTTGTAGATCTCTGACAGTGTCATAAAGGCCTTTTATCTTGTTTTTTTTTTTGTTTTTGTTTTTTAAGTATAATTGACTCCTTCAATGTCATGTGACTGAATCTGGCATACAGACAATTGAATAATAAATGTACATGCTACTTCTTGGATTGAAAACCATCAAATGAAGGATAATAAATAATAATTCTGCTGGTTTAGGATTGCATAATTATCTCAGATCCAATATATAAAGATCTACAGCCTATCTGCTTCTCTGAGGAACTGGTGTAATGCTTTCAGAAGATGAGCCAGCCACCATGTGCCACCTACTCTGGTGGGCATGAGTAGGTTTTGGCTTTGAATGCATACTTCAAATTTCCTTGTTAAAAGGGAACTGATCACTGCATCTACTCAAAGAGAAAGTGCTGTTTTTGACAGCATCCTTGTATGAAAGCTGCAGTCTGTGGACATGCAGAATACATGCATGATCCTCAGCCCAGGTACAACAATACTTTTTATTCTGCACTGTCAGTTGCTCTTTCATTCTTTGTCCCTCGCTTGACTGTAGACAGCATCAATGGCACGGCTACAGTATGTAGCTTTTGTTATGCTGGCGTATGCTGCTCATTATACTGCCCTACAATTGCATACTTAAAGCAGTTCTTGTGTCTCCACACCACTGTTAACAGAGCCATTCGACATGAATCAGAAGAACTTTGAACCTGTGTGAGCCTTTCCCTAAGTTTTACCTTTTCAGCATCCTTATCAAACAGAAAACATAAAGAGATTTGTATTTCTTCACAGAGAAACATTTAAAATATTCTTCTCTCTTTAGCTAGTGCTCTTAAAGTATGATTTGTAATATTAAATCACACTTTACTAGCCTTATATTACACTCTTAAAACAAAGGTTCTTTATTGGCATTTATGGTTCCATGAAGAACTTTTAACATTCATGGAATCTTTCCATTGCACAAATGGTTCTTTCTAGTAGAGAATGGTTCTTCTTATTATTAAAAATCTGCTTTACTCTAAGAAAATGAATAGTTCTTTTAAGAACTGTTCACTGACAGGTTCCTTGGGGAAACAAAAATGTTTCTTCTATGGCATTGCTTTGAAAACCCCCTTTTTTGGCACTTTCATTTTAATAGTGTAGCTAGCTATCTTTTGTTATAAGGGGCTTTTGCACCAGAGGAACGTTTTCATATTTCCTATAGCTATTGGCGGAAGTGCCCGCTTTTAGCCGTGTTTGCACTGCAGGAACTGGGAACAATTTTAGCCATAGGAATACCTTTTGGGGGGACACAATTAGCTCATACTTTAGAGTAGGGTCTAACCTAGGACAATAGGAAATACCAGTGACGTAAGTGTACGTTCATTGACTGAACTCATTTGGAAAACCAACACCCGCCATTTATAAAAAGGTGTGTAAACGCACAGTTTACTTATACTTACTTCCCTAAACATACAGAAAGCTAATGTTAACGTCATTTACCTGTTGTCTTTGTCTGCGGTGTAGTGTTCTTTTTCTCAGCTTTGATATGTAAAAGTTGATATGCAGAAGATATCCAAGCTTCCAAGATTTCTTCTCTTAGCCTTCTTTTTTGCTTTTTCAGTCACATGACTTATACGTCTACATTCCATCTTCTTTATCACAAAACCCACAACACACAATAAAAACACAGTTCCGATCATGGAGTCCTCCATCCTCCAGTTGGTGACGTTCAACGCCGTGCTTAGTTGACATCGCTGTTGGCCGACTTACGTCGCTTCAGAGTTCCTACTGCATATGGAACCAGAAAAACTGCCCTAGGGGGACTGCCCTGGTGTCTTGATGTTCCTATAACTACCCGGTGCGAAAGCCCCTACAAACAGATATCTGATAATAGGGACAATCTGCATGAGCTCTCTGTGTCTGATACTATCCTCCAACCTTAATGAAAGCATTAGTTCGCATTAACTGGAAAAAGTGGAGTTATTTACATACAGATCCAGGTGAAGTCAGAAAATGTATTGCTCTGAACTTTTTTATTAAATTCATTTTTTCATACTCTTTTAAATTTTCTCACCAGCATCCACAGTTTTTTTTGGAAAAATCTTTCCAAATTATTCTCTCCTTTTAACTCCATATTAACTTCATTCAGTTTACAAAATTAAGATTAGTTTACACAAAAACGAAATCTCGTTGCAGATATAACAACTAGCTATTAGATAAAGCAGGGGTTCTCATGACAGATGTCATTTACATATCTTAAAGGGGAAAATGAAATGCTATGTAGCAACCAAAATTGTTCAGTCACAGCGTTGTCAGTTTTTAAGCCCTACTTTCAAATAACTTCATGCTAACATAATGTTAAAATTTGTAAAAGGTACTTTTGATTTGTATTTGTAAACTTTAGATAATGACCCAAGAATTTTATTTTCTCTCTGAAAGATTGTACGATTTAAAATGCGTGTGTACTTTTCAACCAAAAATGATACTGTGCATCTAATGCATAGATTATTTCACAGCTATAAAATGAAGGTGGAACCGACAGTAGTGCAGAAACTTTTTTTTTTTTTTTCATCACTCTCAATTAGGAATGCACCAATATTAAAATTCTGGCCGATAATTATTATGTTATGCACAATAACCAATAAATGGCCAATTTTAGATTTAAAAATACAAACAGTAGTTGTAAGTGCTGTGAATTTAGGCATCACAACATTACAGTGTACTGTATGAAAGACAAATTGATGTTGAAATATTAAGATCTACAAAAAATTATGTTAAAGTGCTTAATGAAGGCAAGGTTACCTAAATGTAAGTATTGGTGGATAAGAACATGCACAATTAAATATCCAATATCATCTATTATATATACAATACTTACTGATATTGATAAATGTAAATTAAAAAGTCACTAATATCAGCTGATAATTGACATGGTGGCAGTATATAGTACGTCTTTAAATCCCAGCATCTTATGAACCTCAACAAACTTTTCACGCAAATGGAGTTCTTCCTCCAAAGTGTTCATTGTAGCAACCCTGTAAACATGACTGTCAGCCAATAGGATTAGAGCTTGTAAGCTTTTGCCGCTTTTTAGAAGGCTTATGAGTGTGCTGCATTGAGCTTATCATTACAATTTCACATCTGATTAAACCTGCCTGCTCATAATTTGTTTTATTTCAGCCAGTCATGGTGTGTTTACAGTCATTAGTATGCGCTTGAACGCGTTGAATTATTGATTTAGTTGAAATCATACTGAGGTGATGGATTTCTCACAGGAGATCTTTGAATTACTGCCTAGAGCCAGGCATGTTTGGAAGAATCTCCCTCATTATTCCAGAACTGTTATTATCATAAACCACCTCAAGACAGCCAGAGTTGTGCATGAAAGTCTTATTGTGTTCAAAAGTAGAATCTTATTTGGCCGTTCCTCCAATAAACTCCAATATTACCATGCATAGTGTATGCATGCCTCAGGTGCAGCGCTGCATTGTTGTTTGTTTCTTGATCATGTAAACGAGAGTTCCTCTACAGCTAGTGTAATCTTCTGGTTAACATCCTCTGAGCACCAGACCAGAGCTGTGAGTCAGCCAGGATGGCCTGTGTTCTCTGTGCAGACGCTAGTGAGTCTGATGGGCAGCTCACATCGGCTGTTTGAAATGTAAATGAATCGATCTCAACATTGGCTCACTTCAGAATGGGAGGAGCACTTCCTCTTCCCCGCTCTCTCTCTCTTTCTCTCTCTGACTCTACCAGTCACTGACGTGTTGCTTCCAGGGAAACTATCGCTCTGTATCCAAACACTCCAGCGAACGATGCGGGAGAGAGCAGCGCCGTGCGTATCTTGAAGGCAGGGACATTTGTGTGCCGTTCTGCTTCGCTCGTCTATTCGTTTTCCCTCTTCTCCTTTCCTGTGGCTCACCGCTGCCTCCTCACACGTCCCTCCTGTTGTGCAGACGTCCGGGGGCTCCGGATCAAGCTCGATCTCCTCTCTCGCACTGTGTGCATGTGAAGGGGCTTTAATCAGAGGAGATGATCGGGGTAAACAGCGTTCAGGGGACCGGGAAGGTCCGCATGCGGGCCAGTGGCTCCGTCAAGTATGGCAGGGAGGAGTCGGTCAGGCGTCAGCCCCAGCACCGCTCCAAGTCCCTCAAAGTGTCCAATTCTGCTGAATTCAACACTGGACTGCCCAAAAAGGAAAAGGTAATGAGCCTGACATTTGCTGTGGTGTTTGTGTGCCTGGAATGGAGATGATTTCTTTGGCATTGTGATGCTGTATTAACATAATGTCTGTTGTTATTGGACTCTGGGATTTTTGAGTATAATCGATGGTATGTTGCTGTTGACTTGCATGCACACAAAAGCTCTTCAGATAATGCTGTTATTAAGTGCAGCTCTGGTGTTGTAGTTCAGTGTGATGTGATTGTGCCTGCAGCACTGGACGCAATACTTGCACTCAACAAAATGCTGCATTTCCCACTGGATGAGACATGTTCATGTCCTTACGCTGGATTTATGTCTGTACCAGAAGCCAACAGGCAGCAGTTATAGATGGCTTGATGACAGCTTTTCCGCCTTTTGCGGCGGTTATTGAATGACATGCATGCTGTTGTTAACATCTGTTATTGTGATGGCATTAACGAGTCACCTTGACCCGGGTTAATGGCGTCTCTCTCCTTTATTGGCCACTGTGTTTGATTTATGATTCACAGATATCATTCATGACAGCATAACCCTCTCCAGTGTAACTTGCTCCCTCTTTCACACCCGTGTGTTTTCTTTTGTGCCATTAACACCGCCGGTCTAATGTGTCTGCTGTCCTGCGGGCGGTATCCCACTGCCACTAACACACATTTCATGTGAGAGGATCATGGCTTTGTGTTTGTACACATATGAACATTGACACTTCTCACTTTGGGTAAACTAACAAGGGAAAATGACTACAACTACTAATGACTAAACAGCAGTGAATCCTCGTGCAATTATTTGTGCATTGGTTGTGATTTCTTTAAAGAAAACTGATGATTTAGCTCGATTTAGAGGCTAAAGTGATATGAGATGGAGCACATTGGAGTTTATGGGTATATTTGACCATTTTTAACCTTTTGTACTGTAGATTTGATCAGATTTGTTTGGATGTATTAATTAGGTTTAAAATAGATTTTATAAATTATTTATTTCTATTTAGAATAGATTTTATATATTGACTTTTTTTTTTTTTTTTTTTGCTTTTATGCATATAGTACAGTATAGAGTTGGCAGGAAGCAATGTGGGAGTTAGCGAGAGGGCGATGAGATCGGAAACCACCATGAGCCGAGAATCAGCCGAAGCACAACCGTGCTATATTTATGCTATGTCTTGGAGCGATGCCCACAAGGCTGTTGACTCTGACGTCACCAGTGCCAAACAAAAAGACAAAATAATGTTTTCAAACAGGTTTCCATCAGTGCATTTAGTCATTCAAACAGAGGGTCCCTCCCCAAACTCACACCATTGGTTTGGTCAGTACTCGACATGTTGTGCATCTCAAACAAACGTCAGTGTTTTGGAAGCGCCTTATTGTTTACGCTTTTCTGGAAATCAGTCTACTTAATTTTGCTATTTTAAATATAAAATATAGCTGACACTATTTTCTCATTTTGCAGATTTTCTTGTCTAAAGTGCCTTACAGCACAGTATGCACTAACCGTTGCAACTTAAAACATTCCAGCTACCAGACTATATTATTAGCCACTAGGCCACATCACCTCCTGTTGACAAAATGCAACATAGGTAAAGCTAGGTTCACAGTGTACAATTTTGGCCATGATTTGGCTATCTGAGACAAATTTTGTGAATCCTGAAAAATTCCTCGGATCTTTGGCCAAAATCATTTTGACATGTTCATCGACAGCCGATTTATTTAATTTTAATTTTAATTTTTATTTAATTTAATTTTTATTTAATCAAATTTGACCTCAGACGAAATTCTGGCAGTGTCAGAAGTTTTGCAGTTCTTCTATGACAACCATCAAATCAAAAACCAATATGAGCACTGAACCTAATGACGCAATTAGTGAGACAACAACAAACCACACACATCGTCAGAGAAGCCATGATCAAATTAATTCTAGAGATTGTTTTTGTTTGCTAGCCACCATTTCAATTTCAATGTGAGCTGCATGTAAATGCAGTCACTGAACGTGTCTCGGATTGATGATGTAAAATTCTGGACTAGTCTTCTTGCGTGTGTCCATTTTTAACACATCTTGACTGCTGTCCAGACTGATATGAATGACAACTGAGATCCTACAGTGTGACATGATTTACAGCAGGGATCATGTTTATACAGTCTGACAAGCAACAGTCCTAAAGGACTATTATAAATCATACAGTGTGAACCCGGCTTATGATCCGATTCCTCTGGGTCTTCATAATGTCAAAATTACTAAGTAGTCGATACCAATACCAGTGAAAATTCCTGATTTTTGGTCCTAATTTAAATACCTCAGCAAAAATGAATATACTATTGAGCACACTCCATTTAAAAAGTGAAATATAAATATTAAATAATTAAATTAAAACAATGGCTGGAATGTAGTTTTAAGTATTTGTCAGTGAAGTAAACACTACAGATTTTTCATGTAATTTTTCAAGTAAACAGTCATAAAGAACAAAGAAAATTATAAACAGTGAGTGTTCTCTGTATCTTGAAAGTATTAATGTTTGATTAATGTTAATAGATATTTCTAATGCAAAGATTGAATATTGTGACACATTGCATCTTCTAAGACATTTAACTGGTTTGGTATTGAAACCTCGCCATGACAGGCATTTTGAGCAAGAAGTGTATTTGATCACTCGCATGCACACCCAGTGTTCACCGATCACGTGTGCACTTAGATATACATGCGTTCAAAAGAAGCCATGTGTCAGTCAGAAAGCACAGACTGGTATCATGACTTTTTTTCCCTCATTTTTGCACCAGTACTTCCCAGTACTACAAGGGAGTGTGTTGCAGACCACAAACATACGGGCCATGATCCATCATGTGTCGTCTAGCAGCTTCACTTAACATCAGCTGACGTGTGTTTAGTGTTATGAGACGGTGACTGTTATGAGATATCAGCCGCTTGAGTGTCTACTGAGGGTCACATCAGTGTTACAGTGAGGTTACTTTATGTGAAACGTGTATCAGATGACAGCTGAAAGAGTACGTCGGTCTATTTTATCTGGCATGCACATGATCGTAGTGAAGCCCTTTTTGTCATTTGACACCTGCATGGATGTATGGCGTGGTTCTGAACGTTTGCATGTGGTCTGAAGAAGCAACTCTAAGTCCTAATATTCATGATAACAAATGAGAGATTTTGAGATTTTGTATTTTGAGGTTTAGTTTGACCTTTTCGCTCATACTTCACGCTGAATGTTCCTTGCAGGAATCTCGGTGTACATTTGCATAAATACTGCAAATGAATTGTGTGACATTTTCACAATGAATTTCACTGATGGCATTGCATGAAAAAGATCCATTAGTGTCCAGAGGAGACACTGTTTCATTATGACTGCTTCTACAGTGGTTGACTTCATAATAACTCTATTAGATGTTAAATGATTAAATAAGAGACCACAAGCATCATTCTGTTACATTTTACACAGTCATGATATTAGTTAGACAGATCACACATACCATGGGACAGATCTCAGGTGAATATGGATTCTATTAAAATTGAATGCATACCATACTAAACCTGTTTCTTTTTTCTGTTTTTTCCATGCAGTCGCTGTATAACTCCATCAAGAATGAGAAGCTGGAATGGGCCGTGTAAGTACTTCACCACCATCATTGCTGTCTTTTAAACCAGAAATAAAAGGATAAACAGGAAATTGTAGAGAAAAAGCTATGAATTGTGCTTTATAGGATCAGGAAATGTGCATGCTGGATTCAAGCTGGCATTCCCATGAGCACATGCAATATTTACTGCCCCACAGATCCTGCACCACCACCTTTCTAAAGCCTCAAGTCCTTACAAGGGGTGAAAAAAATGAGTGGTTTTATTTTTATCTTCGTCATCCCTGGCTCTGGTGCCCACAATACACATCAAATACATGGTCCAATTAAGGTCCAAAAAGTGTGTGATAGTGTGCTTTTGAGTCAAATGATTAGATTGGTGGCATCTGAGACATGAGCTGTAATTATGATCTTGAAAACATGACATTAGACTGACAGTGTGTCTCACTGATAACAGTCATAGAGCGAGACACCGTCCCATTGTTCTAAATTACAGCCACCCCTCGCCAACTCTCTGCTCCAACCGCAAACCAGATCTCACTCTGCCTGTGCCCAACAAAACGATTTGAAGCTTTAAATCTCTTGCTGTAGTATACAGTACAGTAGTTCTTTGCTGATCAAATATTAAGTGCTATAATGTTTAAATATATTCTGTTCATTAAAGCAAAAAGTCCCAAGAAACCATTGTTTACAGTGAGTAAGGGGCGTTGCTGTTGTTACTTTTTTTTTTCTGTTAACAATACATTTTTTACAATTTGTGGTTAAAAAATAAAAGGTGCAAAGCAATAAACATTATATGTTCAAAACCCACTGTTTTGAACATATAAACACAAGATAAGAACACAAAACATGTACATATATGATTGTGTAAACAAAAATATATATAATTTAATAATTATAATAATTAAAGAAAATTGTTTTCTGCTGTAATCGATATTATGCCAGTCATGCTGAGATTTAGTATTGAACCTGGAATATTTCTTTAAATCGACTCTTTCGCCAAGCAGTGTTTAGAAGAATGCTTGCCAAGCAACACACCGATACATTGGTGCAGTAATACTGATGTGATGAGGTCACAGGTGTGTGTTTATAGAGTATTTTACAACGGCTACAAATGTGGCTCAGCCAATATTTCGCTTTATAAATTGACTATGAGTGACTAATTAGTGACTATGAGTAGAAAGACATTATTAGCAGATTTTACTGTCCAGCCAGATTACATCAAATATTTTGCAAATAGGGAATTTGTTGTTAAAAATGGATTTCATAGATCTAGAAAAAGTGCATTTTTCATCAAGAGATACTACTCTCAAAAATCTGTGGAACTCAAAACAAGATATAAACATACAATCAATTTCATTGTATGGACAATAAACATGGAAACGTTCTTCAAAATCTGACACACTTGAAGCAAGGGCAGCACTGCTGAAAGGTTTGTTTGAGCTTTACCCTCTACTGTACAGCAGTGAATTTGCATTTTCGTCAGTCTGAGGCTCATTCATTTTACTTTTGGTGTGAAAGAAAGGGCCTTTACATTTACCAAAAATAGAGCTTATGTTTTTTTATGTTATTAAAAACAAACAAGCAAGCCCAGTCCAGGTGAGAAAAAGTAACACGAAAGTAACATAACGCATTACTTTACATAAAAAGTAACTAACACGATTAGTTACTTTTTTAAGAGAGTAACGCAGTATTATAACACATCACTTTTAAAAGTAACTTTCCCCAACATTGCCGACACCAGAAAATAACGTAACTGACTGTTATTACATAACCTCCCAACCAAGGGCACTGTGCTGGAAAGTTAGGATGATTTTAAGGAATGGAACAGACCGGTCCCAAAAAGGGGCGCATATCATCCTCCACATCTCACCCCAATCTCAGCCATTCAACTGGGTCTATAAGGGGCCAAGAGCAATATACAGTCACAAGGCCCATAATTCCTAGTGACTCCCCTGCTGCCATCAAACAAACATGGCATGCTGTCTTTGTTTACGAATCTTATGAGTTTTGAGAATATATTTTAACATCCAAAGTAATTTCATTACGTTTTTAGAAATTGTCCTGGGGTAAAATGGACACAAATGCATCTTTCATTTCTTTGGTGTTGAAGGTTCCAATTATGCAGTCTTTATATGTGAACAGTGGCGGTTCTAGCTCGTATGGCGCCCTGGGCGAAAACTCAACACCCCACAACTATGCAGACTCGCACAGAAATGAAGACGTGACACCTTAACACATCCACGATGGAGAACAAATGAAAACACACGCACACATATAACATGCATAACACCATGTTCAGGTTTGACTGTAATGTTAAATTATTGTTATAATAATGATTTGATAATGTCTAAACATAAATCTAAATGAAAAACTTGGGAATGGTTTATGAGCGATTGAGTAATCCTCCGCAGCCATCTAGTGGCTGTAGTTAAAAATTCATGTTATTTTCATTTTAAGTGTTTCTTTTCCAGTAGATGGCAACAATCTTCCACTTAACCAAGGCACATTTTTCATGTTATCACCATGAATGAAATTGAGTAATGTAGATTTTTTTTAAATTGAATTTTACAAAAAAAGTTGCTATTTTATATAAATGTATATATTTAAAGTATAAAAAATTGAGGCAAATAAAAAATACCATAAATCCCCCAAAACTACACAACTGTACAGTAATAACATTTTTAAATTTGTTTAAAAAAAATTACATTATGATGTTACAAAATAAATTTTTCTGTCTGGTTATCTAAGCTAGTTGGACAGAAAAAAATGTATATTGTTACCCTATGTGTAATAGCATAACAAGCAACATAGCATAACATAAGTGATATATTATCCTATTTTATTATTATTATTTTATTTTATTTTATTTTTTTGCTTGTTTCCTCTTCTTTTTCTTAATTTGGGCTCCTAATGGCTTAGACTTTTTTTTTTTTCTTATTCGCCACTGCATGTGAAATAGTCATCCCCCTCCAACAGTGGTGCAACCAAATTTGGTGCAATATTGTCTTGGAAAATCATAGACTAATGTAAATTAAATAACTATAGTCAGATGTATCAAATGCATTGTCAGTTCCAGTTGATATTTTAATTGATTGTCATCATTTCTCATCTGGTGGTGGTTTAATATGTAAAGTATTTCTTTGTGTTTGTTGCGCAGACATTTTCCGCCCTATTTCATTAGATGTTAAATGTGGAAATGTGCAGCCGATTCACATAAAGTGCAGTCGTTTTCTTAAAGTCATATAAATAACAGAAACCATCATTTAAATCTAGCTCTGTTCATTTCTCATCTTGCAGAAATAATCTGCCTCCATCGTTATATATCTGGATTTTTATAGCGTTTCCTAGAGTACGTGGAGAGTGCTATATACAGAGAGGGTGAATGAAATGGCCTGTTTTAATGTAAAGTTGAAATGAGGGTGAAATTAATTGTTCTCTGATTTTAAGTATGCTGATTGTTTATTTTGTGGGTAGGTAAATGACATCTGCTGGTTAATGGTGTGATTCAGCTTGAGTAAGTAGATGGAAACTTCCAAAAAAAAGGGTAATTTATATACCGAGACAAGGGGCGCTGCTGTGAGCCTGTCTACGGGTTGTGACTACATTGACTCAGTGCCTAAATCAGTATTTATTAATGTTTCTTTTTGTCAACTTTTCTTTTGAAGAATATTATGTAAAGGGAATCTTTGAGCATTTCTAATGCCTCCTGACACTCGACTAATGTCACAAAGGAAATAGTGGTCACGAGCTTCAAACATATTTTTGCAAGCCGAGGTAAATGGCTGCTATTGGGATTGTTAGTTTCCTAGCAACGTGACTGACAGAAGCTCCAACCTTCAGGACAGAGTCCGGCAGAGTGTTTGCATTTAATCAAGAACCTAGCAGTGCAACTGTAGTCTTTCTCCCTTCAAGCATCTTCTCAGCCATTAATATGACATGCAGTAGCGAAGTGTGTAAACATGTGACCCACTTCAAATGATCTGTTAAAGTTGTGATCTCTGATGGCCATGCTGCTGTCACATGATTAAAGCGGTCTGTCTTTAATCTTCTCCACCTGCTCTTGCGAAACAAAGAGAAGGACACCAGATTTACAGCTATTTTCTTCAACTTTTAGATGTACTTGTCTCTTGTTCAAATTTAATGGATAATTCACAAAGACGTTTTGAAGAACTGGTTGCAGTGAATGAATGGGGACAGAAGCTTTCAAAATGATGTAAAACACCATAAACATAAAATTAGTCTATACACCGTGTGTGTGCTATATTCCAGGTCTTTAGAAGTCTCTTATGATATCTGTGTGAGGAACAGATGTAAACTAAAGTCATTACATGCACTACCGCTTTTCTGACAGCAGCTGGAATAATAAAACTTATTATTTTGATGGCGGATTGTATGGTATGACAAATAAATGTTAGAGATTAGACTGTACAGAAATTGAAATCTACAGAAAATCTGCTAATACACACTAAATACACGTAATACATTGAGTAACGTTACGCAATGCTGTTGTTGTTAACATTAACAACTTGAGAACAAAGTATAACAATAATAATAATTTGCATAGTTTGATATGATGCACAACCCACGTAAAGATGATAATTCCGCAAACAACTGCAATTGCAGGTTTCAAACAGAGATGGCGACAAAGAGGCAAAACTTACGGACTGCAGCTTTAACGTAGAGACCTGCCCACTCCCGCAGGATTCTGTCCCACTCCCACAAATTTTTTTTTATATTTGTCCCGCCCGCAACATGTTTTGTCCATCTCCTGCCCGCAAAATCTCGCATAAAAGTAGCTTATATAGATTTTTGTCCGTACATCCATGAAATATTAAGTTATGTGTCACCACAACATCCCAGCATAAATGCTTCCGATAAAATATTTATTATTAAAGCATCAACATTCACAAACCACAGTTAGTTTTAACCGAAAAGCAAGCTGCTGCGTGCATGGTTTGATATGGCAGAATGCGTGCAAAGAGCGCTCCCTTTATAACGACTAAAGTTGACATCTCAGTTCATCGCAATCTCACAAAGCTCTGTTATAACACAACGAATATATGAACAATGAATATTTTATAATGTTTACACTTTGTGTTATAATAATAGGATTTGTGAGCACGTAAATGTCTGGATTCTAAGATAAACACCTGATTGTGTTGCATCTCCATTGCATCAGAAATCAACAGATTTGTCTGTGATTGGTTACATTGCTCAACACTGTCCCGCGAATCATTTGATTCTCCCGCAACCCGCACATGAGTAGTCTCACCGCCCGCGCCCGCACACGCCCATCAAATCTTGGGAGTCCCGTGGGAGTGCAGGTCTCTACTTTAATGAATAAAAAGTTCAAATGAACAGCATTTATTTGAAATAGAAATCTTTAAAAATATAAATATAATATATCTAAAAATACATATCTTACTAACCCCAAACTTTTGAATGGTAGTGTACATTCATCATGCATCAAAGGTTAATCACAAAAACAAATTTAAAGTGTTAAAGTTAGAGGTAACTTAATAAATGGCTTTATAAATGCACACTGAGGAATTATCTTAGAATTAATATATTTGCACAATCTATCTGTTATTTTGGGACTCAATTTACTATTTTACAAATCAGGTAATGGCAGAAACATGGCCAAAAATGTGCCATAATCTATAATATAATGTAATGTAATACAGTATAATATAACATAATATAATATTTTTTATATACTAAATTCAGTTTAGTGTGTTGTTAATTGCAGCAGGCATATAGCTGACTTTTGTGAATAAGGTGAATAAACAGATCGCAACTGAATTACATTTGCAAGAATGAGAATCACTTAAATAATCATGGTGCAGCACTATATCTGGTTAAATTGTGATAAGATTGATAAGATAAGATTTTTGTTTTTGCTGAAATAACATGCACACCAGTATCATTCCACAGTGTTTTTCTATTATTGGGGGTATAATATACATTTGGTCACTTTATGCATTTCTATTAAATTGGAAAAAAAAAAAAAAAACCTGCCAAGAGACCTTCGAGTTGGACAGAAGGATGGATAGATTTCTAGGAGCCCTGCCACTCATACATAAATGAGCAGTCGTAGATGACACACAAGGATGGAGTCACTGTGAAACACTAATTGCCATATGGGTTGAAGATAGCAGCATCACAGAAGTGAACTCTGTAATAGTTTCATATAGTTCTGTCAGGACCACTGTCATCAAATATGATTGATAATGCATGGAGTTTGTATTGGCGGTATGATTCTGCTCTGATCAAGAACTGGTTACAGAACAGAACCAACATATGCTGATATAATTAATGTCAATAATTTAACATGTACACATTTTTCAAGAATTAGTTTGATTCAGGGGAATCATAAGGCCTAATCCTGACTGACAGGAGGAGGAGCTGGGGATGGAGGAGGGTAATTAGCTTCTGAGAAACACGGTAGCTACTGATAATACTGAGGAGCTTATATATGGATGCTGTGATAGGCATCATATTCTTATAGGTAGACGTGAGTTACCTGGGAGTCAGCTGGTGCGAGCTTGACTGACGTGACCTGCCAGAACTGACGCTAATGCTGGATTGTACGAATAGTACTTTGGATTTATATCCACTTTGTAGAGAAACATTTACTGTGCATACCAAATCAGACACATGGATCGTCTTTGATTTTTTTGCTGTCATTTAAATGCATGCAAAAGAGACATTTAGATGCAGTCAAATGATTTTTCCTCCAAACAGATTGCCATATAATAGCAGATGTTCAGTATACGTCAGTGGTCAGTGTGTTTATGTGGGTATTCCTGCAGTGATGTTGGATGACTGCATACTCTCCCACAAATCAGCCCATCAGTCTCTTGCATGCACACAAGTCATATTTCCACACCAACATTGTACATACAGAACCTGTTCAAACTCTCAGTACAGATATTTTATACATGGTCAGGGCTATTGAAGGTTTGTGATGGGAAAAGAGTTGATGGGATGTGTGTACTGTGTTCTAGTGATGGAGATGAGCTGAAGAAGTCTCTGTCTGAGCTGGCTGATAAGAACCATCACTCTAAGAGCATCAGTCGCATCAGCAGCGGCAGTAACCCGTTCCTGGACATTGCCCATGACCCTAACGCTGCCGTCTACAAAACTGGCTTCCTGACCCGCAAAATCCACGCTGACATGGACGGGAAGAAAAGTAAGATTTAAACCAGAGTTCTGAGGTTTTGGCTTGTTTCAGAATGTTTTCAGTCTGAGGCTATCATTTGAAACATCTTCAATACATGATCCATGCAGCATGATTACAGTAAATACAGTAAAATACTCTGAAACTGTATTGTTTAATTAGAGTTAAGACCTAAAACTAAAATACCACAATTTTTTTTAACTAAACATTTCTTTTTGCTAAAAAAGAAGGGCAGGTCGTTCGAATGCCTTTTCTGATTTTTATGAAGTATTTTGATGTATTAATTCTGTGTGTAATTAAAAGCCTTTTTCATAAGCAGGTTATATTTATGACTCCTCACAAGTAAAGCTTTTGGGTATGCAGGGAATGATGGGAAAGAGCATTAAATAAATGCTGTGTAATGTGAACGAGGATAAAGCAGGTGTAATTTAGTGCTTTGGCAAGCACACATGGTGAAATGGGATTTTGGCCGTAGTCTCTCATATATTATGTCCACTTATTTTTCCTTCCTAATGAGATTCTAGAGTCACTTGCAAACCTGCTGAGCTGTTTGAAGAGACGTACCGATTTCAGCTCGTCCAGCAAGTGTGTGGGAAAAACAAACCTCAAATACTGACAGTTGAAATAATCAAAATTTAAGATGTTGTTTTCAAGAACTGTAAATATATAATATATATATATATACACTACTATACTATACTTAATATTTTGGAATCAGTACAATTTTTTTTAGAACTTCTTTAATTCATTAAATCAGAAGTGACAGTAAAGACATTTATAACATTTATTGTATAAAAGCTGTTCTTTTGATCTTTCAATCCATCAAAAAACTTTTCAATTATAATAATTATAATAATCGGAAATGTTTTTTGAGGACCAAATCAGCATATTAGAATGATTTCTGAAGGATCATGTGACACTGAAGACTGGAGTAATAATGCTGAAAATTCAGCTTTGATCACAGCAATACATTACATTTTACAATATATGAAAATAGAAAACAGTTATTTTAAATTGTAAAAATATTTCAGTTTTTACTGTATTTTTGATCAAATAGGTCCAAATTTAGTGAGCAGAAGAGAAAACATCTTACTGACCCCAAACTTTTGAATAGTAGTTTTTTGTTTGAACAGTTTAACTGAGTAAACTGAGGTGGTTACCTTCTACCCTCCACTGCTTTGTGATTTACTGGCCAGCTCTGGCAGAAGACCTGCCTATATGAGTTTAGTGGGCACGCCACACTGGGTCTCCAATACCAGCCATGCCAGTGTGGTCTAATGAGCGTGTCTATGGACGCATTACAACGAGGATAAAAACAGCAGGGCTTTAGTGATCTGATGCATCACATGCTGAGAGCATTCAGGCCAGGGTCCCAGAGGTGCCATCAATAAGGTATGGCGCACTTCTGAGAACTCGGTCTGTGTGTCGTGTAAAGGATTTGGATGCTTCCCAAAGCTCCTATAGCACTACCGTAAATAAAGCTGTTCTGCAGAGACACTATCAAGGGAATCATTTGACACTGGAAATTTAAGTAATGCCCTTCAGAGGTGGAACAAAGTGCTGAAAACACAACAGTACGGAGAATACAGGACTAAAAGAAAAATGTGGTCACCCTAATGTCATTCCAAACCCATATGAATTTCGTACTTCAGTGGGACACAAAGTGAATAGGAGTGAGTGAGAACAGACTCCAAAAACACTACAAAAGTAGTCAATGTTACTTTGATGTGTATGTTGTTACTGATTGTGATTAGTATGCATACTTCAGTGATTATCAATGAATAGCGTCTTAAATTTGGGTTTGTTTCTCACACAAAGCATATGACTTCAGAAGACTTGAAATATTGTGCATGAGTCATATATAGACTACAGTTAGGATACTTTTATGATATATTTGTATTTGTTATTTTTGGAGTTTAACAGCCACGATCACTATGAACTGTCATTTAATGGAAAAGATTAGCATTGCGGTGGATATAAAAAAGTTCACACACCCCTTTTAAAACAGCCAATTTTTGTGATGTAAATCATCTGATCAATAAATCTGATCATATCATAACTTTTGCATGTTTAATGTAAAATTACAACCTATACAATGCCCCTGAAACCTAAAGTGACACATTTCAGAGAGAAAAAAAAAAATGTGTAACAACTAACTGCATAAGTATTCACACCCCTGAACTAATACTTAGTTGAAGCACCCTTTGATTTTATTACAGCGCTAGGTCTGTTTGGATGGGAGCCAAATATCAGTTTGGCACATCTTGACTTTGGGAATATTTTCGCACTGTTCTTTGCAAAAACATTCCAGATCTGTTAAATTGCGAGGGCATCTCCTGTGCACAGCCCTCTTCATGTCCCGCACAGGTTTTCAGGTCTGGGCTCTGACTGGGCCATTCCAAAACATTCATCTTTCTTTGCTAAAGCCATTCTGTTGTTGATTTAGATGCATGTTTTGGATCGTAGTAATGCTGAAAGATGAAAGTTCTTTTCATTTTCAGCTTTCTATCATATGCCAGAAGGTTCTGTGCCAGTGACTGGTATTTGGAACTATCCATGATTTCCTCTACCTTCACTTAAAGCCCTGGCTCCAGAAAAGCAGCCCCAAAGTGTCATGCTGCACCATCATGCTTCACCATGGGTATGGTGTTCTTTTGCTGATGTGCCGTTGTTTTTGCAGCAAACATTTTTTTTTTTACTATTTGATCCTAAATGTTCAATATTGGTCTACTCAGACCATAACACATTTTTTTTCACATGGTTTTTGGGAGAATGGATAGATGTTTTTAGAAAGTTTAGTCAGGCTTGGATGTTTTTTTGTTTTTTTTTGTGTGTGTGTCAGAAAATGCTTGCATCTTGCCATTCTGCTCAATAGCCCAGACAGATGGTGAATACGGGAGATAGTTGTTACATGTAGAGAGCAACCAGTACTTGCCAGAAAGAGCTGCAACTCTTTTAATGTTGCTGTAAGTCTCTTGACAGCCTGCCTATCCAGTTTTCTCTTAGTCTTCTTGTCAGTTTTGGCCCTGTTCTTGATGATGTGACTGTCAGGGTACTTTCTCCACTTGGTGACTGTCTTCACTGTGTTCCATGGTTTATCTAATGCCTTGGAAAGTGTTTTTTTTTTTTGTAGCCCTCGCCTGAGCAATACCTTTCAACAATGAGATCCCCTTGATGCTTCGTAAGCTCTTTTTGGCCCATGGCTCTTGTAGTAGCATACTACAGGTGTGTACTATTTCACATGAGCCTGATGATTATTTCTTTCTGAACACAGCCACATATCCAATTATAAAAGAGTGTGCGCATTTATGCAGTTAGGTTATTTAAGTTTTTATTAAAGGTCCCATGGCATGAAAATTTCACTTTATGAGGTTTTTTAACATTAATATGAGCTAGAAAAGTGGCTAGAAAAGGCGATAGGTGTAAACCGAGCCCTGGGTATCCTGCTTCGCCTTTGAGAAAATGAAAACTCAGATGGCCCAATTTGGAATCTTCTCTATATGTCGTCATACGGGGAAAGGTTACCTCCCCTTTCTCTGCTTTGCCCGCCCATGAGAAAATGAGCTACTACCGTGCGAGGCGAGTGCAATATTTTTTTTCCTCGAGAGACATCATGGCTTGCAAACGAGCGAAGTGAAAAGCCAACAAGGTAGGCTAGCATTAGCTACATGATAATAACTGTAACAGCATACATAAACAAACCAACTAAAGTACCGTATCCAGACATAATATTTTAAACTAACCATTTGGAGACGTCCTGCTGTAGCCGCTGAGTTGCAACTTTTTCATCCGGTGCTTCTCCATCCGGATTAGATTCTGGGTCAAACTGAAAAGCTTGAACGTCTGCGTGTCTACGAGCCATTGCGATACATCCATTGTCAACATTAGTGCATGGTACCGTGGCCTCAAGCTGGTTAAGGCCACACACCCACCCTCTGCCTTGCCCCGCCTCTCTCCTCCTCATTAGCATTTAAAGCTACAGACACAGAGATGGCACATCCTAAGAAAAGCTCATTGTGGGACTGGCTCATAGTGGCTGAAATTCTGCACCAAGGCTGAATTTTGAGAAAGAGACTTCAGATACATTACCAGGGACCACTTAGGCCTATATAAAAGCATCCAAAAAGCAGCATGTCATGGGACCTTTAAAAGTGTCACATTGTTTTTCAGTGCCATTGCATAGACTGTAATTTTTACATTAATGGTGCAAAAGTTCTGATTTGATTTGTCTTTGTTTCATTTTATTACATCACAAAAAAAAAAAACAGCTGTTATGACGGTGTGGAGACTTTTTATATCCTCTGTAATAATATTGTAGAATGTTATTATCATGATTTTAATATTTTTATTTATTTGTATTCTCTAGCACCAAGAGGAAAGCGAGGGTGGAAAACATTTTATGCTGTTCTCAAAGGCATGATCCTCTATTTGCAGAAGGTTTGTTTATTCGCTCTTTCATTTTCCCACCTCACACTGCTGGTTAATCAAATTTCCATCATTTCCCACAAACATTATCAATAATAATTCAATTTCTCCTCCAGGAGATTCAGATGGTGAGAGGTAATCACATTCTGACAATTATTTCAGGTCTGACAAACCTTTTCAGAGCCCATCAAAAAAAGATGCGTCCCAGTGCTTCCCATTCTCTGTTACAATAGTTTATTTATGTGCTCCATTTGAACTTGCATTAGTTGCTTAGCTGTGCAGTCATGCAAAAGTCACAGGCATGAAATACTGCTGTACCTGTGCATACATTTGTGCTGGTGACTGATTGTACCCGCAGCCACAGGTTTCCATGGCTTTATCAGCTAATGATGTGCCATTTACCCAAGTGCAGCAATCACACCGAGGAACAGGAAATGTGCTGGATGGCTTTCTCATTATCATTTCAAACAGACCCTTTACTGTGGAGGAAATAATATACTTTAAAAGATTATACTTGTAGTGGCTTCGTTTTGATTAATGAACAGTTAATGAACATAATCTAGCAAACATTTATAATTTATTTACGGCTACAATGTTGCACGTATATGTAACAAGAAAGTAATGTCAGAAAGATATGTTCTGCTGTTGTTCATAAATACCAGTAATGATGTTGTACAATGAGGACGTTGTCATGTCGCTGGAAATAGTGTCATCAGTGTCCCAATGTGTAGTGAGCCAGGGTCCTTAACGTGCCCAAATTCATGTACTGTACATGATATACTGAATCACAACCTTTGAAGCTAGGGAGCTGATTGAGACACACCCAAAGTGAATCAAGTAATAGACTATAAAGAAGACATTGTGTAACAATATTCTGTCTTTGTAACTTTATAGCTCCAGCGTCCTGACCCCTTAATTGATGATATATATTGAGGAGCCATGAAAAACATAGTACAGTGTATTTTTACTTTAAAGATCCTCAATTACTTTACTTATCAATTACTTTAAAGATCCTCAATTACACACACACACACGTTCTATGTTTCATCTGGACTTTCCATAGACATAATGATTTTTATACTGTACATACTGTATATTCTCTCCCCTTACACTAACCCTACCCCTAAACCTACCCATCAAAGAAACATTACTTAGTATGATTTATATAAATCTGTTTTCCTCAAGGGGACCAAAACATTTCCCCACAAGGACAAGTATTATGGACATTGACATCTTTGTGGGGACATTTTGTCCCCAAAACATAGGGTTTACCAGGACCACACACACAAACACAACACACACAGGAAAATAGTCCAATGGGAAAACTTTCTAAAAGGCTTGAAGGTAATCAGAAAAGTATTTAAAAATAAATTGGAATCTGAACCAGATTAGTTAAATTCCTCCAGTTCCCTATACATTGTTCATCATTCGTCCTGTGTGTGGTTACTTCTGCAGGACGAATATAAGCCAGAGAAGGCCCTATCAGAGGATGATCTGAAGAACGCCATCAGCGTGCATCACGCTCTCGCCATCAAGGCTATGGACTATGAGAAGAAGCCCAATGTTCTCAAGCTCAAGACTGCTGACTGGAGAGTTTTCCTCTTCCAGGCCCAGTAAGATCCGCTCACAGACACCAGCACATCTACAGAGAAACAGGCCTATAACACTGCTGAGACCTTCCCTGAACTCCAAATTGAATTTCATGCTTCAGTTCAACCTCAATTAAAGCTCGTTTATCTCTTCCATTGGTCTGTCTGCAGACCTTTTATTTCTTCCTAAGGCTGACTGGGCTCATCTTGTGAGTTTGCACAACTGTACCATGGCCTTCCTCATATGAACATGTGAAATCTCTTCTCTGTAGGAGCCCTGAGGAAATGGAGTCCTGGATTGGAATAATCAACTCAGTGGCGGCCATGTTTTCGGCCCCGTCCTTCCCCGCTGCCATTGGCTCTCAGAAAAAATTCAGCCGCCCGCTTCTGCCGGCGACCACCACCCGAATGTCTCAGGTGGGTTTAAAGAGTAAAGTGAGGTGCTGCTGATAGGACATGCTGTATCCATCTGAAGTCTTTGATAACTGGTGATCGTTTGATGTGCCTGTTGTGTTACAGGAAGAGCAGCTCAAGTCCCACGAGGCCAAGCTGAAGCACGTCTCTACAGAGTTAGCTGAGCACAGATCCTACCCTCCAGATAAGAAGGTCAAAGCCAAAGAGATCGATGAGTACCGCTTGAAAGAGCACTACCTAGAATTTGAGGTAGGCACCCTTGCCTTTTTATGATGCAAGAGACACAATCAAGCATCTCGTTCACTCGGGTTTACCTTGGCCATATTTCCCCCCTCACTTTGGCGTATGCTGACACGTGGAGACTCGCATTCATAGTCTTTGACGTTTCCTCATCTCAACTGTCAGGGATGAACTCGCCTAGAATTGATGGAAATGCATTTACTGAAGCCGTTTCATTTTCTGGCTTTGATTGACAGTTAAGGTCAGAGGAAGAGAATTAGACAGCACTCTTATCACAGTGCATGCACATTTGTTTCAACATTAAAGAAGATGCTGTATAAATTCTCGTTCTCATATTTAATTAATTCAAACCAGCACTTTTTGATGTAGCCCTCATCTAATACATAAATAATAATTAATATTGTAACAGTTCTAAACAGATTTTGTTTAAAAAAATCTCTAAAAATCAAATAATCTTTCAAATCCATTTACAGTGTACATCAAGCTCAGCCATTCAGTCCTGTTATCAAAGACGTTTTTCTGAGCAGCAGCTTCATTAAGGCTTAAATGTGCAACAGTGTTACCATTATATTTTTTATTTTTAATTTTATAAATTAACATCCATTGCAAATCAGGGTTTTTAAACAGTATTTAGACTTGAAAGTCATTGAAAATAAAATAACTTTCTAAAGGTTAAGCAACCTCGTTCACAAACAGCATCATTCACAAAAAAAAAAAAATTGTTAAAAATGATTTTGAAGTGAATGTTTGAAGTGTCAAACCCTGTTTTTGTACCCTATTTGTGAAAAGAGTCTACGATCATAGAGGTCAAAGAGAAGTAGCCTTGAATTATAAAACCTACCCAAACTTCTTAAATTTCTCCAGCCATAGACTGAAGTGATAGTTCACCCAAAAATGAACATTGTCAAAATTTACTCTCCCGTATGTCATTCCAGTCCTGTATGACTTTCTCTCTTCTATGGAACACAAAAGAAGATGAATTTTGGTAACCAAACCGTTTCAGTTCCCGTTAAGTTTCATTATATTTTTTGTCCATTTGTCCAAAATGGAAGTCAGTGGAAAATTTGGTTACCAACATTCATCTTCTTTTGTGGATACCAACATTCCTCAAAACATCTTCTTTTGTGTTCCACTGAAGAAAGAAAGTCACACAGGTTTGGATTAACATGAGGGAGAATAAATGATGACAATGTTCATTTTTGGGTGAACTATGTAGCTGCGTTGAGTGAGTCAGTTCAAATGGCTCGTCATCAAGCGCAGGGGAGGTGCAATGTGTGTGATAAATAATGCAAAACTGAGAAACAAATAATATGATTGTTAACCAGTGAAATAATTGGTTAAATTGAACTCAATTTTATTAGTTTTATTGGACAGCCCCATTATAATATGTAATTCTGATAAACACACTGGTATTGCAGTGTATTAACCCTTCCTAATAAACTGAGCAATCACACACTGGGGTACACACATACACTCTGATGGGCTTTCAGCTACATTAATAAAAGAAACACCTCTGTAAGAAGAAAAAAAAAAAAACCTTTTAAAGTTCTTTGGCCAGGAATCAGGATCAATATTCAAGTCAGTGTGTTTTACACTTGAAGGGTAAAAGACGCTCCTAAATGTGGATCTTTAATGAATCTTTCCTTTTAACTGTCAGGACCAACCTGAGAAATCTATCCTATAATCAGCATGATATGAGATTTATTTTGCACTTTTTTTGTAAGTTAATGTTTATTATGCTGTATTTATGGGTTTGCTCTGTTCCAGACATTAGTGATTTATGTGTTTAGGCAGCATCTTTAGGTGCACCTTCAACACAAAGGCGGTTCAAAACAGCAGGTTTTGGCCAAATTCTAGGTAGTAATGCATATATCCTTCCCAGATAAGGCAATTCCAGAATGCACTACAACAAGCTCAGTGAATAAAATGAATTCCAAATGGTGGACACTGAGGAAAATTAAAAATGTGTAGTGTGTTAGAATAGCAACATGCTGCTGTGATTCCTGCAGTTCGCCTGAGGAGTGTTGTTTGTGTGCTTTAAGGCAAGACAACACAGGTGAAGAGGGTAAACAAAAAATATGTTTTGTTTACCCTCAAATTAAATTTATATTTTTTAGAGTTCAAAATTCTTTATTTTATTTTAGCGGATTTTGGATCTCTTTTTATCATAAATTGGAAAATACTGCCAACAGCCAGAAAACGATACATTTTCACCATGATTTTAGGAATAAAATGTATAAAGTATACAATCAGGCAAATTATATGAACAAATACCTCTGTAAAACCCTTCAGAATACAGATAAGTTAAAACTGTAAAGTTTGGTGCTTGTAAAAGCTGCTGAAGTGGAGATTTAGGTCTCTGATTTCTGACTGAGGAAAAAAATTATAATTTTGAGAAGACGGCCTTTTAAGTTATGTATTGTGATTGAAATCTGCAGACACAAATAGATAAAGTGTAATAAAAATAGACACTTAAATGTGTATTTTGGATGTTCTCTATCCACTAGTCATGGTATGAAAGCAACTTAGCTCAATATCCCATAAAAAAAACTGGTTTTGCCTGTGGTGTCTTGCCTTAAATCACTCACAAGGTGCCATTTGATTTAAGTTGCTGCCTTTAAAGGTACAGTAACTGCCTGTGTCAACAGCGAGGGTTTGGAACAGAGCTATTGTTAGCACTCTTGTGTCATTGGGCTGTGTGGCGGGTGATGACATGATAATGGAGTCTAATGGATTTTCTGAATTCTCTCTGAAGGAGAGCCGTTACGAGATGTACGTGAAGCTCCTGAAAGAGGGGGTGAAAGAGCTCCTGACGGCCAGGGATGGTGACACAGCGCTGAAGAAGTCTCAGTCCAGCCCCTCTCTCAACCAAGAATCTCAGCCGGCCACCGCCAAAGTCAAGCGCAACACATCCGAGCGGAAGGATTACCGGCCCGAAACGCCCAAGGTTACATAGGCGGTCTTCTGCTTCCTGTCGAAGAGCCATTGTATATCACGCGTGACTGTATTTTGATGTAATTTATTTACCTGCCGACAGTTGTATCAGATAACATTTGTGTAAAATGTAAATTGATCAATTGATTGGAAGTTGTAAATCTCTAGGTCTCCCTTGACCAGCTGGTGCTTGTGGAGCAAATAGTGTGGTTTTCTTTTTTATTTGTTAGCGTGTAAAGATTTCATGGTTGCACTTTATTTTACAGTATGTGTATGTACACAAGAAATGACTGTGTAATATTAGGTAACTACTGTACATGGGTTAAGGTTAGGTTTAGGGGTAGGTTCAGGTCTAGTACCTAGTTATTACCCAGTTATTGCAATTACTATAGTAAGTGTATGCGGAACAGGACTGTAAAATAAAGTGCTACCAGTTTTGTTCAGAGAACATGACTCTCTTGATTGTGCTGTCCCCTAATTTGCTTTTCTTTCAAGAGCAGTATTTTCTTCAAGTTAGTGGAAACGTCCACATACATACGCTAGGCAGTAGATATAGTCTCACTCGGAGCATTAACTGTTATTTTAATATACAAATAAGCGGCAGATATAAACTGACAACAGCCTGATGAAAAGCGAGAAGAGTTTTGAGGTGATCCTTCAGGATTTCGGTGCATGGTTATGATACAGAGTTTGTCACGAAAGCCTTTCGTTGTCGCCGCTGATGTTGTCCACTACCGACATACTAACCACCTACTAACAAACCACCAAATTCTCAATATAATATCTACTCACCCGCGTTAATGGATTGTACCAGCATGTCGCAGCAATGGACCGAAACTCTACATAGATTATTTTCTAATGATGATTTTGAGGTACTTGCTTAGTTACGGCGTTTCAGACTGCAAGATGACATCATCAGCTGTGCAGTTTGTGCCATTTATTTTTTTATCTGTTTGTTGAAGTACTTCTGCTTTTTCAGTAGTGTAAATGCCAATGCTCCTTTTGTGTATTTTATAATCTTATATATTTGAATTTTTAATTCTCGGTTCAGAACATTATTGTTGTAAAGATGACAGTAGTATTTATAGTGCACTTTATTAGTTCTTTTGACTCTTTTAGAGAGCTTTATAAAGGGTAGTGATATGTTACTTCATTATATCACAGGTTTTTCAAGCATAACCAAATCGCTGGTTGATTTTATTGAAGGTACACAGCGGAAGGTACATTTTCACTTGTGTAAAGTTGTGTTAGTTTGTCTGTGCTTGTGTATTTTTGCTGTCATGTTTAGGTTGTTCAAAGACACGTTTTCTAGAAGAATTTAGAACATTTAGATTTGGAATTGTTGCTTTTGGTGATGCTGAATTTAAGATGTCATTTTCATTACAGACAGAATTGACGTGAACACTATATGAACGTTCTACACTGTTGATTGCACACCAACAAAGATTATCAATCTATTTACTCATTTGAACTTTTGAGGGTTTAAAAGGAATCTATATGAAAAGCTATTCACATTTACAGATATTAGTCTACAAGTCCCTGCGGTCTATAATGACATTTGTTTACTTGAAATATTTTTGAGGACACTTTATTTTTTTTAGAATTTGACAAATAGAAAGGATTCGTTCATATCTACATTGTGTTTTTGTCATTACTAGCTCTTTCAACAGACTTTATATTGTTGCTCACACAGAAGCACTTAGATAATGTTTATTTTTATTTATTTGTTGCTGTTTAGAACAAAAAAAAAATTGCAATTACTTTTGAGCAGTATATACACAGTTAGTAATGAATACGTTAAAACTTTCATCAGTATGAATGGTGATATGAAGAGATGGACTCTTCCTTTTGTGTGCTACTATGTTTTATGTTGTTTAATGTTCACTGCTTCTCCAGACCAAATAGTTTTCTGTGAGATGTAACTCTGGCACTAACCCTTTAACAGTGCACGTTGTACACAGACTTAGTACTTTTAAATAGTAATTCCATTTGTTAATATTTTACATAGGATGTAGAGAACAATAAAAGAAAATCAGAAGAAGTGTAATGTAAAGATGGTGGCATGCAAGTGCACTTTAGGGTTTCAAACTAAAAACAATAACAACGCAAATGAAAAAATGCATAAAAGTGTGACTTGTATAATTAGAAGCAGTGAAGAGGTTTCAAATAATAAGTGGAATATCTTTCTTTCGTTATGACAATATTTTGACTGGAACACTCACTTTGTTTGTGACTTTTAATCTCCTGGGTGCAAATGCTCATGTTTACCATGATGTACGGCACAACGCTTTATTTTTCCAGCGATGTCATCTTTGTCTGTTTACTCTTTATCAAACCCTGTAATGTATGATCTCCTCTCAAAATGCATTTGTGTAAGCATTGAAGGAGAGCTGCTGGTTTTAATGCGCCTTAGCCATCAGTTGGGCCATTTGGTGTCCAAACTCAGATAGAGTGAAATACCTTTTTTAGCTGTGATCCTGTACCACTCCTTTCAATATGTAAATGTTGTTAAATATGCCTGTTGCCCTGTGTTCAGAAGATTGGGTTTGTTGGTTGTGGTCTCTTGGCATGCGTGTCTTACGCCTGCCTACTAAGATCAGGGACACAATGTTGGCTTCAGTCAATAAAATACTGTATTTAATCGTTCATTGCATCTGCACTCATTTATCATACAGTATATGAGGTACGAACTCAACAGCTTATTATAAACGATTTCCTCAAATAAAAGTTAGCCAACATATTGTAAGTCAACACATTGAATTTAGCAGGTGTTGTATATGAAAAGTAGCTGTACACATGAAGCAGCAAGATCACATGAAAATCTTGATGTGTACCGGCAACTATACATTACTTAAAGCTATTCTATTCGTCAGGATATTGACATAGCAACTGTTGTTGTGCTCATATTTTCTTCCCTATGTTGTGACGTATATATGAGTGAAATGGCTTCTCGAACACGAACAAATGCAGGACGGGGCTTTATTTTATCCATGGGGAATTGATTGGATGGTTGTGGTTTGCTATTGGTAGATCTCATGTGAATGACAGGTTGCCCCGCCCTCATCATCAGAGAAGAGAAGAGATGTCGCTGCAAGAGGGAGGGGAAGTTATTTTGATTCAAGATTACGAGCCACATGAATTTAAAAAAAACAATGATGTGCACCGATAAATCATTTATAATAAACAGTGCAGTATTCCATAAAAAAATAAGAATTGTCAATTTTGATTTAATGTTGACTTTATGTAATTGTCATTCATAATGTTCTTGTCTTCTGGGTGGACATATCTCTGAGTGACAGAGAAAACGTCTGAGGTTAAATTAAATTTTTTTTTATTTTTAATGTTTAATTTTTAAAAGAAACAATTACATGACAGTAATTTGAACATAACCTTGTGTTCTTTTAATTTTATTTTAATAAAGTTCGGGAGGAGCATGTACAGATAATCCAGCCAATCAGTACAAGAGGAAGTCTATAAATAGCCGTCTCTCACCTCCGTTCCTCGACAGTTTTATGGAATTTGGCCCCAGTCTAAGTGTCCATTATGTCCCAGATCGAGCTCTACCAGGCCCTCAGAAAGCCAGGGCCTGCCTTCCACAATATCTACCTCGCATCAACCACTCACACATTGCCTTTTTTCTCCTGCTATTTCTAATCCTCTTTTCTATCCTTGGCTGTCGGCTAGCATGAGGCTGCCTTCACCAATGACTATAGCCCTGGTCCCTTTTCTTTCTTCCTTTCTGCTTCAGCCTCGATTTCCATACACTCTTTTCTCTGCCATGCCCCTGCCTGTCCCGCCGAACACTGTCCCTTTGGGACCTCCAGTGGCCAATAACATCAGAGCGCAAATACTTTAAGAAATTCAGATCGCTGTCTCCAGAGTTGAATTTAACCACAACCCCAGTACCTTCTAATTCAGAGCTCACCTTTCTGTAAATCACCCACTAAAACCACTTCTTGACATCTCCCTCAACTCCATCTCTCCAAGAACCCTCCAAACCTTTGAACAGCATGGAAAAAATTAAAATAATTACCTAATCTACAACTCGCCATTTCCTGATTTTTCCCTTCTATTTGTCACATCAATTTCATTATCTTAATAGTGACAAAGGCCCCCAAGCCGGATCTATTAAAGGTTATCTGCTTAGACACCAGACAATCCTTAACCATAGACTTCCTCACCAAATGTATCTCCATTCTCCGCCTAGGCTACCACTCTGTCAATACTGCCCATCAGGGGCGTAGCCATCATTTTAGAAATGTTGGGTGTAATACCAGTTTTTATCTGATCTTTGTTTTATTGATAGATTTTTTTCTCTTGCTTTTAATAAGAAATCAAATACACTGCTGAACAATAACCAATATCTAATATTTTCCTCTATATTTTATGACAATTTTATGATTGGTTTATGTACTACAAACACTTGTGTCCTCATGGATTTTATACAATGTAAAAAAAAAAAAAAAAAAAAAGAATAAAGCAGAAAATACAGTACCTATCAAATGTTAGAAAACATTACAATCTGCTCACCAAGGCTGGATTTATTTAATCAAAAAATGCAGTAAAAACAGTAATATTGTGAAATAGCATTACAATTTAAAATAGCTGTTTTCTATGTGAATATATAGTAAACTGTAATTTATCCCTGTGATAAAAGCTGAATTTTCAGCATCATTACTCCAGTCTTCAGTGTCATATGATGATCCTTCAGAAATCATTCTAATATGCTGATTTGCTGCTCAATAAATATTTATGATTATTATAAATGTTGAAAACAGTTGTGCTGCTTCATATTTTTGTGGAAACCGTGATACCATTCAAACATTTGTGGTAAGATTAAAATATATATATATCAATACTTTTTATTCATTAAGGATGCATTAAATTTATCAAAGTGACAATAAAAGCTGTTCATTGAACTTTCTATTCATCAAAGAATCCAAAAAAATAAATAAATGTATCATGGTTTCCACAAGCAAATCATCATATTAGAATCATGCGACACTGAAGACTGGAGTAATGATGCTGAATCACAGGAATAAATTACATTTTAAAGTGTATTCACATAGAAAACAGCTATTTGTAATAGCTGTAATAATGTAATAACATTTCGCAATTTCTTACTGTTTTTACAGTATTTTTTTATTAAATATATGCAACTATAGCGAGCATTAGAGACTTTTTTAAAAAAACATTAAAAAGGTTGTCAATTAGCACTGCATTATTTATATACTTTATTGTCAATAAATACCTTGAGATGGCTTGAAAAACACACATAAACCATATCTTGTCGCAATCGTGTGTTTGTCTTCCCGTTTCAGTCAATATGTTTCTGCATTTTATTCAGCTTCTGCTGCACAGCGCATAGATGAATTACTTCTACGAAACCGTTTTGGACTTTCTGCGAGAGAGCGCCCTCTGGCTTCTAGTATGAATCAAAAATATATTACACGACAGTGAGCGCTCCATAATGTTTAGATCGCCTCATTTTAGTTAAGAATAAAACGACAGGTCATGCAAAAAGTGCTGAGGACGAATTTACGTTTTATTAAAAGTGCGGGGGAAAGTATTCAGACCCCCTTAAATTTTTCACTCTTTGTTATATTGCAGCCATTTGCTAAAATCATTTAAGTTCATTTTTCCCCCTTATTAATGTACCCACAGCACCCCATGTTGACAGAAGAACACAGAATTGTTGACATTTTTGCAGATTTATTGAAAAAGAAAAACTGAAATATCACATGGTCCTAAGTATTCAGACCCTTTGCTGTGACACTCATATATTTCACTCAGGTGCTGTCCATTTCTTCTGATCATCCTTGAGATGGTTCTATACCTTCATTTGAGTCCAGCTGTGTTTGATTATACTGATTGGACTTGATTAGGAAAGCCACACACCTGTCTATATAAGACCTTACAGCTCACAGTGCATGTCAGAGCAAATGAGAATCATGAGGTCAAAGGAACTGCCTGAAGAGCTCAGAGACAGAATTGTGGCAAGGCACAGATCTGGCCAAGGTTACAAAAAAATTTCTGCTGCACTTAAGGTTCCTAAGAGCACAGTGGCCTCCATAATCCTTTAATGGAAGACGTTTGGGACGACCAGAACCCTTCCTAGAGCTGGCCGTCCGGCCAAACTGAGCTATCGGGGGAGAAGAGCCTTGGTGAGAGAGGTAAAGAAGAACCCAAAGATCACTGTGGCTGAGCTCCAGAGATGCAGTCGGGAGATGGGAGAAAGTTGTAGAAAGTCAACCATCACTGCAGCCCTCCACCAGTCGGGGCTTTATGGCAGAGTGGCCCGACGGAAGCCTCTCCTCAGCGCAAGACACATGAAAGCCCGCATGGAGTTTGCTAAAAAACACTTGAAGGACTCCAAGATGGTAAGAAATAAGATTCTCTGGTCTGATGAGACCAAGATAGAACTTTTTGGCCTTAATTCTAAGCGGTATGTGTGGAGAAAACCAGGCACTGCTCATCACCTGTCCAATACAGTCCCAACAGTGAAGCATGGTGGTGGCAGCATCATGCTGTGGGGGTGTTTTTCAGCTGCAGGGACAGGACGACTGGTTGCAATCGAGGGAAAGGTGAATGCGGCCAAGTACAGGGATATCCTGTACGAAAACCTTCTCCACAGTGCTCAGGACCTCAGACTGGGCTGAAGGTTTACCTTCCAACAAGACAATGACCCTAAGCACACAGCTAAAATAACGAAGGAGTGGCTTCACAACAACTCCGTGACTGTTCTTGAATGGCCCAGCCAGAGCCCTGACTTAAACCCAATTGAGCATCTCTGGAGAGACCTAAAAATGGCTGTCCACCAACGTTTACCATCCAACCTGACAGAACTGGAGAGGATCTGCAAGGAGGAATGGCAGAGGATCCCCAAATCCAGGTGTGAAAAACTTGTTGCATCTTTCCCAAAAAGACTCATGGCTGTATTAGATCAAAAGGGTGCTTCTACTAAATACTGAGCAAAGGGTCTGAATACTTAGGACCATGTGATATTTCAGTTTTTCTTTTTTAATAAATCTGCAAAAATGTCAACAATTCTGCAATATGGGGTCAGTTTGAACTTAAATGATTTTAGCAAATGGCTGCAATATAACAAAGAGTGAAAAATTTAAGGGGGTCTGAATACTTTCCGTACCCACTGTATATATATATATATATATTCATAGTTATTGATACATAGTTATATAGGAGGAACAGATAAAGAAGAGAGGGGGAAAGTGGAGGAGGGAGAAAGATATGGGACAAAATAGGAGATGATGTGGGAACAAGAGAGCAAGTCCAGCTGACAAGGTTATAGAGAGTTCAGCTTAATGTGAGCAGATCTACAGAGACTTCATTCTCAACCAAGGAGAAGTGGGTGGAATGTCATTGGTCTGTGACAAACTTAAGTGTGGGTCTTTCACACAGAACACTTTTTTCCATTCCAATGTGCTACTTTTCTATTGTTTTTTTATGTAAACGCACTAGATGGACATAGCGCTTGCGTCTTTTCAGAAGCTGTGTCCGGAATTGCCCCCTATACACTCATTCACTATTCCCTACTCCACTAATATAGTTCACTTGAAAGAGTGAATGAAAACGAGTGAGTGAATTCGGACACTGAGTGAACCGGAAGGGCTGCCGCTTTTGCATAGTTTGTGCTTGCTGTTTAATAATCTTTTGAAACTTGGCAAACTGGCAGCACCAGTAGTAATGAAAATATTTATCTTGAACTCTGTCATGGAAACTAGCATGTACAAACCTTAATTAAACAATTTAATAATCAATTAAAAAGGAATTTATACCTGTATGATATTACACTGTAGCCACATTGGACCAGCGGTTTGGAAAATGGATAGATGATCCAGCTTCCATCTTCTGGTTAGACGCGGGAATTCATTCGGCGCAACCCTCACAGTGCGTTATGGGTATTCTCTATAGCCGTTGAGTATACATCAATTGTACACTCGTCATTGCAGTGCATTATGGGATTGAATGAGTGCGCTCAGCTTTCACACTTTGGATCAGATGGACATAGCATTAGCATTTTATGAAGACAAACACAATTCACCCTTTTCTAAAATTCCAAGGGTCATTTAGCCATCTGAGAAGAAAAAGACATCATTTTTGTGAGCAAGAACAACAATATTATTTATTAACACCATTTAATAAAAATATGAACTAGGATGACTCCCCTATGGCTTGCCAGTCTTCTTTAATTGTTGTTCATTCCTCCTGTCAAAATGCTCCCACTCACTGAAAAAAAGCAAAAGTTGGATAGTTGTAGAGAAAATGGTTATTTGTAAATAATGGCAGGATGTCATGTTTGACCCTTTTTTTCTTTTGTAGGATCCTTACAGTACCTTATGTCAATGACATGCCCTTGCAGGAACTTCTCCTCAGCCTCCAGGATGGACTACCAGAGAAAGAATTGAAATTGATCATACCCCAAATAAGCCAAGTATCATTTTGCATGTTTAGTTTTTTACAATGTAATCAGACATGTCTTTTCTATATTAACCACAAAAACAATTATTTTTAGAGCAATGGTCTCACATGGATGAACTAATTGATATTAAAAACAATGTGAATCTGACACCATGCAGAGCACAGCTAACACATGAGACCTTCCTCTGGAAAAAGCACATCCATCATGAATTTGTTCTCGTCACTGTGTGGGTGTGCTGTTAAGTGATTTCTCACGTAACACTAACTTTTAAGCTAGCTAACTTTGTTAGTCGTACAACTAGCAGTTAGCTAACTGCTAGCTAACGACCAGAGACTAAACTGTGTTGTCTCCCTTCCTACAGTTGCCACAAGTGCAGTGGAGGTAATCCTGTTAGATCATTTATCCATCCCAGTGATCACCTGGATCTCACAAATTTGAAAATGTCAGATAAAATTTTCAAATAGGATTTAGATAAATAAACCACAGATTTGAGCTTTAAACAACTACATTCTTGCCTGAACAACTCTTAAATCTACATATTGTGACACAATAACAGTATTTTTAAATTACAAGGGTTTTCTCCTCTGCTATTGACTCTTGCTGGTAGGTGCAAGATGCATTCTGGGATACCTGGCTGTCTCAAGTCCGCACAAGTCACCTCTTGATGCATCCTCAATAAAAGGGGCGGATCAAGAACACATCCGGGGATTTGAACTGTACTTGGCTAGATGTGAACTTCGATGCTATAACATATCTTCTGAAAGAGTACTCAAAACACAGGCAAAGAAGAAGCAGAAACAAGCGATAGCATATGTAAGCAGATGAATATGGCCGGTTAGAAGGTGTCAGACTATTGTTAACTAGATTTTAAAACACTAATTTATGTGATTAAGCAGTGGATGGATGGATGAATCAGCTGCAGGCGCCATTTTTTTCTGGCGAGACGCAGGAATTCATTCGGCATGATCCTCACAATGCATTATGGGTATTCTCTAGACATTGAGTGTACATCAGTTGTACACTCATTATTGTGGTGCATTATGGGATTGAATGAGTGCACTCAATAACGTCCACTATGGTTTTGGACACCACTACTGATGGCTGTCCTCTCAAATAGTGCCCTATTTAAGGGTATAGGGGGTGAACTCGTGCATGACACGGCATTGTGGCACTCAAATTAAAGTAAGTAGACCTATAACTTTTAATAAGTTTAAAAAAATAACATTTACAATAATAACTTTTTTAAAAATGTGCTTAAAAACCTTGCGTATTTTCCCCATTCCAGTCTCTAGACTGCTTTTTTCATTCTACTCACCTGCGTCTTCTGTGTGAACCAGCCCTTACTCTTCTTAGGAACTTTAGCAGAAATGTGTTTTAAGTAATATTTGCAACCCAGTAACATATTTGCGTGTCAAGAGCTTAATGTTTATGTAATAGAGAACAGGTCTATAGTTTGATGGCAGTATTTGATTAAAGAAAAAGAAAAAAATTCAGTAGGCTACTCCATTATGAAATCATATTGAACTATTGACTATTGAATACAAATGAGAAAAGACTTTTTGAGTTTTGCAAGTATCTCGCAGTTACTACAGCATATCATTCATTGTAAACCCCCTGAATTTATCATTAGGTGTCCAGTATATTAACATTTATTAACGCCAAAATAGTTTAATAATACCATTGTACACAATTATTAAGGATTTTGGTGAAGTATTATGTTAGATAAAACTACACCAAGTGCAGATTATGATTGGCATTTCTTACAAAACCTCCATCAAAGAAATTATACAGGTACAAAAGGAGAAGAATTGCAACAAAAGAAAGTCCTGGATGTGGAATCTTATCCAGTTTTTAACTTCAACATTAGGAAGAGGCCTTGTGTAAATGGATAATCATGTGCATCATTGAATCAAAAGATTCAAATGAAATGAAGCACTAATCTTTCCTTTTACGTCACCCGATGTGGTCAGAACAGCTTTACTCTTTCTTTAAATGGGTGAGTGAGAGTTTTATGATAGTGCTGATTGGAAACAGTTGCTTGGAAACCAGATTGCTGAGATGCTCTTCAGATGATGGAGACGCAGTCGAGGAGGGATGAGGAGCTAATGGACAGCAAGGACATCTGTGTGGGTTTACTTCATTCCACAAGCACTTTGACATTTATGTACTGGAAAGTCACTGAATGCCTATATATTTACCTCAAAGTAAAGAGCTATTCATAATTGTATGAATGAAATCAAACTTAGACAAAACATCTCTCAATGTGATTCTTGATACAGCATGTCTCGTAATGTCTAATATTTTATATCATACACTCTCAGAAAAAAATGGTACAAAAGCTGTCACTGGGACGGTACCCTTTAAAAAGGTTCTAATATACCTTTAATGTACTAATATGCACTCCTTAGGTACAAAGATGTACCTTTTTAAAGGGTACCGTCCCAGTGAAAGCTTTTGTACCTTTTTTTCTGAGAGTGTAATGATAGATTAAATCAAGGTAGTTTTTAATGTGTGATTAATGTGTGTCAACAGCAGACACATTATCAAAGTCAAGCAGAGCGCTGGTCTTCATATAAGTGCCCAATTGTGCGTCTAATAATTAGACTCTTGTGTCTTTCTTCAGTGTATAAATTTGTGGCCACCTACACGTTGCCACTAGCAACCAAATCCAAACCATGCATTTGCTCTAGTTATAATTAGCAGCTATAAACTTTCCAGAGAATATCATTTACACTGCTTTTTCTTATACAGTTTCTCAGATAACTGTTAGATTTATACACACCACCGTTCAAATGTTTGGAGTCAGTAATATTTTTTCATGTTTTTGAAAGAAGTCTCTTCTGCTTACAAAGGCTGCATTTATTTGATCAAAAAAATTAATTCATTAATTAAAAAATACAGTAACAACAATAATATTGTGAAATATTATTAAAGTTTCAAATAACTGTTTTCTATGTGAATATATTGTAAAATGTCATGTATTCCTGTGATCAAAGCTGAATTTTCAGCATCGTTACTCCAGTCTTCAGTGTCACATGATCCTTCAGAATAATATGATGATTTGCTGCTCAAGAAACATTTCTGATTATTATCAATGTTGAAAACAGTTGTGCTGCTTCATATTTATGTGGAAGGATTCTATGAAACATGGAAAGTTTAAATGAACAGCATTTATTTGAAAGAGAACTCTTTTGTAACATTATTTCGGTTTTTTCACAATTGCTAAAACACTAAACCACATTCTCTGAACCAAACCCATTCTTTGAATAAATCACTCTTTCTGTAAAACATTAAACAAATTCAGGCAGTTAGACACCATTTGCAAATCACATGTACTCTTTTTAAAAAAAAAAAAAAAAAAAACTTTAAACACATTCTTACTCACTAAAACACATTTTGCACTGTGATGCATGCTGTGTTGTAAAACAGTAAACACAAGCGTTAAACACAACTAACACAGTTGTCATCATTTACACACAATGACTCAAAATTGTTCACACTCGTTTCTAATGATGTGATCAAACCAACTGTACACAATACGAGCCAGCTCAGAGTGCACAGGTGCACTGAATGTTGATACGAACAATAGATGGAAACAACCTGACAGGGAGAGGAGGAAAAATATGTGTAAGAGGAGGAAGAGGATGAGAATGAGAAAGAGCAAGGTGTTGTCAAAGCTGGATCTGGCACAACAGAGGGATTTTTCCTTTGCCTGGAAAGAGAAGACATTGCCTGTGATGTGGACAAAGTCCTCCAGCCGGACATGATGTTAAGGCAGAATGAACCTCTCATTACTCTAACTTTGATTTTGCAGTTGTACTGTAACATGCTTTTCATTTAGAGTTTTCTTTGACCTTTTGGGCTTTTGCATCTGGACTACTGTATTTTTACAGTATGCAAGTGCTAATTATACAGACATTCAATAGTATACAACATTCATTACAATACTATACTTGTAGTACATGCAGTCCACAACATATTCACCTTACTATGTAATTACTATACTTTTTTATGCAAAATTGATATTTGTATATATCTATCTAAACACACACACAAAAAAAGGAATAAATGGGAATAGAATGGGAAAGGTGAAAATGTAAGAGTTTTTTATTTTTCATTTTTTAATAAAATAAATAAATCTACCAGAAATCTGACAAATCTGACAGTACAGAAATGAAGATCTGGAGCACAAATGCAATTTAGAACAGACATGCTCACTCACACACACACACACACACACAGATGTGAGTATTTATATAGAATTTGGCAAACAAAATCAGCCACAAATGCAGAAAAAAATGCAGATATGATGGGGTGAGACGTAACACACATGCACACACATGCACACACACACACAAACACTTCTGCATGCAGACATGCACAAACACACACAAATACACAACTTCTGTTCATTTCTGCTTATTGCTGTTGGTTGTATTTACATATTTTTAAAATAATTCCTTATTCTAAAGTTAATGTTTTTTTTTTTGTTTTTTTCTTTTGGTTTATTGAAATAAATATTTTGTGAATATAATCTGAGTTTTAAAGGGATAGTTCACCCAAAAATGAAAATGTGATGTTTATCTGCTTAACCCCAGGGCATCCAAGATATAGGTGACTTTGTTTCTTTAATAGAACAACAAATTTAACTCCAATTGTGGCAGTCTGTCAGTCTTATAATGCATGTCAATGGGAACACAATCTATAGGAGTCAAAAAAAACATGCACAAACAAATCCAAATTAAACCCTGCGGCTCGTGACGACACATTGATGTCCTAAGACACGAAACAATCGGTTTGTGCGAGAAACCGAACAGTATTTATATAATTTTTTACCTCTAATACACCACTATGTCCAACTGCCTTGCACATGGCATCCAGTGCATGAGGTGTGTACGCGCTAATCCTGTGTAAAGGATTAGTTCACTTTCAAATAAAATTTTCATGATAATTTACTCACCCCCATGTCTTCCAAGATGTTCATGTCTTTCTTTCTTCCGTCGAAAAGAAATTAAGGTTTTTGATGAAAACATTCCAGGATTATTCTCCTTATAGTGGACTTCAATGGTCTCTCCAAATGGAGAGACCTCAAAGGGCTTTAAACGATACCAGATGAGGAATAAGGGTCTTATCTAGCAAAACGATCTGTCATTTTCTAAAAAAAAATACAAATGTATATGCTTTATAAACACAAATAATCGCCTTGCACATGCTTCCACTTTCCGTATTCTTCAAAAAGTTTATGCTGTATGTCCTACGCCTTCCTTATTCAACTTATGGAAAGAACGCGGCACCAGTTCCGTTTTTTCCGTAAGTAGAATAGGGAAGGTGTAGGACCTTTGAAGCTGCACTGAAACTGTCATTTTGACCTTCAACCGTTTGGAGAGACCACTGAAGTCCACTATAAGAAGAATAATCCTGGAATGTTTTTATAAAAAACCTTAGTTTCTTTTCGGGTTAATAAATAATCATGAAAATTTTATTTGAAAGTGAGCCAATCCTTTAAACTACGCCAGAGCGCGTACACACCTCACGCACCGGATGCCATGTGCAAGGCAGTTGGACATAGTGGTGTATTAGAGGTAAAAAATTATATAAATACTGTTCGGTTTCTCGCACAAACCGATTGTTTCGTGTGTCGAATGTGTCGTCACGAGCCGCAGGGTTTAATTTGGATTTGTTTGTGCATGTTTTTTTGACTCCTATAGATTGTGTTCCCATTGACATGCATTATACGACTGACAGACTGCCACAATTGGAGTTAAAAATCATCATTTGTTGTTCTATTAAAGAAACAAAGTCACCTATATCTTGGATACCCTGGGGTTACAACCAACAGCAATAAGCAGAAATGAACAGAAGTTGTGTATTTGTGTGTGTTTGTGCATGTCTGCATGCAGAAGTGTTTGTGTGTGTGTGTGCATGTGTGTTTTTGTGTGTTACGTCTCACCCCATCATATCTGCATTTTTTTCTGCATTTGTGGCTGATTTTGTGTGTCATTTTAATTATATTTTTGCAAATTTATATGGCATTATTGCACTTTAGAAGTCCCCAAACAGCAAAAACAAATTCTAAACGTTTACAAAAATACTTATTTTAATGTATTTTAGTGTTTAAATATTTAAATGTATTTTCACAAAATACATTAAAAAAACTTGTCCTAAGATCAGTTGGCCTCATCCAGAAAAATGAATGGATCTCTATGGCCTTCTGCTGGATATATATCATCAAAACACTTTTTTTCCCTAAAACTGTAGTTATACAAATAAATTCTAACCAACAGATGGCAGAATTCTGCCTCCAACACCTAGAGGAATATCCAGAAACATACTTATATTTTTTTGTTTTGTTTTTTTCCAGAAAAATGCAATATTTCATGTGCACACTAATGGTGTATTATTTTGTGGTAAATAGGTAAAGTTAATAAAAAATATATATAATTTGTATTTTAAAAAAATGTATCGTTTTTTCCCAATAGCTCTGTAAATGTGTGGGGTCTGAACGGACCCCAAAGACAGTAAGTGTAGGGGGGAAATGATGAGAATATGAGGGTTAAAAGCAATGTTTGATTTTGAGAACAGGTGAAATGGTTTTAAGGTGATGTTTTGATTTTGCTAGAAGAGTCAGGGGTTTTGAGAATGCAGATTTGGTTTTCTATCTAATGTTGTGGGAAAATGGGTAAAGGTTTCAAGAAGCAATTGTGTACTGTAATGATGAGTCTTATTTCATCTGATCTTTGTTCACCATTAAGTATTATTGTGAGAACTGTATGAATATCTCATTGTTTAAAGTCATACAGCACATAAACATAATCTTTCCATTAATCAGTAGTGCTGAATGAGAACCAGTGAAATGTAGACATTAGTTGTTATTATTCTTTGTCTGGTGAGTGGCTGTTTATTGTGTTTGTGAAGTGCTCTTCACATTGATTATAGGAAACAGAACGTAATGGTGTGCGATCAGTGCTGTAGTGTTTCACACAGTATATCAGCCGCAGCCCAGAGATCACTAAATAAACAATAGTGTACTTTATTGCTCTTTCTTGAGCTTTTATGAACTGTACAGGAATCAATTTGTCAGATAGTCTGTTTGGCTACCAGTTTAAAAAAAAAAAAAAAAAAACTCCATATTTATGAATTAAAGACACAATAATATCAAACAACAGTCAGTTGTAATATTAAAAAAAAACAACTCAAAAGCATTTCTATTTTGTAAACCCTATTTTGTAATTCATTTGACTTTCATTTGTGGTTTAGTGTGAAGTAATGTTTTTGTCGTTTACTGCATGAGAGGATGCTGTAAGAGAAGGATTTCTCCTCTCAAACATAAAGGAGAATGGCCACTCAAAGTATTTTTGTTGTTGCCATGGCAGCAAACAGGTATGACTCACTGTTTGCTCTGGTGAACTATTGGTGAATCTATTAATGCAGACGTACATCACACACACACACAAACACAAAAACAGATGTGTGTGTGTGTGTATATATATATATATACTGATTGGTCACTTAAAATGACTTTTGTTGACGTAACCTGTTATCAGATACGTTTATTAATATGAATTACTTCTGAGTTTACTAAAATAATAATAATAATAATAAGCAAATGTAAATTATCACATGAAGCACATTTTATTTTTTAGCTTTTTAGGTTATTTGGTCTATTTTACTCTATAGGTGTCAGTGCCCAGGGACACCAAAGAGTCTTGATCCGCCAAGTTGTTCCTACATTCTTTTGTAAATTGCAAATTAAGTTTTTGGTGAATCATAATTTGCTCGTGAGAACTTTCATACGCAGATTTCAAGCACAAATTTCATGCTTAGTGAATGAGACTCATTGAGTTTTGATTGTGAACAAAATGTGTAAGTGTCATACATGATCATTTGGTTAATCGCAAATTAGTGTGGTATTTGAATGCTAGTGTTTCCTAAATGAAGCACAAGAGCTGTTGGTTTTGAGTGATGTGTCTAATGTACAACTGTGTTTAGCATTTTGCAAAAAGTCAAACTGAGTGGAAAGCATAATGTGTTTTCAGATTAGGTGTATGAGTGGATGTATATTACATTACATTAAATTTCATGTTTAAGGACAAATCATCTATCACTAGATAAAAGGAGAGCACAAGCTGTAGTTAAAATACAGTTGCTCAGACAACATCTGTGATGGAGCTTCATATTTAGAGTTATGTAAAAAAAAAAAATAAAAAAAAAATAGAAGGACAAAACAAAACCTGAACCTTTCGACATCACTCGCCTCAAAGCATGTGTGTTTCCATGGTAACATAGGCGTTGTAACTTCCTTTTGCGTCTGTAGTTTAAAGGGAAGCATAACGGAAGTGACGATGAAATTATACGGATAGACGCTCGTCGGACAGCCGCTATAGGATCAATGTATTTACAGGAATAAATCATGTATTACATACAGAAAATAGGCCTATTCGACAAAAAACATAGCCTACCATCAAAATAAATAAGTTTAAAGTATAAACATTTAATGGTACGCTTACAGACAGCGTGTTTGACATGTGGCGAATCTCTGTTAAAAAACGTTGTGCTTTTTGTCTCTGCGCGAGTGCGTTTGTGTTTTTAATCATGACATTTCAGGTAATATATTAACTTTATCTTTTAAGTGAAGCTTAAAATAGTCGGCAAAGATTTGCATACCTAAACATCAAATGTTTGACGTTGTTTTATAACAAGAGGCTGTGTCTTCTAAACTTAGTAAGAGTCTCACGTAGACAGCATGTTTGTTCCCTAATCAACGCATGATGAGTTGTAACTAAACATAAAATAAAAGTACCATGCTCGTTTTAAAGTGTTTCTTGTTTACAGGTGTGTCCACTGGCTCTTGGGATCTGCTCAAGTCTCTCACTAACATTTGGATAATCTCTGTCCTTTTCCTCATCCTTGGTATTTCCTTTTACTAAAATCTCCCCTTTTCCATCCTTGAAACCTGGTGCAAATAACAGTTGATTATTGGTTGATATTTTCACTATTAGATGCATTGCGTTTCTCATATAGGAGTTTTCTCCACTTCTCTTACAAATAAAACATTTATGGCACCTTTTAGAAGAAGAATTCATCCTTGTGTTTTTGCAGACAGTATTATATATGCTTGTCTTGACCAAACCTTCCTCAGTAAATCTACCCTTCATGTCAGCAGCAGTATCAGTTGTCATGTATTTATACAGGCTTGTCTCTTTTTCTAGGTTATTGAGCAGTTAGGACGGTTTGAGCAGGCTGCACACAGACAGCAGTTCACACACATACAAGCCGCCCGGGCGATAGAGGTCCCATACCCTGTCATTGTGTGGTGGTCTCCTCTGACCGGAGAACTGGGACGTCTCGGAGAGTGCGGCCGTAACAGGTGTTTCTTCACTGTTAACAAGTCCTATCATTCCCATCCACAGACAAAAGCTTTTCTTTTCTATGGTGAGTGCAGTTGTGGCATAAACATTAATTTCATACATTCATATTCATTTGGTAGATATATTGAGGATGCACCAATATTAAAATTCTGTCCGATACCAACAAGCTGATGTTAAAGTTTTGTCTAAATAAAATGCTACACACTAATACCAGTTGTTTTAAATGCTACAAATGAATTTAGCCATCACAACATTATAATGTACAGAACGAAAAATGTTTATTACAGTATTAGTGATTGTTAGATGACAGCAAAAGTAAAAATAAGTCAAATTAAATACCTAATATCAGCCGATACAGATTTTTTTCATTTTACCAGTAATGTTAGCAATATAGTATTTATATATCATGCATCCTTAATATATATCATATTTTGATTGCTTTTTATTAAGTGGACAGAAATCTCTAGATCATGCCAAGTGAAAAAAAGTACACTTCTATAATGTACTTAAAGTGCTCTATTTTCACGCACTAATTTTGTATTTAATATACTAAAAATTGTTCTTTAGTACGTCTTAAGATAATCTTAACATTTAAGTGTACTCAACTGTGCTATTTTGAGACATCATTAAATATGAATTAAAATGTGCTTTTAATATACTATCTCTGTATTTAAAAAATATATTTAGTTACAACTTGTAGTACACTATGGGTTCAAATGTACTATAAGTGGTAACTAAATACATTTTGTAAATACAGAGATAATGTATTAAAAGAACATTTTAGTTCATATTTCATGGTGTCTCAAAATAGCACAGGTGAGTACACTTAGATGTTCTTAATATTATCTTAAAGCAGCAGTCCAGAACTTTTTTTGGTTAAAACATAACCAGCCAGTGTTCAAAACTATCTCCTTATCTTAGCTCGATTCACAACGGTAAGCTTGTAATAATGTTTTATAATAAAAGCAACCTGGTGGATTTCCGCGGGAAATTCGAGCATGCAGCAGTTCGTCTTTGCGTCATTACGTCACGTCTGTAAACAGAAAGGAAGGAGTCCAGTCTAGTCGGCTTTATCTTGTGAGGATGCTGCTTGTAGCTGAAATAGCTAAACGTATCATTTTGATGGCGGATTGTAATCCAGAAAGGTCCAAATGATAATCATCAGTGACAACTGGAGATTCACCCGTAGTCAAAAGCAAAAGACTTTGGACTGTGGAGTGGATACAGAAATTGAAATCTACAGGTAACGCTAATACACACTAAATACACATAGTCACGCAATCCTGATGTTGTTAGCATTAACAATTTGAGAACAAACTATAACAGTAATTATAATTTGCACAGTTTGGCATGATCTGAGCTAAGCGATCGTTAGATTTAATCATTATTGGCAGCACGATTTATTGTAGGCCTAATGCGTTTTTCCTCAGTTGGTCAGAACAAAAGTGGCAGAAATGTTCACTTGTTCAGCTGATATTTTCCAGTGAAAATTCTTATATTGGTCATACTTTCAAGACGTAGAATCTGTGATTTTGAAGTACAGTATCCACACCGGTGTAGTGATTGACAGCAAACATTAGATTCATCCGCTGCCGATGCACAACACGCGTAACGATAACAATTCCAAAGATGACTGCAATTGCAGGTTTCAAACAGAGATGGTGACAATGAGGAAAAATGCCGGACTGCAGCTTTAAGTACTACTAAAGAAGAATTTTTAGTATATTTAAGGTCCCATGGCATGAAAATTTCACTTTATGAGGTTTTTTAACATCAATATGAGCTAGAAAAGTGGCTAGAAAAGGCGATAGGTGTAAACCGAGCCCTGGGTATCCTGCTTCGCCTTTGAGAAAATGAAAACTCAGATGGCCCAATCTGGAATCTTCCCTATATGTCGTCATATGGGGAAAGGTTACCTCCCCTTTCTCTGCTTTGCCCGCCCATGAGAAAATGAGCTACTACCGTGCGAGGCGAGTGCAATATTTTTTTTCTCGAGAGACATCATGGCTTGCAAACAAGCAAAGCAAATCAGAGCATCATGAAAAGCCAACAACGTAGGCTAGCATTAGCTACATGATAATAACTGTAACAGCATACATAACCAACTAAAGTACCGTATCCAGACACAATATTTTAAACTAACCATTTGGAGACGTCCTGCTGTAGCCGCTGAGTTGCAACTTTTTCATCCGGTGCTTCTCCATCCGGATCAGATTCTGGGTCAAACTGAAAAGCTTGAAAGACTGCGTGTCTACGAGCCATTGCGATACATCCATTGTCAACATTAGTGCATGGTACTGTGGCCGCAAGCTGGTTAAGGCCACACACCCACCCTCTGCCTTGCCCCGCCTCTCTCCTCCTCATTAGCATTTAAAGCTACAGACACAGAGATGGCACATCCTAAGAAAAGCTCATTGTGGGACTGGCTCGTAGTGGCTGAAATTCTGCACCAAGGCTGAATTTTGAGAAAGAGACTTCAGATACATTACCAGGGACCACTTAGGCCTATATAAAAGCATCCAAAAAGCAGCATGTCATGGGACCTTTAAGTACAAAATTAGTGCATGAAAATAGAACACTTTAAGTACATTATAGAAATGTACTTTTTTTATTTTTCCACCTGGGATATAGGGGTAGTTTCCAAACATCTTTGATATTCCAAACTTTTTGACTTAAAATGTATCCACTGAAAATCCTGGTTATATAATGCATTGTTGTATTTTGAAGACATACAATATTAAGCATCACACACATTATTATTGTTTTAAATAGGGCTGGGACAATACATCGATTCTCGATACAATGATTCTGGATCGATTCTGATATTTTCTCTCGTGAATCAATTCTGAGCTTAGTTTCAACAGCAGATGGCGCTCTATGCTAGTTTTTAACCACACACTCAAATGCTCACGAAGAAGAGTACTGGACATCGATTGTGTGTTTGGCTGAGGCATGTAAGTGGTTAAATATACTTGCACCTCGGCTCAGAATGCTTTTATGACGCAAAATTCATGTAAACACAGCCCACTGCGAACTTCCTTGTAATTCGCTTCAAACTTTTCGAACTTTATGAATTATTATTTTAGGTTTAAGTGGTGTGTTTAAAGGAACTTAAAGCAAGCAGAGTATGGGTGTTTCTGATCTTTTTTATAATAAACCAAAGGATATGTTTTTTTCAATAGCATTCAACACAAATATGTTGATAGACCTAGTACTGAACACCAACATTTCCTTTTTTGGTAACACTTTACAATAAGGTTCATTAGTTAACTACATTAGTTAACATGAATTAATAATGAACTGCACTTCTACAGCATTGATTAATTTATCTTTGCTGATGTTAATTTCAACATTTACTAATACATTATTAAAATCTTGTTAACATTAGTTAATGTACTGTAAACTAACATGAACAAACAATGAACAATCATTAACTAACGTTAACGAAGATTAGAAAATACAGTAACTAATGTATTGCTCATAGTTAGTTCATGTTAGTTAATACATTAACTAATCTTTAACTAATGAACCTTATTGTAAAGTGTTACCCCTTTTTTTTAAACCAGGTACCGATTTCAGCATTGAGAGTCTCCCTCTTCCTAGACATGAGCAGCACCAGTGGGCACTGTTTCATGAGGAGTCACCCAAGAATAACTACAAGCTTTTTCATGAGCCACTCATTACCCTGTTCAACCACACAGCGAGCTTCAGCCGGCACGCTCATCTGCCTCTCACCACGCAGCACCTGGAGGGCATCAACGCTCTCACCGCACAAACACACCTGCTTCCTCTGGCCTACAAAAACCGCCTGAGGAAAACTCTGGCGCCTGTGGTGTACGTCCAGTCAGACTGTGACCCTCCATCTGATAGAGATGTTTACATTCAAGAGCTGATGCAGCACATTCAAGTGGACTCGTACGGACAGTGTCTTCATAATAAAGACCTACCACCTCACCTGAGAGACTCTACTGCAATGGACGATCAGAATTTCTACCAGATCCTCACCCAGTACAAGTTCGTCCTGGCCTTTGAGAATGCCATCTGTGATGACTACATCACTGAGAAGCTGTGGAGAGCGCTCAAGTTAGGTGTTGTGCCAGTGTACTATGGAGCACCTAACGTACACATGTGGTTGCCAGATAGCAGGAGTGCGATCGTGGTCGATCCCAATGAGCCACCGAAAAAGCTCGCTCAGCATTTAAAGATGCTGGACAAGAATGACTGGGAATATTTGAAATATCTGGAGTGGAAGCTCAAGAGTGAAATCTCGAACGTGAATCTGGTGACAGCACTGAAGGAACGTCAGTGGGGTGTTCAGGATATTGGTCAAGATAACTTCATTGACGTCTTTGAGTGCATGGTGTGCAACAGGGTCTGGGAGAACATCCACAGGCAGGAAAAGGTAATGAAATGACATTTCTGGCAGGATATGTACAAATCAATCACCTAAGTTTTTCACACATCATTCACTTGAGTTAAGTTAATTTGAGTTAAGCTGATTTTGCAAGACTTCCAGTAGTTTTTCTGATCATAATGTAAGACTGATGAGTCAAATGTATACATAATATAATCAACTTTTTGCTATTGTTAACTTGTTGTCTTTTTTTATTTGGTCAATGACAGAAGCTGCCATCTAAAGTCTGGCGAGCTGAAGAAAGCCACCTCAAGTGCCCATCTCCAAAACTGTTTGACTTTGCCGTGAGCTCAAGCTCATCTCTTCGGCAGATGTGGAGAGTCAGTTATGAGCAGTCCAAGAAAGAAGCCAGAGCGCTCGGTTTGATGCTTCGCAGGAACAGAAACTTCACTGCCACGCAGTTCTGGAGAGAAGTGTTTACAGACCAAGAGGACACCGATAACTGAACTGTAGTCGTCATGTTTATGTTGATGGTAGACCTGTGGACTGCATTTCAGGGTAATGTGTAATTCATAGGGCTATTTCATGTTATGTGGAAAATTATGTCATTCATAACATTATATTTGTCATACATACATTTTGTCTTAAACACTCAGTTCAATGCTCAGATAACATATGCACTAACCATTTGTTATTTTATTACCTCCTTTACAGTAACACTTTACACTAATGTCCTATTAGTTAACGTTAAAGTGTTAGTTCACCCAAAAATAAAAAAATTCTGCCATTATTTACTCACCCTCATGTCATTCCACACCTGTAAGACCTTCGTTCATCTTCAGAACACAAATTAAGATATTTTTGATAAAATTCGATGGCTCAGTGAGGCCTCCATTGCCAGCAAGACAATTAACACTTTCAGATGCCCAGAAAGCTACTAAAGACGTATTTTAATCAGTTAATGTGACTACTGTGGTTCAACCTTAATGTTATGAAGTGACAAGAATACTTTTTGTGCGCCAAAAAAACAAATTAGCGACTTTATTCAACATTATCTATTGATGGATGATTTCAAAACTGCTTCATGAAGCTTTATGAATCTTGTGTTTCGAATCAGTGGTTCGGAACGTGAATCAAACTGCCAAAGGCACGCAAACCATTGAAATTTCGAAACACTTATGATGTAGCGAAGCCTCATTTACTATAATCACGTGTCTTTCACGCTCCGAACCACTGATTCAAAACAAAAGATTTGTTAAGCTTTGAAGCTTCATGAAGCAGTGTTTTGAAATCCCCCATCACTAGATATTGTTGAATAAAGTTATTTTTTTTTATTTTTTTTTGTGATTTATGCAAGTCATTTATAATTATTAAATAAAGGAGGAAATTAGTTTGTTGAAATTAGTTTTTTAACCAATTCATAAGGGACAATCACTTCACACTGTGACACTGTAATAAAAACATGATGTGTTATTTTGTTATTTGTTCATGGACTGTGACATTCATAGATTTATTGGTAGATTCTGGTTGAAGTTCTGATGACATTCAGAATAAAAGTATGCAACAATTCAGAAAATCAGACTGTAGCTCTGTATTTGTTTCCTGAGCATCTTCTTTGTGTTCAAATGAGATTATTGCAGAAGGCAGAACAGCTCTTGTGTGTTTCTCATCAGCCTATGTAGTCAACTTAGTACTCAAGACAGCAGCCTAATATTCTTCAAACAAACTTTACACATTCTAGTATGGATATGAATCACAGGTTCCTTGTATAAAAGGCTTCTCAAAAAATGAAATTCCTTTTTTTATTGCTGTGTGGTCTTGTGAGGAGTGCTTCCTCTTCACACTTTTTGACACTAGATGGCGACACAAACATGCACAATGTATTTGGCTCTTCAGTACAATGTTTTAAAAGTGTAAAAATTTACTGAGCAGTAATGCTTACAATGAGTTATAAAGAGGTTATGTTTTAACCATACCTAGCACAAATTTACAATGAGTTCCATTTGTTAACACTAGTCAACTACATTAGTTAACATGAACAATTAAAATACTTCAAAAGCGTTAATTTCAACATTTACTAATGCATTATTAATATAAAATAAAAATCATTGTGCATCGATGAGGCTTGGACGCCCAACACCCTGTGCCGGTTTGTGGTTTGTCCTTCCTCGGACCACTGTTGGTAAATTCTCAGCACTGCTGACCGGGAGAAACGCTCAAGCCTTGCCGTTTCAGCGATGCTCTGACCCAATCGCCTTGCCAAGCACAATTTGGCCCTTGTCAAATTCGTTGGGATCTTTATTTCTGCTCATTTCTCCTGCATCCAGAACTTACGTGGTCTTGTTAGATGATCAGTGATATTTACTTCACCTGTGACTATAGGTGGTTGAAATCCATGTAAAATTGTTAAACAACATTTTCATCACGGAATCTGCTACAAACCAGAGTTATACATTGAAATGTTTTAATAATGTGTTAAAACTTAAACAGTCACTGTTTCACATTCATCAATCCATCAGATTGATAGTTACCAGTGGTATTTCAGACATAAATACTCTAGATTCCTAAAACCTACTGGAATTACAGTTCAGTTCAAGTTCAGGTGAGTAAATGTTATCAGAGCTGAACAATACAGACAGTATGAATCATTACTTACTTTTATTTGGTTAAGTACAGGGGCCTCATTTATAAAATGATAATTTCTCAGATGTGCGTACGTGTGATTCATAGAATGAGTGTACACACAGAAAACGAGCGTATGCCTCTCTTTTAGATGTGAAATGTATAAATCGCAAATGATCTTGAACTTGAGTGCAGCTGAATGGTTTCAGTTCCCCGCGTTGTAAATTAACACCTAATTAATGTCATTTACATATAAAAGATCAACAGTCATCGTCCAAATCCTTTCATTTAGAATAGCGAACTATGAAAAGAAGCAAACTGAGTGTTAAGTCTAGTTTGACCATGCCTTTAGTAAGTCTTCAAATGCATTTAAGTGAACATCCACAGTTATGTGCATTGAACACGGGAGGCCTGACAGGAAAATAAACAATTATTTTCTAGAATTTTGCTTAAATGTTATCTATTGATCCATTTACAACCTTGTGTGGCAGATCAGACAGTAGTCATGTTCTTTTGGTCTTTGAACATTACATTCACATTGGCTCTTTGCAATAACATGCTAGTTCTTTCAGCCAGTGAACCAGTCATTCTTCTGAGTACTGGGTGAGGAATAATAAGGTGAGGTTGATGTGATTCATGCACAAAAGGAACCTCTGGAAAAGAAGCTAGTGACACAATTGCTTTATGTGAAAGATTACAGCCAAAACCTCTTGCCTGGTTACACAGTATGACTGCTACTGAAAATGCCAATATTACTGACAACATGTCCACTGTCCAAACCACAGCTGTCAAGATGCTGGAACACAACTGCAAGTCGGTGAAGGCTCTCATCCAGTTATTTTAGCCAGGATGATAATGTCGTCCAAATAAATACCAGGGTATTCCACTGAAGTCCACAATGAACATTTCCCTCACTGCCCTCTTGAACAGGGATGGGCAATTCTGGCCCCCAAGGTCCTTGTTGGACATACTGTAACATTGCACAAAACAAATGACATTTATTATTTAGAAAGATCATAAATGTAGTGCACTGTAATCTGCCAGCAGCACTGGGCAACTCTTAACTCTATTGTCCTTGAATGCAATTCTTAATGTAGACAGTATAGGTGGAAGCGAGGCACAACCACACTTTTTGACTTTCTCAGCTTGTGCAAATGTACTTATGGTTTAGAGAATTTATTTTGTTCCATGTTAATTTCACACATATCTAGTACAAATATGTGGCTTTGTTTCATTAATACAGTGTATACGAAAGGGAGTTTTAAATCTCTGGCCTAAGGGAAGCAGTTGAAATTCAGTACACAATGGGTGGGTGCCATCGGAAAGAACTAACTTTACCTTCCTAGTCACCCTATGTTTACAAATTTGAGTGATAGTCCTTAAGTCAGTCCCCAATATCTTGCTGCACATTGTAACTATACTACTCAACTTACTCCTATTGTTTACATTAAAATGGCCATTCCAGTGAATAATGGAAAGACAAGACAGATTCAATATAACAGGTGTAAAACATTTTCATAAAAGAAACATCCATATTAAACGTTCAAAGTTTCCTCAGAAAATACATAGGCTGAAAAGCTAATATTGTCAGTGTTTGCCTCAAATTTTAGTTTATCATCAAATACAGTTACAAAATATTTATACTGGTCTCTCTGGAAGAAGAGATAGCAATATCTCAATAGGTTATATAAATACAGAAAAAATAAAATACTGCTATATAAATATTAACTCTGGCCCTCGAGATCTACTTTCCTGCAGAGTTTAGCTCCAACCCTGATCAAACTCCCGTGAACAAGCTAATCAATGTCTTCAGGATTACTAGAAAGCTACAGGCAGGTGAGTGTTATCAGGGTTGGAGCTAAACTCTGGAGCTAAGCTCTTCAGGACAGTGAAGAGCTATACACCTGTAATGTCCACTCATTTTCATCCTTGCAATTTATAAAAAAATCAGCGTGATACAAAAAAATATTGCTTTTCCAATTAAAACATAAAAGATGTTTGACTTAAGAGAATGTTTAGGAGCATAGTCTGAATAAGCCATGGAAAGTTCAGTCCATTCCACCTCCAAGGGAGTTTTCCCAGCAATTTTGTAACAGCTGCGGCAATAGAGCAGTGTGAAAAAGTTTGACTGGGCTCTGGAGGGTTACTCACTCGCTCCAATCAAGAACTCAGGACACCAGCCCCTCCACCAGAGACGCTCAGTGACATTTCTGAAGGCAGATGCTTCTCTGGGAATTTCTCTCTATCATAAAACAAAGTTGTGCTTGTCCATGGAGCTTAGTGAGTGGAAAAGTTAAATCAGAGCATTTCCTAAGGATCAAGACATTTATAAAGTGCCATGTTCAGTGTTTGAGCCCCGAACATTATCAGGAAGGCTATTCCAGAGTTTAGGAGCAAAATATATAAAAGCTCTGCCTCCTTTTGCGGACATTGTTATAGGTACTATCAATAGTTTTTGACCTTGTAGCATAAAAGATTGGTTAAATATAAATGAGCTAGGTCATTTAGGGCTTTATAACAAGTAGCAATATTTTATATTTTATGCAAAATTTGAGGATACAATTTTGGGTGATCATATGATCATATTTTCTTGCATTTTGAACTGTGTAGCATTTTATGGAGGACGCAGGAAAACCACCTACAATCTGAAGGATTTTGTAATACTTGAGTCATTACTAGTAGGTTACCATGATCTTCACTTTAGAATTAATTATACATTATGCATTATTCACATTAATTATGAACCTATATATAGTGGTTCTTAGTAGTCCTCTGTGAGGTATGAAAAAATAAAAGTAGCTAAAAGCTAACAGTGAACTACCTGCTATTACTGTACTTATTTACTAATTCATTTATCAGAGTTTCTTTTTAGTTAATAATAGTTATACTTGAATGTTAATATTGCGTTACTCATTTGTTCCTGTGTAGTTATTCATTAATGACGGAACAGTATTCTGAAGTGTTACGCATGAAGCAAAGAATGAGGTTTCAACTCGTGGGATAGAAACTCTTTAATGCCATCCGGTATGTGCTATCAGATATCTAAAATGATTGAGATGCTTTCATTCAACCTGTAACTGGTCTGCCAGGATTCTGTTCATTTAAAGGAATAGTTCTCCCAAAAATGAAAGTTCTCTCATCATTGTTTATCCCAAGGTTTACCGTAGTCAACCGGATCTGGGCCGCATCCAGGTGACACCAATGACCTGCGCCTTGACACGACCACAACACAGCCCTGAAGTATCTGCAGAGATTGAGTCAACTAGATCATCCACTATGAAGGCCTCATCAACATGACAACCAGTGGCGCATCTCCTCAACAACCGTCCATACCGGTGTGATGAATACGATCCTCAACTGGATGGAACTGAATTAAATACTTTGAATGTTGCGATCCTATCTGACTTATGATAGCAACCTGAGTCGTAACAAAGCACTGTTTGCCAGAGGAGAACTGGCCCCCCGACTAAGCCTGGTTTCTCCCAAGGTTTTTGCTCCATTTTAACACCTGTTTGCCACCTGATGTCACCTGTTGGAGTTTGGGTTCCTTGCCGCTGTCGCCTTTGGCTTGCTTAGTTGGGGACACTTGACAATTGATATTTGATATTCAACAGTGCTTTGATCTGCCTGCATTGACACTATTCCTTAAGAGCTGCTGTGCAGCCAAAATAATGTACCAGATATCACTGTAAAGCTGCTTTGACACAATCTACATTGTAAACAGCGCTATATAAATAAATGTGACTTGACTTGACATTGACTCACCTTCATGCCATCCCAGACAATCCCATGTACAGGAATGAAGAGTTGGTTTTTAAGCCTATATAATAACTGAAGTTAGTTTATTGCACAGTGAGGGATTGGTTAGCTTACACAAGGGTGCCAACTTGAAGTTCATTTTCATATTTTTAAACATCTTTTGTTATTTTGATTTTGTTAAAAAGGGCTGAATTTAGTGTGTGACAAAGCAACTACAAAATGTCACTAAATACATAAAATTGCTAATACCTGTATATACTAATGTTTGTGCTGTTGTTGTGCCACTAGAATGGTCACTTTCTTGAGGATGTTGTCATTAAGGAATAACTTTTGGTAGCTAAAAGTGAAATGCATGTAATTTCTGCACCACTTGCGTCACCGAACACAATGCAGAAATAATGAATGCTTTCAAACAGGTTTCCAAATCAATGTCAGAGGGTGCAAATTGTTCTCGTCATTTTGTGAGTATCTTCAGCAGTTGCAAGAGTGACAGCAAAACTATAAGTCAACAAGTCAAGCTTGAACAAACCAGATGAAACAGGAGTGTTGTAATATCTACAGCTCAAATGCTGCAGTATTCTTGATACATTGATTTTCTTTCTGTTTCTGACTTGTGTGGACAGGCGGTCACGCTGCATGTATGGCCACAGGTCTGTTCACGTTTTTTAGACTGCACTGTCAATTTAGTGTAAGCACAAAATGAAAATCTTTACAGTTTCACTCACTGATCAAAGGTAACCGCTGACATTTTTTTTAGGTTTTTTCCAGCAGTCTTGCACTGGAGTAAAAACAGTAGATCACTTAACTTCATACATGTTCTATGTCAATTTCACAACTTGCCATTTCTATAAAGGCCACAATAATAAAAGTCTTAAAAGTGTAAACTATTTATCTTGGCCTATGATCAATTGTGGATAAATTCTTCTGTCTCTGGGAATTTTTGGGTTGTTTCTGTTTCTGGCAAACTGGATTGTTGTTGTAAATACCACACGTGCCAAACATGGCATTCACATCCTTTGCTGGGGTGTGTTAACATCGCTTTTAGTTCAACAGTCAGGGAACCTGCAAACCATTTTATCGATTTAACTTCAAAATCTAAACATTTTGCTACTATGAACTGCATTAGGAACATTCTTAAAGACAGACTATGCAGAAAAAAGACTAGTCCAGTTGCTGTACAACTGATGTAAGCATTTGCTTGGAAATACGGATATTTTAATCTTACTTGTGAAAACTACACAATTAAACTACAGTACAGTATTACGAACAAACGTATTGAAAGTATTAAACGTATAAAGAGCAGTGAAAGTGCATGACTGAAATCTAACTATAGTTCCTACACAGATGTCCAAGTGAGCTCAAGCACATTTGTGAAGTGCAGACACCCCTGACCATTTGAGGACAATGTTTTACCATCATTTTTTTTTTACTTTTTTGACCAGTGTTTGTCAACCCTGTTCCTGGAGGCACACCAACACATTTTGGACGTGATCTGACCCATATATTTTTGGTCTTGGAGTCTCTACAAAGAGCTGATGAGTGGATTCAGGTCAGTTTGACTAGGAAGAGTTTGAAAATGTGTTGTGTTTGTGTGCCTTCAGGAACAGGGTTGGGAAACACTGGTCTATGCCACGTTTATAATTATTTTTCTCCAGTTTCCAGTCTCCATATTACCAATAGGTGACGTTGTCACCAAATCCAATAAGCTCAGGGTATTGTGACGACACGTACCAAACTTTAAGTCAATATGTTGAAGCATTGTGAAGATAAGTCCACTTCCTGTTTGCCATCCTTACCGTGAGATTTCATATGCAGTTTGGTACATCAAAAGAACAGCATTATCTGACCCAAGTTTAATGAGTTGAAAGAAAACCCCTAAAATTGTCACCAGCAGAAATAATACCCGCTCCAGTACAATCCAAATTTCATTTGACCATATGGGTCAATGGGCAGCCAGACCACAAAGAATAGAGAAGGTACCAGATAAATCCATGCAAATAAAAAGCAAATCAAATGTCTTTAGAAGTTAGGATTACCATCAAATGCCAACTGCTTTGACCAGCTTACAATCGGTTTAGAGAATAAGACAGACAAGACAAAGAGATCAAACACAACGTCAAGCTATCATACATAGCGGCCAGACATTTTATAGAGTTGTTCACACAAGAGCAAATAAAAATGAACATTATGGTCATGTCTTGACTGACATCGCTGATCGTGCTTGTTTGCATGTGTTGTGCAAGGCATGCCTGTGTTTGTCCTCCTGCAGTCATGCAGCTATCAGAACGACTTTATTTGTCTCTGTGGAAAGTATCTGTTCTTCCTTTATCTTCATTGTGGTGATCAACCAATAAGCCAAAATCTGCTATGCTAGAACATTGATGCATTTAGAGATCTCACGTCTTATATCTTGGTTTGAATATTTCTGCAAAAGGTAACCATTTCATCCAAAAAGTAAATGAACAGCTATTTCTGAAAACAAAAATAAGTACGATGATGGAAGAGGTGATGTCACCTTTAAAGCCGCCATGTATATCACATCCAAAATCAAACAACTTAAAATGGTCTAAATAGTTACATAAAGGATTGCATTAGAAGCAACAGAAAAAAGGCTGTTTTCAAGTGTCCCAGAAGCAGTTCAGCTCATTTTTATTGTACAATCAGTTTCATGGATATTTGTCATGGTGAACATTTATTGTTTTTTTTTTCCGAATGCAAGTTTGAATGACAGAATGTTGAATAACAGAATCTAGGCCTAAATGGCAAAACAACACACAATTATATTATGGAGTGATGAGAGAAAAAAAACAAACAAACAAACAAAACAAAAAAACACTAAAAATAAGGTTTTGTTAATGTACCCAAAGACTGCAAATATCTCTTATTGTCATTGCTATATTAAAATATAGATTTATAGATGCTAGATTCCATAAGGCCCAGATAATAAATAAATAAATAACAAATAAATAAAGAAAATAAATACAATAAAACGGGCCACATTTCATGAAAGAGGAAACGTAGGGGAAAAGGCCTTCACACATTAGAGCCAGGAGCTTTATAGTGAGCTCTAGGGTTAAGTGGTGCCTGTGTAACCAGTTCTTCTGTTTTGCAAGCTGGATAGACTATTAGAGGCTATTTTCAGTAAACCCTTGTGAATACATAAGTTACTGTAGTAATCTGGTGATGCAAACATAACAAAATACTGTACAATAGGTGATTTGTTCTTTAAATGATCACACATATATACATAATCATGATGAGAATTAAACATGACACAAAGGAACACTTTGAATATAATGTAACTTTCTACATGGATAGCAATGGACAAATGTAAAAAAGTGATCTGGACAATAACTAATAAAATAAAATACAGGAATAAAAATGATGTCAGTATCATAAAAGTGGTGCTATAACTTTCCCACAATGCATTGCTTGAAAAGCCAATGAGCATGATCGACAAAGTGAGCCATATATTCAGTCATACATCAGTAATCAAATCTAATGCCTTTCTCATGTCTGCTATACATGACAGCCATAATATAAAATGATTATGTTTCATTAACAGCTGATCGCACATGATTTGCTTCCTGTATTTTTTTTCTTCTTAATTCTATAGCTTTTGAATTGTCTTGTTTTCAGTTTGCAGCAGCCTCACATCAATATGTTAAATCAAAATGCAAAAATAATTTTCAATGTAAAAAAACAAAAAAACAAACACTCTTGCCAAGTCAGGTTAAATCAAATTTTCAAGGCCAGTCCTGACGAGCAACCGCTCTGGACGTCTCTCATATCTGACACAGCTCAGTTCATGGAGCTGATCATCTGAATAAGGTGTGTTAAATATGGGAGACATACAAAATGGACCCGGATCAGGATAGAAAACCACTAGGCTTAAAGACTATAATGCATTTTTACACATTTTAATCAGAATCCAAACATGGAGTGCTGGTGGATTTTTTTTTTTTTTTTTTTTCCTTTCTTTCAGTCACAAATAATTTATTTTGTTGCCTCAAAGTCGTGAATATATGGCCCAGTGTCATAATGCAGTTCTTCTTTTTTCAAACTGAAATTAAAAGGCACCATTGATTATATTTTTTCTGCCATTGAAATACTGTGACCTTAGCTACATGTGAATGGCACTTTTTTCCATGACACAAACACGTTGCACACATTATAAAAGTCTTTGTTTCACTACATCACTAAAATAAAAGTTGAAGTTTTTCTTTTCGCAATACTTAATTATAGAAAATAAAGGTTTAGTGGTGATTTTTTTCTTCAATGCATCTTTCAAACAGCTATAGGATCTTGGTTGGCCATGACAGCCGTCAGTCTGCTCTGCAGGTCGTGTTGCGGCGAGAGGTGCAGTGCGGGGTTAGTTCTGCTGCCCTCCAACCCGTCCAGAACGACCGACCCGGCAGCCGTGGCCAGAGGGTTCTGTAAGCCGAGAAACGGTGTGTCCTCTCCCACCCGCTCGTCCTCTGTCTCGCTTTCTGAGCTGCTGCTCTCTGAGTTACTGCCACTGACGGGCTCCGGCGCCGTCTGGCCGCTCGACTGAGTTCTTGTACTGCGCTGAGTGGCGGCGCTGGGGCTGTAAGGGGGGGAGGACGGTGCGGCCGCTGCAGCTGTGCTTGTGTACTGCTGTGAACTTTCGTACTCCTCGTGCTCTGCAATGTGCAGAGGGCTGGCCGGAGGGCTGGGCAGGTCAAGGCCGTGATTGTAGTGGGCCGAGTTGCGGAGATTATGGGCCTTCTGGCCCTGGTTTGAACTGGATTTGTCGCGCAGGATTGGTGGTGTCCGGAACAGCAGGGGGCGCTCCTCCTCTCCTGAGGGACTGGTTGCCATGGAAGGAACGGAGGTCGCCAGGCTGGAGAGAGGAGCCGACATCTCGGAGGGAGGCGAGGAAGGTGTCACTGGAGAGAGAAGCCCCATGGGGGACAGACGGGTGGGTGTAGTCATGGCCGAAATATACCTGGCGGAAGAAACACAGAATCACTTTACAGCAAATATCATAACTACTGCCTCATCAGCAACTGATAAGCTGTGTCACTTTTCAAAGGCTGTGCCCTCCAGAGGTCGCATTTGTTAATTACTGTAATTTCTTTCTTACTTTGGAATATAATGCTTACTTTTCTGAAATGAGGCATCCTTGTTGACGTATGTGGCTGACAAATGCAACCTACAGAGGGCACAGCCTTCGAAACGATACAAAGCAATTGTGTTGGAGAAGCTGCTATAAAACTGTACCAAGCTACAAGCCACTCATAATTTACAGTAGTTTAATGAAACATAGTATTCTTTTGTACTACTCTTTGTCATACTCTTTTGAAACATAGTTGGCTATATTACTAAGACTTAAAGGGTTAGTTCACCCAAAAATGAAAATTCTGTCATTAATTACTCACCCTCATGTTAAACAAACCTCTTCCGGAAGCAACGTGCTGCGTAACACACGAGAATGAACCTCATTGGTTCTCGCATGCATCAAGCAAACATGCTTGAGCTTCCGTTTACCACAATTGATGTGTGAGTTGATGAATGTGTGAATAAAAGCCTAAATTCAATCTGTTCATCATATAAAGTGATTGTATCTCTTCAGAAAATTTGGACTAAACCACTCAAATCATATGGATTTGAACTTTTTGAAGCATCAAAATGTCCGTTTGCATAGCTGTCTATGGAGGGACAGAAAGCTCTCAGATTTCATCAAAAAGATCTTTACTTGTGTTCCGAAGATGAACGAAAGTCTTACAGGTTTGGAATGACATAAGGGTGAGTAATTAATGACAGAATTTTCATTTTTTGGTGAACTATTCCTTTAAGGTCTGGGTATACTTTTTTTCTTGTGCTCTGCTCCATTTTGTGCACAGTTGAGTGCACAAGCATTCATAGACACATTTGGTGCATACACACTACCTAATGCAGTGATTCCCAACTCTGGTCCAAGAGTACCCACAACACATTTTGTCTCCTAATCAAACACACCTGATTCAGTGCATAAGCTCATTAGGCTCCAAGACCTGAAATGGTGTGTCTGATAATAGAGACATTCAAAATGTGCAGTGTTGAGGGTTCTCCAGGACCAGTGTTGGGAACCACTGATCTTGTTAACTTGTGCGCTGTTGTCCACGCACAAGTAGATGGTGGCAGATGCAAGCAGATGGTGTGCGCAGACATGAGAGGACTGTTAGCGACAAACATTCGGTCACATGTACTGTCGTGACATAGAGCAGAACACAAACAAGATTGAATGTATGGTCTGGGCTAAAGGTCTGTAATCCATATGGTCTGAAACAACAGAGTGCAGATGGGAAAAAAACTGAATTGCTGAGTGTGAGAGGGAAGATTTTGATGTGTGTGCAGGAAGTGGGAGAAAGAAATGACTTGGGGCTCCTGCAAAATATAAAAATTTAAAATATCTTAAGATAAAATAAAAGCTACTCAAATAAACAGTATTTTATGTTTTTAAAGTACAGAATGTTATTCATCTATCAAGCAACTAAAATAAATGGTTTACAGGTGCAGAGTTGGATATTCCGATAAGGCAAAGCACCTTTCTTTTGCCTGCTTTGACAATTGCAACAAAGCAAGAGAGAATCTTACGAGAGAGGGGCTGTAAATCTGCTTAGACATCTACCTGTGGGCATTTGCGGGTGGAAGCGGACAAAACATGAAAGTTAAGGGCAAATGTAGGAGTAAAAATATAACACAGGAGTGGGACAGAATCTCGTGGGAGTAGAACTAAAAATTCCATCCCGTACTTTGGGCCGAAGTAGTTAACTACATGAAGTGCTACTCAGTAAATGCTACCTCTCGCTGTAGGGGGAGTCTCTACAGGAGCCCTGGGTTTCTCTGGAGTTCTTCAGGTAATCGTTGAGCTGATGGACGCCTCCAGTAGCATTGAGACGGCCCCTGTGACCGGGCGTCCCATGCTGGCAGTTCTCCAGCGATGACTTCACCAGGACTGCATGACTGTCAGAAACCATGCTGTCTGCTTTCCCATTACTCCAGCTGTGAGAGCAAAGGCAAAGCCACTCAACATACATATTATCTAGTCATGTGTTGTTCTCAATGTTTATACACTGACAACAGCAACTGTACTTTGGTTCCAGACATATTTTCCAATTTTCGCCAAACCTTAAAAAAAAAAAAAAAAATTCTAACCAGCTCTGTGATGCTTGAAAATAAAAAAAATTACAAAGGTAGACTTTGTACTTGTCAGGGAATGATTGGACTACTCATTCTTGTGTACTGTGAAAAGCACTATACAAATAAATATGACTTAATTTGATTCAGATTTCATTTTGACAGTTTCTAGCTAGTAATCTTGTGTGTATGATGCTGTGTGTGATATATGGGATTGTACTGTACCACTGGCTGGAGGAGTGAGTGACAGCACTGGACGGATGTGTTGATGATGTGAACTCGGTGGAGAGAGATGTTTCCGCTTCTCTATCTGTCACATGCACGTGAGGAGGGATGGGATTTTTCGGCATGTAATGCTGAAATCAGACAAAACTTGATTGGTGCATCCCTTTTTTTCTTATAGCGTATAATACTGAGGTCAGCTTTAACTGTTTTTACATCTTTTAATACGTGTTAAACATTAAAAACCCCTTTTATTGTAAATTGGTTTTTAGATGAATGTTACAATACTTGTTCTTAATACTGATGTCATTAACATAAAAGACACATTTTTTTCTGGGAATTAATTATCTAAAATCCTAAAAAGGGGCAATGTGTTTTTAACCAATGTTTCAAACTGCAGTGCACAGGATTTTAAAATATTGACCTCTGGTATCATTACTGCATGGTTTTATCCTATCAACAGACATATCAACATGATGTTGCATGCTGTACAGTGATGATACTCACATTGACCAGCTGCAGATTTTCAGGTGGAGGGTGGGGCTGCTGAGGGCCTTTGGCCGCAGCATTTCGGTCTCGTAAACTTTGTCGCAAACGATCATGCAGCTTTTTCCTCTGTTTCCTATGTGCGCAGAAAAAAACTCTTAGCTCTTAGATTGCAAAAGATAGCATTTCAATGACTATCAATAATTCAAATGGCTCATTTTAGTTTTTGAGTAAAACATTAGTACAAACTAACTGTACAATGTAACTTAGTACAAACAGACATTTCAAAAAGTGAATTACTTTGTTTTGCAGTAAGCCACCACACACATGATGCCAACAACTAGAAGAGCGATGCAGATGCCTGTTATAGTCAAAACGCGTTTCTGATAGAGCTCCTCAGCTTCTGGAAGAGAGGACAGACTGCTTTTGAAGCTTCCAGGTAAAACACACACACACACACACACACACACACACATTACATCTTAATCACATTCTTACTTGGAATATTTTTATTTTTTTATAATAACAATGTTATTTCAACAGATTTCCAAGTAAGAACATAAGCTAGCACACATGTATGTTTCCAGTGCTTTAATTAGACAGGGTTTATTGATCTCAGGATATAGTTTTACTGAGAGGGGACAAGATAAGGACGTGCTAATTCAAGTTCAGTTCAGAATTATCATGTTGTCACAAATGACATAAAATGCAAATCCTGCCGGGCCTGAGGCCTCTAGGATGTCTTTAACAATCAACACTCATGCATTTCACTCATTTCATTATGAGGATTAGATCACAACATTGACAGACTGAATTTATTGAAGTCTTCAGCAACTATTTGTATGCATATTTTTGTGAATGGTCAATAGATATGGAATGCTAAAGGCTTTAATAAAAAGTCATGAACTGGTAGCAGCACAAACTCACAGGCTGACAAAACAAACAACTGAATGGCTAAGAAATGTGTCTGTAATTTTATGGATAAAGACCCCATGGAAAATGTTTGACAAGCACATTTTTCTTTCCTGTGTTGATGTACAATATGATGGAAACGTGGGTAGGACATATCAAATGGCTTCTCTTCGTTGTTATAAACAGCCTTTAGTTTACATTTTTGGCCCATTTTCTCTGTAAAAAAGATCATTATAATTCATTTTCAACTTCATGAGGTCTTAAAGACACAGAATACTGAAGTTTCCTGTCACTACAAAGCGTATTGAAGCCTGTGAGCAAATGCTACCACCCATTTGATTTAGAACTTCTATCTTAAATCGTTTTAGAGTATAGCAAACACATTCTTGATGCACGCAACACAACAGCAATCACTATGTACAAACATTGATAAAACACTGATGAGAAGTAGAAAAGGGGGAGAAAACGAAGAAAGTGAGGAATGAGATGTCATGCTGATGATAGAGGGATGCATGAATGGAGGGCAAAGCAAAGCTGAAGGGATCTAAACACAGCATAACTACTGCAGTACGACTTCTCTTTTGCACCGCTGAACTGCGTGTGAATTTTAGCTGTCTCTCTGTGTGTGTGTGTGTGTGTGTGTGTGTGTGTGTATATATGTGTGTGTGTGTGTGTGTGTGTGTGTGTGTGAGAGAGAGAGAGAGAGTGAGTGTGAGAGAGAGAGAGAGCTTTCCATATCTGCCTTGAATGGAAGATATCAGAGGTCTTGATGAATTATTAACAACATCCTTCCTAGCATGCAGGCTAATGCCCCCCCGCACATCACATGCTTCGGAGAGGCTATCCACTTTCTTGTTTAAAACCCTAGAAATCTACAGAGTGGCTCTAAGCAGCCATCTGAAGTCCAGTGCATTAATATAATAAAGAATAATGATGTCAATCTCCAATCATATGTTATGGCTGTTTGATCCCTTCATGAGCAAAAGGAAACCAGCTGAAGTTGAAGGAAACAGGCTCAAGCTTCTAGACCTACGAATCTGCAAACTAAGAGGAAAGAACGATTCATACCCATAAATTCAATCCCAAGATGTTCTGCCAAGGCAGACAAGGTGATGAAAAGAAAGCAAAACACAAACAAACAAAAAAAAAAACAACAAAAAAACAGTTGAGCGGTGATGTCAACTCTGACTGACTGCACACAAACACACCTCAAACCACCTCCAAAAACACCATATACCTGAAGTCATCTCAGCATGTGTATATATAGCATGGTACATTACACACATTCACAGATACATATTTGAAAGCAGAAATGATTCAAACCTATTCTGTTTGACTTTAAACCCACCATGACAATGCATCATTTAATGCTTTTAGAAATGTCAGAATTCATTAAGAGATATATGGATGGTTTATCACACGTATATAGTGATGTACATCTCTATATACAGACACTTATGGTTGGTCATTATTATGACACAAGGACATGCACATGCAGACATCACTGCGCTCACGTCATTATAAAGACTTGACCCTCGACACATTTCTCTACAGACAAGTCAGACTCAGTTAATTCATGTGATTACACCAGCACTTGTTAAACATGCTGTTAAACACATGCATCTCTCGGTCACCTAAACTACCTGACGGTCAGAAGCTGTTGCTTGTTGGACTGATATCTGAGCCAGTCAAAGTTTGAAAGAATAACACAGGTTTGCAGAAATATAATCCTGTTATTTCTGTATGCATAAAATGGCAACTCTAGACATCTAGACAATGACTGGATTGTCATTACAAGATTATCACAGTTAATAAAAATAAAAAAAAGAAAGAAGTAAAATTACCAATTTAAAATAATTAAAAATAATATCACACACAATTGTTATCAATTGTTTGACTGCAATGCTGACCTAATAATGACATGTTGTTAGAGGCCCAATGATTTGTACATTAACTGATAGCCCTGATCCTGTGTCGTTTATCAGTGATAAAACCATTTTGGACACTGAACCAGAGCATCTCGACTGATGAAGGTCATTCTATGAAGGACACATTAGCAAGCACTATTAATAGCTGAGAATAGATTGTCAGTGCAGATCTTCAGTAAATTTGGCTATTTTAGCAGTTAATCGATGGAGATTTTCTGTCTGCTCACTGTGAAATTTCTGTTGAAATGCAGAAATGATAATGAATATCACCCAAATGTATGATAAAGATGTCCGGTTCAATATAATAGATTGAACTTATGGATCTCTTTTGAGCAAGATTCAGAGTGTTCATAGTGTACTGATGGGTCTCAGCTCTCATTACATGCCTCTGTGTGCCTTAAGCATGTCATTTCTGTTGTACTGTACGTCACGGCAATAGTTTAAGGGTCATTCTCAGAAAAAGGTGCAATTTGTCTGCTACTGCACGTTTGTCTCCATGACTTACTGCTGGCATAATTAACAGGACACTGAACTTACATTATTTCGTAGATTTGATCATTTGATTTTTAAGTGCCAGCGCAAACGCTCTTTTGGCGTTAAAAATACTGCTGTCTGGATTTACTAAAGACACGCTGTGAAAAATAAGTGATGAAAAAGCGACACTGATTTTTTGCAGCTGATTGCATGTACATTTGTAGAACTTTCCCTTTCATACACAATATTAATAGGAGGAGAGTATTTAAATAAATCATGCACTGTCATTTACTAAGGTTTACAGTAGTCAGTTTACTGGTATTTCTGCCATTATCTTACGCCCGAAAAAAAAAAAACGAAAAGGAATGCATGTCTTAAGCCACTTTGCACTTGTGTTGTTAGTAGATTACCCGCACCTGATTATCAGCGGCTCTGCTTGTTTGCAACCCTATGCTAATTTGCTCTTGGTAGATTGTGTTAGTCATTATGTAAATGAGCTGCTGTGTCTGTCTTCTTTAATTTGCTCATCATCAGTTGATCAGTTGCAGAACTTCTCATTCTTATCAGTGCTTTTATGGGATTGTAGTCTCATGCTAATTTGCCCTGTTTAGTAAATCTGGCCCTTTGTGTGTAAAGCAACAACATTACAAACATGTTTTGAAGAAGAAATGTCATACTAGGTTATTATGACAATTATTATAAAATTAAAAATACTTTTATTATTACTACTATTACTACAGAAATTACTTAATTATACATTTAAATTATGCAAATTCTAAACCAGTTTTATTTTAGTATTAATTATATACTATTATAGTATTTATTCAAATTTTGAATTAGCTTTTTTTATAGCTTCAGTTTTCATTTGAATTTTAGTCATTTTGTTATGTGCTTTTGTTATGATTATTCGTTTTTTTTTTTATATTTCTATTTTTCTTTAATTTTTTTTTTTCCAGATTTAATTCACTTTCGAAGTAGAACTTTGACACTGCGTCTTGGATTGACGCTATGGGGAACGCCATCAGAGTGACCGGTGTCTGAAGCATGTGTGACAAACACAGAAATTTATTGGCTGACGTCACAAACAGAGCACCTGTAAGTATAAAAAGGTGCCTGTAATACACCTCATCAGCTTTTTTGTCTTCAGGAGCTACTTGTTTTTATGCATGTAAGATAAACACTCTGTTGGAGCATACTCAACTCCCGAGGGCTCATTATAATGCTTTCTTGCATCCATGGAGTAAGAAGCTCTGTTCTTGTTGATTCTCTCCTGAGGGATATGAATCTAGCGTTTGCAAGAGTGTGTCTGCTCAGAAATGTACTGCTCTAATCTACTGTTCTGTAATATTCTACTTCTCTGCTTGTACTGTTGTCTGTTATCTTTTTCTTATTGTATCTACATTGTAAAGGTTCCTTGAGCTATGGAAAGGTTCTATATAAATAAACTTATTATTACTATTACTTTTATTATTAGCAGTGCTGCCAGAAGGTTGTGTTCATACTCCCTCCAGTTTACACTGAGGTTATGGTCTGCCTTCATGGACCTGGGTGATAGGCACAGATTATAGACTAAGAGTGTGAGTCGCAAAAAAAAAAAAAAGTTTGTGTTCTGCTATCTTTTCTGGTCTAGAGCACTGCTTGCCCAGGGTTGAATTGACAGAATATAGAGGACCTCACTATACAGACTCTACATTATCTTTCATGTCCCCCTGAGGGAGGAGTTAAAAGCAACCACTGCCAAATAGTCACAGAAATAGAGCAGGTTTTGGTTAACAGGAAAACAGGAATCTGAAACCACTCCTTTTTTTCCCAGGGTTGGGCTATATTCTCCCCTATGTTAGGGTCTAAAGTAGAATTGTATGCTCAGCTATGGATGGTTGCTTGGAAGATGCCCCCTTAGGGCTGATGCAGGGTGAATGGAGTTAGGGCAGTATAGATTCCCTATACCTCGTTTACCTCCCTCCCCAACTACTGTTGGGTCTTGAAGTAGGAATGTATGCTCCTTTTGGTATGGTTGATTTATAGGCCTTTCTATGACCCATGTGCAAGAACGGGACAGGTAGAGGTAGATTGCCTGTGTGTATCCCTCCTGGTTACCTATTGCATGTTATAGTTAGCGCTGGATGAAGCGCTAGCTATAACGGGTCCTGAAGAAGTGCCTATAATTTATTCAGAGTTCAGCTGCTCTCACCCAGTGTACGGTTTTTTATTATTTTTTTTTTTAAGTAGGGCATAAGCTCCCCTGCGGCCTCCTTGGGATTGGCTTATGCTGGATGAGAGTTTTGGCAAACTAAAGAAAAAGCAGACTGCCTTTCTCTTGTCTGAGACAAATCTCCACTTTGGATGGGCCAAAGGGTTGATGCTAGGTGAATGGATTTAAGTAGGGCATTTATATAGTCTATATTATATAGTCTATATGAGTCATTTTGAATGTGCCCATGGGGGTTGACGTGCTCCAACTCTGGCTAAGTAATCAGTAGAGTTTATACTATATGCTTATTCACATCTTAATAAGGCAGGCATTCCCTCAGCATCAAAGCAGACGTTCCCCATAGCGTCAATCCAAGATGCAGTGCCAAAGTTCGACTTCAAAGGGAACATCTCAGGTTGCGACTGTAACCCTGGTTTCCTGAAAAGGGGAATAAAGCACTGCGTCTAGCCATACTTTGGGCCTGCCTGCGCATCTCCTTCAGACAAAAGTGCAGATGACGTGTATTACAGGCGCCCTTTGATACTTACCAGTAACTTACCATTTATGGCGTTCCCCATAGCATCAATCCAAGACGCAGTGTCTCGTTCCCCTTTTCAGGGAACCAGGGTTAGAGTCGTAACTTGAAACGTTTTTTTAATTTTAGTATTTGGCAAGTCAACATTTTAAGTTTCTTTGTTTACTTAAAAAAAAAAATCTAATATTCATATTTGACTTTATTTCAGATTTATTTTAATTAATGAAAATTATTTTAATAGTTTTAGTTAACAATATCAACACTGAGAATGGCACTTATAACAATTTTTTGAGAATGACCCTGGGCACATGTTTAAAGGACTCACAAACCTCACAAAACATGTTGATGAGCTGAGAGTAAAGTCATAACCTCATGAGCCAGGTGGTGTGATGTTGTCCGCAGATAGAGTTTGATATACTCATTTCATCTGTTTACAGTCTAAGATGATGTGAATGAAGAGAAACCTGATCACCCCTTATAACTAACATGTGTCCAGACTGAAGAATATCAACCTTGTCTAACCATTGTCAGCTAACTAGCATCCAACAGAACAAAACTAGATTAATAAATGCTAAACATGCAAAGAGAAGGAATGGAAAACATAAAAAATACTCCCAAAATAACAATCTCTGTCTGATCTGACTACCCGTCGGTCAATAACATAAAACCAAAGCAACAGGAGGTAGCGCTGACTGAGCATGCTCCAATCCAAGCACAGACAGGAAGAGGAAATAGACGTACTGTAGAAGCTGGCCATTACGTAGCTTTGGCAGCGATCACCAGTAAACTCATTGGGGCACCTGAGAGGGAAAGACAGAAGTCACAGAGAGAAAGAGAGGAAGACAGGAAGTGAGTTTGACACCCAAAAGTCCCCCTCACACACGCGTGTCTCCGGTGTTGCTCGCTGAATGTCTCGCAAACATCCGCCCGGGTTCCAAGAGCCAATTAACATTTTAGTCGTGACTAGTCTATGAAGATTGGTGAGTATCTCTGGTGTAAATGTTGGCAGAGATGACAGCAGCCCATCGTGCACCTGTCCACATCTGACGCCGGACAGATGGGCGGCCTGGCAAACTCTGACAGAGAGAGTGCTTTCTAAATGGCGGAGGTGGCGAGGCAGCGCAGAAACAGCGGCGATGCTGTGTGTGTTTGGGGGTGAAGGGGACGTTCACTGACTGCACATACGTTTGGGGTCTACGACTCTCACAGGGTCTCTGGTATGACAGCGGTTCCCTGTGAATCCTGGAGGGCACCTGGGTTAGAAAGAGGATGAACACAGCACAACACATCACAACACAACATTACACAACAACACTAGACAAACACACGCATGGGCCATGATCATTTCAAGAACAGGAAATATTCTCTGCTCTTCATAAACGTGAGTTGTCCCTCTGGATGTACTTCTGCTGTTACATCATCATTTCACTTATTTGATGGTTTATATATATATATATATATATATATATATATGTATGTATATATATATATATATATATATATATATATATATATATATATATATATATATATATATATATGTATATGTATACATATATATATTTTTTAAAAGGTCCAGGGCTGAGATTGTTCCAGTCTTGATCTTTCAGCTGACCAACTGCTCTCTGATGACATTAAGAGCTCTCAAAAACCCTTGCCACACACCCACACCCAACCAATCCCCCACCACCCCACCCCCCACACACACATCCTTAGAGCTTCCAGCTGTTGTTCTGAAAAGGGCTTAACAGCTGGGGCAGCTGTCTTTCTCAACAGAAGCTGCATTTCCACCACAGGAACTTTCCCCAGGAACTAGGGACTTTGGGGTGGTACTCTGTGTGTTTTGACAACAGGGACCAGGGTCTAAATGAAGTTCCGGGTAACATTTTCCCCCTCAGAAAGTCCCTGCTCACTAGGTAGTTCTTTTTCAAAGTTCAGGAACATTTTTAGAGGGTTGAAATTGGGCACTGAACATGTTGATTGGTTGAGTTCACGCAGCATTTTATTTCAACCACCATTTTTAAAAGTCTGTTGCGGTGCATGCAGTAAGAGTTGTTTGCTATTCGAATCAACAGTGCAGTTTAAAAATTACGACTGATGGACCGACGACGAGGTTCAGGCTTTATTAAACTTATATGTGGAGGACGAAATCCAGCGGGAACTGGAAAGACACGCACAGTCCTACGTTACCGGACTAATCTTTACGGTACATTAGACCTTGATGGAAATGCAGACAGCAACAGGTCTGAGGGGGAAAAAAGTTCCTGGGACAAACTGTTCTGGGTAATTTCGGTGAAAACGAGCCTGTGGAGAGTGAAGGCCCTGATATTCTTCAAGCGAAATTGAAGAAAAAAACAGGTGTGATATTTTAAACAAAATCTGGTATTTCTGGAGTTCTGAAAACAACTTGTCAAAGCAAACTTCCTGGCTAGTAAACATCTTCAAACTACCATTGGTCTGTGGCGATGATGCGATAGGTAGGTGTGGCTCTGATGCTCCGCCTTCTTTGGTATGGAAATCTTCTCTGGTTTAAATTCTTCCGTCCAGTCCATCAAGTTTTGATGCGAGTAAAAACATTAAAAATGGAAAGTGACACTGACAATTTTTTTTTTCTTCATGTTAAAGCTGCTGCTTTAAAGCAATATATGAAGTGCCATAAATAAACATGAATTTATATGACTGAATTGCAGAGCTGGTGCAAACATATCCACATCGGTATGATCAGATGCTTTCTTAACTGTTGTTTGTTACTGAGTGGAAAGGGTACAGAATATATTCATCCAAACGTCGCTCTCAGCAGCAGGGGTGACATTGGGATGTTTGCTAAGAGTATACCTAACCCAATTTCATTGGAAATCAGAACAATTTTATGTGGTGGCGATTTTATTTGAATTCATGTTATTATTGTTTAGAAGAAAGTGAGTATGAGTATCCACCTGAACCCCAGAACATAACCATAATAACGTAAGCAGATCATATGAAAACATACGAATGAGACGAATTTGCCATCAAGTCGCCAAAATGTAAAATCATTATGAATTGCCATGATTGTGTAGGTATACCACTGCTCAGGTATTTCAAACTTTTTCAGATTCATCAAAAGTGAGGAGAAACTTTAACAACAACAACTAGATATGTCGCATTCCTTGAAGAAAATGTGAATGGGGCTTGGACGTCCAACAGTCGCTTTGATGCTGGGGTGTTGTGGGTGATTGCTAGGGTGTTGCTAGGTGATTGTCAAGGATTACTGGGTAGTCCATCCTCTGTGATCTTCTGGTCTCTAGATATGGCTTGGCTCCCTCCTTCAATGTGCGTCTGTGTGATTTTTTTCTCCCATTTTATCATCCAGTGAAAAGTGATCTCTTAGTAAAGTACCAGCACGCTTCTCCTCAACATGAGGAATCATTCATGTCTGGAGCACTGCAATGCTGCAGGATGATGTACACACTCAACTTTAATTTGAGTTTTAGAATGTCTGATCACATTATTATGAGTTGGCACTAATTCCACATGTTTGTTAAAGGTCACCACTGATGGATGGCTGAAATGGAAAGCTCAGAGATCTACAGTCCCTGAGGAGTGCTGCTGTCTGTCTGTTCCTGCATTGACAGTAAAGAGAGAAGCTCCTCTCGACTGCAGTACTTACTGATGAGAACAGAGTCCTGACATCAGCACTAGGTTTTGTGCTTATTCACTGAATTGGACAGTAAGAGCACTAATACCCCAGAGTGTGCTGTCAGTGTCATGCACGCAGAAAACCTCTGCTTGCAGCATGGCTATGCTTTTCTTTTTGCATTAAAAGTAGAGCTGAATTTACATTTATGCATTTGACACTTTATCCAACATCGCATTGAAGATATACATTGTATCACTCCATATAATCCCAGAGAATTAAACTCATGACTTTGGTGTTGCAAATGCAATGCTCCACTGTTTGAGCCACACATATATAGTTTATTAATGAATTAAACCTCACCTAAAAAGACTTAAGCAAAAACACACTATAGCAGACTAAATGTGTTGAACCTGTAACACACAAGCAGATGTGCAGCTGTACCTGCAGAGGTGTCTGATGTTTCCGGGCGTGACCTCCAGCGTGTAGCATTTCCCGCCGTTCACACAGAATTCTCTCTCGGTCTCGCTGCATGGTGTCATGTGACTGGAAGTCTTGGCCGAGGGAGTGGTGCTGGTGGCCGCTGCACAGATGAACACAACACATAAGGGCACTGAGGAAGGAGCAGTTTTACCCCAGAGGATCTTATTTAGGTATAACACTAATCTGAGATCAAAAATTTAAAAGAGTCTAAACTGGAGCTGCAGCTCATGACATGCACAATATGAGTCTGATCCAAATGACCTTTACAAAATAACTGCTAAATATTTGAAGAACGAGAGAAGGCCAGCACTGAACAGACAGGCTATTTTGAGCTATTGATCAGACTGAAGTAAATGCAGGGTCATCGCCTTTCACTACAAAAGGAATGTGAGTGTACAGGTACGGCAATACTTCTCAACCAAACAGCTACTTCATTATGCGCCTACACACATTAAAAGATGAGCAACAATGTTTAAATACAGTCACTTATAAAGTAGCAATGAACTATCATGCAATGTTGTACCAATTGTAATTTAGTTTTAAGCAAGTGACAACTTCAAAATGAAAACAGCTCAGGCAACCTTGTAAATTTCAAATGGTTTCAAGATATCCTAAGACATCACATCAAATAATATCACTCCATACCTGTAACATTTCGATAATATCTGGATATATGAAAGCGCATCACTCCGGTGTGTCGATAACCACTGCGATGACAAAGTGTTTCCCTGAGCACTCTGGATCTACTGCCTTCCTCTGTACTTCCGATCTGCAAAATCTCTGCTCATCAACATTTTTAAATGAGCACCTCTACGGCAGCTCACAAGCTCACTGCACACGTCACGTCTGGCATTGCGTCTCTAACACGTCATCAATGCAGTGGTGAGCAGCCAAAGTCGTCACAAGCTGGCCAACCCTTGTAAAAAAGAATTGCGCTTAACTGTATTGAAGGTGCATTTGTAGTGTACTTTAAATGTTAAAAGAACATTTTTAAAAAACTGTATTTTCAGATAATATAATTATAATATATAATTAAGATATAATTAATCAAAATAAAAAGCTACTTAAGTGTACTTAAAGAGAGTGTTTCTTAACACACTTATGTACACTTTTATTACAAAAATGCACTTCATAATAATGTCAAATTAAAACCTTTAATTTGGCATTATTCTGAAGTGCAATGTTGTAATTTAGTTTTAGGCAAGTGAAAACTTCCAAATGAAAATAGCTCAGGCAACCTTGTAAATTTCACACTATTTCAAGATGCTTGTCAGTACATTCTGCAGTACACTTTAACCATATTTCAATAGAAAATAGAAGTATGACATCACATATAAAGATGTACTTAAGTCCTAATTAAGTGGGTCAAAAATCACCCTAAAGTTCAGCTAAATGCATTTAATATAAACGTAAACTATAATATATTTTATTTAATTTTAAAAAACATGCAATTAAGTGTCTGAAAACATATTACACATATGAAAACATACTTAAGTTCTTTTTAAGCATTATTTCTGTAATAAGTACTTTTTTAAAAGTATGCTTAAGTGCACTTCTTTTTCACAAATGAATCAGTATCATTCTGTTCACATGTTCTGGACATCAGGTCTTCTGTGACACACACACACACACACACACATACTGGTTTCTATGATTTTTGGGGACATAAGGATTTTTATACTGTACAAACTGTATATTCTATCCCCTAATCCTAAACCTACCCATCACAGAAAACTTTCTGCATTTTTACATTTTCAAAAATCAGTTTTCCTCATGGTGACCAGAAAAGTCATTTGGTCCCCATAACGTAAGGAATACCAAGACCACACACACACACACACACAGACTCACATCCGCAATCCTTCTGAACCTGTCATCATTCTGAGGAAGGGACTGACAACCCAACCATGAATTCCTACGGCCCCCTGCGGCCCCCTTTGACCGAGAACCTCCCGAAGTTACTTCATGACGCCACATACTAATGGCTCTATTTTCTGCTTTAAGCACCAAACTAATTCCACCAGGAAATATTGATAGCCATCTCTAACCACCTCTGACATCAAGTTACTCTCATTTATGAGCCGGAATACGTGGCCACATCCGGCCATTCTGACTTCCCTTCTACACTGTCAATACAAGACATGAGCCACTGAACGTTGGGGATATTTCAAGGCTGGTGGTATGAAGATGAGCAGATTACAATAAAACTCAGCCTTCATCCTGACAGATAATCAAGTTAGTTTCGTTGTGATTTCATAGGTCACAGACCCCATCAGGTGACCACTGAAGCAGGAGACGTTCTGCCTTTGAGCTCAATGTAATTCAATCTTTACCATCCGAACTGCTGATGTTTGAGACAACCAGAACCGCATGAATAATTGACAGCGTAACAGATTGCTTTTGTCCCGTTAATCTAATTGCCGTTTTTCACTCCCATTAAACCTGCAGCATTAGTGATCAGGCACATTTGATCATCTGTCACATAACAACAACGTTCAGTGTTTTCTGAGGAAGGGAAAGTGACATGCATTTGCATATGACTGACCATCAGCGCCTGAAAGAAAATGCCTAATGAAAAGACTAAGTTTAACGACAAGATTTTAAATAGGTACTATTCATGTGATGTTGGCATTTTGGCATCCTGAGCTCACATTGACGGACACCTCGGTAAAGTGGAATTGTCATCAAAACAGCAGGAGAACATCTGAGTCTTTTCAAGGTGAGAGACAAGAGCCAATTTATTCAACTCACGTATGAGCACATCTCAATGCAGTCAAAGTCTGGCAGCAAACAGTGAAGATGCCACAAATAAACATAAATGATGAGCAAAGGAGAGGGAAAATTGGATTGCTGTGTAAACTTCATGCTTCTACTTGGGTCTTTTTACATGTTAATGAACACTGACCTGGTTATAAAGAAGTTTTTTCTTAATCTGCAAGTCTATGTTTATAGTTAAGTGGAGGTTGTAGAGGTTGTGGTAGTGGTTATGGACTGGGATGGTAATGTAGAGTTGACGCATAACAAGTCCATGAATTTTCTGTTATCAAGATCTTTGGTTAAAACTAATATGAAAATAAAAAAGGAAAGTGCATATCTTTGGAAATATTTTTCACCTTTTCACTTTCAATAGTTCATTATAAATGGTTCTGCAGTGTGACAAATAGATACAAACATTCCATGCGTCTCTTAATTATAATGTGATCATAAAAGCGGCATGCATAATAATAATAATAATGATAATAATAAACATCGTCATTTCAAGTGCCAAAAAGTATTTCATATCAAATAAGTTTTCAGGCTTCTCTGTCAGTGAGAATAGCTGCATGATGCAGTGAGTCTTAAAATAAATGCTCCCTAAAAAAGTGTGTGGGCCACTGCAGATGCATCCACTGCAATGCAGCAGCACTCAGGGTCTCTTTCTCTGTGCGAGCGCTTTGAGGGGCACTGCTGAATCGATTTGGTTCCATTTCATTTTTTTGCTGGTGGGAAGAAACCAAAGATGCCGGCTCTGCACAGACACTGCATCATGCTGCAGTGCAAACGTGCCACCTCCTCTAATGCTTCTGCTGGACCAGCATTTTCCTGTGCTGCATATGAGGGTGGTCCGGTAATGCAGCGAAACCCACTACAGGGAGAAAAAAATCCATCTGAGTAGGTATATTTAAATATACTGAAGTATATTTTGTTCTTTGAGATGAGTTTCTAACCTCAGGTGTATAAACACAGTGTTCCCGATGTTCTGAGAGGTGAACAGACTGCTGAATCATACTGCAGATCTAATGGTGACTCAGTGAATGCTGTGTGCTTAAGGCTATCTGACATATTTAAGAACTCCTCTTTCAAACAATGCTTTAAAATGTACGTGATATAAGCATCTACAATGTACAGTACTACTGTTTGCCAGTTAAAGATGAAGACTAGATCATGTGCCACACAGCATGCTAGCACAGGACATAAACTCAATATTAACACAAATGAAACACAGAGGCACTACTAAAAGAATAGTTCATGCTAAAAATAAAAGTTCTGTCCTCGTTGACTTGCTTCTGTTGCTCTTTTGCATACAGTTAGAAGAATTAATGGGGACTGAAGTGTTCAAGCTTCCATGTAAAAGCACCATACATTAGTGCCTAAAGCATTCAAGCATTGTATAGTAATTTTTTTTAAAAGAGCAACCAGTACATTATTCAAATGTTCTGTATCATGGAAGAAAGAACGTCAGGTTTAGAATGACAGGGTGAATAAATGATGACAGAAGATGACAACTCAAAGCTGCCATTGTTCCTCAAATGTTAGTTCTGGTGTGGCATGTTTCAGAGAGCTCAGGAAGTGTGCTGCGGTCTGTGAACAGCAGGTCGTATTGCACATGCCTCACCTCTCTCTCAGCTTACCTGATTCATTTCGCACATGCCCAGTCAAAGGCTACAACAAACGATGAGATGTCTATTTATCTGTAACCACAGCAACCTTGTGTTTGATGTCTCTCTTAACATAACCAGCAGGAAACTAATGTACGTCTTGTGCAATGTGTGTAAAGAGCAGATCTGATCGCTTCAGGCTGTGAAAAATGCCAAGAAATTCTTGTGCGGCATGATTGTTCTATGGGAGTGATTTCCTGTTCTAATGGACCTGTATGGACAAATTACTTTTAAGCGCATTCTTCAAAGGTTTTACGCCGGCAGCATCAGCAAACCATAGACAGTTTAAATAAGAGTGGAAGTTTTTAAAGGGGACCTATTATGCCCCATTTTACAAAATGTGAAATAAGTCTCTGATGTCCCCAGAGTGTGTATGTTAAGTTTTAGCTCAAAATACCCCACAGATAATTTTTTATAGCATGTTAAAATTGCCACTTTTTTGGGGTTTAGCAAAAACACGCCGTTTCAGTGTGTGCCCTTTAAATGCAAATGAGCTGCTGTGCTCGGCTTAAGAGGGCGGAGCTTCAAGAGCTGATTCTCCGGTGTCAGGATTCAGTCAGAACGCACTATAATTTCAGAAACTGCGAATATATGCTTCATGGAGATAGAACAAGTATAGTTTATTTCAATTACGGTTATAACTTGTATTGTCTTCTTGTTTCAAGCCTGTTGTACTGGACCCCGTTCGACTTTACAGATGAGTTTTATGACGTTTATTGTACTTCACACAAAAGATGAAGCACCCGTTTTCACTCTAGAAAATCACTGTAAGAGCTTAATAAAACAGTGCAAGTGTGCATTAAAATATTATCCATAAACTCTCTCTCCCTTGCATTATCATCAACATACACAGCGAATTACACAGAAACACTCGTTAAAACTAACAGTAAACAAATATATAAAGACCTTATGCCTTTTCGGGTGGTGCTTAATAAACTGGTAAACTTTATATCCGTAAATCAACTCCGATGAACTGTAATAAAGTGCTCTCACCTTCATTACTGTCGTATCCAGTATCACTCTGGAGACTGCAAGCTGGATCACGAACAGTTTACTGATCTATCCTTGAGTAACAACTTTTTAGCACAACCTCTGTTTTGTATTGTTCCTTTGTATTGACATTCGTTCACAAAGCAGTCCGGTGTGAAATTATTCACGCAGATATAAACAAATTTCGGTAGAGTTGAGGGAGCATTTTCTTCGAAAACAAAATTAATCCACCTCGTCTTCAGCGGCTCAGAATTAGGGAGTAAATAGAGAGAGCTATGTGGATTAATCCATTTATCCTTTACAACTGGCTGTGAACTCGCTCAGGGCGGTTCTATGTTAAAACGGCAGTGTCTGTCAACATTCGTGGGCAGGGCCTGTGGCTAATGTGACATCACACTGCCAGGGATCTGGAAACGGCTTGTTCTGAGACACTGCTTATGATTTATGGGGATTAAAAAAAAAAGGAGTGGTTGGATTTTTATGAGGTCATATCTTTCTCCAGCAGGTTGAAAGTAAAGTCTGTGTTTTCATCGTACAATCAGTTAATTACTGTCCTCCCACGGCCACAGCAGGCACACCACTGGGATCATGGGACAGATGGTGTGAGGAAAACCCTTTTGTTTCCAACATCTTCAAACAAATTAGTCTCACCTGAGATGTGCAGCAGAAGGACAGACTGATAATCATACTGCAGTGACAGGTCATAAAATGCACTGTACCCTTGAAATACTCTTTAGAGATTGTTAATGGCTTCAGCATTTAGACTTACAGTGAGAGATAAGATGGTAACACTTTACAATAAGGTTCATTAGTTAAAGATTAGTTAATGTATTAACTAACATGAACTAACCTTGAGCAATACATTTGTTACTGTATTTACTAATCTTCGTTAACATTAGTAATACAGTTAGAAGTAATACAGTTGTTTATAATTTGTTCATGTTAGTTTACAGTACATTAACTAATGTTAACAAGATTTTAATAATGTATTAGTAAATGTTGAAATTAACATTAACAAAGATTAATAAATGCTGTAGAAGTGCAGTTCATTATTAGTTCATGTTAACTAATGTAGTTAACTAATGTTAACTAATGATAAGTAAACTGTAAAAATTAGCTCTCAAATCACGTGCAAGAACTTGCTGATCTAATGAATGATTCTGGCATGAGTCCTGACCTACATAAAGAGACCCTAAAGAGACCACATTGAGACCTCACACCTAACTGGCCATAAGTCACCTGAAGGGAGAGAACAACTGGAAGGTGAAGTGAATGTAGCTGCTGCTGTTTTAGAAGTGCATCTGGAGTGCAAATAAACAGTTACATTTGCTGTTGAAGAGATTAACTGACAGAGAAGAGAGGTAAAGAAAGATTATAGAGGTTGAGCAAGATTTAATTCAACTATCACTCTTACTTGCACATTTGGGCATTAGCTGCCATCAAACTAATTTCTCATAATGCTTTATGGTTGTTTCTGATAAATATTATAGGTCAGAACTGGTTGTTGGATCCTGTGTGCTTGGTGGTGATCTTACAAATCTTAAACATGCATAAAAAGCAAATCATCCTGTGGATATTAAATAGGTGATGCAATGTTCGCACAGTATAGGTAAATGATTTGCTGAAAAGCCGGTAAGTAGGCTTTCAAGATTAATGCTTACTCCTTGCATATTCGTCTGTTCAACTACTAATGCAAAGGGTTTGCACTGCATCCAATCAAAAGGAAGACAAAACATATAAAATATAATGATTATTGGCAAAATGTATGTTATAATGGTTGCAATGGTTACCTGAAGGCTAGGAATACTTAAGATACTCCTGAAGAACATCTACCCATGATTCCTTAAGCCTCATGTCCACCTACAGTAGGCAGTTTTTTAGGCACCAACTGGCACACAAAATCTATAGGGTTACACTTTATTTCAATAGTCCAATTTACACATTATACTAGGGCTGGGTTAAAGATATTGATTTCTCAATTTTAGAAACCAATTCTCATATTGAAGAACTGATATCAATTCTTAAATCTCAAGAATTGATCTTCCAATCTCTGCTGTTTTCAGTTGATGAATGAACAAAGCTTTGTAGCACCTTAAATCCAATAAATTACAATAAGCTTTACTACTTTTGATATAAAAACAAAGTACCAGCTTTCAAATTTTGTCCATTTTATTACAAAACTCAAATAATAAATGCCAATTTGGCGCTCTTTAAGCAAAGGACATGTAATCCGATCATCTCTTTCGCTTCACTACTAGTTACAGCATGAAATAAACATGAACAAACATCAGAAAGAATGTTAAAAGATACAGTATAACTTACTGAAATCTGTATCATGTCTCATGTAATCGCTCAATCAGTGTTTCAACTGCAGGAAGACGTCAATAAAACAGTCTGTAAACAATGTCATGTAACTTTACATTTACCTCAGAAAAGCCAATCGATGTCCATAAACTCGATGGTCAGCTAGAAAAATTAACTCTAGAGAGGAGCATTTTGCTAAATATATGCACTATATTACATATTCATTGTATTTTTACTTAACCTGTTCTTTAATATTTAATGTACAGTATGTTTAAATACGTCATGTTTTTAACTTTGCAACTACTGGACATGTCAACTAACTCTCATTCTTTGGAAACTACACATCAGCTAACTCTCATTAGAGTATTAGTAGACGGTTAGTTTAGTAGAATAAGTTGACTAAGTAAATTATAGTCAGTAGAATGTCTAAAGTGGACTATCGAAATAAAGTATTACCAATTCTAGAAACAAAGTTATGCCACCTTCTCAGTTTCGCTTAAACTTGAGGCAACATTCCATGTATTCTTCAAGGATATGGTGATCCCATATTGCAGTGAAACGAATTCAGCCACAGGATGTTATTTTGTGAACTTTTACGTGCCATAGGGAAGTTAACTGATGTGACATGACAAAACAATTCAGTGTCTCTATGAAACAGCCAATCCAAGGAAAGAATGGACTATATTGTGGTAACCAACTATGGTAACAAATAACCCAAGGTAATAATACACTAGATCACTATTAACGTCTGATATACCATATGATTTATCTAAAAAGGGAAGGTATTCAACCTAGGCTTTTGTTTGTAGAATATAAAGCATATAGGGTGAATTCAGGTTGATTGGGACACTTTTTACCATTAAGATGAGTGGGAAAAAGTGTCCCAATTAACCTGACTTCACCCCTACAGTACTCCCCTAATTAAAAAAAACTGAAGTCTTGATTCTATAAATCCCAATAGTAAAGCATGTGCTTTTATAGCTTATTTTCTGATACTAATGCAATTACACACATCTACTCAGCACAGGCAATTAAATTCAATAAGTCAACCATGACAATGAGCAGCAAAAAAAAAAAAAAAAAAAAACCTAGAGAAAAGCGCTGATTCACAAAGAAAATAAAATATAGAAATATTGTTTCTCCAATGTTCAGTAAACTGGAGCTTGTGTCATATTTTCAAACTCAGTTTGAAAACAGTTATTGAACATTATGTGTACAGACATACTGAGTGAAATTGGGCAGGTCATTGTGCTCAGTGTGAGTGTGAGGTGTGTTGTTCTCTATGGGGTTTGAGATGTTCACTGTGAGCTGTTGAAGCAGAAAGGACAAACAAACGCGGCCTCGCTGGTGCTGAATCCCTCTTGAGAGACACATGTCCTGCAACATCTCAATCACAGCAACACGTCTCACTTTAACAAAACACACAGCTACACATCCAGCCTGGTCTCATTGTTAATACGTAGGTATTAATACGTAACTTTCAAAGACACAAAACGTACATTTTTGTACGTTTAGAAAGGTGCTAAAACGTACAATATTTATGTAATTATGGCACTAAAATGTAAAAATACGTTTTTACAGCGAAAACACTTCAAATATTTACTAATCTTTCATGTCATAAAGATATATGTATAATTTCTATTTTATCATTTTGTAGATAAATGTAAGATCCCCAAACCCCACCCGAACCTAAACATACCCATTTTATACAGAATGTTAAAAGAATATAACATAATGGATAGAAATGTGTAGGAAAATGACAATTTTAGTAAAAATACTAAATTTGAGCCGCTAATCCTACACCTACCCATAATTATTTTTTAAAACTCCATACTGTTATAAATAAAAGAATAACAGACAAACAAGACTAATCACAATATTTTATTTATTGCGAAAATGTCAAAAGTGGTACCAAAAGTAGTTTAAATGATGATGAGTTCCAGTCGCAGTCCTCTCTGGCGTACAGCAAACAAATAAAATGGATGTGATTTGTGAATTTATGTTGCGCTTTGGTGTATCTTATGGTTGTATTGTCGGCCGCTGCATAGGAGAAAACGCCTTCTGTGTCGCACAGCAAACTACACAAATTTTATTCATAAGGTTACAAATTGTAGTCTTGTTAACATTATGTAATCCTCCGAAAAGAGTTTGCAGCACAAGACACAAACAGAGTAGATGAGAAAGTAAACTTTCATAGTAGATGAGTAAACTGCATTCAATAAATTCGACTAAAAACATGTATTGATATGAATTGAATACAACAGATTTAAAACATTAATGCCACGATTTTAATATTACTACATGGGAATTTATATACATTCACACTTTACGTTACATGATTTACGTTTTATTGCTGTTAATACGTAAGTATTTTTACGTTTTAGTGCTATAAATACGTCAATGTTGTACGTTTTTGTGTGTATGAAAAGTAAATGTACGTGTGGTAGAACCACACTTTATGTAAAAATACACACGTATTCTCATTTCTCATGAGATCACATTGACACATCATGCCTGACCACTGCTATTAACAGATTAATATTAGAGTAACAGTTATATTAATAATGCATATTCACAGATATTTTAGGCTAGTGGGCTACTTATTTTATGATTATTGCTTTTTTTATAGTTTATTTTAATCTTAGAAACTAGAATCTAGCAGCATTAATAATTGCTAATAAGTACATAATCTATGCACTTGTTTTTAAGTTGAACTACCTTCCTAATTTCTAAAAGACTTATTCACTCTCTTAAACACAGGACTTAAAATGTCTTTTTCTTCTGTGAGCAGCTGTTCCAGTGGAAACACAGATATCCAAGGCAGACCATGAGCGGTTCAGGCTCAATACAGCGTTCCAGCACTAATCCCCAATTTCAGACGGAAGTACGCAGTGCGCTCTGTGCCAGCCTTTCTGCTCATTAGGGCTTTTATATGTTGGTCTTGCTCCAAACACAGCACCAAATCAAGGCGCTTATTATGAAAGGCAGTGATCATCATGTATGAACAACGACAACCCTTGTGAAAAATAATGATACATTAGCATAATTTTAAAAAGTCACACTTGAGATTAGGGTCCAATTCTCACTATTAACTAACTATTAACTATGACTTTTGCCTCAAACTCCTAATTACTGCTTATTAATAGTTAGTAAGGTAGTTGTTAAGTTTATGGTGTTGGCTATGATTAAGGAATGTACATGTAGAATAATGCAGAACAAGGCATTAATATGTGCTTTATAAATACTAATAAACAGCAAATATCCTAGTAATAGGCATGCTAATAAGCAACTAGTTAATAGTGAATATCTATTCCTTAATCTAAAGTGTTACCAATGTTATGTTTATTTGGAAAATAATACTTTAAAAGAATAGTTTGAACTGAATGTGATGTTTTCAGACAGTTAATTGCAATTAATTGAAAATGTATTATAGTCTAAATTTATATTAAATGCAATAAGCTGAACTTTGGAGTGATTTTTGACCCACTTACATCTTTATATGTGAATTCATAATTACTTTTATTGTCTTTGAAGTATGGTTAAAGTGTACAGCCAAAACTAAAATACACTGGTTACACTTTATTTTAAGGTGTCCGTGTTACACTGTAATTATACATTTAAGTACTAAATAATAATAATAATAATTAACAACATATACAGTACTTACTTTAGGGTTAGGTTAGGGTTTGGTTAAAGCTTTGTTTCATGTAATTATGCATAATTTATAGTTATTTCTACAGTAACTACATGTAACGTGTAACGAAGAAACTGTAAAATAAAGTCCTTTCTATTGCAACTTGTGTCATATGCTTTAGCATATTAGTCAACACATCAACATATGTAGTTCTTCAAAGCCTGACAAAAGATTATTAAAAATTGATTATTTGAAATGTACTTTAAGTAAAACATTTAATTTGACATTATTACAAAATTCAAATGTCTTATTGTTTTATAATTTCAAACTGAAAAAACTCTTTTGTCAAATGTTTTGTTTGTAAAGTGGCATATCTTTCTTTACAACAAATAACGCTCTGATATTTTGTTCACTAATGGGATGACATTCAAACAACTGCGAATTATTGGTTATTGTATAATGAGAGGAAGAAATTAGGTCTCTTTAAAGCATATGAAGCAGACACATCAAAGTTCAGCATGCAGTAATCAGGAAAGAAGCGTGATGGTATGTTTTTGTCTATTCTCAGATGTCTGCTCATTAGCTTTCAAATGCTCATTAAGCTGCTTGCTCTCAAACAGAGGAGGAAAAAACACAGAAAGATGTGTGTTATGTGGACGGCTGGGAAATCAGCCGCTGCTCAGAGGGGAATGTGATTTCCACACGCTTTGCTCACACACAAACAGCACACACTCACACACGTCACTCTCTGGCTTATATGGTGTTAATGAGACTCTGAAGGTGATCTTTAGGAAAACCCAGTTCAGCTTTCCATAGACACACACAGATTCATAGGTGCAGCAGATGATGACTACACACTGACTGATATTTTACCTCTGTTAGTGAGCTGCTCCATGATTATTATACAATGAAATAAACATACACTATTAGAGATTATTATATCATGATTCAGATTCAGAAGAAGCCGCCATCATGTGACATTCACACATCCAGTAGATGAGCCTTCGCTGGCGTAGCATTTCCTGCCTTGCTGACCTTGTCCATGTGCATTGTAATATAAGACTGATGTGCATCTCACCAATATCATTATGCAGCAGAGACTCATGGGACGTCTGTTCTCAGGAGTGTATCATATATTCGCTGTACCCACAATGCCTTTGGCAATCCATTCAAACCCTGTTACCTTCCACCAAACAAGGTCATGAAAAGACACATGCGATATCTACATATTCATGACGTTTCATAGCAAAACGTCCTGCAGGGGGCCAAATAGCATATGAATATATTTATTGTCCTCTGCAGATACCAAAGGCTCCACAAGACATGACAAAGTAGAAATGATGTGCACAAGAAGTGTACATGACGAGGCTGGAGTGTGAAATCCACTATCAGACACCTCAATATCACTGAAAGACTGTTGTTATCAGTTTCAGATCTAATTGCTGAGAACTGCCCACTTAAACTGGAAGAGATGTAAAGTGACCAGTACAGTTATTTTGTTCTTACTGGTTTTTTTAGGGGCAGCTTGATCTGAAATAAAGTAAAACTTTATTTAATGGTCCCCTATAGACATTCTGTTGACTATAAGCATTGTTGCACCTTCATGCCAAATAACTCTCATTAGAGTATTACGGCCAGATTAACTAAACAGGGCAAATTAGCGTGAGAGCACAATTCCAAAAAAGCGCCGATGGGAGTGGAAAGTTCTGCTTGTGATCTACTGACGATGCGCAAATTAAAGAACACAGATGTAGTCGGATCATTTCCATAATGACCAACGCAATCTTCCAAGAGCAGCACAAATTAGCATCTGGTTTAAGACATGCTTTTTTGGGCGGTAAATCATGGCACAAACACCAGTATTTGATTAGCGAAATCCTTAGGAAATCACCCTGCATGATTCTTTTGCATACCATCCTCCCATAAATTTTGCGTATGAAAGGAAAAATCCTACAAATGCATATGCAATAATGTCAGCCTCAAAAATAACCTTGGCGGCTTTTCAGCGCTAATTTTTCAATTCACGTCTTTAGTAAATCCTGACAGTAGTTTTTTTAACGCGGCACAAACTGTTAGTAAATCTGGCCCTTGGTAGACCGTTAGCTTAAAGGTGAAGTAAGCGATTTCTGGTAAATGCTGTTGATATTTGAAATCACCAAAAAGAACAAGCCCCTAGCCAAAAGGATCACACACCTATCTTGAGGTCTTCGTCCCCACATTTACGTGCACACTATGCAACACAGGCAATGCTCCCCAGTGTAAGTAACTCTGCAACTAAGTCAACTTATTCTACTAACCCTAACCTAACAGTCTAATAATTAACTCTAATGAGAGTTAGTTCACATGTAGGTGCAACGTTACTTATAGTCAACAGAATACCTAAAGGGAACCATCAAATTAAGTGTATATATATTTTAAAAAAAGCAGAAGTCTCCACGAAAGGTTGAACAGAAAACAACCAAAAATTATGGCAAATGTGTGTGCACACTTTGATATTTGTCCAAAAAGTATTAGTATTGATTATTTATATAACAGCAGGATATGGGTTAATGATTTAAAGGAATGTGTATGATAAAGAAAAATCTTTTGGACAAATCTCTGCCAAGTTCAAATGTACTCTTTGTATTCGTTCTGGTTTTATTTTCTTTAAAAGTTTGGTAACGCTTTAGTATATGGAACACATATAAACTATTAACTATGACTTTTCCCTCAAAAAAAACCCTAATTTACTGCTTATTAATAGTTAGTAAGGTAGTTGTTAAGTTTAGGAATTGGGTAGGATTAAGAATGTAGAATAAGGTCATGCAGAATAAGGCATTAATACGTGCTTAATAAGTACTAATAAACAGCCAATATTCTAGTAATATGCATGCTAATAATCAACTAGTTAAAAGACCCTAAAATAAAGTGCTACCAAAAGTTTAAATTTAAGATGCCATGTGGCATGACCACCAAATAAACCTTCCTTACACATTGAATACATCTTAATCATTATTTTCAAAAGTGTGTGTGTGGTTCAGGTATTCCCTATGTTATGGTGTAGCCATATAAATGTCCCCACAAGGATAGTAATACCAGTAATCTTTGACCTTGTGGGTCATTTTTGGTCCCCATGAGGAAAACAGCTTAAATCATGGTAAGTGATGTTTAAGTGAAAATGCAGAAAGTTTTCTGTGAGTAGGTTTAGACCCTAAAAAAAACTCTACACTCTAAAAAAAATGCTGGGTTAAAAACAACCCAAGTTGGGTTAAATATGGACAGACCCAGCGATTGGGTTGTTTTGACTAAGTGGTTGGGTTAAATGTTTGATCAACCTGCTGGGTAGTTTTATTTAACCCAACTATTGATTAAAAATACTATATGCATTTAATTATCTGTAAATTGAATATATTGTTTGGTCACTGAAGGAAATAAGTATGAATCATAAAAAATAAAAAATATTATATGGCTGGCTTAAAATGAACCCAAAATAAGTTGGAAATTAAAAATTAGACACATAATTACTAGAAGCAACACTAAGGTGAACATTTATTAATAAGCAATTTGATGTTTATTGTTTAATTATTATTTAGGCTATTAAACTTATTAATAAATGTTAATTTATAAAACATATTAATAAATGCAATATAGTAATTTTTAAACAATAGTTGACTTAAATTAAACTACCCAGCAGGTTGGGTCAAATATATAACCCAACTGTTGGGTCAAAACTACTCAGTCGCTGGGTTTGTCCATATTTAACCCAACTTGGCTTATTTTTAACCCAGCATTTTCTTTAGTGTAGGTTTAGGGTTAGGGTATAGAATATAAAGTTTGTACAGTATAAAAATCATTAAAGTCTATGGAAAGACCCTATAAAACAAGGAAACCCAACGTCTGTGTGCGTGTGTGTGTGTGTGTGTTGTCTGAGACAATTCACATCTAACAATCAATGTAGTCAGTGTGCTGCTCAAATTCTGACAGGAAAAATTGCTGCAGAAGGTGTAGATGAAAAACTTATAGCTAAAATCTAACGCAAAGACATTTGTGAGGCAGAAGCTATTGACTCAAAAGACTTTAAGGACAGATATCCAGCATATATTATCAAAAGTCTATTATTTATGTGCTGAGTCACTGAATGGAACATGACGGCCAATTAGAGGATTCTGTTTAGAATGGCACCGTTACCTTTCTCATAACTGCCAGATACCACTTCATTCCAGCATAATTAAATCAGAGATGTTTGCCTCAGCTGGTCTCTCTCCATTACAGTAATGAATTCATCAACCCCACAGCCCCATTTCACAATCACATCTCCATACACTGTTTGGATTTAGATTTGGATTTGGTGTAGTAATGGAAGGGGTTAACACGCTGTGATCAATGAGAAGTGAATTGTCCTAATTAAACTTTACTTTAAACTTTACCTTTATGTAAGACTAAATGCAACGTTTGAAACACATTTTTTGCCGTGTTCTGGGGTGTTGTATGTTTGAGACTGCTGCTGAGACTTTATGAGCTTTATGAAACATTTCAAACCACATACAGATGGGCCTCGTGGGACAGGAAACGCCTGAGAGACAGCTAATAAAAGATGATATATTCTTACATGCTGCATGCTATTGTAGCACATTATCATTTTCCTCATTGTCAATTCACATTTATGAGCACAGGTAAAGATGCATTTATAATTTGGGTTTAGCCTTTGGATCCCACTCGGTATACTAGTGGCTCAGGTGGGTCGCAGTTAGCAGGTAAAAAGTCTTGTCAGATAGGAAAATATAGTTTGCCTCCACCACAAAGTGTTTTATGCTGTGAGTTATTGAGAGCATAAAACCATAAAAATCCATCAAAGTTTCATAACCAACTTGTCTTACATTAAAGTCATGTCATGTACTTTTGCCTCATTTTGGGTCTATGAATCTTGTGATAAAATCCAGTACAGTTTTGATTTTAAGAAGTTTTTTTTTTTCATGTATGCATTTATGTAAAATGGATCCTTGAAACCAGTTTTTTTATTTATTTATTTTTTACCTTTATTTATATAGCGCTTTTTACAATGTAGATTGTGTCAAAGCAGCTTTACATTGATAACTGGTACATTATTTTGGCTGCACAGCAGCTCTTAAGGAATAGTGTCAATGCAGGCAGATCAAAGCACTGTTGAATATCATATGTCAATTGAGAAACACTATGATAGTGTGTTCCCTGTTTGAAGATGCCAAAAAATAGAAGTGATCAAAAATATTGACATTTACATCACATGGCCAATAAAACACGTACAACAGTGGCTGCAATTAAAAAGCCGAAACCTTTGCCATCTAGCTAAAAAAACAATTCATAAGACATTCATCATTAGAGGTAAAAGGCGTCGCTGCGACGGGTGGAACTCATCTACTGAAAGCGGGGCATGAACTCTGTATGAACCTCATTACACTCAACAAAAGCAGCAAGAAAGCATACCCAATAATGAAATGAACAGCTTCACAGATTATTTCTTAATTAATATGGATAAAGTGAAAACAACAGTAAGTGGATTCGAAACATGAAATGCTCAAGAAAAATTGAGAACAAAATTGTTAAGAAAATCATCTACATTATATCTTCAAGTTCTGATGGCAATGGTGATGAGAACATGTGAAACGTGTCTGTGACATCATAAGGAAGACATTTTAAAAGGTTGGTGAGACGCGCAGCACTGATCGATAAAGTCATCAGCTCAGGAGTCTATGGGAAGTTATTTATACATTATTTAATGAGTTCACAGTGCTGTGCATTTATAAGCAGCATGCTTTACGGGATAGAGACCTATGGCTTATGTATGTTTACTATCATGTACTTAGTGCTATGCAGCATTTCAATGTCTATTAGCATAAGCTAGTGTGTTCATCAATCCGCTATCACAGAACAGCGTGTGTAAAGAGAAAGCGTAACTTGAATTTCCTTACATCTGATTAAAAAAAGATGCAGAATCCCAAAATATACAACAAAGGACCCAACCACCCAATCTATAATGCCTAATGTTACCCAGGAAAAATGTATGGACCTCTAGTGCTGTTACCACACAGGACATCAATAATTTCAGCATTGTATACAGGCAAGGTCTGATTCTTTGCTTTAGTCCCACTGAAATACTGCAGTTCGATCTGAATCAGGTCGTTCACACAAGGAATCTCATAATATATAAGAACTAAGACATATAACATTGCCTATCTATAATACAGGTCAGTAGTGAGCTCTGACGTTGAAAGGTTGAATTGTACCTGAGCTCAAAGACACTTGTAGACGACAAACAGACTGATGCAGCTGTGACTTCTGCTATTCTCAAGTTCTGTAGAAAATCATGTACTGGTGCTTTGAAGAACCCAGATACCAACACACTGATTTGAAGAAACTTCAAAGAAACATCTGGAACTTTGTCCATTCAAAGACCTATTTAGCAACCTAAGATTCCCATACATACAACCAAAAATTGTTCTTGATGGTTTATTTGCTAAACTACCGAACGTGAAAAACTCAAATTAATACTAATCTAGTTGAGGCATCATTATTAAGTTGGGCCACAGTAATCTAGTACTGTGTGAATTGAATAATCATAACAACATTACTCTTCAAAATCCTCTAAAACAACATTGCAAACAACTGCAACTCGGCACATGAAATTGACAAAATTCACTGTTTTCCAGTTATAAGCTCATTGCCTGCTTACATCAATAATATAGACTCCTACTGAGAGATCAGTGTTCAGTGTTTCTCGTTAAAGAGCAAATATCCCTCTGAATTTGGGAATGTTGTGCAGTAAAGCAATTTCTATTTAACAAATGTGCTTACATTTAGAAAAACTTTCAAAGAGCTTCTTTTCATAGAATCACAGGCTTTTGAGTGCTTATAAAGTGTATTAGTACAATGAAGTACTAATGCCAAACATGATGATGTAAATTGTAAATGTATAGAACATATAAGCTTCGCATATACACAGCCATGATGCATTAGTCTCCCATAATATTTTTGTCCTGATCTTTCATCTCAAAAAATTTGCGACATATTTCATCAGGCTCGGAATCATTTTAACTAAAGTGTCCTTGTCAGTCAGCTGATCTGCTGTCTGTTATTGATTTAGACTGAAATGTCCAACACAACCGATTGCATTTCCATTTCAGGCCTAGACGATTGATCACAGTGCTTGCAGTGGGAGGGTCTTTGAGCTTCCCAGCAGCACTTGATTCAAGCAAAGTGTGCATCTGCAGCCAAATAAGGCAAAATGCTGAGGTGAATTGAGGTTATGAAGAACGAGTCATGGAAGATCTCTGGCTGTGGTCAAGTTGCCCACCACATCTGAAACACTCTGAGGTCTGAGCAAAAATGGACTGTTAAGTCCGGTCAGAATTACTATAATTTAATACAAATTAAAAATGTCATGGGTTTATTTAAGATCTCCCAAAGACATATGGCATATCTTCATTCTATTATAGCACAGTATTTTACATAAGCAGTCTTCTTAACCTCTGACAGATGAGGTGAGATAATCCAATCTTTCAAATGGATTTAAGTAAAAATCTCAGTCTGAGAGAACCGAAGGTCTTGGCTCTATTTTTGCAAAATAATGAGCTCTGACCTGCAGAGACATTCTCAGCATCATTATCAGACTGACTTCAGGAAACTTCTTGCAGGATGACAGTGCATCACTGCACACTACTAAAAGTGGCAGAGCTGATCAAAAAAAAAAAAAAAAAAACTGTGAAGAAAAAAGGAAAGGGAGGGAGATCCAAGATCCGAGAGTGGAAGTCTGGCAGTCCTCCAGCCATTATAATTCTTTAAGCTCTCAAAGTCACGGTGGAGAACAGATAGTATTTCTGATGATCATCTTTCTCTGGAAGGGTATTGGCTAGTCTTTGTGGAGACACTGACCTTGAAATGGAGCAGAGCCAACAGGAAGTGTCCTCCTCTCACTGCAGCACTGCTGCATTATCACACACTACGGTGCCGTGGTCTGATGCAACACATGTGAGCAGGTAACCGTAATAGTGTTTGGATTTGACACAGTAATTGTCAAGCAGCTTGTCTGCGTCACTATCGACGCCCACCTTGAGTTAGATATAATTCCAGGGCTTAGTCACATGACTGTGCAGCATGACTGACAAGATACAACACGTCTTCTTTTGAAGTGATACACTGCAGCGGCACTCACATCCGGCTCTTAACTTACTATGAAACAAGTTGCTTAAATGTACAAGCAATTAATGTTCTTTGATCCTGTATTAATGGACAAACTGTACTGTCAGGGGTATACATAACCATTTTCATTATTCAGTGCAGATACTGCATTTTGAGACATAACTAGACCTACTGCTAAACTTTAACTTTTAACATTTTCATGATCCCAAAGTGAACACAGATCGTACTTACATGTCTTTGGAACAATATCGTTAGATTCCAGAGTTTGAGATGGATATTGGTTTGCAGTGCCATTCTGGACAGGTTTGAAGGTGCTCTTGGGGCTGGGTGGAGACACAGAGTTTGTGTGAACAGTCACTGCTGCAGTGGGTGTTAAAATGGCCACCTTAGATGAGGGGACCTCAAAGGGTCCGGCTGTGGACTCTCCCTCCACAAAGACCTTGGGCTGTCCTGGGAAAGACGGAGTCGACGGGGTGACCGTGGAAGGTGAGACTGATACTGGATTCTGAGTAAAGTCCGAATTTATTATAGGATCCTGTCCTATGCGCTTGAGATCAAGGTGGGTCGGTGGCTCGTATTCAAAGATCTTGTCCACAAAGACCCACTTGAGGCCAGCAGTGCAGAGAGCCAGACTCAGCAAGCAGGCCAGGATGGGCAGGATGCAGATTTTTTCAGAGCGGACGCAGTTACTCACCCGCTCCAGATCGAGGCACACACAGCACGCGGCCGCAGGCAAAGGCACGCATCCCAGAGGACCACGCTCGGAGCTGTCGCCGTCCCCTGAAACGTCCTCCTCCGCTTCGCCGGGCGTCTCTTTTGTGGTGACCTCAGATAAAGCTTCTGAAGGAGCCTCTTGAGATGCAAGTCCGGCCGAGATGTCCTCCGCCGCTTCCGACTTCATCTCTCCCCCTCGTTCTGTCTCTCAGAAGCAGATGTGCAGCAGACTCCCTCTAGTGCTGCGGCAGCAGCGGCAGGCATGCTGCCTCATAAAGTGTTCTTTCCATTATCAGATCACCAGCGAGGGGGAAGGGACTCGGACACGATGCTCAACTGACTAACCTCGTTACTAAAGAGGAAGAGGAAGACTTCAGTGGCTCTAATTTCTGTCGCCCCGGTTGTTCTCACGGTCTCCAAAGGAGCAGGAAGAAAAACACAGGCAGCAAGTCTATAAATAAGGCATATGCTCCGGAGGCAGATGTGTGAAGCCGCCCCAGGGTGGATCCCGCCTCAGAGAGTGTCAGAAAGGTCCGGAGAGAGTGCAGCACTCACCTGGGGGCAGGGCTGGAGGAGGGGGCTGGTGTGCCTGGGCTGCGGTTCATGCTGTCACACTCTGCCAGTCGCTGCCGAAAACGGCTGAATCATCCGATAGCAGCAGGTGTATGTCCGATCAAAGCGCTGCCTCCTCGGAGCAGAGTAAGAGTCGGTCGTTAAAGACTTGCGTGCAGAACCACACGGAAGGACAAGGAGATAGGAGTGAAGATTACAAACACCCCTTCCTACACCACTCCTCTTTCTCCCTCTCCTTATACATCACACCAACACACACATTCTGTCTCTCGCTCTGTCTGGTGTCTCTCTCCTCTCACGCTATGAGCACAAAGCAGAGAGTCGGGCAAGTCTGCGCTTGATCCAATTAGAAAGAACGGCAGCGAATGAGACAGTCTCTCTTTCTTTCGCTCTCATCCCCTCTCTCTCTCATTGATTCTGCTGTGGATGAGGATAGAGTTGTATCACACACACTGATGGGACGCTTTCTCGGGGGAATATGCTGCTATTGTTTCTATTAGTGGTCGAGTGATATATATTTTTTTAAATGGCTAATAACCAATACTGTATCTAGAAGGCAGCGTGGGTGACGATAGACTTTTTTTTAAGATTTCAGGTTAAAATTGATATAAATGTATAAAATAAAATGTGTATTTTGCTTAAGGCGAGACACCCCAGGTTAATAGGGTAAAAAAAATTAACTAATAGATATCACCATACTACCCCAGCTGATTGATTACATTAGAAATTGCAAACATTTTTTTATTACAAGTTTTCTAAAATGTTATGTTTAAATATGCAAATGAGGTGTTATCTAATTAAATATGTGCTAATTTGCATACATTTCTAGAACAAAAATCTGAATATAGCATGACGTCAGGTTTAAAATTCTCATTTAATTTTTTGGTCATATTAAAATCAAAGGTTTTTACAAAGGGAATTTTGGATATCTCTTTTTATCACTCCATAAATCAGAAAATACTATCAACGGACAGAAAAAAAAAAATTATTTTTACCATTTTTTTAGGAATAAAATGTATAAAATCAGGCAAATTATATATTAACAGATCCCTCTGTAAAAACCTTCAGAATATAGATAGGAATAAAACTAAAATTTGGTGTATATAAGTTTTGCTGAAGTGGAGATTTCTGACTCAGAGCAGGAGAAAAAAATTATTTTGAGAAAACGGCCTTTAAAGATATTTACTGTAATTGAAATCTATAGACGCAAATAGATAAAGTGCTATAAAATATACACTTAAAAGTGTATTTTGAATGTTTTCTTTCCACCAGTCTGAAAAAACACTTTATGAAAAGCCAAAAAGTGCAAAATCTCAAAATTGACAGGTGCCTGATTTTGCCTGTAGTGTCCCCCCTTAAGTTTTTCACCATTTTTAATGATATTTTTGTCTTTAGTAGTGCAAACTATTTTTTAAATTACAAATATAGCGTTCTTTAATCAATATGAGCCCATAAAAACTACATGCATATTAATTATAAAACAATTTACAAACCATTTGTTTAAAATAGTTTTAGATAATATTATATATAAATTATACCATTTCAACAACTTCCCAAATGTATCATTTAAATTACAGTTTAAGGACATCTGAGGTCTTGTTTTGGTAGATGTTGTAACTGACACAAGTTATCAGATTTTAAGTATTATCTTTACTCAAAAAGTCTGCAGTTGCGCTGATAATAAATGAGAATAAAACATGAATGGAAACGTTTCATGAGCCCCTCACAGCATCATTCAATCAAATGCCTGTTTTTAAATCACAGAGCTGATTTTTGAAAGGCTAAATTGATTTGTTTGAGTAATGTTGGTATATATTCAGTTTGCCCTTTACTGTTCTATAATCATATTTGCTTCTACATGCTGAAGGAACGCTGACTCAGGGGCAGGGAGATCACGGGCGGTCCAGAACCCCCATCCATGACCAATAAATACTGAATGAGGAACAGACTCCATAGGGAATACTGCAGCCACACCGGAAATCAGTGTGCTTTAATATAATGAGGCGTTTTCTTTACACATCAATTGTGCTAACACACAATGTAAGAACAAGGGCTTTACTAATTAACTGTTTTTGTCGCTATTATGTAGTTCAAGTTGTTCATTACTAGTCTTTCATTGCCATTAGATTCATTTGCTTCAGTGATCTCAAAATGAAGCCAATTTCACAGTTAACAGTGTGATTCATCTTTAAGGCCATTATATAATATGGAAGCATAAAAGTGATTATATAACAAATGGCTGAATGATTTAACATGCTGAATATTACAAAGATAAAACAGGATAATAAATTAAGGCACACTGAAACTAAACCTTAAGCTTAAGATGCTTTTCTTTCTTTTTTTTTCTTCATTCTTATATTTCAGTTAAATATTTTATATTTTATAATTTCATGACAAAAAGGTACATGGTCCCCCCACAAATTCTCAACCAGATTTTTTCCCATTACTTTTGATATTAGTTATCATCAGATTTTCATCACTATAATACTATTAATACTTTTTATTCAGTATTCAGAATTTAAGGAGGTAAAATGTGCTTAATCATCATAAAAATGTCTTTCTTTGTGCAAAACATAATTTCTTTGTTTTGATTATGGGGGAAAATATGACTTGACAGGTTTCATGAGATTCACCTGTTCGAAAAATTAGGATCTCTAAATCTATTGCGTTAACCCAGACAGAAGCCATCTGTTTAACACATTAGTCAGATTCAGACTCATCCTTGACATCATCATTGCCTGTGTAAGTTTTTGAATGATCTTTAAATGATGACATCCAAACTCACTCTTTTATGCACACAAATATACACATTGCTTTCCACTAGCGTTAACTAAGCCCTCCAATACTGATGTGGACTGATGACATGTTACCATTATCAGATGAGCTGGGATTAGTGACCACACAACACGCAGCATCAAGCAAAAGCCTGTGCAGGGGTAAATGAAGCAGATACTGAGGGTTTAAGTCCCCCCAGGCCTGTTAAGCTGTCCCATGTCTCATTGCCATTAGGCTGGGAATCAAATGTACACGAGTGTGTGTGCAGCAGGGTCATAAGGTCAGGTCAACAGCCATGACCCCTCACTCTCAAAGAAGAGAGGAAATGGACTCTCATTGTATGGACAGATGCTAATGTCCTGCTGGACCAACTCAGGAACTGAAGAAAAAGTAATATACATTCCTTATTAAAAGAATGTTTAACATGTTTACAAACACAATTTAGTGACAGCTGTGACGTGAAACAGCTACTGTGTATATCACTGCCAACTATTAACCTTAGTTTACATGTCAACAATAGATCTACTAGTGAAGGAAGACACCAACCAGTTTGATTCAGAAAGTTACTGCTTAAAATAAGCTACCCCGTAGTTTACAGTGGACTAAGATTGTCCTTTTTACTGAATATGTTAATATTAAATATATAAAGATTGAATCTATATTCTGAATGGAAGTAGCATATGTCTAATTTTCTTCAGGACAATGACAACAACGGGGGAAAAAATTGAGAATGATGGAAAATTTACAATCCATTCCATCAAAATGACAGATAATAATTATATGTAGCATAACATCATACCTTTTTGATATATATTGTACATACGAAGGTCATTGGCTTAATAATGTGGGATAGGTGCCAAAAAGGATCCCAAGCATGCCAAAATGAACAAGTCATCAAAGTCAAAGTCAACACAAAACTTTGTTTTCTAGTGAACAAAGAACTGTTTGATAGGGTGCACTAAAACAAATTGCATTAAGTGTTAGTATTATATCTAAATATAATAAACACTAAATGTATTACTTACATAATAAAGATCAATGCAATACAACTATGAACACAGACAAATACAAACATCTGACAAATACTAACATCTAACCTTCTTGACTAAGTACTTAAAACGTGAAATAAGGGTACATTCTAAATCCTTCTTACAAGAAGTTGAATGAATTATTTACTGCTCAAATGGTGAATAAGAGATCTGATCTGGAATAAAATCTGATCAGTAAGGTGAAGCAGCATCGGTTTGGCAGGTGATGGGTTACTGCTGCATTAGGAGATGAGACGTTTTTCATGCCAAACACGTCAAGGCAAGAGTTTTATTAACAAACACGGAACAAGGTCTCGGGCACCAATTCAATAATGTTGCCTTTCTCTACTGACGCACAAACACTGAGAGCTTTTAAAGAAATAGAGAGGCCTTTTCTCCTGCACTGTCACAGAGCAGTGAGACTGGAGTCAGACACACACAGTGTCACGTCTGACTGTGTGTTCATGCCCTCACCTCCAAAAGCCCGCCCGACTGGTGCCACTGCTGCAGGATCATCCATCTCACACACACACACACAGCGATTGAGGGCCCAGTTAAGTGCGTAATGGTGAGACAGGAATTTTAATTCAATGTGAAATCATGTTCCTGGTCTTATTGATTCATTAGTGCACATTATTCCAAAGAAAAACTAGTTTCTGCCTTAAATATTTCAGCAAAATGTAAAACTAATGACTTCAAATCAAGTTCTGCCCTACATTGTTTCTCACTGAATATCCTGTTGCACTTGGGCAAATACTGCATTACAGAAGTAAAATGGGTTGCTAATGGTGTTTCATGCTAAGTACTGAAAACATTTTTATTCTTGATCATTACCTTTGACTTGTTTTCCTGTAAAAATATCTAAACTTTAAAATGACATAAATTTACATGAGAAACAAAACTGCAAAAGATATTAAAACGTATATGTATCTTGAATATCTTGTGTTAAAATATTTTACCAAAGAGTATTTTGTTTTGTTATTTTGGTGGATTTTTTAAAAATTTGTTTTAAACATAAAACTCCCTTAATTTAAATATATTTCAGTATTATTTATTTATTATTTATTCAGAATTTCTTATTTTCTAACGGTAATTTTTTGCAGTAAAGGTTGATCTAGCACCACTTTACTGAATGACTTCCCAATCAGAGAGGGGCCATAATAAAACAAATCATTTCATTTCACAAAACGCTGTATTACTAATGAATCAGAATACCCACACATTGACAGAAAAAAACAAAAAACATACTTCCACGTTGCAACATAAGGTGAATATGACCAACAGTATTGGCTTTCATCATCTGAATAGAAATCAAATTTATTTCATTCATGTTTCTATTCATTAGTCCAAGGCCAAAATAGATATAAAACAATGAAACAAATGGCTGCAATCTTTCTTGAAGCCTTTCACAGTCACACTGCTGATGCATTAGTCAGCTTATCATAGTAATGATGTTTCTATGAAAGCCAAACTCTCCTGATCTTGCTGCAGTGCAGTGTGCAGCACTCAGCATGCTGTAATTATTCATGCGGTCTGGAGATGCAGTGTGTTCTCTTCTTCAGAGCTTTTCCCAAATGACTTTCATTTGGAAGAGTGTGGCGTGACAGAGACCACTATAGACAAAGAGCTTGTCTGCACTGGATGCACTACAGTGGAGATACAGACCACTGCAGTAACACCTCCAGAACATCAGACAGCTTCCTGTCCACGCCTAGTATTGCAACACTCTCTACAGCAGGGGTGGGGAATGTTGATCCTGGAGGGCCATTGTCCTGCAGAGTTTAGCTCCAACCCTAATTAAACACACCTGAAACTAATCAAGGTCTTCAGGATTATTAAAGTTACAGGCAGGTGAGTGTTTTTTTCAGGGTTGGAGCTAAACTCTGCAGGACAATGGCCCTCCAGGATCAACATTCCCCACCCCTGCTCTACAGGGCAGCCTGACTCACATCAAGTCAAACATACTATTGCTATTGCTAGGGTTAGGGATTTAACCACCCAGAATACAGCAAATCAACTCCCTAGGTTATCCCTAGGTAGCCTTGACAAGCACCCACAACACCCCGGCCAAGTGCCAGTGGTGAAACACTCACCAAAATGAACTTCACTCTGATCTGGTTTGGCCTTCTTCATATACTGTATTTCTCTCATCTCTTGTTATCCTCATATATTTTGTCTATCACTAATCGGCAGTCCTCCACAGACCTGTCTAGACACTGTAATTAAAAACCTGACCTGTTCAGATGACCACTTACAAAAACATTCAGACATATGCAGAGAATGACATGAATGATACTGGATCCAAATACCACACGCATGACATCTTTTCTTGTCTTTGCAGAATGTTTTATTCTGCAGTACAGCTGTACTTTACTGATCCAGACCACACGACAGCAGAAACATCTACGCATGAGCTCATATATAGCCACCGGAGCTCTGCTGAGACAAAACACACATGCAACTGGCCCTAAAATGTCACTCATAATTGTTTTACATGGGGCCATGATGTCATTTCAGCATTTATCGGTGCTAGTGTGTGATTTTATTGCGGTCCAACAACGGAAATGTCAGTATTTTTCCTCCCACCCACCAGTAGAAAGTTCCCGGACAAATGACCAACTGTTTTTTTGGCATCCACCAGCATTGTGTGGAAATGTAATTCCTGTCTGAACTTTCTTTTGAGTTTATGTGGACAAAGGATGCTTGCTTCAGAGAAACAGTTTAAAACCTGGTATGAAGAAGCGTTTTGGTTGATCAGAACACAAGTGGAAGACCCAGTAGTTAAAAATGCATTCGACCGGATTGCTTTCGTACTCTAGACCAGGGGTTTTCAACCTTTTTGGACACGCGCCCCCCTACATTTATCCAATTTCACTAATGCCCCCTCTAGTGGATAACCAAAGATTTGCTAGTAAAATCTCACTTTTACAGCTGTTTCACTCAAGAATTTCACTTTCACTTTTGAACTAACAGGTGCTTGCGCCCCCCTTAACAAATGCTGGTTGAAAACCCCTGGTCTAGACGCTTGTGGTCGAATGCGTTTGAACAGCCACAAAAGACCACCTTCTTTAGACTTCACCTACTGACCTATTGCTAAAACATTATGGGAAGTGCAGTAGCCAGACGTGATTTAAGCTTTGTTGGGCTGAAGGCCCAAGTTTGGTTTGAAGACGAAAAACGTACCAATCACAATGTTCTCTCACTATTCCTGATAGTGATTTCTAAGCGTTCGGCGGTGGTCTTGCGGCTGTCAGAGCAAAAATGCTGCTCTCCGTATGTTTTTCTGTTGTCTCTGGGCACATTCGTATGTTAATATTTTGTCTATTAAATTGAAAGATCTGAAAAAACCCATACATTTACCTCAAAGAAATCAGGACAGAAGTGGTTGAAAGTGGACAAAGAGACAGATTAAAACACCAGGTGTAAACAGTAATAGGTCTCCCTCGTCTACTTGTGATCCGATTGACCAAAAGGTGCAAACAGGCCTTAAGTGTTGAAATGAACTATGACCATGAATGTACATATGAACTGTTAACTACCGTTACATCCTACAGTGAACAGAGACATATTTGTGAAGTGAATATTGGAAGACAGCTCTATTTTAAAACGTGGTTGTCTCTTGTGAATAGTAAAATCCAGTGTACGGAATGGGACTAAACACCCATAAACAACCATATTTAGCTTTGTATATCTTAGTAACAAGAAACAAAAGCACAAAAATTGCCCTTAATGTCCAAGTCTATTCTAGATACTTTGTCAATATCCATCAGCTCTGTGGATGGAACTTTAATTGTGATAAAAAGGTATTACTTGAAAAGCATGCTGAAAGACATGTGATCAACTGGAATATAATACCAGATGTGCCATCGGTGCAATGGAGAAAGACTGTTTCCTTGAAATAGGTCAAATGAGAAGCTTTGATGAATTTGGTGGAAGTCTATGAGGAAGAGTCTAATGGTGGCCGGCGGTCTCACGTTACCAGAGAGGGCCGCTTACATGGAGAACCTGAGGGGAAACTACTCAGACAAAATCCCACAAATCAATAAAGTGTAAATGCAGATCCATTCGTTCAGAGATTCTGCCTTTGAAAAGGGGATGGATCTGGGTTTTGTCTGGTTCCTGGAATGACTGTAAGCTCTGCAAGTGCTTCTGCTCTGTGGACAAAGCTTAGCATGTCTCTAACTCACCAAAGTTTCCCACAGACAATTACTGACCATTCAATACTGACACCAATCAATTCTTCTCAGCTGAAATCACGTTCTGGGGGATGTTTGTGGATGGATATCAGAAACGGGGCTGCATGCATCTGCATTTTATTTTGCATTTTACAGAGAAACAGCACAGCTCCTGCTCCTGGTCTCTGCTGTATACAACAGCAGTGGCAGACGTATGACATCATAATGAGCGCAGCATGTTAAACTACATAAAATTAGTTTAACATCCTAAAATCATGCGCTTCAATGAGCGATCCTTCATGAAAGCATTCTACTAAGGGTTTTGCCACAGCAGTAATCTGTGCTCTTTCAGATAACTTTATTCTTTACTAGTTTTGTAAGGCATCAATATCAGGACGTTTAAAGTAATTAACATTAACAGACTGGCTGGTCATTGCTGTTCTAATGCCTGAGGGAAGACACAGGAGACCTCATTCTTTTCTCTTTTGGCAATCATTCAAATGCACTGCTCACTAATTGAAAAAAGGCATTAACAATGACATAGCAGAAAACTGATCATTTTTGCAATGTTGCGACTGGGCAGGAGGAACCCCATTTAGCTTTCAGGAGATATTTATGACTCACTGTTTTTTAGACTCACAAACAGTACAATAGATGATCAATATCAAAATTGGGGCTGTATTATATTTGTGGATATAAATAAGCAGACAGCATGAGTTTAAGTAGATTTTTATATCTTTTTCTGTGGAAACTGTGAGTGGTGTTTGCCCAAAATGGCGTAAGTACGTGAATTAGGATGCACTAATATTCTGGTCTTCAGATATGGCTCGGAATAGAAAGACAGAGCTTCTAAATCAAATAAAGTTGCTTGGAATCAATGTATTTGAATTTTAAACAAGCTTAACCTACAGAAACGGACTCTCTTGTGTTGCACAGAGGGGATGAGATGCGCTTTGTGAAATTCTGAAGCTTTACAAAATTTTACAGGGTGATTTGCTGTTCAACATGACCATATAATCCAATTATATTATTTATTATTTGTAATTATATGAATGTGGGCTTTAAAATGAATGAATAATTGACATTAGAGTGAAAACAAACAAAAAAAATTTACATTAATTTACAAGAACTGTCCAAATGAAGCAAACCACCACAATAAATCAGGCTTTCCAAAGCTGCAGTACATGAGGTCTGTTTAAGACGAGCTGATTCATTGAATCAGACTTTACAATATTACATAAGAAAGAAAAAATGAGCCATTTAGGACAGAGAATCAAGAGAATGAATCGAACTTTCCAAAGTTACATGAGAAGGAAAGACGAACCGATTCACTAGAATGAATCACATGTACCAGTGCTACATACAAGAGAGAGCCGACAGTGTGGTTGTTTACCTACACTTGCTCGGCAGTAAAGTATTACAAATGTGACATCAAAAACAGCATTTGTTAAGCTACACCACTAATCGTTCCTCACACTGCATTAATAGAAATTGTGGTTGTGACTCATGAGCTAAGTGAAAAATGACATGTATTTGTAAAAATGCACTTTACAAATTATATATACACAACAGATGTGGTGATTTTGCAGTTTCGCCTCATTTTCACACCATTAGTATATTCTGGCTTCACTCTGGGTGGGTCAGGGCCATTTGCACTTTATTGATTTTAATGCTAGTGAAAAGGATGCATTCTTACTTTTGGTGATGATTAGGCTTGCTGTAGTATTTGTTTTTCCAAGGTTGTTGACTGCCTCACAGGTGTATAAACCAGCATCTGCTTCTGTGGACTTCCTGATCAATAGCTCGGATATTTTCCCCCTGTGGAAAGTTACATAATGCTGGTTGTTTATATTGCAATTCAAGATAAACATTAGCAACATATGAGGCATGAGGCCAATATCTGAGTAACGCTTCTCAAAACTGCAACACCGTCTTGCATGGTTAAGAATTTAATTAGGAAGGTGAATCTCAGCTCAGGCCTTTTTGGATTGTACTAGGTTAAACTTTGACAAATACCTGCCCACACACTACACACAGGGCAGATGTCTGTTCCTGTAAATTTCTGACTCAATATTCTCTGAAGCAAAATCTTCATTCAGCTAGAACAAAATAATGATACATTTAAGTAGCAGGAACTTACTGTTTCTTTTTTTTAATCTTTACGCTTTTGGGTTTGCTTTTGCCTGTGAGTTCTTTCCCGTTCTTGTACCACTTGATGCTGGGTGCTGGGTTTCCCGCCACAATCTCACACTTGAGTACAGTCTTTTTCCCATCCTCCACTGTCACGCTCCGCAGATTCTTTAACTTGGGTTCCGCTGAAACAAAGACACAAAACAGAAAACAGAAATTACCCACTGAATATCAAGGGGTGAAACTTGCAATATTTCACCATATGCAACCTATTCTACTGTAAATATATTTTAATGTAGGGGGGAAACAGTTCTTAGTTGCCATAAAAAAAAATGTCAAAAAATCTAGGTTTAATTTTTTTGAGCAAAATATTAAAATGTTCTCCCATTACTGTCCCTCTCAACAGTGTTGCCAGATTGGGCGGTTTTGAATTTGATTGTGCGGGTCAAAATTGGTTTGGGGGGGGGGGGGGGGTGTGAAGAAAATTTGGGTTGGTTTGGGATCAGCTCCTTCGTTTGCATCTCGCTTTTAAATCGCTAATTCGCTAATAAAGTAAAATGCACACGACCACACAGGCATTCATAACAGTGCGGAGCAGAGTGAGCTTAAATGAACTGAAAATTTTTTATTGTTTTCTAACTGAACTGAACGATTTGATTTACTATATAAAAATAAAAATGACAGTGTGTGTGTGTCAACACTGACTATCGCAGCAAGCCTAGTGATCGCAATGCCAAAGTGGCAAAGTAAGTTGTAGCTACAGTAAAGAATGGGAGAGTGACCAAACTCTCAACACGTGGATTACATCTGTGGTGGGAGACGACTCGAAGACTCTTTGTAAATATAACTGTAACTCTGAGAGCACAGTTGAATGACTTAATCAAAACTGAATATGGGACTTCTCCTATCCATGGTAATGCTCACACTGGCCTGACATTGTTTTATCATGTTTGCTAATTTTCTTTTACTTTATTTTCCATGTTTTGATCAATTTTCATGTGGTTTTGTTCTCCTGGCAGGAAAATTGATCAATTTTTATATTTAAATTTTGTCATCATTTGGTAGTTTTAAGGAGATAAATGGTGCTTATCAACATTGGTTGTCATGCCAATAGAATTCTATTGCATTCTTTCGGCAGTAAATGTTTTGGGTGGGTTGTGGACTGCCTTCAAAACCAACAGCAAATATTTAGCAACAACAACGACAACAAAAGAAAGCATAATTGTCCCCTCATCAGGGATGATTTACGATGTCATGTGAACTAACATGAACAATGAATAACAGAATTTTTATTAACTAACATTAACAAAGATTAATAAATACTGTATCAAATGTTTTGTTCATTGTTCATGTTAGTTAATACATTAACTAATGTTAACAAATGAGACCTTATGTGACTTTAAGTGTTATCAAAGTACTGTAGAATAAAAAAATAAAAAAAATATATATATATATAATTATTAAGCATGGTATAACGAGCAGCCATCAATGGTCTTGTAATTACAACTTTGCCACAATTACAAGAACTTTTTATAAGGGCAAGTACAAAGTAGAACAAGAGCTTTAAAGTCTGGATCTTCATTAATTGGACCAAGCTAGATTGATAGACCTGGCTTTCTGATATCCAAAAAGATTACATAAATCATTAAGAACCTATATCTAGGGAAATAGGCATTTCAGAAACATAAAAGGAATTGTTAATTATTAATTAATTGCAGTAATCAACTTTACATGTGTGGGTTATAAGTAAGCTACAACAAGAAAACATTCTGAAAAAAATAAATCAATAAAATCAATTTTTAAAATAAATGCTTTCTCACAAGGAAGAATGGGACTCTACTAAAAGGCTTCACAATGTTACAAGGCTGGTTTTCTTGAGCATAGTTGGTTCCAAATACAAAAACTCTCTTAAATTAGGATTTTTTTTTTTCTTGAATTCATATCCAATATATCCAATAGCATTTAGGAATATTTTACAATATATAATGAATGCAGATTTAAACTAAAGGTTGAACTGTGTTCTCAAAAAGTATTTTTCATAAATGTCTGGTTAGGGCAAGTTGTCACTTGTGTTTTATACAGTACTAGTATGTTGTAAATTTATACAATTAATTGCAATATTTATAATCAACAAATTGTAAAAACAATGGTTTGGTTTCTTCGTATGTAACTTTATCATTTTGTTTAAATTCTGCTGAAATTTGTGGCAAGTTCCTTTGTGACACACAGCAAAATATGTTGTGATGTCATGTAAAACAAATATGTGAAAGCTCGCCCTGGGCATGACCTAAAATAAAATCATGCGTATGTCATGACATCTTTGAAGAAAGAAAGGGAAAACAACATGCCTTAGCTTGAAGTGGAAACATCACAACACGACAAAACTAAATAATGCTCTGTATGTTTAAATGGTAGGGCTTGTTTGTAGTCACTATAATTGGTCACACTTTAGAACAGTGAACACATTCATTGTTAACTAGGAGTTTTCCCTCAATAAACTCCTAATTACTGCTTACTGACAGTAAGGATGATACTGTAGTTGTTGTAGTGGTTATGTTTAGGTTTGAGGTAGGATTAAGGGGTGTAGAATATGGTCATGTAGAATAAGGCATTAATATGTGCTTTAGAAGTACTAATAAACAGCCAATATGCTAATAAGCAACTAGTTAATAGTAAATAGTTTTCCAAATCTAAAGTGGTACGCTATAATTGAATTTATATAAACAACAGGCATCTATGGTATGACCCCATACACACCATATACTACATAAACCTGTGAGTGTAAGCCTTGGGAAAACATCTTCCTATTACTGCACACAGTTTCTGACTGATGAAGGATGTCCTGATACTCAAGATCAGTGAAGTTATATGTCCGCACCAGCAGGTGGTGGTACTGCAGTAATTACTTAAGATGAACAGACCACATTTCATTTATTTAGAAAATCCTTTTTTGTTGTCCTCCGACTTTAGCGTATTCCAGCAAAAACCACAAGGAGAGATTTTCTGTGAAATTCAACCTCGAATGTTGCTGTGATCATTATAGTGAGAATTGTTTGGGAATGGTTAAAATAACTAATAAAGAGATTCTGATTTATTCTGGAAATGTATTCTTTAGTTATGGGCTGGTAAATCTAACAGAAGCACATTGATTTCTACTGAACCCGAAGGTGTTTGTTTGCCAGCCTAAACCAGTCACAGCTGCTCAATTATCAGAAACATTAAACTCCAAATCAGTCCAAACTCCCCTATTCCCAGTTCAAAATGATAAAGCATGCAGCTCAAAAATCTTGCTCATCTGCAGGAGGCTATTGCCTTATCTTACAACACTTCCTGTTGACAAGGTGCTTTTAATAACAAGAATCTTTTGCATAGCACAGTGATGACAGCAATACAGACGGACCTGCTTCATTTTGGTACAAACCTCTACTGGGACACCTATTGGGTTTCCTTACATAGAGATGTCAGCAGAGACATCCACCGACACAATCCACTTAGTGAGTCATGTATGTGTAACATATTTGAACCTGATAAAATCATGGACAGATAACAGTGAATAACATTATTTCTGTTTCCTCGCGATCTCAGGGTCCAGGCTGCTGCCCGTCCAGCTGTTTCTTTATGTCATGGACGTGTTCCCTTTGGGGAAACTCCTACACTGTTTTTTAGGCCACAAAATTGAGTCGGATCAGGGTCCACATTCCAGTAGACAGAGTGAAGAATTCCATGATCTAATATGAGCTTCAGACAGACTGATCAGCCAGTCATCTGATTTCCCCTGCTTATATCAGAGATCCATTAGTGAAAACAACTTGATACTGCCTTTAACTGGATGATTATTATATGTGTTTTGGTGATTTTTCATGGATGTATAAAGCAAATTCTCCTCAGATTTACACAGATGAGCATTAACCATAGACTAGTAACTACAACGAAAAAGCCCCACAATACTTTTGTCTTAATCTTTTTTTTATCTTTTCAAATGACGTTTTCATGTTAAAAGTATGCATCTGCTATCTTTCTTTACAATAGATAAAAGTTGCTTTGATACTTCATATCTAATGGAGAGATATTCAGACATTTTTAAGGATGAATCAAGAGTTCAGATACTTCAAACACAATAATTCCTCACGTTTATACGCATGCACGCTTGCGCCGTGCTGAAACTCAACGAACAGGACTCATTTCATATGGCTGAAATTCTTCTAAAGCTGGCATGAGCGTGTTTCAACATGAGTGCGTAACTGAATCAGTGCTAAAAGAAATCTGAATGAGTTCTTTACCAAGAGATAATTCATAGAATCTACTCACTTAAGACATTCTGCCATACGTCACACCTGTCATAAAATAAATTAAAAATTAACATTAAAAAGTAGGCTATGAATGGAAGGTTCACTAACTTTCAACTAATAATAATCAATAACCAAGAGTGCGGGGCCCAAAAAATCTAAGACCACATTGAAAATCAGAGATTCAAATCTAATTTAATAAACAGGAAATAAACAGTGAACTTAAGATTAAAAAAACATGAGATCAAATTCATTCTGAATTTGGCTGCCATTGAAGCTCATTGGATCATCAGGTATAGCTCATGAAGCTTCAGTACTGCTTTACATTAAAGTAAAGTAGATGCACCAAACACTGATAACTTCTAAAATGTTAAAATCTTAAATTGTAATGCTAATAAATGTCATTTGTAAATGTAAAATTTCACTGTAAAAAAAAAAAAAATCCCCCCCTAATTCAACATAACAGCTTAAGTTCAGTTGCTGCCTTAAATGTATAAATCAAAAAGTATAATCAAAATGGGCTAATTTTAACTCTTTAAAAACCTTGCCTAGTTGAATTGTTTCTAAACAATAAAAGTCAAATTGGTTAAATTACTTTGATGAGTTAAAGTAATAGAAAAACGTGACTTACTGATCATTTCATTTTTTGCAGCATTTAAAGGATCTGAACTCCAGAAGCATCTGTAAGTTAAGCAGCCGGTGTGATAAACGGGAAAACCTCTCCATTAAGTCACCAGACCGGTGGGTCATGTTAATGGTTACAAACATTTCTGCCCTTTCTTGCTTGACAGAGTCACAAGCAATCAAATGACATACTGGATTGCAACAATTGTAACCTGAAAGCACAGCTCATGAGTAAAGAGAGCTGCGCTCAGAAACTATTGAAATCTAGTCAATAGTCAAGATGTCAATCCATTCACACCACCTGAAAACTCCACACATTTCCCACACCTCAACAGAGCAGCAGTTTACCTTGCGGGGAGTTGTCGGACTTGTTTGATCTCTCAGAGTCCTTATCCTTTTTCTTTTCACCACTTTTTCTTTCTTTACTTGCTTTTTTCTCAGACATGATGGCCTTTAGATCTGTGTTTTCTCCGCTCCGTTCAGCTGTCAGTCAGTCAAAGTTGTGCGCGTGGTGTGAGCGTGGACTCCCTCCAGCCAACTGTAGGACAGAAACTCTGCCCTGTCTGCATGTGTGTTTTACTGAGGCAGAGAGGCGGGATCAACTCTCAGATTTCCGCGTGGCCTATGTTACAGCAGAGTGTGCTGTATGAATCAGTGTGCACTTCTTTATTTATAAATTAGTAACGGACGCTGTGTTGGTGTATTTAAGCCACTTTGAAGACTTCCTAATATTTGAAGACATGAATCAAATTCAGCTCTAATGATCTCCTGATTGATGTGTATAAACAGTTTGTCACATGGGTGCTGTCATATACTGTACTCATAAACCGTGATTGAACTAAGTACTGTGAAATGTGTCATAATAACTAAATACTCAACAGTAATTGGAGAAGACAATCAATGGAGAAGTACTATACACACATAATTCTCTCACACATTCTCTTTGGATGTGACGACACATCGCTGACATAAGCATGGCACGCTTGACAAGACCAGACATGCTTGATTTCAGTTCCTGCTGTTGTCACGGTTTGATGTGGGTCTGTGGTCCTGTTTGACATGACGTGTGGGACAAATGTCAGGATACACCAACCAAGAAGATCATGCCAATACTCCTGCCATCCACACCAAAACTGGAGCTTTATACTGGTGATACGTTCAAAAGAAATATGTTGAAAAACAGCAGATCTGACTACAAATATAATATAATATATAAATATTATAAATAATTATAATTTATAAATATATAATATAAATGTCTAAAAAAAATCTTTAAAAATAAGACAAATGACTTGCTGGTATCCTAAGCAAATCCTAAATATAAAATTCTATGGTTTTAAAATAAAAATATGACTACTGATTGAACTCCAGTTACTGACACATGAGGGAGTGAATAACAATTCAGGAAATATGCTTATGAAAGTGGTAAAATTATATGTTGGTTAACTGAGTGCACCTAAAATTAAAAAAATAAATAAAATAAAATAAACAAACAAACAAAAAAACAACTGTTTTCATACAGGATAACAGACCTCGTCTGCTAGCCAATATAATGTCATTCATTATCCTTAGGGATGCACCAATATTAAAATTCTGGCTGATAATTATTTTCATATTATGGTTAAATGGCAGATTTAAAAATTCTTTTATTTTATTAAATTAATAATTAAACACTGATAAATGCAAAATAAAGCTACACGTGTATGGTTTATACAACTACAAGTGAATTTAGCCATTACAGTATGTACAGTATGGAAATGGATATTCATTTGGAGATTTGCTAAAGATTACATTTAACAGTGTTATTAAATTTTTATTTTTAATATATATATATATATATATATATATATATATATATATATATCCAATACACACGGTGTATCTGTAATATCCGCCTATAATCGATGCCTATTCATAAACAAGTATTTATATATATATATATATATATATATATATATATATATATATATATATTTTTTTTTTTTTTTTTTTTTTTTTTTTCTTTTTTTAAATAAAGTATATTTATTTATGTTAGTCATGCAGTCCTTTTTAAAATGTTAGCAGAATTAAATGTTTGAATGTTAATGTTTAAATTAGTGCTTATTGACATAAACGTATGTTGAGTGTCTTTGCTGATTCATATTGGTATGTAGGAATGCCTTAGCCTTTTTTATGCTTATAAATAAATATTTGTTTTTTATCACTGACTGAAAGTGAAAACATGCCGGAAATATATATATAAATATATTAAAGATACATTCTCTAAAACAAGTAATAGCACTGGCACTTTAGCTTATCAGTTGAATTTCTCCTGTGTTATGGATATTTTAGTATATATTTCTTGTTTTAAAGACAGTTTGGCTCGGTTGATTGAAATCAGATCTGAGATCAGTTTGAGGCATAAAAGGCGATAAGAATGTTTAATCTACAGTGGTAACTTCAAACACACTACCCTCACAAATCCAGTCCTGAGCCATTTCCTTCAGCACAAGCACTGGCACGTCATGTCAAACAGGTAACACTTCAAAGTTAGTCCTTGGTTCTGTTTAATTCGAACCTTTCAGTTTCACCCAGTGGGTGTTGAATGAAACTCAACCCTTCAGGTAGAAGGGTTGCAACAGTCATCCTGAGAGTCTCCTTGAGGTGGGTGGGGTCGGGTGGATCGAGGAAATCCAGGACTCCTTCTTCCTTTACAAAGGCTGATGCGTCACAGATACAGTTACAGTTAAGGATACGATTAAGTGATTTTGGAGTGAGAAGAATGTGTGGGCTTCAATAGACTGGAGCAAGCCACTGCAGACCTGCGATCCAGTGCATGCGGAGCATGTGTGAACACAGTGAGTGCTCATCCAACGGATCAGTCCCAGCGAATAGAGATAGACTCCACTTATGGAGTCAAACAGGACGTCAGTGACAGGAAGGAATCTCAAATAGCTATTAATTGGAAACTAGCGCATTCCATTGTACCACATTAAACCATTTTGATATTCTTTGTGCAAAAAACAATATTTTTTCTGTTTACAAAAAAAACTATGAATTTTCCCATAACAGAGTTGAACTATTGATGAGGTCAATATAAGTGGAAAGATAATGGAATATCTGCAGAATACTGACTAAAAGAAAAGCATATTGTTTGAACCACAAAAAACAAAAAAAAACCTTGATGTATTATTTTTCAAGGATGAAAAAACAGCATAACAGAGTTGAACTATTGAGACTGATGAGGCCAATATAAGTTTAACCCTCTGGTGCTCTTTGGTCGTTTTTGACTGAAAAAGAATTTTTTACTTCATGGGAATGGTATGAAACTTGGTAAAGGTTTTGGCACGGACATGGACATGATTCAAAAAGGTTAAATGGTTCTGAAAAAAATAGTCACACTTGTACTCCTCACGGTCAAAACTGACTGCAATGGAAATAAATGGAAAACAAATCTACTGGAAAATTTTGGTACAGCGCCCAAACAAAATCTTACTGAAAGCTCATTTTTTGAGATTTCAACCTCAAATTTGGAACACAACTTGTTTAGATTTATGGCTTGGATTTTGGAAAATATGTATTTCATATAAAAAACGAAAATAGTATTTTTGTGCATTTTTCATAATAAACGTAAAATAAACTTTTTTAAAGTTCACTTTTTAAACTTTATTTTTTTCACAATAATCTGCCCAAAGACCAAACCCCAAAGCATTCAAGATTTATGACAGTTTAAGTTGTATATTTTATTTTCAGGTCAATGTTGAAAACATGAATAAATGGATTATAACTATTGCATAAATATAATTTAGTACCATAAAATCCCCTAAAATACAAAATATTAAAAAAAAAAAAATTATCAAACTAAAATATAGTACATTCATTTTATTGAAAAAAAGAAAGAAAAAAAAAGCGCCACGCGAGCAGCACCAGAGGGTTAAGGATTATGAAATATCTACAGAATTCAGACTAAAAGAGAAGCATAACTGTTTGAAAAACATCTTGATGTGTTATTTTTTTCAAGGGTGAAAACAACATAACAGGGTTGAACAAAAAGTGCAGATTTCTCCAAAAACTTTTCGGGAAAAAAAGAAAAAGAAAAAAATGCATAATGCAAGTATGATATTTAATTTCTAAAAAAAAAGTGAAATATTGGTAGAAATCAATGCGACTCATTAAAATGCAATGTGAGTATACATAATGTAAGTTCAGCTTCCTGATAACTATTTCACTTGTAAGTCAGATGGGCATTTGGGAATCTTACCATAGTAATTGCTGTTTATCATACATATGTTACGGGCACTATTACTCAGAAACATGGTGAAAATCACAACATTTGGATATGGGGTCCCTTCCCGTTTGCAAAAAGCTTAAAAATATGATTCATGTTACAAAACAGTGTTGTAAATACACGCTTGCGTTGCTCTATGTTGTCATGTCCTTTAAACAATAATTGACAAAGATACGTAATTGGTGACTTTTATTCACCTACGCCATGTCTTTTTGAACAAACAATTTATAGTAGTGGGTTCAAGGCCCTTAGGCAACCTCAACTTTCCAGAGAACCTTTCTGAGAAATCGCAGACTTTCCGTGAGTACAATCTGTATAAACATGACGCCTACATGTAAAGCATATGACCCAACAACCCCTCCTCAACACAAAACAAGCTATTGACCATCCCTCCACACTCTGAGATCCATTAGATCCGTTAATACAGCACCCATAAAAATCATTTTTGTAATCATCACAACTCTCACTTTTTTTTCCTGCTGTTGAGGTGTCATTCTGCCGTCTTGTAGAGGAATATGAATAATGACTGTACAGACAGCAGGATTACGTCTTTAATCCTTAGGTCATGACGATCATATCAAAAGTGCTCATTAAAAAAAAATAGCCTGCGAGAACGAAAAGTAGAATTCAGACATTTAGGAAGGACATTCAACACAAAACAGTACAGACGTCACAAGAGAGTGTCTTTTTAAGGTCCTTTTCCTTTCTGTGAGTTTCTAGGAGGGGCAAAGTCTGAACCTACAGCCTGTTTGAACTTGAATAGATCAGAACATTATCCAAAATGTTCACTGACTGCTCTCCCCTTATTTATTTGGGCTTTGTTGTCTTGGATACACACTACCCCTTTTGGTCACATTTCTAGAGTTGTTATTTCCGCAATAACCAAACTGAAACACCTATAGACAGTCTGGTGTAGCAAAATAATTGATAAAACAGTGTTTCACATGCTTCAACAGTGGTCTAATACGCACTGCAGGAGATCTTGTCTATTGCACCTCCTATGTTTATAGTTATTTATATATTTTATATCATCATCTAGCCCTGTGAGTACTGCAAACCAATTTCACATCACTTTTCTTACAGAAAAGCACCTTTGATGAAGTAAATATTTTTTGAATTGTGCATGTGGGTGTTAAATGCAATAGAGGCAGTTTGCAGGTGTATGTTTTACATTGCCATAAAAGGTCATCAAAATCAAAAAAACATGACAAAAACTATAATTATACGAGCATAATGTAAATATTATGATTTGTGTGAAAGCTAGCGTAAAACACAAGCCCTGTGCTAGATGCGCTGACGATTCTAAGATGAAAAGGGCGAATCATGAAGACCACTCTCTCTCTGTCTCTCTTCCAGATGTCCAGCACGCTGTGTGTACTGCTCATAATGGACTGTTTTTATTCAGCATTTTTGAAAGTGAAGTTGTTTGGGTTGTTTAATAAACACAGTTGTAACTAAAGGAAGAGCGCACTCAACAAAGCCCAACCTGAGCACAACTCGCACAGGCACAAACTACACAAGCATTCTGGATGCACAGCCTGTGCCAGTGTTTTTGGTGGCTTTTTTACCTCAGTGGCAGTGTACAGCTATCATCAGTTATTGACAGTTTTTCATCATTAGCTACATCTGACCAAATTACCTCAAATCTTCATGGATCAAGAAAAAGTGCATGAAGACAAACAGATGTTTATGGAAGTGTCGCTATTATTTCATCATTCTAAAAAGTCACAATTTGAGCCTCATTACAGTGTTTATATTAAAATGAAATATAAAACATAAACAGAAGAGTCACTGAGGAGTCAGTGAGATGTTAACGCAAGCAAAAGTGAATCATCTAACTGATGTTTAAGGCAGATCACATCTTGTGTGTCATGTAATGCTAAATTCCTGCAGGCAATATATCTTATTCTATACGGTGTTAACCTGCATGAACTGCAAATGTGTTATTAATAATGTGTTATGACTTTATTGCACACTAACACAGTTTCACATAGTGATATGGAATATAAAGGGCACTTTGTATTTAATTAACTGAATAGTCATTTTGTACATAGATACAATCAAGCTGCTCTATGAGATGTGATTGTTTAAAATAGGATAGTAAAAAAAAAAAAAAAAGAAACAGTGATGACTTCTCGAAAGGGAACTGACTACGACACTCACCCTTAACGGCATCGGTTCTGAATTTATTCACACAGGCACTTGGTAATGTTACTAGGGTGAGGGTCTAATGTCAGGATCAATTTTCTGGCATTTTGGTTCCAGCTTGTATTCACACAGAAGGCTCTTCAGCAATTTGCCAGAACATTTTCAAAAAAGCCCAGTGTGAATGTAGCTTATGCAATCTATGCTGATCTGCCAGTGATTTTAAAGATGCTGCTAATCTTTAAGTACATTTGTGTCATTTGATAAGGGACTCCTTAGGATAACTTTTTTTTGTGATGTTATATGGTGTATAATCACAATATGATGCTTTCACATTCAAAGTGATAGGAGCTGCACTTGCATGACTGAAATAGCTGCCCGAGAGGACTTTGATACAGTGTATAAAGTGTATGTGCCACAGTAGACCTTCTGTTGGCTCGGACCAGACAGAATAGCCTTCATTGCCTTAGAGCATGGATGAGCCTTGGGCACCCCAAACCCCGTCGGCGGTTTGCGGTTTGTCCTTTCTCGGACCACTGTTCGTAAATTCTCACCACTGCTGACCGGGAGCAACACACAAGCCTTGCCGTTTCAGAGATATTCTGACCCAATTGCCTTGCAATCACAATTTGGCCCTTGTCAAAGTCGCTCAGATCTTTATTCCTGCCCATTTCTACTGTATCCAACATGTATTCAGACCTTAATATGTGGCATTGGTAGGAGATGTTCAATGATATTTCAGTGTATATGTCACAACACACAATGTATTGCACACTGTCGAAAGCATCTACAATGGGTACGCAAGCGTTGGAACTGGAGTGGTGGAAGAAGGTCGCCTGGTCTGATGTCAAGTCATGTTTTGGCACCAGGATGCACTGTGGAACAACGACAAGCCGGTGAAGGGTGTGTGATGCTCTGGGCGATGTTCTGCGGGGAGACCCGGTGTCCAGCCATTCATGTGGACACAAATTTGAGACATGCCACCTACTCAAACATTGTTGCAGACCAGGTATAGCCCTCCATGACAATAGTGTTCCCCGGTGGAAGTGGCCTCTTTCAGCAGGATAATGCACACATTGTTCAGGAATGGTTTGAGGAACATGATGAAGAGTTCAAGGTGTTGCCCTGGCCTCCAAATTCCCCAGAGCTCAATTCAATTGGGCATCTGTGGGATGTGCTGGATCACTCACTTTTATCAGACCCAATCAAATGGCAAAAGCCAGGCAAAATAAGTCTTTAGATCACTTTTGAAAGTGTCCATACTTGAGGATTTTATAGATAAGGGCAGTACATTCCAAAATGCAGAAGCTGCAACAGCAAAGGCAATCATAAAAGTCAAATAAATTATTGACAAATTAGCCTGACAGTTCAAACAATAAAGCAGTATTGTAGAAGGGTTCGGCTGTCATTGTTCATGTATAAGGCCGTAACAGTAAAGCCTGCTCACAAACTCCTGGGGAATATACAGATACAGGTGCTGATGGACTGACCCCTCATACCCCAATAACAGACTGTGGATGGGATGGACCTTTAGGTCTGAATGTTAACTGTAATATGACAATGACATCATCTTTGGGTACCTTGAACTTTCGAGTATATATATATATATATATATATATATATATATATATATATATATATAGACAAAACAAGTCAATCCTGTTTCATATGTTCCATGTTAAAGATTTCAAGAGTTTTTTCTGTGTTTCACGTCTTTTGGTTGATTAGTCAAAAGGAGCAGTTGATGTCAATATTATATTAAAAGGTCTGTCCCATCCAGTCTGTTATTGGGGTATGAGGGGTCACTCCATCAGCACCTGTATCTGTATATTCCCCAGGAGTCTGTGAGCAGGCTTTACTGTTACAGCCTTATACATGAACAATAACAACCAATCCCTTCTACAATACTGCTTTATTGTTTGAACTGTCAGGCTAATTTGTCAATGTTTTCTTTTATTTTTTATGATTAATTACGTTTTTTTTCTTCATATGAACAAAGGTTAAGTTGCTGACAGTGACATGAACACTTTACAATAAGGTCTCATTTGTAAACATTATTTAATGCATTAGTTTACATGAAACAGCATTCATTAATCTTTGTTAAAGGGCTAGTTCACCCAACAAGGAAATTTCTTTCAATAATAACCCTCATGTCTTTCCAAACCCATAAGACCTTTGTTCATCTTCGGAACACAAATTAAAATATTTTTGATGAAATCCGAGAGTTTTTTTATAATGAGTCAGCGTTCTGACGTACACGGAAGCCTGCACCATCTATACAATGTAAACTGCATAGGAGACTGACAGGGGAGAGACAAAATTGTTGAATAAAGTCATTATTTTTGTTTTATTATTGCGCACAAAAAGAATTCTCATTGCTTCATAACATTAAGGTTAAACCACTGTAGCCACGTTAACTATTTTAACAATGTCTTTACTACTTTTCTGGACCTTGAATGTGGTTCTTGAATTTTGTTGCTTTCTTTGAGGGATAAAAAAACCTCTTGAATTTCATAAAAAATATCTTAATTTGTGTTCCAAAGATGGAACGACATGAGGGTGAGTAATTAATGACAGAAATTAAATATTTGGGTGAACTAACCCAAATAATGTTTGTTCAAGGTTAGTTCACAGTGCATTAATGTTTTACTTTTAATAACTTGAATTTTTTTACTTTTACTTTTGTTTGTGTTTTTGTGTTTTACTTTAACTTTAAAGTTTGTTATAGTCCAGATGACTGTGATTATGGTTTTGTATTACTATTGCTGCTGTATTATAACAAGCAAATATATTATTATTTATTAGATAACAGAAATAGATCTTGATCTTAAAGCAATGGACAAAGTTATTCTTACTGAATATAGTAAAGGTAGGAATGATATTTTTACAGTGGTGGTACTTTAAAAGGAACATCTTCGCACCCTCATTGAAGGTAATATATCTCGGAGCGTCACATAAAGTGATCCGAGTACAATTCGCTTTCACACTTAATGGGTCAGCCATAGTTTTGCTGCCTGTGTCCATAATTTTCTCTAACCTGCCACTCATCTCACTGGTTGAATGAGTAAGTTTACAGTCATTTAATGCAATAATAATTAATTATTGAGAAATAATTCAACCTCTACATATAATAAACTAAGACAATTGTGTATCCTATATGCGTTCATTGTAAATCATAAACATCACAAACAGCGAACACTTAGGCAGATAATGTAAAGTATCTCAAGATGGAAATGCACACATCGAACAGAAAGACAGTTTTGAAAGGAGGTCTTTGAAAGCTTGACTCAGTTCCTTTTAATTTTGAGTTGATGTTACTTATATTGACCAGATTTATATCCAGTGATACATCCATCCTAAAATGAACTCCTTTACCTTCCCCACCTGTTAGATCATTTTATTTTCACTCAGATATACTGCGCATCCTCTTGAAACATGACGTGGACAAACATAAACAGCAGAAGAAGCCAAACAGATTAAAGCCCACCACCTGCACTCTCTCATCATGAGATGGTGATGTGTGTATTACTAAGCTACAGAAGAGGCGGATGGGTGACTTACAACAGGATATGACCTTCAAACAAACCCACTCACCCCTGAGAAAACATCCAGTAATCTTCAGATTAACTTCAGTGCTTCACTTACAACCCTCCCTGATGACAATATAAGATGAAAGACAACCAAACAAACCTAAAACCTGGAAATGGAGCATTTAATAAACACCCTTAAAGAAACTGCTCATTCACTCAACCCAAAATACTCCTGATATAAACCATCCTAGATTCAAATCTACTCTGATAGACATTAATTTAGCCTTTTACTCTATTCTAGTGGATGTATAACAGGAGAGGAACCAAACTGGTTCCATTATAGCAAATGATTTCATGGACTTGCGCTGATTAACAACCTCAAAGCTAAACATGCTTAACCAATAAAATGCCTGCTTGTATTTGTTAAATGCAACAGAGATTATAGTCATTTAAGTGTATAAAACCCATGTTATGTCAGGATTATTTTTCTAATTCAATAAAACAGAAAGAAACCCCCCAATTTTAACTTTTCATTCTTATTAACCCCTCATGGGGGTCCAGGACCCCTGCCTTCACAATCTCTCCCTGCCCTGGCCCTCCTCTTCCTCCTCCTCCTCAATCCAAAAAAAGCAGTTTTTATGGCCTGTGGCATCTATTTATAGAGACATTAGAAAGCATGAGTTCATTATTTTTCTTCCTGATAGGACTGAAGGGTGTTTCCATTCATGTGGGTGAAACAGCAGATTAGAGGAGATTCACTGAACACATCTCCACCAATATCATCTGTTTTAAACAGCTCTGTATGAAAGGAGGTCAAACAAACAGCTCTCTCCATGTACTCTTGTTGTGAACGTCACAGTGATATCAGTCAAGATTTGTTCTGGACATTTCCATTGCACTTCCCCTATTATTTGCTGTGTATAACAATAACAATAACAATACACTATGTGTGCTTTAAATGGCAAATTAATGACTTTCTCAATCTCTTTGTACAGGGGTCAATGACGTGACGGTCCAAAGGCCTTAATAATAATAAAAAACAAAGATATGACATTTAAAGTATGTAAGGTAGTACAACTAGATCTATTTTATTGAATCCAAAAGGTTTTAATTATATTTTGCTACATATAAAGGCATTTTAAAGATTTTGAAGTGTCAAAAGGTAATTTGGTTTAACCGTCCAAAGGCCAATACAGCCATTTCATTTGTGATTAAAATATCTTAAAATGTAATAAATGTATATATTTTTTAATCTGGCATGATTTTATAACATCATATATCAACATAGTGCAAAATGGTATTAAAAATATGTGTCGAAGTTGTTGCTTTGTTATGAGAAAGAATGTCCGGAAAAATGAATTTTACTGATGTCATTCGAAGTAACCAGTATAAAGGGACCATTTTGGATCAAGTCATGCGATCGATATCATGTGACATCATTCAGACACCTGCAAAGGACCACATGATCGTGAAGCAAAGTAACTAACTATCTTTTAACTATTTGAAAAATTCATGTTTTCACTTGCTCATTTACATGTCCCAAAACATCAGGTAATTCGGTACAACCGCTATAAAACATAAAATGTTGAAATTTAAAAAAAAAAAAAAACTTGTACTAAACATAAAATGTTTGGTTGTCCTTTTGATAGCTAGCTAGCTAGATATCAACCTGTTAACATTGTCTGAAAATATTGTCATTTGGTGTAACCAAAACCAAATGACTTTTTTGGTGACAAATTTTGTCCATCTTGTAAAAAATTATGAAAGCAGTGTTAATTGATTATAAAAACCACAATCTCATTGTTAACACTTAATAAAGCTTCAAAATTAATTAGATCTCCATTATGTTTTTTTCCACACTTTTAAAAACCTTATTAGATTTTTTGTTTGTTTGTTTTTGAAAGTTTATGTGGATATGTTTGGAGGTTCAAACATCTCTGAATGACTAAGATAAAGACTGACTGAGGCCAATTTGTATTCATCAGTAAACCCTTACTACTATGGCTTTAGATCAGAAGTCTTAGTAAGAGAAGACAGTACCCTCTGCTGGAAGCACTGAGCAACGGATCAAGATACGGATGTATATGAGCTGATGCCACTGTACATTATGCAAGAAAGGAGCACTGATCTTAAAACAGATATTTTAGTGTTGAAACTGATCTAAAATAAGTTAGTTGAGGCCCAGTACAGCATTTTTAGGCCATATGCTTAGTGTTGTTATTGAACTATTAAATATTGTTTTCTGTAATTGAAATAAATCTGAAACTAAATATAAATATTAGATGATAAACTTAAAGTTACAAATGTTGCATGGTACCTCCCTGAAATAAATTTGTTTAAGCTGAAGTACTAAAATTACTAAAACTAAACCTGAAATTAAATAAATAAATAAATAAAAACTAAATAGAATTCAAGCTAATTCAAAACAATAAATGCTATAATAATTATCAAATAGTGTTATTTATGCACTATTTGCTTCAAGCAAAAAACAAAAACAAAAAACAGCATAAATAAAACTTAGCTAGTCTTAATCATTTATAGTAATGTTAATGTTTCAGCTGTTTCAGATTCTATCTTCTTTTGGACAGAAGAAAATGCAAACCATTAACTGTAGATGTAAATCAAACAATTGTTAGTTTTCAGGGCTGTTCTTAGGCACATGGATGAAGTATTTGCCACAGGGATATTGTGCAGTATGTACTTACAGCTGCGCAGCACTCATTTAACAACAAAAACCACAAAGACTTTAGGGAATGAAGTGCCTGAGAAGTCCGATGCATCCACAGCTGCCACATGCAGAAGGAGAGAGACTTTGAGTCAATATGCACATTAACAATATTGTGTTGCATGTCAACACACAGCACTGGTCCATTAGAGCATGAGCTACCGTGATTACTCCTGCCCAGGAAATGTGCTGCCTACAGAGTTTCCAGGACCGCATTAACACGTTTCAGAGGTTTCACAGCCAAATAGTACCTTCATTTCAATGGGTTTTCAATTTGAACAGATAGAGGTCTGATCGCACTTACATGTGCACCGGTGTGTGACCGGTGTCTGAGGCATGTGGAAACAAATGCCAATAATCATTGGCAAACGGAAGTCCATGACGTCACACGCAGAGCGCCCGTGAGCATTAAAGGGCCTCTGAGTTACACATCACCAACTCTTTTGTCTGAAGGAGATGCACAGACAAGCCTGAGGTATGGCAGCAAGACTAACTACACCATGTGGATGTGCACAAGTGGATATGCACAAACATAGTGGGCATAGCATAAGCTGACTCTACGAATTACTCAGCCAGAGTCAGAAGTATGTCAACCTCATGGGCGCATCCCATGTGACTCATATGGTGGTGGTGCTACTATGCTCTACAGCAAGGGAAGTCCTGGTTGTTACACCTTCCACCGTCTTTTGCGGGACAGACCTCAGCCCTATACAACCTAAGAGCATATGTCAGGCATATCTTACCATATCGTATCTTACCTTAGCAGCTTACCGAAGGGAGCATTTCCAACTACAACCTTCAGAGACCTATAGAAGCCCCTCACCAAAGGGTGAAAAGAAAACTAATATATCGGTCACAAGAGCTTTTTTTTTTTTAGAAAATATTTAGTAAATTTTCACTTTCCTCTGCTGACTATTTTGTAAGACTGCAATTGTGCACAAGATCTTTTTCAGGTCTACACCACCCCTTTCGAAATTTCACCCATACTATCAAAATTTCACTTAGATTGAGCTCACGTGGATCAGCTGAGGTGTTTATATGAAGTCCTTTTCACTCCAATTGAGCCACCAATCTGATTATCATACTGGATTATTTGGCTGCATGTAAAAGTAGCTTGTATGAGTCAATTAACTTGAGTGACCTGACAGCATTCTCACGAGTCATCACTCAAATTATTTGCTATTTGTCTGCTCTTAAATAATATCAATTGTGAAAATCACTAAATAAAAAATAAAAAAAATCAACCATTTGTTCATGTCCAAGCTCTTTAAATTATAAGTAGCTTGTAGCTTGGCAAGCCTCAGTTAAAAGTAGTTTTCCCAACACTTATTAATCCAGTGAATGAAACCAGCCCTCTACTCTCTACTTATAAATGTTGAGCAAGCATTAGATTTGTATGTCAGGATTACAAAATTAATAGCAAAAATGTATTCATAACCATCAAAGTGTTGGGATAGTAAAATGTTTCATACTAAACAGTGCACACTAACATTAGTATGATGTTAGGAAGCTTATCTAACAGACACCTTCTGTTGGAAAGAGTAATGGCACTTCAGTGAGATCATCGTTATGCTGAGGGGCTGGAGGGATGTTCAACATTTCCTGTTGATAGTTCTTGCTTGCGATTGTAACTTGTGTCCAACCCAACCCAACCCACAATAGTGTTGTCAGGATACTGGAATTTTCAACTTCGATATGATACCATTTGCGATACCACGTGGAAAACTGCCATATATACAGCCATACAGATTTTTATTATCTAATTTTTTTTATTTAGATAATTTGGGTAATTGTGTTGCAATAGTTTGCACATATAACAAAGAGGTTTAATTTGAAACTAAATTTACAAAAAAAGAAAAAGAAAAACAAACTGTCAGTAATAAAATAAGAATAAAGAAAAAATGCAAACAACTAAACAATAGAATAAAGATACAAATAAAATAAATAAATTGGCTTTGAATTTTTCAGGTGGGTCAAACAGTAGTATTCAGGTAAGAAATATTACACAAATTAAATAAAGTAATTCAATGTAAAATAACACTGGATTGTCTTTATTGTACAAATTAAATGCAGATGAATGCTTACAATTTTACAGAAGTTATTCAGTCAAGAGCAGTGAGGGATTTTGTCTCTCTTTTGTTATTTGATTAAAATGGCATACAGCAGCAAATTAATTAGACAACTGTCACTTTAAGAGCTTATGCACAGATCCAATATACTGTTACACAACAGGTGTTTACTTTCTCAATTATTTACTATGGCTGCCCTCTACTACTTTTTCTAGTCGACTAGTAGTCACTCAAGCGATTAGTCGACTAATCACACATTATATTAATAAACCATATAAATCATAATAGCCTTTAATTGCCTATATATAATACATCGGCTAATCAGTGCTCAAACACAAGCATAAAGCTTGCAGCAGTGCACCAGCAAACATGATTATGAATGTGTCATGAAAAAACAGAAGGAGACCGAACATTTTAATAATTTATTGATAAACTAGTGTTTTGTGTATTTTTTGCTGCAAGAGATGAAGTCGACGGTAACACTTTAGTATATGGAACCATTAACTACGACTTTTCTCTCAATAAACTCCTAATTTACTGCTTATTAATAGGTAGTAAGGTAGTTGTTAAGTTTAGGTATTGAGTAGAATAAGGTCATGCAGAATAAGGCATTATTATGTGCTTAATAAGTACTAATAAATAGCCAATATTCTAGTAATATGCATGTTAATAAGCAACTAGTTAAAAGACCCTAAAATAAAGTGTTACCAAGTCGAGGATGCGGACTCATCATCTCCGCAGTAGTGGATGTGAGTATATGCACGTTTCATACGGATTTCATAATCTGAGAACATTTGTTTTAGATTTAAATCGGTTAATTTAAAAGTAGACATTTCAAGCTTTCCATGATGATTTTTATTTCTCATGTCTGTGCTGAGTTTTGAGTTCACTTAAGACAGAGATATCCGAAAGCACATCCTTTTAGTTTTCATTATTTTACAAAAGCACAATGTTTTGTTGTTATTGTGAGTTTACAGAAATAAAAGCTGCTGTGACCAGTGTTGGGGGTAATGCATTACAAGTAGTGCGAGTTACATAATCAGATTACTTTAAGTAACTAGTAGGGGTGTAACAATACATGGCACTCCAATCCAGAAGGGGGTGTACGCGGTTATACAACGCTGTTTGCTAACCGCCACAACAGGAAAAAGCACAGAAGAACAGACACCACAGAAAGACATCAATAAAATAGCTTGAGTATAATATCATGTAGCATTACATTTACCTCAGGCAAGTCATTTACTGTCCACAGCATGTTAGTTCACTAGAAAAATTAACTCTAACGGGGAGCATTTCACTAAATATATGCACTATATTAGCTTATATATTCATTATATTTACTTTACCTGTTAGTAATGTCAATTATTTAACATATGTTTTAATAAATTTGTCAAGAAAACAAGTTATGACAGTAACTGTGTAACTGATTGTATTTTAAAAATGAATTGGAGTAGAAAAATAATTGAAAAATAATTTATAATTAGATTTTGGTGTGCTGCATTTATACTGCACACTAAGGGGGCTAGAAGAAAAATTGTGCTTTTGAGCAATTTTATGATGATTTTGATTAATCGCACAGCCCAAATTGTAATGCATTACTTTTAAAAGTAACTTAACATACTACTGCAGTTTTTTTTTAATTAACATTGTTTATTGTTGCTTGTTCAACACCAACATCTCTGTGTACGCTTTCTGGCCAACTTGGATGCACTGCAGCACCTCTAATGTTACTGTCACATAATGATTAATTTGTTATGTCTTAATATTCCTCATTTTTAAGCTGCTTTGGCAAAAAGTATAGGTTGAATGCAATCTAATTTGTCACTGCCTGATAATGTCCTATCACCTGACAAATTCCTTCCATTATTTAAAAGTCTATGTAGTCTTGTTATAACCAATAAATATTCAAACTGAAAACAAATTATTATATTACTATAATACACTGTAAAATAAAAAAGAAAAATCTATTTCAACCTATTTCAACTTAAAAACTTAAGTTCATTAGCTGCCTTAATTTTTTTAAGTCATTTCAACTTAAATTATATTAAACTGAATTTAAAAATAGAGTTGAATCTCATATAACATTTAGAAATTGCTTATAATGTAAAAACATGTCATGACTTAATGATCATATTTTTTACAGTGTGTAAAGAAATATTAGCAACATGTAGGTTGCTTGCTAAGAATTAGATTTTGTCAGAATACACAGATACTTTTGGCCATCAATGGAGAAAGATGCTTTTGCCCACAAAACTGTATAGTTGCAGACACCAGCAAACCTTGACACCCTGCTGCTAACCATGATTGTCATATGGGCAACTAAGGAGATCCTAGACTGCTTAAATTCATTATTGTGCAACACTGCCACCTGGAGATAGTCAATGACTACACACACTAACATAATAACAAAAAACAGATCAACAGTCTACAGCAGTTCTTCTCAAAGTTGTCCTTGGACCTCCACCACTGCAGTTTGTACGACTTCCTGATCGGACACACCCAATTCTAATCATTCAGTCTCTACTAATGAGCTACTGACGTGAATCAGGTGTTAGATGAGGGAAACATATGTGCAGTGGTGGGGGTCCCAGGACAGGTTTGAGAAGCACTGGTCTAGAGCATCAATATGAAATGGCTCTGAAATACAAGAGCATGTCCACCTCAGCCACCTCTACAAATGTACCACATTATAAAAGTCTCATCATAGCAATACTGACCTGCCTTTAAAGGGTTAGTTCATCGAAAAATGAAAATTATGTCATTAATTACACACCCTCATGTCGTTCCACACCCGTAAACCTTCGTTCATCTTCAGAACACAAATAGATATTTTTGATAAAGAAAGAAAGATATTTTTGATAAAATCTGATGGCTCAGTGAGGCCTCCACTGACAGCAATTTAATTAACACTTTGAAGGGCCAGAAAGGTAGTAAAGACATTTAAAACAGTCGACGTGGTTTAACCTTTATTTTATTAAGTGATGAGGATACTTTTTGTGCGCCAAACTAATTTGTGATGAACAAAAGTCGGGTGTGGAACAACATGAGGGCGAGTAATTTTTTTGGGTGAACTAAAGAAAAGTAAAATGCAATTAAATCAATAATCTGTGATTTGTTAACCTTTATTTAACAGACAAAAGTACAAAGAAAAGATTTACAATTGATTTCCAATTTCCAAATGCCAGTTTTCACTGACCAACTTAATTGTATTTTGCAAATATAAACAAATTTTGATTTTGATGGCTGCAACACACTCCAAAAAAGTTGAGGCAGAGGCATGTTTACCACTGTGTCACATCACTTTCCTTTTAATTATACTTTTTAATAATTTAATAATTGAAGATACAAATTTTTGCCCAATCAAGCACATCCACTCTATGGTGTAGACGAGTATCTAAGAAACCACTCTGTTGTAGCATGTGCTGAATAAGGCCTAGCATTGTCTTTCATGCCGTTTGCACTGATGCACCCCATACCATGACCGATGTTTGCTTTTGCACCTGTCGCTGATGAAAGTCTGGATGGTCCCTTTCGTCTTTGGAACTGAGAATGTCAATTTTTCCCAAAAACAAGCAGACATCTGACCACAGCACACATTTCCACCGTCTTTTAGACCATCTGAGACGAGCTCAGGCCCAGAGAACTCGAACAGCATCTCTGCAAAGAACTGATGTATAGCTTTCTCCTTGCGTAACAGAGATTCACATTTTTTAATTCAAAGGTTTTCCAAAGAACTCCCAAGCCCATGTGGCTATATTTAACACAGCAGCATGATAGTTATTTGATGCAATGCCATCTGAAGTCACGCACATTCAACAGAAGTTTCCTGCCTTGCCAATTCTTTGCAATCTTGCATTGGGAAATGTGATTTTTCAATTGTTTGACAATCCTCTTATGAAATTTGGCAAAAAGTGGTGAGCCATGACCCATCTTTGCTTACAAAAACTGAGCCTTTGGTGGATGTTCTTTTTATATCCAAAAACAATACCCTCACCTTTTATCAATTCACCTGCTTACTGTGAACTGTTTTAAAACAGTTTAACTTGGATATTCTAAATTTGTTTCACTTTTAATTTGCCTCTGTCACAACGTTTTTGGAGAGTGTTGCAGCCATCCAGTGTTGGTTGGCAAATTTAGATTTAGTTTGATTTAATTTTGATTTAGTCATAGTCTTTTGACTAAAATGCCATTTAGTTTTAGGTCATATTTTAGTCATTGGAAATATCATACGTACCAACTGTACTTTACTCGCCAAAATGGACAGTTTTTGACCATTCAAGTGCAAAAAGACACGAAAGAGAGCTCAATTCCGTACTTGTCAGGGACTGACACTTATCATTGAGGTACTAATACAGTTTTTGTTTAAAATTTTGATTAGATTCGATTTTTAGTTTTTCTGCTTTCATTGTAATTTTTGTTAAAAGTTTTAGTAATTTTATGTGTGTTTATGTCTTTTAGTTTTTGCTTTTAAATGTCTATATAGTTTATTTCTTTTTTAGTTATTTTAGTATACCAGGTAAAGCTAAAGCTTGGAAACTAGATGAAAAAATAAGTTTACATTTTTAATTTCAGTTAACGTTTATTTTAAGTAATGAAGTTTTTTTTTTTTATGGTTTTATGTTTAGTTAACTTAACTATAATAACCCTTATACTTGTAAAATATATTGAATAATGTGTCAAATAATGTGGTTAGTCTTTCCTTCCTGTGACAGAAGATACAGTAGTTTACTATGAAATAGAAATTAAATTAAATACAGTTTATTGAGTAAACAAAATAACAATAATGACCAGGAAAAAAATAATAATTATAAACCAGACTCTTATTCTAAAAAATGTGTGCAGTCTGCACTGTAGCAGGCTGCTCATTTGAGTTCAGATGAGGGAGTTAAATTATGCATTCTTACAACCGCCTAAAACATATTACCATATAAACATTGTGTAGTAAACATTGTCATCAACATTCATCAACATTAGCAATCGCTTGGCATAAATGTGCGCTATTCATTAATTGCGAAGCAGTCTGAAGTGCTGCTGGGCGAGCCTGTAGAGTGCGCAACAGCGCCGTGTTTTTTCCGCGGTTAGAACAGCACGTAACACTTCAAATGTGCGCATCTTCCACACAGGACAGCAGTCTGGATATCTTCCCAAATCGTCCCTCTCGATCATTTTCATGAAAATTAGATTAGAGTAGATTTTATTATTTGTTGTACAATTTGTACAATTAAGTTGGTCAGTAAATACATTGTGTAACTCTGGAGCAGAGATTGTATTATTATAGGGAGATGAGAGGGTCTGTACATCTTACCACTGGAGAAAGTGTAACAGCTAACTTAATCACGTGCGGCACCTCTCAGCCTATCGTTTAATGGCCTCTGGTCTCCTTTTCTGCGTACTGGCAGTATTTACCATAGCTGCAGCATTAGCCGTTACGCTTTTTTGGCTAATGGTTGCAGGCTTGTCATCTAGTGGCTTTGGCGCAAGGCCAGTGGCGTGATTGCTAAGGAGTGTCACCTAGCACTGCACCAGTCTCGTATCTGGAAAAGTGCGGTGGAAGAGCTCCGGAAGCATTAAGGGAGGAGCGACGACAGTGACGAACGAGAGAGGACCAGGCCTGGACTATTTTACATTGTTTTGTGTATGTGTGTGTAATGCATTTTACTTTTGTTTTGTTTGTTTATTTTATATATTAAAGCTACGTTGAATGTTCGCCGGTTCCCGCCTCCTTCTTCCCTGAACAACGAAATGTGTTACACTTTGGAAATCTTTCAAGTTGAAAAGTTTCAAGAGAATTAACAAATCACAGATACCTGATTTATTGCATTTTACAAAATATCCCAACTTTTCTAGAAATGGGGTTGTATTTTTGCAAACCTTTTTATTTTTCATTTTTAGAGTGTAGAGTTCAGACTGAGCTGAGTCAGTTTAGGCCGCAGTGAGGGAATGTACTGGAAGGGGAGAGCAAATTTATACAATGGTGGTTTGTGTCTGGAGGAGATGAAGAAGCAGCTGCTACTATCCATTAGAGCTCAGAACCCACCAGATAAGAACACATGCCTGAATGATTCCTGCAACTCATACAGGCAGAGACAAACATACACATCATGACTGATCTAGCATCCACACATGCTCACATGAGAATGTACAGTAAATATCAATGCAAACTCAATGACAATTAAGAGTATGATTGGCCTGTGGGTTTGTGGGGAAGATCATGAAAATGGGTCCCACTGGTGTAAAACTATCATGCAAAAACATCCATTGAATATTTTAATAAAAATGGCAGAAAACAATAAATATTATTAACTGAAAGCAATGAAGACAACACACAGATCAGTCCATTAGCAGTTTGACACTCTCACAACTGCGGTATGCTCATTTTCATAACCTGGCTAGAGACACACCAGTCTCCATCCTTGAAACAATTAAAAGAATCTCCACAACACAGTTAAAACCATTCCCCAAAAACATGACAAAAACTGCTGAAGGTCATTTGAGTAATTTTACTTTTTTGGCTACTCTACCCACCTCAAGCTGGCACAAACTGGACAAACGCATGAGGCCAAGGGCCAATGCTGGATAAACCCTGCTATGGTAATGAATGCCAAGCTAATTAAATCCATTCCTTTGAAAAATCATTGTGGCTTAAAACTTCTTAATCATCAACAGATTCTTTTTATCATCTTAGAAAAGAAAGCAACAAATCTCTCTCCTCTTTTTGTATTATTTCAAAATGCATTTTGTCAAAAGCTCTATCAGAATGGACATAATTTACTGCAGGCAAGATGAATCCGGGATAAATCAACTGCTGAATGTCTTGGCATTTTACGACAGGAATTTCAGAGCATAAACCCCTGAAATTTGAACATGGCTGCAACAATGGACTTCTTATGATCCTGTAAAGTGGGAGCTGCGAGAGGAAGCCTGATCTGCAGTTGTCTTCAGCAGCTGAGGAAATGTGTTTAGGAAGGTATTTAGTGGGCACACGCCAGAGCAGGACAGGTGTGTGTAGCGTATGTACTTCTAACAGCTCTAATCAGGGATGAAACTGCAGATCAGCACGTGGCTCATAGATGTAACACTCCAATGTGAAATATTTGTCATTCATTTTCTAACATTACACATAAGAAATATAAGATATTAAATTATAAGTGTTTGCAGAAAGCTAAATTTCTATGTATTTACAGACAAAGTTAAGAATGTCTCAGTAAAATCTCTGCATCTGCACCTGGTAAGTACCAACATGTAACAAAAGTCTTAAATCTGAAAGAAAAAAAAGACACAAAAGCACTATTCACATTTTTATGCTTGATACGGAGCATTGACATTGAAAAAAGTAGGCTAAATCGTGCATGCGCTTTACTAGGCGTTCCCTCGATTTATAAATCGTGTGCACGACTTATATTTGTTATTATTATTGCACACGATTTATTTTTTTCCTGCATGTCATGTGCGGGGCTCCGTAGCTTGATTCTGACTGGTTGATTGTTCTAAGGTGTGCAAATAATTTTCAGTAAACATACAGCTAAAGAAGTTCCAGGCAGGTTTTGATCGCATTACCATTCCATATCACTTCGTCAAATTATTTCAGTTATTTTAAAAGGTCCTTACAGCCAACCACAGCAAAAGAACCAAAACCCACAAGACATTGACCAAGCAAATAAATATAACAAACAATAGGATAAAAATGACAAACTATATCCTTGTTTTTCCACAAAATTACCTTTATGATCTATGGAAAACATGCTCTCCTTCTTCCGCTCTCTCTTCCATACAAATGCACATATACAGCACACACTCACACACACAGAAACATACACATGTACAGAAACTTCTTGTCAATGCTTCCCCGACTATATCAATAAAATAGTTTCGCGAAATACTACATGACATTACAAGCAATGTAAAAACGTATCTGTTCTTGAAGCAGTTAAATATACAACTCCACTATTACTGTAGATACACTGCTGCCAAACTGTTGACAAACACAGACTCACAGACAGGCAATTCACAGACATTTAATCAGTCAATCTCTCTCTCTGTAATAACTGCATTAGTCGTCATATCAGTGGCTCAAGCCTCCATTACTAGCTCTAAAGTGACATTTTGGAATTAGCAACAGAGGCTTAGGATCAGATGCGTAATAATTTATTCCTAGACAAGAGTGTTGTAAGGACAAAAAAAAACCTGACAAATGTCTCGAAAAAACGCATCTGAGTTTACTTCAAAGTATACTTCGGCCGTCCACGTTTCGTGGCGGTCCGCGCACTGTCCATGTGACATAATTTAGTCATCAGGAGGGTCCGCGGACGTCCTCACACCCCGTCTGCTTGCATCACTGACCGTGTAAATTTACCAACTCAGTGACCATTATGCACATTTGCTGCAATTCTGCATAATAGTGACATTTTTTCCCAAACAAACTTTAAGTTTATTACGGTCTGTTATATGCATTTAATTGGCTGCTGTGTCAGCCCAATGATATTATTTATTATCAACATTGCTTGGAAGTGGAAGTGCCTGTTGATAATTTGCTTTACTGTAAGCGCTGTCATGATGTGTCGGCTTACATTTGATTTTGTTGGTTTTGTGTGGTAGAAAGAGGTGTCTGTCAAACGTTTTGCAACCCAGCAAGTCATCACCATATTTTGGAAAGAGGTGAGAGGGCCATGGTTTAAGAGTCACAGTTCGCTACTGGTCAAGTCTCCTGGTCAAGTACTGCTATCAAGTATACAGTATATATTATACACTATTGCAGCAGTGTGCAGAGCTGTTGTTAAATTTTACAGAAATTAGTGTATATTGGTGCATTCAGGGAGGTCATGGTGGGGAATCCCTGTCTCTTTTTTTTTTTTCACCAAACGAAACCCCTTTTGGTAATAAAAACCCCTACTTTAATAATAAATTAAATCTTTTTTTCATTAGCTATTTATTCATGGCACACACCACATTTGTGGTCTATAAAAAACATGTTTATCATATATGTTTATGTTTTCTTTTACCTTGAGTAGCTTTGTTCATGGTTTTTTTTTTTAGAACGATATCATGTCAATCAATCTATCTCAACTCTACAACAAAATACTGTAGAACACAAAAGTTTGTTCACAACAAATGAGAACCACTGGTATACAGGATCTGTGCTAAATGTGGAGGCAGAATCTGCCTTGTGCATGAAATATTCTTATTCTTAATCTCGAGCCTTTGGAGTACTAGGATAAGGTGCAGGTAATATATACTGGATATTACCTGCCATCTATTCTCACTCAAATGTAGCTCTTTAATTATTGTTGACATATACAAAATCACAAAAACTCCTGAGCTCCAAAAGCCACAATGCAGTCGTGGCGGACTGGTAAAAAAAAAAGCCTTGCTTATGATTACGTTGGACGCATCAATGCTACATTTGCATAGGCTGCCCTATTTGAATGGTCATTTTTGGCTGATTGCCAGACTAAAATATTTAACAATGATAGAATAACATTATTAACTGGTTAAAGGTAATTTCAAATGACTGTTTCTGCTCAGAACGAATAAACTTGATTTGGTTTTCATTTCCATTTTCTTGTTAAAACTTAATTTGTTTCCATTTAGTTTGTTTTTATTCCATGAACCAGCCCTCCTCAGAAACTAATGATATGCCAGTTTCAGGGCCCAAATCGTACTATGTTGAAATGAGTATTCCAAAGGTACCCAGATGGTCTACTATCTCCGGTTAGAATCCGTAGAGAAGACCTCATATGTGTGTTAGATAAGAGAGACATCAGTGTTGAGGTACTCCAGGACCAGGGTTGACTCCACAAAAAATGCTTTTGCGGACACACTGAATTAAGTACACCAGTAAGTTACAACTTAGCCTAGTTTTGACGTAAATGGGCACTAACTTATAACTTACGCACTACTAAATATTTCATTAACAAACCTGCTGTAGGTTGTTAATGAAAAGTGAAAAAAGTGAATATGATTTTGTTCCCTCTAAACAATGTCTTATATATTCTGGGGATGTAGTCATGAATTTTTAGTCATGACTATTGCTAACAATAGTTGGATCTATGCTGGATTGTAGTGAACAGCAGGCTAAGTGTGAACAGTGGGGTAGACATTCTAGTGTAGACAATCCTCCTGGAGAGACGCTATCATGCGCTATCAACCCATGTGTCCTCCAATTTAGATTAAGACCTACAGGTAAGTAAGCACACCAATCTATTGTAATATGACCTCTGGGTTCAAAATGTTCCCATTCCTATACAGCACAGAAAACAGTGGTTGATCACAGTACATGGAGTCAGAGAGCCCCTTCCTGTCTAATATCCTAAAGACTGGCTACATGAAGGTGACTGAGAGACACAAAAGACTAAATCAAATCCATGAGTTTTAATCAAAACTTAAGATACAACCAAATTTATCTAAATCATGCACACTGCAATCAGAATCATATGTAATCTAAAAGAGAGGATCTGGATCAAATGATTATAATCCCTTGAATTTCAACTACAGATATCAAGACCAGGTATAAAACAGTTCTCTGAACTGCAGATTTTTTTTTTTGTCCTATCCAACACTGATTCTAACAGAATCTTACTAATCTCAATATTGCCTCAGGTGAAAGAAACTGTTTTTGAGTGTCTAATTTAGTGCCAGGTGAAAATATGCACAAAACATGCACCAATTTGTAATCTGTGTGATTTACTGAAACAAAGCTGCAAAAATGCCGGAGGATATTGTATGGTAGTGGCCCTAAAAGCAAAGCCACGACCTATGAGTATTCGGTAAGCAGGAATATTGTGGCTAACAGTGAAATCCATTTGTCACATGTTTCACATATCTGGAAATGAAGACCTCTGTTGGCACCTTACAGGGGTGCATCTCAAACATGTTTCTATCTGTAAATGTCTGTAAAGGTGATGGTAACACAGGGCAACTTTTTGAGCAATGTTGCTGGGCAATTTTGCAGAGCGATGTTGCTTGGGCACTTTCCCATTTAGAATAGGCACCAAATTCTGGATACTTTAGATCATCTGGATACTTTAGATCGAAATTTGGTGCCTATTCTAAATGGGAAAGTGCCCAAGCAACATCGCTCAGCAAAATTGCCCAGCAACATTGCTCAAAAATTTGCCCCGTGTACAATCACTTTAAGTCTTGGTGACAAAGCTGTGATGACCTTGACTGACATTTGTCACTGGTTAATGTCAAACTAACCACAGTATTTAAAATGTCAGAGTCCACAATAACAATTCCTAGATATTTTTTCTGGACCCGCACTGACCATTGCTGTATATCTGCCATAGCTGAAGAATGACATTTGTTGTTGTGCAAAGTGGCATTTATTAAAGTGGCATTTATTAACTTTCAAAAGCAATTTATTGAGACTTCTGGTTTGTTCTGTAAAGTTCTAGCTAAACACTCGCAGATCATCAAGACAGATGACACATTTTTCAGCACAGGCTAGAACAGCAGCTCCACAAATCTTAGAAATGTGGATGGAGCATTTGTCTCATAAGTATGACTTGGAACTGATACAGGGTACTTCCAGTGGTAAAGACAGATTTCTTCCCTTCTCATATAACTCCCATTTAACTTGCCAAATGAGTAACAATTTACAACAAATGTCTGAACTAAACTTACCCATTTAAAATTACTGTACTCACCACTTTAACTGGTTAGACTGGTTAAACTGCACACTCTAACAGCCAATATTGCCTACAACCCATTGCAGGTTGGACAAGGATTCGATTAGAACTACAAACATGAATAAAAAGAAGGAAAAAAGAAGAAGAAAAACTACAAACATGGCAGAAATGTGAGACCGATGGTTAAGCAGAGCGGTTTAGATAAAGGGGTTTGAGTGATTAATAATCAGTATTTAGCCTGATAAAATGATATTTATTCAGTGTTATCCACATTATATTTCATCTGCAACAGCATTGTGAACTTTTATAAATTTCATATACTTTAACTCACCTGCCTGTACTTTGATTAGCTTGTTCAGGTGAGTTTGATCAGGGTTGGAGGTAAACTGTGCAGGACAGTGGCCCTTAAAGGCCAGAGGTGAATATTTCTGCACTACACTACATTAATTAGGGTGTGTTCACAATTTTTTCCTTGGTTCTTTTGGTCCGGACAAAAAATAAATAAATAAATAAATAAATAAAATTAAGAAACTGTATGTGGGGCGTCTGAAGTCAAGGTACAAACACAGACCCAGGCTATTTTATTTTGTATTCTAATACTAATTTGTCCCATTAAAGTACACTAGCAACTGCAATTAGATAGCAAGCAACATCATATAAATGCAGGGTGTCACACTTTTGGTGTTCTAGGAGCTCATGTTGAATGTGGGCCATTTGAATGCAGAATAAAGATGGGATTATGGGATAATCTGTGAAAGGACATGGGATTATGACTGGGCTATCTCTGTAACCCTTCTGAGATATGTGCCCAGACTTAACTTCAGCTCTCATATTCATCTGCCACAGATCCAGCTCATGTGCTGTCCTTCAAATAAACTATCTCTAGTACATACTCAAAATATAACAAATTAAAGCTTTAAGTTTATTCAATAATATTTCAATTCCATTAGAGTTAAATAAAAAATTTTTACTAAATACTGCTTGTTTGTGAGCATCACATTATATGGCATTACAATTTTTCTTTGAAGCCTTGACTTTGGATTTGGTGCGAGTCATATTATTCACTGTAGTAAAACAATGGAAACAAGTAAAAGAAAAAAACTTATATATATCCCAATTTATACTTATATGATTTATAACAGTCCAAGAGCAGCAGTGACTTAAACCATTTTAAACTGCATTACAATGTGCTAGAAGGACACGGTTTTCTCTTCCCCTCATCTTTATTATATATTCCACTTTGCTTCAGCTAAACCCAGGCTCCATTCAGTAATACCTTCTCCTACAGGCAATTGTAAATCAATAAGCTTCAATAAAGAAAATAAATAATGTTATTATCTGACAGAAGGATAGAATTTGTAGTTCCCTTAGGAGTCGAAGACTTTAAAATCAATCCATTTCTTTGCCATTATAGAAATTGAAAAAAAAATGTTTTTGAAAATCAGTGCTTTAAATATGACTAATATTAAGTATTTAACAAAACATAAATTACCTGTCCCTGAAATTATTATTGCAACCTTTCTTGTTTTTACTAACTGTATTGTATATCATGATATTAGAGATATTTCCCTAATCTGATTCTAAAGAATCATTTCAGCAATGTGTCAAATGTATTCATTTGACATGCTAAAACCAAAAAGCTTTAAAATGACTAGATGTCCATAATCTATTCAAAATGCTAATCATTAAATTCTCATAATATTAATGCGAAAAGTGGACATATCTCAGGTCATGAAGAAAAGGAGAACATTCAGTAAGTAAAAGACTGGAAGTAAATAAACTCACAATACTGAGATTAAAAGACAGCAGACGCACTCACAGGAATATTTGTGTCACCATCAGTGAGACCAGTGAATGACACTCACTAACCTCATCACATGGCAACAAAAGCACACTTGAGTGGCATCTGTGTGCAACACTGCACTGGTGTAATGTCCAGCACTACTGGAATGCTCCATGAACACTCAAGATTAACAACTTATTTAATATATTGTATTATTTATGCGAGTGAGGAAAAACAACGCAACACTGAGCTCATGAACATCTCAAAGCTTCTTACAGCATTACTGCTGCATACAGTCGATGAAGCAATACTTAGAATTGGAGGATTTCATCTTGCCAAATTCAAACAAAGGCAGCTCAATCGCAAAGCCAAAATACATATTCAGTTTTCTATCGCAAACATGCTGTTATGTTGCTGGTCTAATAGCCATTAACCCTATAAAGCCAACTGTATCTGATTATTTGATACGCAAATTTCTAAGGCATCTGAATGATCAACATGATCAAAAATTTGCAGAAAAACTTGTTGTACACAATCTACTACATACCTTCTATTGTCTGATTGTCTCATATTTTATACTTTTTTAGCAAGTAAAAGGGCTTTTAATATATTTTATACTTTTTTAGCAAGTAAAAGGGCATTTTTTAAGTCCCTCTTCAGGTCGTGGTACATGTCTTTTTGCTGTGAAATCTTTACTGAGGCTACTGGGCTGAAGTAACTTAGGTTTACTTTATTGTCTATGTATTTTTTTTTTTTTTTTTTTTTTTTTAGAAAAATCAAATGTGAGCATCAAAGACATTATTGGTAGATATAAAGTGACACCTGATATTTAAATGCATTTTATGTAAGTATCTATACTACAATAAAGATCTCATTGACTTACATTACACGCTATTTGACTACAGCAACTGCACCAAATTGCATATTTGTGTTCAGTTTGGGGCTCTGAATAAAATTAAGTTTTGTTTTCCTCCCTGAGTATGAGCTCCATATTGTCCTATACCATACTATATGAGCCATAAATGCCTAATGTATCAAATATTATACTAAAAAAAGTTTATTTATTTATTATTTATTTTGTAGGGTTTCAATAAACTGCCATTACACTTTTGACTATTATTCCATATGTCAGGCTTTACAGGGTTAATAACATAAACAAACTGCTTCACTTTGACTGATGTGTAGTGCCAGAACTTCAAGACTGTTGGTGCACATAACAAAGAGTGAAAGAATAAATGTGTATGGAACATACAAAGATATTACAACTTGTGTATGTAGCCCATGCTAAAAATTGAACTATACTTGGACCTTGTGTTTAAGCACCAAGCAAAATCAACAAGCCATGCTAACAGAATGTTAGACAATGCACAAGCCTAAACTATAGCAGGCAAATGAGAAGTAGAAGACTTATATTTAACTTTAGATGCCTTTTTATTGTTCATCAGAATACTAAAACCTCATCTAACCTTTCAACCTCGCGTTCTGTAAGTACACAGAGGTTCTACAAATATCGCGTGATGTAACATGATTCAGAGCTAATCAGAATGAACCCTGACAGCTTTCTGCAGGAGTCCATCAAGCCGAAAGCTTCCCGTAATGTCTCCTAGCTCAAATCATTAGGGTTAGCTTTAATGCAGAGGCTACAAGGTTGAGAAGGAATTTGTGTAATCCTTCAGAATCTGGTGATGACATTAGTGGCAATAATCTATGTGGAAATCCAGCCAAAAACACAGATTTGAGGCAATGACAGTCCAGCTTTTGAATAATTCTTTTGCATAACGTGAGCTTGAGTGCCAAAAATGAAAGAAAGAAAAAATAAATAAATAAATCACTGTTGCATCCATCCATCATGTCAAGCTGTTCAAAGAAGTTTAAATACAATAGTGTCTAACACACAAGACCTTCTGACAACAGCCTGTCTGACATAGAGATTCTCAGAGGATGTATGCTATAGTCTGTCAAATGAACATCAGATAGCAAAATATTTTGTTCATTGTCCACCACTAGGTACAATGGACATTACCACAGTATTCTTTGAAGAATCTTGGAGTGTCCTGTAAATACCATGTCTCATTCAGTAGTACCATGATATTACCATCTAAAAGCATCACTGTATTTGTCCCCGAGCTCCACATCAGCACCAAGATCAAAAGTCAGGAGACAAAACAAAACAAAACACAAAGAAAGTTCCACTTTAGTTTTGCTGCTGTGTGTCACTGAACCAAACTCACGTGCATATAAACATATGAATGTCCAACAGACAGTTATAAGGGTCTTACCGCAGTCCTGACAGAGCACTTGACTCACATCCTTCCTCACGGTGCGCTTGGTCTCCACCGGCGGGAAAACTGCCGTGAACACAGACGTGTCATTAGTGGCTTCCATGAAGAACATGTACCTGATCCCGGTGTTGAGCTGGAAACATCTGCCACCTTCAAACCAGATGAGAGACACCACAGAGTCCTTGAGCAGCCCTCCTGCCTTTAGCTGCCACACCTGCTGCACTCGGACTCGCACCTGACGCGACGCGTTCACCGGCGACTCACCCTGCGCTTCAGTCCAGTTCCGCTCTGCTCGCTTTTCCTCCTGAAGCTTCCCCTCAAACACGACCCCAGAGCGGCGCGCGAGCTCCTGCACTGACGCCGCAGGCGGCGAACAAGCGAAGCTCCCACACCGGACCACACGCGTCCACAGGGACAAACATACAGCCACTCCACAGAAAGCGGAGACCGCGAAAGAACTGCGACCTGACTGAATCCACCACATCCCCGAACGCGCGTTCCTTGTGTTCAACTGGATGAATTAAGTGAAGCAGAAGAAGTGAATGAAGAGGAGCGTGGTTTCAGTTGGCTCTTCAGCTGATCGTATTACAGGAGGCGGGGTGAGGATTTCCCCACCGCGAGCGACGCGACAAAGGACAGCGCGATTTGTCGCATCGTGTGTGGAATTGCGGACATCATTTCCTAAATAAATAGTGGCAAGGGATTTGAAAATATATATAAAAAAAAAAAATAAATAAATAAAAACTTTTTTGGCAAACTGAAACTTTAATGAATTTATATGAAATGTATAACATAGGCCTATGGGTAAATGTGATCTGACATTTATGAAAAATACTTGAGCTAAGAAAACAGTTCAAATGTTATGTGGTAGTGCCTTTAGTTAAAAATCTTCATTATAATAGACTCTTGTCTTAATGTTGTCAGTGTGTTTTACTGTGTTTAGCCACTTGTCAACAGACTTGAATTTTAGCTTTGGGGGACAAACTGATCTTAATGTAAAAGAGAAAACAAGCATTTGTGTAACTGGACTTTAGACTCAAAACTTGTCTTATATAGGCCTACTTTGAAACAACTTTCCCATTTAACAACTAACCCCAATCTCCTCTATACTGAGATGGAAAAACTCACTAGAAAATGTATTTGGATTTGTCCAGCTTGTCTGATCCTAGATTATCTTGTGAACTCCAGCTGGCCCTGCCTGGCTTTTTAAACTCCAAAGAGAAAATTCTGAATTACACAAAAATTAGATGTCAAAACTTTAAAAGCTGTTTAGAATGGCCTTTTTCAGTCGTGCCCACAGCCATACTTTATATTTCAAAAGGCTTTTCAAAAGAAAAACAAAACAAAAAAGAACATGCAAGCACAACAGAGGAGAAAACCAGCCCAGTGGAGCCAATTAATCATCTGAAATAACCCACCAAAAAAATAAATGAATAAAATTGCTTCCAACATTTTGAAGCACAGAAAGCAGAAAGCAAAGACATGAAGCACAGTCACTGAAGAAAAAAAAAATGGTGTATATATATATATAGTTGCTAACAGAGGACAGAGTGAGGAGGTATTGGGACACAGATATTGCCATGTCATATGAAACATGGTCTCTGTTTCTGAAGCATAACAGGTATTCTTGCATTAATGGAGTCTCATGTATAAAACCTTGCATTGGTTTTATCCATAAACTATGCCTATGTACAAACATAAGATTCTGCACTAAGATTCGGCCACCACAGTAAAATTTAAAGTAGATAAAAGGGGCTGATGTAAACATTTCAGCACACTTGTCCCAATAAAGTACTAGAGCCAGCTAAATAGTCACACTGAACATTCTTGATACTAGGTCAGATTCAGACTACTGGTAGTGTTCAAGCATTGGTCTTACCCATTCTCAAAGTGCTCAGGAAAGAACCTAGTGAGAAGAGCTGAGCTGATGGTGTCCAAGCACCATTAATTTAAAAAAAAATAAATTTGTGAATCCATTCCATTTCAGTTAGGTTTTGTTTTATCCAGTACAAACCCTCTGTCTCCATTCATTAAATTGTTTTGCTTCCCTCTAGTCCAGGAGAGTTCAAACTAATAGTGTGTCTCGAACCACTATAGCTTATTAGAAGGTGAACCAGTATAACACAAATTCAGGCATTGGTAAGGACAGTATGGACCCTGGCTCACTACACATTATGACACTGATGAATATGACGTGACAACATCCTCATTGTACAACATCATTACTGGTATTTATGAACAACAGCAGAACTGATATATGTATTATATTAATTTTTAATGTTATTTAAGGTACATTATAAATACATTGCTTGTTACATAAACGTGCAACATTGTAGTCGTAAATAAATTATAAATGTTTGCTAGATTATGTTTATTACCTGTCTAGCAATGTATGTTTATGCTGACATAATTAAATAATGGTTTGTATTTAAAAAAAAAAAAAAAAAAAACCTATCGTGTGTCATTATGTGTGGTGAGTTGGCTCACGTGATTTATGTTTTGCACTTCAGAACTTCCATTAAGGGAACATAGTGAGCATCGATGCTCCCTGGTTTTCATGGGAATTGTCATGGAGCAAAAGTTTCAGTGCACTGGAAGAAATTTGCAATTGAGACTTTAATTTCCCTTAAAATGATCGATTCCCTGATCAGTGCCCTTGACTAGTGAACTAGGGAGTTGATTTAGACGCACACTCAGTTTACTGTCCTGCAAAGTATATCTCAAATCCTAATTAAACACACCTAAAAATCAAAGTCTTCAGGATTACTGGAAACTTCCAGGCAGGTGTTTTAGAGCTGGTTGGAGCCACACTCTGCGGGACAGTGGACCTCAATGAACAGAGTTTGACACCTGTGCTCATTGGTGGACTCCAGTAGAGGTGCCATAATGGCCTGGAGTTGCACTGCTCTCTGTAAAAGTGCGCACTCTAAAATTATGGTTCTTTAAAGGTTCTTTACATGTAGTAACATTTCTATTTAGAGAAATGTTTGTTTTTCTATATCATCCAGAAGAACCTATTATGTGCTGAAATGGTTCTTTGTTTTAGAGAGTTTAGGGTTCTTTATCCCCACCTTTTTGTTTTTTCAAATGGGTAACTGTCAAAGCCACCTCATTACTGATTTCCTGGAACTCAGCCATTCAGTTACAAAGACTGTCTACACATTCTCAACAGGTAAATGACTTATTTCTTAAAATGTCTATAAATTTTAACTTTCAATTTGTTACTAGTTTCCTACTCTTTTTCTCTTTGTAGTTTAACAGAACATGTACAGTGCATCCGGAAAGTATTCACAACGCTTTACTTTTTCCACATTTTGTTATGCTACAGCCTTATTCCAAAATGGATTAAATGAATTATTTTCCTCACAATTTTACAAACAATACCACATAATGACAACGTGAAAGAAGTTAGTTTGAACGCTTTGCAAATTTATAAAAAAATAAATAAAAACACATGTACATAAGTATTAACAGCCTTTGCTCAGTACTTTGTTGAAGCACCTTCGGCACCAATTACATCCTCAAGTCTCTTTGAGAATGATGCTACAAGCTTGGCACACCTATTTTTGGGCAGTTTCTCTCATTCTTCTTTGCAGGACCTCTCAAGCTCCAACAGGTTGGATGGGGAGCATCGGTGCACAGCCATTTTCAGATCTCCAAATAGCACCAAAAGGGTTCTGCTATTGTTACAAGCCGAAGAACCTTAATTTGATACTGTTTAGATCCATTTTTCTTAAGAGTGTGAGTTTCCCTCCGTCACCCTCTCCAGTGGTATGAATGCAGCCAAACCAAGGCAATGCATGACATCAGATTGCTGCCGCCAATCTGCTGCAGAAAAATGGTTTACTTAGCTGTACAATTTTTTCCTTGCCCCAAGTTAGCTTTTGTAAATCATCATCAATGTGGTAATGTTTATCAGTGACAACATCGGTGTCATGAAAGGCAGGCATAATTCTGTGGCCAGTTGCATCAAAGAGATTTAGCTATGCAAAACTGACATCGGATGCACTGTATTTGCCATGGTATTGGCAGCTACAAAGAGTTTTGTGGATTTCACAGAGAGCTTTAGGCAGTTCCTGAGATATTGTTCACCAATGTGGCTCAGCCTGTTGAGCTGCAAAAATATTTTCAGTGCCATGAACATGTGGACAAGTTCAGGAAGGTGAAGGTCCTGGCGGGACCTATTTCTCCAGTAAGGTGATGAGGGGCCATATGAAAACCATCTTAGAAACATTCTTAACTCTTATAATTTATTTTTCTTAAGAGAAATTCTTAACTCAAATATTTTCTTAAAGTTGTGATGAAATGGAAGTAGTGATAGACATTTTCAGCATTAAACAAATCATCATCAAAAAAAAAAAAAAAAAAAAAAAAAAGGACGGGAACTTGGTTCTATTCGTCGGCTGTTGCAGTCGATTGTTAAAATGTATATTTATCAGCGTAAATAAGTACACCCCCTTTGAAAAGTAACATTTTAAACAATTTCCAAAATGTTGACTAAGATTAAGTTTAATATAACATCTGTTTAACTTATAACATGAAAGTAAGGTTAATAATAGAACTTAGATTACACATTTTTCAGTTTTACTCAAATTAAGGTGATGCAAAAATGAGTAAACCCCACAACTAAAACTACTACATCTAGTAGATTGTATGGCCTCCATGACTTTTAATGACAGCACCAAGTCTTCTAGCCATGGAATGAACAAGTTGCCGACATTTTGCAACATCTATCTTTTTCCATTCTTCAAGAATGACCTCTTTTAGAGAGGATGGAGAGTGATGCTCAACTTGTCTCTTCAGAATTCCCCATAGGTGTTCGACTGAGTTCAGATCAGGAGCCACTGAATCACTTTCACCCTGTTCTTCTTCAGAAATACAACAGTGGCCTTAGATGTGTGTTTAGGATCATTGTCATGTTGGAAAAGTGCATGACGACAAAGGGCACGGAGTGATGGTAGCATCTTCTCTTTCAGTATAGAGCAGTACGTCACTGAATTCATAATGCCATCAGTAAAATGCAGCTCCCCGACACCAGCAGCACTCATGCAGCCCCACATAAGGACACTGCACCACCATGTTTTACTGTAACATGCATTCTTCTTTGTATTCCTCACCTTTGCGATGCCATACACTCCAGAGTATAGAGCCCCAGTAGGTCTTCGTCTTTGTCAGCGTGGGCCCTGGCAAACTCTAGGCAGGCTTTTTTGTGCCTGGGCTTTAGGAAAGGCTTCTTTCGTGGACGGCACCCATGCATGCCATTCCTCTGCAGTGTACGCCGTATTGTGTCAGGGGAAATAGTCACCCCAGTTTGGCTTTCTACTTCTTTTTAGATAACTGCAGTGAACTTGCATGCTGATTTTCTTCAACCCTTCTCATCAGAAGACGCTCTTGTCGAGGTGTTAACTTCCGTGGACGACCTGGACGTCTCTGTGAGATGGTTGCAGTTCCATCTTTTTTACCACTTTTGCTACAGCATTCTGACTGATAAATGAGGCTTCTTGTAGCCTTCACCTTTCTGGTGTAAAGAAATTATTTTCTTTGTCAGGTCTTGTGACATTTCTCTTCCATGTGGTGCCATTGCTGACAGCATGAAATAGGAAGGGGTTTTAACACCCTTTTATAGTCAACTGTCTGCTGGACACCTGTGTGATGAATAATTAGACTCACCTGTGGTTGAATTCTTGTTAAATTAGACATTTGTAGTCTAAAATTTAACTTTGCTCCAGAGACTTTCAGTGGGGTGTACTCATTTTTGCATCACCCTAATCTGAGTAAAACTGAAAAATGTGTAATCTAAGATATATTATTAACCTTACTTTCATGTTATAAGTTAAACAGATATTATATAAAACTTAGTCTTGTCAACATTTTGGAAATTGTTTTTGTGTTCATTGAGATATTGTTTAAAATGTTACTTTTCAAAGGGGGTGTACTCATTTACACTGAGCACTGTATATCTGGTTAATGATTTAATGCACTCACACTGCTGTAAAAGATGGATCTCAGAATCATACAGTCACTGCTGAAATGGGTTCAAATATGCAGAAGATGCTGGAAAACTGAAGAATCTGCAGGACCTGAAGGATTTTTCTGAAGAACAGAGCTCAGTTGAACTACTCAGAACAAACATGGGACTCATGAACAACCATCACAAAAAAAAACAATCGTGGATCATCCAGGTAATGACACACAGTTTTAAGAATCAAGGGGATGTAAACTTTTGAACAGGGTCATTTTTATAAATTCAGCTATTTTTGTTTTGTTTTGTGGACTTTATGTAAATAACTGTTATGTGAAATAGTTTTTATTAAGGACAGTACTAAATAAAAAAATAACATGCAATTTTCATGATCCTTATTTTGTTAAAATGATTCACATTTTTCTAGATTCTGCAAGGGGTATGTAAACTTTCGAGCTGAACTGTACAGCGGCAACGTCTCCGGTGGTGTGAATGTCACTTAAGCTTTGTCGTTTTATCTATAATGAACTTCTGTCCCATATGTATGAAATGTTACTGTGTACATTTATGTCATCCTATGTCTATTTAGGGCAGTGAAAGATTTTTTTGCAGCTGTAACCTCAAATGTGCTCACAGCATTTCAGATCTGACTGTGTTGGATCCTGGCTCAGGGCACTCAGTTGCCCCCCAGATGCAGGTACAGTTACAGTTACATCTCTTTAATTAATTGATTGATTGCTAAACCTGTTACTTTGTGTTCGCACATCACCGTGGCAAAACGAATGTTGGACAAAGACAGACTTGGAGAAGAAGCGCGCAGGAGCATCAGTTGAATGTCCTACCAGAGCAAAACTGACAGGTTTTAGGGATGATGACGACAACGGGGAAAGTTTGGAAAGGTTTTGGAAAGCAACTTGTGAATGCAAGTATTTAATATGGTGGGGAACATTGTGGCAGAAGACAGAAGCAGAATGGACAATAAAAGCCTGCGCTTTACTCCTGCCTAGTAAACTGAATTTTACATGGCTGACACACACATGCTGCTCTGTGAATGTGCTGCATCAATAACAGGAAGCATAAGTCAAATGCAAAAATCGCTGTTTCACAGGGAGCAGTGAAACATTTAACTGAAATTGCATCAGTAGTGTATTAACTACAGGTGGTTTTTTTTTATCTATACATTTTTGTTTGTTTTAACAAACCAATTTACTCCTTGACAATAAACTGGCAATAACTTGGCAATCTCAATTTTCAAAAATCCTATCATTTCTGGTCAGTTCTTTAATTATTTACTTAATATTTATGCCCAGGAATGAACAAATTCAGGAAATAGTCCTGACAACAGTTGGTAAACCTCCCTGATTTTGAGGTCTGGGAGTTGGCGGGAATTCTGGGAGGAGTGTTTCCACAACGACAGGTGGAAGCCAGTAGCGTTCAGCTCTTGGAATCAGAAACATGATATGCACAAATCAAGAAAGAGTCCCTGACTATTGTGTGGACCTGTGAGAAATCTGAAAAACACCTAGGAGTTCAAGGTATTGGTCCCCTTCACTAACAACAGTAGCCTTGACGACAAATAATGAGACCGCGCTCTCGTAGAACTAGATTATATCAGTATTCAGAGCCATTAAAAAAAAAAAAAATCTTGTACAAAATATCAAAATGTACATTATACAGCTTAGTAAGACCCAAGAGTGTCAACTGAAAAGTCCTTTCTTCTTTTTGGTTTTCTTCTCAGTAGCAGCAGTCACTGTGGCGTTTGGTCGTTCAGCCCATTCCGGTAGTTTTCTCTTCGTAGGCCGATTTGCAGTCTGTGGAAACAAAGATAACCATCAGCTAATTGTTAATTTTGCTCAAAAGACAATTATGCCTTTAGCATCAGTTGTATGTGCACCTCTTGAGAGCAGTTCATAAGACGTGAGATTTAAATTAACATATGTACGTTCATAAGACATAAAATGAATGTAACCATACGCATCTCTGATTTTTTTTGGGTTTACACCACCCCTTTGGGTCCAATCAAAATTTAATTTGGATCGACTGAGGTTAAGCATATTATTTAGGTGCATGTAAAAGGTAGTGTAACTGGTCCTACTCTCAGGGGAGGGGGGTTAAAGAGTTTTATCTGCACAGCTCTTAGCAGCTGGCCTCTGTTTCAACTTTTAAAACCACATAATTACAAACATTTGAAGAAGAAGCTTGTTCCAACAGCTTGCACACATAAATTCTCTACATGGTGATTTTGAAAGGACAAGATCATTACACCAAAAAGCATCACTGTTAAGACTGAATCTAACACCATTACAATGGTCCAAGTTTAATCTTATATTGTATGCATAAGAAACAGGATTAGTTAACATCAATGGCTTGTGCATATATATATGAATGAAAGAAATCGTAATGGCAGCTACAGGGATAGACGTCAACATTTATAGTCTTTTTACTTGCTCTTGTTTTAGCTTAAGAGGCAAAATTTATGATAACACTGTTGGCAAATATTATGATTTAAAAAGTGTTTTTGAAATGTTTCAACAAAAGGGTAACGGTTCACCGTTTAGTGTGAACACAAACTGAATCAGTGTTTGGCTTTTAAAGGTGCACTGTCACTTTTTTGTTGTTCAAAATTAACAATATAGTCAACATCCTTCTTCCAAAATGTGTTCTTGTCTTACCCTTCACTATGGTAGGTCTATTATAAGTGTTTATTTTTTTAGACCTGTCAAGGTTTTTGTGGGAAATTGCATACATGTGTCTCTCTCCAATGTGTCTCTCGTCATATCTGTAAATAGAGAAAGGTTGCTCAGGCTACCTTGTCTGGTGTGGGAGTGGCATAGGGTAGTTGTCAAAATGAGCAAGAAAGGTTGACATGGAGCAGCTAAATCTCCAAACTCAAAGGAATTACCTGTTTTAAACAAACACCGAACAGAGGAGAGTGTGCTTGGCAAAAAGAGAACGAGACAGCGCTCGTAATAAAACCAGAATAAACATTGGCTTGGCTTTTCGGAGATGGTTAGAACTGAGGGATTTGGAATGTTGTAAAAGGAGATGGCACTTTTATTACTCAACAGGTGAGTAAGGTATTTTATTGAACTGATGAATTGCCATATGAAGCTCTCTAACAGAGTTCATTGTAAAATATTATCTATTGTGAAGGCTCATATTCATCTGCACAGTCATGCAGAGCTGAAGCACAACCAAAACAATGTTCTTTGCAAAATGCATGGTTTTGTTTTTTAGAGGGTGTACCTTTAAGTTACAGCCACAGCAATGAGAAGATACTGGGTAAGAAGGCTTACATGACGCAGACAGCTGCATCAACAGAGGAAAACCCCGCGCTGCCCACCATCGGATTAACATCCATCACAATTCCTCATAAGCCATTTATGTGTCCCTCCAAACTTCATTTCCTTCCAGCCAGCTCTTCTTATCTGCCTGTCTTGCAATCTGTTCAGTCTTCATGTTAAATCATTTGTGTGACTCTAGAGTGGGCGAGGGGACATCAGGGAGGGTGTGTTTTGAGACGCCCTAATGATCTCATATCGAACTACAGGCTCATGTCACTGCAGGACAAAAGAGCAATGATGGACGTGCTCTTTAAACAAGCTTCTATCACCATTAATGTCCATGTTAACAGGTCAGAGAGATGCACACTAGACAGTAATGGCTGGAATTTACTGAAAAAGACCTGAACCATGCACACAAAAATTAACATTATACAATATATTAGTCTTAATAAGAAGTAGTGGTAACACTTTAGTATAGGGAACACATTCACTATTAACTATGACTTTTCCCTCAAAAGTTGTTAAGTTCAGGTATTGGGTAGGATTAAGAATGTAGAATAAGGTCATGCAGAATAAGGCATTAATACGTGCTTAATAAGTACTAATAAACAGCCAATATTCTAATAATATGCATGCTAATAATCAACTAGTTAAAAGACCCTAAAATAAAGTGTTGCCGAAGTAGTATTATTACATTGTGTTATTAATAATTAAAACTTCATTTTGCCTTTTTCATTTGTTGATTTTAGAAACATGGGCCAAAAGTATAAAATCTTCTTCATCCTGTCACACCTCCTGCACTCCTGAAGATCAGACGTGAAGCGCAGTGACACAGGTCACAACCTTATGACCTTAATGGCTTTGAGCTTACAAGGGGAGGTTTCGGGTAATGGTGCGTGTCAAAGGTCAAGCAGAGGTTAAAGACAGTTGGCTCACACTAAAGCAGCACACAGCGCTCATCACTTCAGGGGTGGGTGTCTGATGTTCAATGATTCTAGCAGACAGGATTACACCTAAACCAAGGGTTGGGATTCAGATTACAGCCTAAAAACGTCTGTGTTAACATCATGTGATGAGTTGTTTTTAGTCTGAAGGTGCCGCATTCATCAAAAACAGCATCCATGTTACAATCATAGTCACACCATGTTCAGAAATTACTGAACTAAAGTTTTATAGTTTTATACAGTCTATACATATTTCAGATCATTCTACTTGTCACTTTTTTCCAAGAACCTTTTCACAAGGATTTTCAATTTCTTTTGTGTATCTGTAGTTTTATAAGAATGAATAAATAAACAAACAAACAAAGCTGTACCCAATATGGTTTTGTACAAAATACAAATTTCACTCAGTAGCAATGTAGGGAATTCAGAGGTTTTATTTTAAATGTTTACATTTAATAATGATGTAAATAAAAACAAAAATTGTTTTTATAATAATTTATGACCGGTCCCTTGTCTAGGTTATTTTGTAATGACTGACTGTACATTGTCCCTACTTCATAGTATCCTAGACTCATGTAGTTCACGTTTTTTCATGTGAAGTACATGATAAAACATTTTACTTTTTTATTTTAATACAGACCAAAGAGAAATTTATCTTTGTACATTTTCTATTACATTGCTCAGCGTAAATGAGTACACCACCTTTGAAAAGTAACATTTTAAACAATATCTCAGTGAACACGTTCTAAAACGCTGACAAGACTAGATCTAACTTTATATAAAGAGCTGGCTGATAATATGGTTACATTTTGCAATGATAAATGCAATTAAGCATGTTACTGGTAAACTGCACATCTGAACCTATCTTAAGGAAATGTAATCACATGATATTGAAACTACGATGTTCTAATTTGACTAGGAATTAAGTCTTCTTGTCTATAAAAAAAGTAGCATTCTGCTGTTCAAGTGTTATGCAATTTACAGCAGTGTGAGTGCATTAAATCATTAACCAGATATACAGTGCTCAGTGTAAATGAGTACACCCCCTTTGAAAAGTAACATTTTAAACAATATCTCAATGAACACAAAAACAATTTCCAAAATGTTGACAAGACTAAGTTTTATATAATATCTGTTTAACTTATAACATGAAAGTAAGGTTAATAATATATCTTAGATTACACATTTTTCAGTTTTACTCAGATTAGGGTGATGCAAAAATGAGTACACCCCACTGAAAGTCTCTGGAGCAAAGTTAAATTTTAGACTACAAATGTCTAATTTAACAAGAATTCAACCACAGGTGAGTCTAATTATTCATCACACAGGTGTCCAGCAGACAGTTGACTATAAAAGGGTGTTAAAACCCCTTCCTATTTCATGCTGTCAGCAATGGCACCACATGGAAGAGAAACGTCACAAGACCTGACAAAGAAAATAATTTCTTTACACTAGAAAGGTGAAGGCTACAAGAAGCCTCATTTATCAGTCAGAATGCTGTAGCAAAAGTGGTAAAAAAGATGGAACTGCAACCATCTCACAGAGACGTCCAGGTCGTCCACGGAAGTTAACACCTCGACAGGAGCGTCTTCTGATGAGAAGGGTTGAAGAAAATCAGCATGCAAGTTCACTGCAGTTATCTAAAGAAGTAGAAAGCCAAACTGGGGTGACTATTTCCCCTGACACAATACGGCGTACACTGCAGAGGAATGGCATGCATGGGTGCCGTCCACGAAAGAAGCCTTTCCTAAAGCCCAGGCACAAAAAAGCCTGCCTAGAGTTTGCCAGGGCCCATGCTGACAAAGACGAAGACCTACTGGGGCTCTATACTCTGGAGTGTATGGCATCGCAAAGGTGAGGAATACAAAGAAAAATGCATGTTACAGTAAAACATGGTGGTGCAGTGTCCTTATGTGGGGCTGCATGAGTGCTGCTGGTGTCGGGGAGCTGCATTTTACTGATGGCATTATGAATTCAGTGACGTACTGCTCTATACTGAAAGAGAAGATGCTACCATCACTCCGTGCCCTTTGTCGTCATGCACTTTTCCAACATGACAATGATCCTAAACACACATCTATGGCCACTGTTGTATTTCTGAAGAAGAACAGGGTGAAAGTGATTCAGTGGCTCCTGATCTGAACCCAATCGAACATCTATGGGGAATTCTGAAGAGACAAGTTGAGCATCACTCTCCATCCTCTCTAAAAGAGGTCATTCTTGAAGAATGGAAAAAGATAGATGTTGCAAAATGTCGGCAACTTGTTCATTCCATGCCTAGAAGACTTGGTGCTGTCATTAAAAGTCATGGAGGTGAAGTTATATTATTAACCTTACTTTCATGTTATAAGTTAAACAGATGTTATATTAAACTTAGTCTTGTCAACATTATGGAAATTGTTTTTGTGTTCATTGTTATTGTGTTCGACGTTATTTAATAATAGGCCTACTATAGATTGAAATTTGTAGATTACACTGACTTTAACGAAAACAACTGTTTTGCAGAACGTGCCATATTTGCTGTGTTCTCGCATTTACACGGCTTTGACCAGCGGATGTCACTATCGTGCCACGCCCTTCTGCTCCGCTGCTTTGCGCATGCGTAAAGTTTCTCGTTATTATGAGAAACTAAGTCATTATTACGATAAAGATTCTCATTATTACGATTTACAGAATTATATTTTTTACTCAGCTGTGGCAGAAACGGGCTTCAGACACGTACCTGGCTGTTAGCCCACCAACTAAGCCTTTCCGTTGTCACCCATTTCGCTAAGCCAAGCCCATCTCAGTTTATTTTGTACACTTTTATCAATCTCCAATACATCGAAGCCTTCCTGCAACTTCCATGCTAGCTGAAATAAAGTTCTAGCTCAGAACGTAGCCTGACATGCACTTCTCCAATACCAAGCGAAAATGGAAAACCCGGAGTGGACATCGAGGAGTGATTACAGACCGCTTAGAGTGGAGAGAGGAACGTGCTTTTGTTCCACTCCAGGCTCTGATCACATCCCCCTCAGCAGGGTGAATACCTTTCCTTAATTTAAGACCCATTAAAACTAAAATGAAGACATTTATTACACTATTTGAGAAATGTAAGCCTATTTACGGCCTTAAAATTATGAAAAGTGAATTTAAGGACAGACGGGAACCCTGCGATTGACGGAAATCCGTCGCAGCGACGGAGAACTTTAACCCATGCATTTCTAATTATTATTATCAATGTTGAAAACAGTTGTGCTGCTTTTGTGTAAATTTTTTTTGATGAATAGAAAGGTCAAAAGAACAGCATTTATTTTAATCTTTTTTGTAACAAATGTCTTTACTGTGACTTGATTAATTTAAATGTGCTCTTATTTGAAATATTTTTTTTTTTGAAAAATATTATCTTTACTGACAGTTTTGACCAATTTAAAGCATCCTTGATGAATAAAAGTACTTATTTTTTAAAAAGAAATTGTACTAACTTCAAACTTTTGAACAGTAGTGTATTATTCTTTGAATTATGTGTTTATCAGAAAATTATTAATCAGTTCTGAGCTTTAAAATGTACCTTCACAGGTGAATCGCTGAAGAGATCTTGCGTGTCCTTATCCAGGTTGTCTTGGTTCCAGGAGGCCAGAACCATTCCACTGCTCTGAGGACCCGGGTCACATGACGTCAGACGGACATTTTTGCTCAAGCAAGGATCATCCTGTACACACCGACAGAGATTTACCTCAACTGCAATCAGAAACTAAACATTAATGTTTAATCCCATTTTGTTCAATCACTAAGTATGTTTACAAACGCAGTATTAATCATTTGAATCTAATATAATACTCCCTCTGACCTACATGCATGACTGCATTGATCCTGGGACAAACAGATATATATATAAAAAAAAATCTGTGCAGGAGGTAGACTAGATATCAGAACTAATGAAAGACGTTTTCAGAAATCATGTGTGCACATAAGCAGAAAAACTGAGATGTCAGTCACCTGTGGCATGGGAATATTGATGAAGAGCTCATCTTCACTCGTGTCCATGACATCTGACTCGAGCTGTGACTTTTCAAACACATGTTTAACACCAGGTCTGTCTGCAGTCGCTGATTTATCCTATAAACAATGAAACATCTGTTGGCATTTGATCCCTGCACACTGGCATCTCAGGAACTCATACACCTGCTAACATGACCATCACAGAACATAACCGACACAAGCATGGAAGCAAGCAAGTAATTGCGTAAAACATCTACAAAACCTTTACTATAAGACTTTAGCTGTAAAACAATATTATCATCAAATCTAGCAGAGGCTTCTGTGAGACATGTATATACTACAGCTGCAGAAGCCAATGATGCCACATCTGGAGATAAGGCATGCTGGGATGATGGCTAAAAAAATAAAGTAGGTCTGCCGTAATCAGTCTGAGAGACACAGCAGATGCTGTGTCTTAATGTCAGAGCTCAACACAGCTGAGAATACGCCACAGTAACTGTCATCAGACATGGCTGTAAATTATCAATTCTGTCAAACAGCATGGGTGTGAATGTTACTAATATGGTTTTAGGATAAAACATGTAAGGAAAAGTGCTTTCTATACACAAATAATTAAGTAAAATACAAATATTCAATTTAGTTTCTATCAATATGAGCTGCACATCTAATTTTATAAAGTAATTTAAGACAGATTAGGTTAAGCCACACTGCAGAATTCTCTGAATACAATGTGTTTCCTGAATCAACACACAGATGGCAGGTATTGACTTATGGTGCGTTCAAGTCATGTCGGAAAGATCGTATTTACGAACTGAACGCACATGAACGCCACCACAATGTCGTAAATATGAGTAAAGCTCAGGATTTTCTTTAAGCCACGATCTGTACGAGTTGGGAGCGTGTCAGTGAGAAACATGGCGGAATACTATAATACTAATAGGTATTTAGCAGTGACATTATCAGACTTTTTCATTTACAATGAAGTAAGCTAACTGCTTGCACAAAATATGATATAACAATATAATATGTAACGATGAAGTTTACAGTGGCTTAATTCAAAAGTTTGGGATCATTAAGTTTTTATTAAAAGTTAAATTATTAAAAACAAAAAAAGCAAAACACAACTTTGCACCTTCTTTGTGTTTCATTTTTTAGAAGTAGATTTTTTGTGTACTTAAGAGAAGGTACACTGCCATCTTACTCCGACAAAAGTGACTTGGACGCACCTGCCGTCATAAACACGACTTCCAACCTCGTAAATACAAACCTCCCAGGAGGATTTGAACGTACCATTATATATTATTTATCATTTAAGACCTTGAATTTTTCTGGTACATGATTTCTGAGATAAAACTAAGAGGTAAAAGATCATAGTAAACTTCAGCATTTGCACATATCAGACACCATTAATAATCCTCAGCACAGATGAAGTGGAAAGAGTTGACAAACCATCAGCAGTGATCAGTAGATCAGTTACTCTGATAAAAACAAAAATCCAAAAGAGACAGCACTGTGCTGCCCTCTGCTGGTGCACTAACACCACCATTTCAGCCAAATATACACGATTAAGAAAAAAAAAGTCAACTAATACAAAATGATTTAAATCCAATGCATCTCTCCCGGAGTTAAGAGTGACAGAAGTGAAACACACCAGTGGCTCTATCCAGCTGATGTCATGATGTGCTTCTCTTTGGAGTTCATAAACCGCCAGCCTGAGCAGGAAGTTACTGATATCTTCAGGAACACGAGAGCGGATTGCTTTAAAATCACTCAGATCTGTTCAGGAATAAAAGATTCATTATTTATTAATATAATTCAGCAGCATCATGTGATTTTTTTAACAAATTCAAAAATAGAGGCCTTTCTTTAAAAACAACAACAACAAAAAAAAAACAACACTTTTAGATAGTGGGTTGTTTTGGGGTGAGATGTGTTTAACCTGAGCTGGCTGGAGGAGAGGTGATGTTTTTTCTGATGGTGTTATAGATGGATGCTGAGAGTCCAGCTCTGTCCGTGTCCACAGCACAGCCCATCTTCTGTGCCTGCAGCAGATGAGACTCCACCACTGCCATGGGCAGAGACCGAGCGTCTGCTACCTGCCTCTACACAAGGCAAACACAACACGTCAAACAACTGCTGCTTCACTAGAAAAACATACCGGCTCAATGACATGGCGCTCAGTTTATTCCTCCAAAACTAATTTAAAAACATGTGGTAATGCAATTAATTTAACAGACAGTGACTTAAATACATCTTTTCTGAAACCATTCATGATGATGTGTGAGTTCATGAATGTTTATATGTGAATAAAAGCCTAAATTAAATCTGTTCATCATATAACGCTATCGTGTCTCTTCAGAAAATTTGGACTAAATCGCTCGATTCATATGGATTCGTTTTATAATCTCTTTATGAACTTTTTGAAGCATCAAAGTTTCAGTTGCATAAGCTTTCTATGGAGGGACAGAAAGCTCTCAAATTCTATCAAAAAGATCTTCATTTGCGTTCCGAAGATGAACGAAAGTCTTACAGGTTTGGAACAACATGAGGGTGAGAATTTTTGGGTGAACCCTCTAACCCTTTAATGTTTCCCAGTGGCCCAGCCACCTATTGTCCTGGATGCATATTTAGCAACTGCTACACACATCCATACAATTTATATTTTTCAACCCCAACTAATTTTTGTGCATTGTTGGACGTAATTTTATTTAATTGTTCCTTTTCATCTTCTCTGACATCCTTATTTGTCATTGACCCAGGTATACTACTATGTTTATCACTTGATTGACATTGGGCATAATAATAATAAAAAAAAGTCAGAAAAAAAAAAAAAAGTGCACTAGAGGTGAGTAATAGGAAGTAAATGTCGTACCATGCTCTTGTGCTCCATCTGGAACAGTCTATAAGTGACGGAGACACTATCCGGCAGAGACTGACACACAGAACCTATGCCGGCTGTTTGGACAGGAGGAGTAGAGCTGGAGGAAACATCCACCTGATTCACAGAACAACACATCATACACTATAACGCTTCATCCTGAAAATAATAAATAAACCCACAAGCCCTGAGAGAAGCAATTGGAGCCAGTAAGATCCACTATAAAATGGATGGACGTGGTCCTGGATGCTGACTGGCCAATCCAATGTTCCAGTGGTGAACTGTGACAGCTGTGACATGAAACAGCTGTTCAGCAGCTACTGTGTCTCACCGAAACCAACTATTAAGCTTAGTTATCACTATATCTACTAGTGAAGGCAGACGGCATTCAATCTGATTAAAACATTTTGGTTAAAATGTTATATGTGGAAAGGTTATGTCCTTTGTAATTTTCCAAGAAAACTGAGGCACTCAAGGCTGTGCTGTACTGAAAATATACACATTATATCAACAATCTTTAGCTGTAAATATATTCATAATACACCACAACCATAAGTGCATAAAGGTGAAGTGTATAATTTTCTAAATGTTAAAATACTTTCATGTGCCAGTTTAATTTGCAGTGACAACTTTAAGTCATTGGTAGGTTGAAGATTGACACTCTGTGAGCATGTGTTTGAGGTGAGATTTAGGAAACCTGTTTGAGAACAGTAATTTTTTTTTTTTTTTTTGCAATATACATTTATTTGGTAACAATACAGGAAGACAAAGCAGAGTTTACCCTAACACATTGTAATCTATCAGTCAGAAAAGACTCCACCCATCTAATGAGCCTACTATTCACACCCAGCTTAAACAATCTTTCCATTAGAATATGTGGTTGTATGGTGTTAAATGCAGTCTATGCAGCATATACAAAAGGGCATCTTCTGTACTCCTCCCCCTCCTATATGCAAATGATAAAGAATCAGGTTTGTTTTGCCCCTCACAAAGAACACCATCTAACACTATTTTTTCAAAACTCTTCATAACAGTAGATGTCAGAGCTACTGGATGATAATCATTTAAAACTGCTGGTTTTGATTTTTTTGGCACAGGCACTATAAATGAGACTAGACAGGCACTAGGTACGTAACATGAGACAGGCACTAGGTACATAGCATGTATCCATAGATACTTGAAACAGATGACTGTAAATAATACTTAGTTCCTCCCTACATTCCTTAAAGCTGCAATCTGGCATTTTTCCTCATTGTCACCATCTCTGTTTGAAACCTGCAATTGCAGTCATCTTTGGAATTGTTATCGTTACGTGTGTTGTGCATCGGCAGCGGATGATTCTAATGTTTGCTGTCAATCACTACACCGGTGTGGATACTGTACTTCAAAATCACAGATTCTACATCTTGAAAGTATGACCAATATAAGAATTTTCACTGGAAAATATCAGCTGAACAAGTGAACATTTCTGCCACTTTTGTTCTGACCAACTGAGGAAAAACGCATTAGGCCTACAATAAATCGTGCTGCCAATAATGATTAAATCTAACGATCGCTTAGCTCAGATCATGCCAAACTGTGCAAATTATAATTACTGTTATAGTTTGTTCTCAAATTGTTAATGCTAACAACATCAGGATTGCGTGACTATGTGTATTTAGTGTGTATTAGCGTTACCTGTAGATTTCAATTTCTGTATCCACTCCACAGTCCAAAGTCTTTTGCTTTTGACTACGGGTGAATCTCCAGTTGTCACTGATGATTATCATTTGGACCTTTCTGAATTACAATCCGCCATCAAAATGATACGTTTAGCTATTTCAGCTGCTGTGAAAACAGGCTATAAATGATCCGCTACAAGCAGCATCCTCACAAGATAAAGCCGACTAGACTGGACTCCTTCTTTCTGTTTACAGACGTGACGTAATGACGCAAAGACGAACTGCTGCATGCTCGAATTTCCCGCGGAAATCCACCAGGTTGCTTTTATTATAAAACATTATTACAAACTTACCGTTGTGAATCGAGCTAAGATAAGGAGATAGTTTTGAACACTGGCTGGATATGTACTTTTCAAAAATTGATTTTGGATCATTTTTAACCAAAAAACGTTACGGACTGCAGCTTTAAAGACCCTACCTGTTATTTTATCAGGACCCACTGCCTTCCTTGTATTAACCATTTTTAAGCACCTACAAAGCTCTTACATTCAGTTGAAGTCTAATCAAATTCCCCTCAGTTTTAAAATCTGATGTTAGATTTCAATCAAAAAATATATATTCAGTTCATTTGCAAAGGCCAAATCATCATCCCCATGATTACTCTGAAATGATTACTTTTCTCCTGTCCTATCATTGTATACACTCCCTGCCATGCCTGCCTGAAATTATTGTTTTTGGGGTAGTAACTGGGTTACAGTTAGGGGTAACGTTAACAGTGTAACTACAACTATTAATTAAATGCAAAATGTAATTGTAATTAAAATGCAACGACATGTACATAATACTTACACAAGTAAGTATATTATATCTAATAGTTAAGTACATAGTAGTTAAGGCCACCTAACACCTAGAAGTTTGACCTACAGTCATTATTTTTGCACATCAAACTATTTTTGCACACCGTTCAAAAGTTTGGAATCACATTTTTATTCAGCAAGGATGCATTAAATTTCATCAAATAAGAAAAAAAGCATCTAATAATGCAGCCTTGGTGAACACAAGAATCTTCTTTCAAAACAAAACTTACTGATCCCAAACTTTTGAAGAGTAGTGCACAATATACAATGTTTAGCAGTGTCCTAGTGTGCAGTACCTGTAAGCTGTGTGTCTGACAGAATATGACGATGACATCAATCAGAGGTGTTAACATGGCTGCTTTGGCTTCTGAAACACCATCCACCTGTTTTAAGCTGGATGTTGTGCATGGCCTGCCAAAGAAGTCCACATGAAGCATCAAAATATGACATATGAGAGTCACGCCTGCCTAAGTTTAACATCACATCTTATAACACTGTTTGTGTGTGTGTGTGTGTGTTCTTGTATACATGATTTATGAGGACACAACCATTACATCTATGGAGAGTCCCCGTAAACCACATATACAAGTGTGTGTGTGTGTGAGTGTGTGAGTATGAGAGAGTGTGAGAGAGAGTGTGAGAGTGTGTTTTCTTTAAACTGACAGTACAAATGATTTTTAACAATTGAAGTGCGATCACAAAAAACAGTCCAGTCAACAGTATAGTGATGTACAAATCACAGCTCATACAAAAGTCACTTTCAAACCAAGCAAGTGACAAAATGAGTGCTATCTGCATGGGGAACTTTTTCAACCTCACGCAAAACTCCCAATCACACAGATTCCTGTTAGAATGACTGAATTTTGTCAGTTAAATTTCACAGAGCAACAATAAATGTGACCGTAGTAAAAGGAAATACCCTATCCTTCACTATCCAAAGGACATCAAACCCTTTCCTTCAAGCAAACATTACCTTAATTTTGCCATGTCCAACAGGATTTTATTGGTAGCCAGTAGAGCTGGTGGGATGTCTCTGAGACTAGCTAACTTCTGACGCTCAGACACCAGCTTACCATACAGTTCAGACTGCAGAAACAAAAGAAACAAGACAAAGAGTATGAAAAACAGATTCTGACCGTTGTTTCCAGAGACATACACTGCTGTGCGAACTTTCAGTTGCTCTTAAGAAATAAGAAACATGATGGGTGCTGAAGGAGAGCGGTACGCAGCAGGATTAATAAATAACAGCACTGGGCTCATCCTCACTCTTTGGCAGAGCTGTTTTGTATTCAGTACCTGTAGCTGGATTTCTCTAGCAGAGACCACTGGAGTTTGGGCTCTGACAGCCGTGTGAATCTGGGTTGGTCTGGCAGCTGATCTGTATACAAAAATTAAATATCGTAACGCCAAGAAATTTTGTGACATGACACATTTAGTGGTAAAAACCTTTGAACAACATACACAAACCATAATCAAATAAAAAAGCCAATTTTAAGTTAATATTTATGTATAATTCATACCTTGAGGGTAAACCTCCTTTCTCTGCTATCTGAGGGGTGTCAGCTGTAGAACTGACCTTTGGCCTCTGAACAGAAACAAGAGAGGGCTGCAGAAAACAATAAAACCCACCATTTAAAAGTGAAACTGTTCATTCAAAGGAAGATGAAATATTTCAGCATTCATTAATAGATGATACTGACCAGAGTGTAATCTGACTGCAGGTTAGAAGCAGTAGACTCAACATGTGCTGGATCTGCTTTTCTCCTGCAAAGACAAACCAGGAATACAATGAAAAAAATGCATCCAGAGATCTTTCTGCCATGCCATTTTGCATAGCAGGAAAATATCCAGTTCCTGCTATTCTGCAATGTTACAAAAGAACACCTTTCACAGTGTTACATGAAGTACATGACCAAAAAAAAAAAAAAAAAAAAAAAAAAGGCTAACAAAATGTAAATCACTGAAGATAAAAAAAACCAAAAACAAAACACATGTAAATGTTCATGAGATTTAAGCTATGTATTAGACTGAATGCACTGGAATCTGGGCAGATGGAGCAAAATAAACAAACAGCACACAACCCTCTAACTTACTGACTGCATTCAGAAAAGATAAAATACCTCATTACACAAGGCGTAGCAACGGGCAGGCGCTGCCCACCCAATAGAAAACTAGTACCATTAAAGCTCTCCAACATGTGGCTTATCACAGCATTGATAAACATATTCGAGCACAGAAGAGATATATGGCAAATGCAAAATAATCACCTGCAGTCTGCTCTGTTCCAGTGATATCACAAAATAAATGTAATTCTGAGTTAATGGCCTCTCATGAACATTGAATTAAAGAAATAGCTGATGCACTAAAATGACAGGTGGCTCAGGTTTGCCACATGGATCCAGTGTGTCCTCAACTACAGTTGATGTGAAGTGCAGTTGAAATGCACATATGAGTTTGCATGTATTGGAGCACTGGTGATCGGATGTGAGAGCCTTACCGCGGTACACACACTCTGCTGAACAGATCCCTGTTGGGCTGCAGCAGGAGTTGCCTGTTCCTCTCATCTTCAGCTTTACTCAGCCATGATCTGCCCTGAGTCAAATATTCACATACAATCTTGATGAATATATAATGTTTTTTCCACAAGTGTGCACACCTGGGATTAAGATGTTTTTTTGATTGATTGGATCACAAGTGGACGACGCTAAATACAGCTGTATATGTAATGTAAAATGTTTTGAGCTTGTCCAATCTCCACCACTTCCAGAGATAGTCGAAAAAACATTTGACCGGATTGATTTCGTAGTGTAAATGCTCATGTGGTTGAATGTGTTCGAACAGCCACAAAAGACCGCCTACTCTCCGCCTACCGACTTAATGCGTAAATATTATGGGAAGCGTGCTAGCCGGAAGGGAATTAAACTTTATTGGCTGAAGACCCAAGTTTGGTTTGAAGACAAAGAAAACGTACCAAACACAATGTTCTCTCTCCATTCCTGATTTCTAACACGCACTCTGGTCTAACACATGGTCTTGAGTCTGTCAGCTCCTTTCGTGTTCATATGTAAATTGCATGAGCTTATGTTGTCCATTAGATGGAAAAATCCAAAAAAGCACTTAGATTAATAGCCCATTGACCCTCCCCTTGAAGAAATCAGGACAGAAGTGGTTGAAAGTGGACAAAGGAGACATATTAAAACACCAGGTGTAAAGGGATATGTCTCCCTCATCTACTTTTGACCCAATCGACCAAAAGCATCTTAATACCAGGTGTAAACAGTTTCAAGCAAAAGTACCAATCTTTTCTTATTTCATGATCAGTAGGCATCACTGTGGTGAAACTCCAACAAATAATATAGGTGTGCTTGGCCAATTTATATTTTAACATAAATATCACCATCACAAGAGGCAGTTTTATAGATGTGAATGCATCCACACAAATTCAATGCAGAGTCCATGCTGCTACTAATAAAAGGGGCCCCCACGTGCTGAATTCACTGTCTCATGAAGCGTTTTTTTTTTCTCTTTTTCCCTTGGCTGAAATTGCAGTCCCACATTTCCCCCCCTCTAGCGACGTTCCTTGAAACATGCTTTACTCAATAGTTCATGACTAATCTTTAGCCAGTACCTTGGGTGTAAGTTTACAGAGAGTACTGAATTTGTTGTGGCCTGTGGCTTCCATCAGATATTTTTCAGCAACCAGTTCTCTGCCAAGAGCTTTCCACCAGGTTTCTGAGAATTCCCTGCCGATACCAAAAAGAAAGTGCTTCCGAAAGTGATCCGGAACCCGCTGAGAGCTCTAAAAGAGAGATTACATATTCATTTATAGTTCTGATTTTAAAAAGGTCCAATTCATGTGTAAAAGATAAAGGCCTCATTGATGCAGTATAAACATCTTTCAGGGATCCTTTTTCCTTTTGCATCCTTTCATGGAAATATCTTGAGCAAAGACTTTATGGATTGATAATTGATTTTAATTTAATTTTAATTTTAAGTGACAAAACAAACTCATCCACATTCTGAGCATCAAGGCAGAGGGTTTGGTTTTGTATGTTATTGGGTGTTCACAGGTGTTGTGTTTGACGTACTGAGCCACGCAGAAAGAGGATGGGCGCTGTGATGCCAAACCTCTCATTCATAATGCTGACAGCCTTCATCAGCTGATATGCACACAAGCCAAAGTCCTGTAGGACCACCTCTGAATCGCCTCTGTTCACACTGACATCACACCGAGATAAAATAAGTCATCCTTCATGAACTATCAGAGCAGTTTGAAGACACTCAGAGAGCAGATCTACTCACCCTGTCCTGCAGTTATCACAACACTCACTGCTACCCAGAATTCCAGATGTCACTTTCCTTAGACGCTTGTCTTCAAAATGACACAAAATCAACCTACGATACAATTCACACAATGCTCAAAAATATCATCACCTTTACATTACAGAAATCATATCTCAACAGGAATGTGTTTATAAATATGTAAAAGTGTCACATTCACGCCAAAAACAAAATAAAGAAATAATTTTTTAATAATTCATAACATTATTATAAGTAGGAAGTTGAAATGTTTCCCACTAAACTTACTGTAATACATTTGGACATTTTATTTATTTATTCAATTGTGTTTATTTCCTTTGATCGAGTTGACATATTCTGTTTCATGAGATTCACCCAAAATCAAATTCACTTACTTTCGTCTGCATTTGGTTGAATTTAGATACTTTTCCATTTTTGCCATCATGTCCATTTTGTAATCTCTGAAGCGCTCACTTTTGGATTGATTGAGTATGAATCTTCAGGAAAACAAAAGCATATATATTTTCAGCAAGCTCATCAGAAAAAGTCTAAGCTAGTTAACAAAATGAAGATGAGAGTTGTCACCTATTCAGGGCCATATCTCCAGGCATCCATAAGACGTGACAGGCGCTGGGCAGCCCGTCTCTACCGGCCCTCCCGATCTCCTGATAGTATGACTCCATTTCTTTGGGAGCTCCATAATGGATGACCTTTCTGATATCAGATTTATTAATGCCCATCCCAAACGCCACAGTGGCCACCACACACTGCAGACGAAACAACACTGTGATGTACTGTAACTTTCAGAACACCCCACCCAGAACATTTTCTGAAACTAAACTCTAAAATCAACTCATCTTCAACAGTTCATAAGATGCCACAAACCATAGGAACATTAGCATATGACCACTAGAGGCAGTACAAAAACAAACTGCACATGCTGCTATTCAGTAGAGTTCTGTTTCTGGCACAAGACGAACATTATAAGTTGACTTCACCTGAATCTCATCTCTCATGAACTGGTGCTGGGTTTCTCTCCTCTGTTTGATGCTCAGACCTGCATGATAAACTCCACATAGGATGTCCAGCTTAAGCAGCGCCGCTGTCACACGCTCCGCCTCTTTCTTTGATGGACAGTACACAATGGCTGAGCCTTCAAACTCAAAACCACCCCTAAAAGAGAGAGAAAAATAATAAATAAATTTTAAAAATGAATCTGTAATGTGTGTAAAGAGAATCTTATTGGATTCAGAAGATTATAATTAAAATGGAGATAGTAAGACAAAGGCAAATTCTTTAGTAAATAATTATATATAAACTGCTAGTATCAAACTTTGGTAATGCATTACAGTAATTAAATAAAATAATTACATAAGTATCAATAACTGAAAGGTTCAATCATTTTAATTACTTTTCTAGTCGTTCATGATTACTGGGATTGATATTGTTGATATATATAAACCTGGTTGAGAACTACATCAGGCAATCCCAAAACACTCCTGAGCCAAAAAAACATTTGCATTGAATTATTCTGACAAGTTATTACAAGAATTGTCATGGCCTACCCTTTCTTTTTAACAAGAAATTGTTTGAGGTCTTGGATAACGTCACCGGACTTGCGATTGACATCGAGGTAGAGGTTTGGTCTGTCGAACGAGGTGCAGGTGATCATTGGATTGATCAAATGAAGGCTCTTAATGATGTCCTCACGGATAGACGGACTCGCAGTAGCCGTGAGCGCCAAAATAGCAACCTGATTAAAGAATAATATGTTAGGAATAACATGAATAGATGATCAAAATCAATCAGGTCTATAAATTTATAACGACAAACTAAAACCAAATATGACTTACACCAGGGAGATTTTGCTTGAGTTTCCCCAGGTCACGATACGCACTTCTGAAATCGTGACCCCACTGAGAGATGCAATGAGCCTCGTCTATCGCAACCAGTGATAAACCTACAAACAGACGCACAGTAAAGAAGTTCCTCAGTTACACTGAAGCACTGAATCATTTCAAACATCATTTGATTTCTTCCTGTTTGATTTACCAACAGTCCTGTCAAGTTGCACTAGCAGAGGAATATTCCCAGAGCAGAATTCAGGTGTCATGTACACCACTCGGAAATGACCCCTGAAGACGAGACAACAGGAAAAGAAACGTCAGTGGCTGAATACACATCACTGAATCATCTTTAGTGAAACTATTCTTGGTTATTCTTGGTATTCATGTCCAATAACTTTTTTAATCCACCTTAAGATGCCATGTCACAATTAATGAATGTATGAGGGACAATATACAAAAAAAAAGTATGTGAACACTTTAGAAAGAGTTGGTTTTCTGTATTACTTGGTCATAAAATGTGATTAAATTGGTCACTGGCTCTCGAGGTCATTCCACAGCATCTCTGTTAGATGTCCTTGTGCCGTGTTGAAAATTGCTTGTAAATCTGTCATTATGCTATATTATCACCAAATACTGGATTAAATCTTTTTATCAACTTGTTTTCTTTTAATTAGCACAGGTTTTGTATTGCTTTTTAGTCTAATGCGATAACATTAACTAGCATTTTCAGAAAAATCCTCTCTGGGTCAAAATGAAGAGAACACAAATGTATGTATCAAAAGGATAGTTCACCCAGAAATATTTTTCTGGGTGAACTATCATTTACTATCATTTACTCACCTCTTGTCTTTCAAAACCAATAAGAACCAATAATGCTCATCTTTGAAAAACAAATGTCCTTCTATTGAAAGTCCATTGCCCAAAACTTTGACACTTTAAAAAGTTCATAAAGAGATCCATATAAAAGTAATCCATATGAATATACATATCGAGAAGTTTAATCAAGGTCTTCTGAAGGGAAACCAAAGATTTATATTAAGATTTAACACTGACCAACACATAAATAGTGCTCATCAAATCAGGTAAACAGAAGCTCAACTGTTCTTTGTTTGGCGCACGAGAACAAACTTCATTGGTTCGCACTCATCAAGCAAGCACAGTTGTGCTACATTTGATGAGTTCTATGTTTGTGAGTCTAGTTTATCAGTGTTTATAGGTTAATACAAGCTTAAATACAAGCTTAATAAGATTTCACTTGCCACTGTATTTTAAATATTCTATTTTTTCCCCATTAATAATCTTTTTTTTTTTTTAGATGGAGCATAGCATGTAACATCACAGGACATGTCAAGTGCCCAAAAAGTATTTCATACAGCCTCTTACCTCTTCACATCCTCATATAGGTTTTTGGTCTGAGCAGATCCAAGAAAACAAGCAGGGATGTTTGACATTCTGCAACACAAACAAATGAAAGATTAATGAATGATTTATCTCATCAACGAACACACAATGTTCTTCCAAGAGCTATAAAATAAAATATTATTTAAAAAAAAATTTTTTAGCTTGAAATAACTAGAAAAATGTATATTCATTATAAAAATGTCAGGTCTAGAAATCACACTTTTTAAAATTGCTGCATATATCCAGATTGAGAGAATTCTGGTACGTAAATAAAACTGGCAGATGTTGAGGGAACAAATTAAAATGAATTTCAGCTAACATATTGATTTTTAGCTGTTGTAACTTATTTTAAAGCTTGTTTTGTCTTATTTGAAATATTTTTTGGGGGTGGGGGCTTTGATGAGTCCCCTAGTGGGTCCCAGCCCCCTGGTTGAGAACTGCACAAACACAAAGACGAATGAAAGATTAATGAATGAGACCTCCACTGATGTATCACTGATTTATCTCATTAATGAACACACAATTTTCTTCCTAGAGCTGCTTATTCTTATTCTTATTTCTTATTCTAAAATATCTATTTAATGTTGTATTATGTAGACTTTTCATGTACAGGCTGACCAATCCACTAACATTCAAATCAACTACAGCCCTGAATGCATATTCAAAATGTCATAATTTGAAATACGTCACAATACGGTAGTAAAGTCAGTTGCAATTCGCGTTTCATGAATGATGTCAGAAATATGACGTACTGCAGCTGAAGCACCTGGTCCTCCATGAGGGCGATGAGAGGGGAAATGACCACACTGATTTTCTGGCAGTACACTGGAGGAAACTGGAAACACAAACTCTTCCCATATCCTGCCAACACAGTGTTTTATGTGAGCAGACATTTGAAGACAAACTAAGTCAAGTCACATTAATTTGCATAGCGCATTTCACAATACACATTGTTTTTAAAGCAGCTTTACAGAAAATCATGATCTAAATGTTTATAATATCTTAATATCTTCATGTCTTATAGTTGGATTTTTTATCAGATTAGCTGGGCGATAATATAGTTCACATTCAACTGTTTAACACATAGATGCATAAAGTCTACACCTTCTAAATACTTCACTGAGATATAAATAGCTAGAATAGCTATCACCTGATAAACGCTAATCTCACAACAGAGCTAAGAAATGTAGATCATGCAGAATGATATCTAAACCTGAACACTGTAAATTTCTAATGCAAATATATTTAATCTGTACAGTATCATAAATATGTACACTCACTAAATGCCATTAAACCATACACAAAAATGAACAATTACTTGGAAAATGAACTATAAAGACTTCAAGATCATTTAGTAAATATCTCATAACTTCAACAATCAAGAAAGTTATACCAGTTGCCATGACAACAAGATTATCCCTCCTCTCTGTGAGAACGGACTGAATCACTTTCCACTGAACCCTGAAAAACCATGAGCATCATATGATAGATCACATATAAAACAAACAGTGTGCTAATGCCATTAACAACTACAGAAAAATTACATAATCATAAGCAACCATATAAAACATACACCAAGACTGTTTGGGTTTCAAAACTTACGGTTTAAAGTTGGGATGTCCAAAGTACATTTTCAGACATTTAATTTGTTCAGGAACTGGTTGTGGAATACTTGAATCTGAACAGAAACAAACAAGTTTTTTGAAAACTGCTGCTAACAAACATTAAACAAAATCTATCATACTGATAAATCAAAATAATTACAAAATAAATATAATTCAAAATAACCTAAAATAAAAGGAAACCTGACAATGTGTTATTTACAATATCATGCATCATTTATATTTAAATAGAAATATATAGAATAAACACAAGAAACAAAGCTTTTATCTTTTACGGTAGTATTAAAAAAAAATTAACTATCAAAACTTCTCACAATATTGCTGACTAATATTAAGACTGAAACTCACTGCAACATATAAACTGGCTCTGGACAGAGCAATATATTCATATAACATGAATACCATTCAAGTTGAATGAGGTGCGTCTTCAGTCAAAGATTACATAACCATAAAATAACTAACTGTATATTAATCTGGGAAGGCAATTCATGTTCACGATGGATGGTAAATTTACCGAACACCTCTTCCTCATCTTCCTCAACATCCTCATCATCATCGTCAGCACCAGACTGTGGGACATCTGTCTGTTTCTCATGACCAGGTTCATCATTTAATTTTTCTATGTCATCAGCACACTGTTGAACAACAGAAGAGAGACATGACAAGAGTAAAGACTCTTGAGAATCAAACTATGAGTAAATCCTGAGTTTTCAGAAAAATCTGCCATTATTTAACACACCCTAATGGCTTTCCAAATCCATATCGTTTTTTGGACTATCTTTAATGGCTCTTTATGGTATTTTTGGAGCTTGACTTACTCGCTTTAAAGCTGCAGTATGTAGTATGTTTTGGTTAAGATAAAAGAAAAATCAGTTATTGAGGAAGTACATAAGACATCAGTGTTGACTTAACGGTTTAGAACACTGATGTCATATGTAACCGATTTCCTAACTATTCCTCGCAATAGTAATCTTATTAAAAAAAAAAAAAATGTAATTTGAGCTGTCGGGAAATGTGATCTGGATCAAATCGTCAGTTTGTGTCGTTCAAAACATTTATCCTGATCTCAGCAGAAGCGTGGATTTCAAGAACAAAAATGTAATAAAACTTTGCAGCAGATGTGTTACTTCAGATGACATTTTTTTCAGATATATTCCTACTAGGACATACTTCTTATTGTCATGTTGATGTACAATGACAGATCCGCACTGATGTGTTTCAAACAGAGATGGCGATAGAGGGGCAAACGTTTCATACTGCTGCTTTAATAACAACCATAAAGGTGACTAAATGAACACAGAGTTTTCATGTTAAATTGGAAAAAAGTTTTTTGCTGCTGCAGTATGTGATCAATCACTCTGCAGCTATCACCTGAAAACAAACGGAGCTGCGTTCACTATTACCTTTATCATTTCATCATCAAACTCTTCATCACTCTCCGTGTCCTGAGAGTTCTTGGGGGATGATGCCTGCTGAGTCTGAAGGAAATCATAACAATCATGAGGCATCAGTAAGTGACACAGATAAAGCACAGAAGAGCTGAATGCGGCGCTCACCTGGAAAGCTAAGATACACTCCTCCTCCAGCTGCTCCTGTCTGGCCTGCTGCTCCAGCATCTGCAGCTCATACTCTGAGATATCCAGAGACATCACACCCTCGCTCGGACTGCATCTGCCAGGCTCTTCCTTAGACTGACTGTGGCTCCACTCTTCAGAAGATGTGGAAACGCCTTCATGATGTGTCTTAGTTTTGGTATCGTTGAGGTTGTGGTATAGAGAAGACTGTTCTTCAACTGACCGATCAGCCGTTTTGTTGCCAATCGACAAAACGCATCTTAGAGATGCAAGTGTCTGAGACAGATCATCCACTAGTCTCTCAGCACTGCAAAATCATACAAATCACTTTAACATCATAACTCACATAATCTTAATAATAATCAAGCACAGGGAGAATTAAATTTAAATCAACTTTAAACTTTTACCTTTACATTTCAAGCATGGCTCATATCATGTAAAATTACAAACTTACAGGTCTGTAAAACATTTCCATCCACCTATTTTTATGCACATTTTGGGAAATTGCATAAAAAAAGCTGGATGGAAATGCCAAGATGCATTTAAATTCTAAAAATGCGCATTAAAAAAAAGTATGCGGTTTCAGCGGTTCAATTTAATTCCCTCTCAGAAGCACCTCACACGATTGCGTTCACAAACACCAGGCATCTGAATTCAAGATAACATGACTGCGTTTCATCTGCGCGTTCTGAGGCGCAAATAATTTATTATATATGAAAATTATTATATACAGTGGCTTCTATGCAGTAACTTCCATTTATCTTAGTGATATTTAGCAGCAGTTTATCAGGAAGTGATGATTTTGTTCTCTTCAACTCACTGGATGAAAACAGTGCTTTATTTGCATATGTTTGATGCGATATTCCAAATTTGCAATCCATTTTTGAAAGGGAGTACTCGTATAACAAAAATTAGGAAAAATACTGGATTTGATGCACATGGAGAATTCCGGATGGACAATAAGTGTGTCTTCACAATCTTAGTGAATAAAGACTAGAAGTATTAGCATACTGTAATCAAAATTCAAGCATTGTGATACATTCACTTTATGCTTGACTTTTAGTGCCCACACATTGTGACAAAATTCAATACACAATTGAAGGGCTATTCGATTCCGCTCCTGGCAGGCCATGTCCTGCTGAGTTTAGCTCTAATTAGTGTTAGAATCAAACAGGACAGTGGCTCTCCTGGACCAAAGCTGAATAGCCCTTCTATGTTGTGTATTTGTGTCTGCATTCTCCAAGATACTCCTCATGATACTGGCTTCTGTCCTCAAAATGCATTACACCTGTATATTTCCAGGACCGAAACTAACTGCCGTATAAAGCAACATGATCTTTGCAATGGAGTTTGTTTAAAGTCATTTAATCAACACTGACAAAAGCATAATTGCACTGTACAGTTGTCAAGTCAAGTCAAGTCACCTTTATTTATATAGCGCTTTTTACAATGCAGATTGTGTCAAAGCAGCTTTACAGTGATAACTGGTATATAATTTTGGCTGCACAGCAGCTCTTAAAGAAAATGGTGTCATTATCCATCTTAAGTAAATTCAGTATTGATTCATTCCATTGTAAGAATCAATAGTTTTAGTTAATTAATTTTTTTCAGTTAATTAATAAATTTAGTTAATTTATCTATATCAGCACTGGAGTAAACAGTGATGTCATCATCCAGCTCAGTTCAGTTCGCATACAATGGTGTCAATACAAGCAGATCAAAACATTGTTGAATATCAAATGTCAAGCATCATATACTACAAAATATAAAACATGTTTGATCTCTGAGTCTGACTGGATGGAACCATAGCCTGATGGTAAAAACTACAGAATCGTCTGATGGTCTGTATAAATAAAAATAAATTGAATAGATTGAAGGGAACACAATACGTCTGTATGTTCTTTAAATGTAAATGTCTAAGAAGAAACACATTGAGTTGTATTAGCAACATTTCAGAGTTTGAAAATACAACTTCCAACAGATATCCACTACTTTTTATTTCATTTTACAAAACAAGTAGCTTGAACGCCTCTTTTCCCAACCACTAGAATATGGAAATATCTTTTACTTTAGATTCTGATCACACTGCACAAAAGTGATGTCCTTCCTCAGTATCTTTGTCTGTTTTCCAGTGCAAATGTCTAAAGATTCTTTAATCAAGATGTATTTACTAGAAATACAAAATGACATAAAATATGAAGTCTAAAGTCTTGTTTTAAGCGAAATGAAGTGAGTTTATGCTTAAAACAAGAATACACAAATAAACTTAATTCAAAGGAAAGTTTTATAACTCATTGACAGATATTTGTACTTGTTTTAAGCAAAACTCACTTCATTTTACATTTGCATCTCAAGTAAATGTATCTTGATTTAAAGATGTTTAGATATCTGTATTGAGAAACTGACAAAAATAAGGAAGAAATTCATTTTTTGCTATGCATGCAATATAAATTACATCAAGTAACAACGCTTACTTGTATGCGCAGGTTGCACATGTGCATTTAATTTTTTTTTTTCTCTTTTTTTTGCAGCAATTAGTTTATCCACAAGGTGGCAACCGTGCCCTGGGGTGTCGAGGTATTCAAAGAAAAACTGCATAAACACAACAGACCGAAACACATGCAAGCTACAGCGACAATGGAGGCCTACACAGACGAGAGATTGTGTGAAGAGATTAGAAAGTACCCTCACCTGTACAACTCTAGCATGAAAGAATACAAAGATGTTTACATGGGTTGTAACTCGTGGCGAGAGATTGCTCAAAACTGTGCATGCGTTGAACACCCGTGTATTGTGTACAAGTCAGATGAATTATACTTTTCAAGGCTGTGCGTTCAACTGTGCACGTACACTAGCGTACGAGTAAAAAAAATGAAGTAAATCCAGGGCTTAAGACTTCCTGCTCTGATTTAAGACCTTTTAAGGCCTTACCTTGAGTAAGCGTAAATTAAAACTTTTTAAGACCTTTTTAAAGAGGTCATGACATGGATTTTTTTTATTTCAATCTGTTCCTTGAGGTTCACTTATAATGTTAATAAAGTTTTTTGCACACACACCCACAAATTTTTTATATATATATATATATATATATATATATATATATATATATATATATATATATGGGCTGCTTCATCTTTCAAAAAAAGTTTCTTTGCAAACTCTCCATTACACTGTGTCACATTTACAAAACAAAATGCTCCAAACAAACATAAAATTCTCAGACATGATCCGGGACGGCATTCAAATAAATCATTCACTTAATTCCGAAGCTGGGATCCTTCTGAAAACTGTACAGAGACGCAAACGAGCTGTTTAAACTGGATGCATCAAAGTAACCGTTCTTTCACTCTTCCATTTGTCCTGTTATCAGCCAGACTCAAGTGCGTGGAGTATGTCAGAAATTGAACGTGCATCTGTATACTGTATCAGTGTAGACAGTGTCAATGATTATAATGGTTTCTATTTGCTTTTGACGTGACGCTCTCATCCAGCTTAGGAAAATTTCAGCCGTTAAGCAACTGGACGCCAGTGGGCGGAGGCAGACATATGCAAATGTATTTGCTGTGTGCAAATAACAAAACACTGATCTTCATTTGACATATGAAGAGGTGCTAGACTAACATTATTACTGGACATTAAAAAAAATAAACTGACCTGTCTGTGCAGTCCAGTTCATCTGGAATATGATCAGCCAGATCTTTAAGATCACGAGCTATCTGATAAACTCTTTGTTTCAAACTGAGCACTGAGGATCCTGAACAACCTATTGGCAAATGAACACAGAGCAAGTGTACAGAAAAACAGACGTAGAAATACAAATATGACATACAGTGCAGACTAAAAAAGAACCAAAACATTATTTGATCGTCATTACATGCAGGTACAAAACAATAGCTCAGCCACAACACTAACAAGAAAATAAATGATCTCACCAGACATAATTTCCTGTAGTTTCTGATAAATAAGCAAACCTGCCTGTTAGGAAAATAAAGCCAATTATTAGATTAGCATTAAAATGTAAAGATCTGATTTATATGAATACATAAATACTGTTAAGATTATATGCTGGTGCTGTAAGTGACTATTTTTATTTATGTTTTCACCATTTTAAATCATATTTTAGACAATTTTTTTTTTGCAAGAACGAGTGGTAAAAAATTATCTTTACATTTTAAACAGTCCTGCAAAAAATACTGTTAAAATATTTTTAGACAGTGTTTAGTTTGTCACACCACAACTTTACCCTTTTACTGTTCTTAAGCTGCTATGGTTTATTTGGACTCACATAAGCATCTGTGGCAGCGTATCTCTTTTGGTCTTCTGTCAGACCAAAGTCGTCCCAGTGACTACAGCGCACAAGTTTGTCTTTGAAGAGCTGCTTCTTTAACAAGTGCTTCACTAGACCACTCAAACTCCACTTCTCACAACATCTCAGCTGAATAAAACAACCAACACACAAACATCAATTCATCTCACTCAAAATCAAAAGATTTTATTATTATAACTATAAGGTTTTATTTCTTTTACATATAGAGGTCAATGAGCTTCACTGAACAAACCTATTTAACTTAACGGTTGTTTTGTATTTGTATTTATTCGCAGCTCTCAACTGTTACTGCCATGATGCTTGAGTTGTTGCAGGGGGCTCTGAATGTTTTTACTGCATTGCTATGTGGTTGCTAGAGTGTTCTGAGGCGTTGCTAGGTGGTTTCTTGCTGGCTCAAGTCAAAAGAGTCAAGTCTCTTGCGATTCTGGTACCGTATTCACAACACATTTTATCTTACCACTAAGAGTTCACCTAAATAGCAGTAAAAGTTTTTGGCTAAGAGTTTTGAAAACCTATTCACAAAGCTGCTGAGACCAACTTTTACTAAGGAATAGAGAGAAGTCTAAGGCTAAGAGTAAGGGCGGGGTTGACCTCGTTGCTATGGATGAGGTCAACACGCTTAATAACTATGCCCACAGTGATTGGCTGTGATCAGTGATTTAATCATAGAAATATTGTAGAACGATGTATCATGTTGCAATTTTCAAATAAAGGTTTTAAAATAAAAATGTTGCCATTTTCAAATAAAGGCTAAGTGTCACTAATTAAACAAGTATATGTTCAGCTAATTGTCAGCCTCTTACATGTCGAATTTAAGCGACAAACGATATAAACAAAGTTCGGGAGGAGCAGGTTCAAATGGTCTACCTAATCAGCTCGAGAGGAGGCATATGTTTGTCGACTCACCTAGTTACCTCAACAGTTTTCTGCATCCCTCCTCCACCCTGACTCCTCACTCTCAGCTAGTTCCTATTCCCAGCCGAGGATACAGGGGAGTACTCTGGGTTTGGGCTAAATTCGGACAGCATGTCAAATACGCTTATTTTACTCATTTTCTCTATTCGATCATTTGTAAGTGTGAACTAGTGAAAAAAACTGCCACAGGTAATAGGACATTATTTTCTTATTTATTTATGAAAGATTTATTTCTGCCTTTTTCTTATGATAAAGAGACAAAGGGATTGGAAGAGACAAAGGGATCGGGAAAAGTCCACAAGCCTGAACTCAAACTCGGGTCACCCAAGCTGCCCACAAGGCTATCGGTGCCGACGATAGGATATTATTTTCAACTTGACTGCACTGTTTTATTCTCCATTATTCAGTACAATTTGGCTGTATATTAACTTAAAATCTATAAATCAAAATGTTTGAAGAAAAGGCTCTATCGCATATATCCTCAGTTGTGTGCAGTATCTTTGGGCAGATTGCTGAGGTGGATCGCCGGCAGCAACCATTTTAGGATTGTTTATGATTTGGTCTTGACTTAAGAGTCCTCTTGACTACTCCTAACTTTTCAGGAGCTAGATTTAGTGCTAAATGCTCTGTGAAATACTCTTAGAGGAAAATTATTTTTAAGAGTTTCTCCTAAATTGGCAAGTTAGGAGCTACTTATATCCTTAAAAAGTTTGTGAATATGGATGGAGTACCTCCTTCAACACATGTCTGTGAGATTTATTATCTGGCTTAATAGAAAACTTGATACCGATTGGTCAATTGTCATCCAGGAGGCAGATATCTCCAGATATTCACAGTCACGCCTGGAAATGCTGTAGTGTACAGTATTATGTACTTATATATTGTAATCAAGACAAATTACAGTCAGACAGTTATTATTGCAAAATAAACCCTGATCATCTTGGTTTATTTGTTATAATGACTGTCTAACTGTACATTATCCATTACTCATCATCTACCAGGTTGAAGTGTGATCATTTCACATCTCTCCTCAACAGGACACAAGATATGAGGAATCACTCATGCAGGGAGTTTAATTCTGAGTGTTACAGGTTTCATTTAGAATGAGCACCAGTAATAGTGATACTTGATTCCTCAAACTCTACCAATAAAAAAGCAGAGGTTTCACACCATAACAAATACTAAAACTACCGTATGATGAAATATATCTATAAATACTAAGACAGCATACCGTCTCATTGGCCAGATCAGAGAGCTCAACAATATTCTTCAATTTGATGTCATAATCAGATAATAACTTCCACTTGTCACCCTCAATTCCCACTCCAACTTTTATGATGCTTTCATCCTCCAGAAACACCTTCAGGCCAGGAGGAAACCCTGGGGCATGATGAGACATCTGTGAGCAGATAACCAGGTAATACTAAACAATGACAGGCAGCTTCTACCTGAGCTCACCTGACATGGAGGAGATGTGAAACAGATAGCATTTCTCCTCTGATGCACACAGCTGCACTACAGCCACTTTCTTTGTCTTTCCTTTGGTGAAGCTGGGCGGCCATTCCAGATCAAATCCCACCGCAGATCCCGACGCCAGACCAGATCTGGATAAGACACACAAAAGCCAAACATAAGGAAAGACAAGGTTATTCAAACTCATTCACAGCAGACCAGCTGGAGAAATCGTGACATTAGTAACTGTGTTGGTCAAATCTACACAGGACTGAATGAACAGGCCTGATCCTTCAGCATTAGGCCAACATTTTTACCAAAATTTTAGAGCTAAACCAAGCATAAAAACATGTACATTCACAACAGAAATGTCCATGACTTTTCAAGATTTTTTTGCATTACAGGAAGAAAAATTTAAGTATAAAATGTAATTTAAAACTGTAAATAAACACTGTGGAACTCTACCAACATTTGTAGTTAAAATATAAAACTGCAAGATACTTGCAGAGAAAGTTTTTAACATCGTGCTCCATGCGGAAAAATCTGATGGTTTGAAGAATATTCATAATCTGTGATCAACATATCAGCTAAAACAAGATCACTGATACCAAGAACAAAGTCCTACAAGACGTGTATAAAGAAAAAGATGTAATCTGAGCAAGTTGCATATTTTTCACTATAACAGCCTTCTTTTATTGGCTATAAATCATTATTAGACTTACCAAACTAGTGACTCAAAACAAGAACATGGTTTTTACCACTTTTCTTTATGTACAGGCTCTATAAATATTTTCTAACAAAAACTTAAAGGGATAGTTCACCCAAAAATGAAAATTCTGTCATCATTTACTCACCTGTATGAGTTTCTTCGTTCTGTTGAACGCAAAAGATGATTAATAAAGGCCTTCTGAAGTGAAGCGATGCATTTGTGTAATTGTGTAAATGGTATCCATATTTAACAAGTTAGGAAGAAAAATATCTAGCTTCCGCCAGACCGCCTTCTGTATTCAAATTACGAAGAAAGTTTAAAACTCTTGCAGTTCAAAAAGCTTACGCTACGTCTTATACCTTCCCTATTCAACCTTACGGAAAAAGCTTAACTGACGCAATGCCAGTTCCGTCTTTTTCCATAATTTGAATACAGAAGGCGGTATGGCGGAAGCTAGATATTTTACTACATAACTTGTTAAATATGGATTTTTTTTTTTTACACAAATCACTTCACTTTAGAAGACCTTTATAACCCCCTGAAGCCATGTGGAGTACACATTTATGATGGATGGATGTGGATGGAGGCACTTTCTTCAGCTCATACTTGTTGATCCCGCTCACTGCCATTATAAAGCTCGGATGCATCAGGATATTTATTAATATATCTCAGATTTTGTCCATCAGAAAGAAGAAAGTCTTATACACCTAGGATGGCTTGAGGGTGAGTAAAGCTTGGGCTAATTTTCATTTGAAAGTGAACTAATCCTTTAAAGTACATCTCAATTCTCTAATTGCACCGTAAGGAGGCGAGGAATGAGGAGGAAGCTTCCTGAGAAGTCATGAGCGAGGATACACAGGTGTATCCATCCCTCGCATCCTAATGCGTGGAGCTAAGACGTGAGGAAAGGAAATGAGGATGCTAAATAAAGTGATCAGGTTGATGTCCTTGTTATATATCACAAGCTTCAAATACAAATAGATTTTTTGACATGTGCTCACTGCACAAATATATATTTTCATATATGTTTGTGCATACTAACCATTCTCCTTCATTGCTTCTTTTCTTTGTTTTGAAGAGCAGACTTAATATTTATCTATTTTGGGTCCTAATTAGGAGACAGTGAGCACATGAAGCTTTGTTGCATGCTGCTTATATTTATCAAGCAGTAAAAACGCTCCTTCCACTCCCAAAACAAGGTATCTGTGGATGAGAGTCCAAAGCATGGTCTGATGGGTTGTATCGTTCTCTACTTCACAGACGATAAGTGGAAGGAGAATTTTAAAATGACAGGTCACTCATTTATGACACTTTACTTAAAAAGAAGAACAGGTCGTTTAGTGTGTCATACATCATTACGCCATTCCTATGTCATTCCACATGAGCAGTACTTTCCAGTTTCGGTGTTTACATGTCCTCTTTAAATTGGATTAGAAAAGGTTTAATCTGAACGAAATTTTAATCGGATTTGGCCAGTTCATTCCCATTGACGTTGTTACATGCGGCTTTTTTATTCCCACTGTGCTACTGTTCTGATTACAAACGGATTATTAGGGTCCATGTAAATACAGCTATTTTCTGGTCAAAAATTGACTTCCATAGTATATTTTTTCATACTATGGAAGTCAATGAGGACTAGAAACTGTTTGGTTACCAACACTCTTCAGAAAAAAATTATTTTGTGTTCAACAGAACTAAGAAACTCATGCAGGTTTGGAACAACTTGAGGCTGAGTAAATGCTGAATTTTCATTTTTGGGTAAACTACCCCTTTAAAGAAGAAATCCTTTGTAGTGCATCTTAACTGTTATGAAAATTGTAAAGTTAAGCCAAATATATTACCTTAAATCTTCTGATAAAAATGAGCAGTCGTGTCTTTCGTGGCTGTATATGACTGTCCCACCAAATTCCAGACAAGGAAGATAATCCTCCAGAACATTCTTTTTATAGCTTCCTGGTGTCTGTGGAAACACACAATAAGCACAATCATATTTGTCATAGTAAAACTGTAAGCGCAAAACAACCAAAGAGTCCATGTACACGGCAGTGTTGTCACTGAGATACATGATCCTACTACAGTCAGGTGGAAAAATATAAAAATATGAAGGGCTGCCAGGTGCTTTTCATACAGGTGCATCATACTCTAATTTTACCATGTCTGATTACCACCTTAGACAAATAAGTTATTTCCTCTCTACTTGAAACTGGTTAACCAAATATAAATAACAAGAATGTTTAGAAAAATCCATAAGATCTGTTTACTGAAGCAGAGACTGATACAGAATCAGAAATATGTAGGTTCATGTCAAAGGTAGCATCATGCAAATATCATATTCATAGTATTGCAAGCTTCAGTGCCAAGACACACACTTCATCTATGCGAAGAATGCATCATATCATGCAAACCGTTCAAATCATGTTATAGACTAGCTGTGTCAAACTTTAGAAAAGCTTTTGAACTGACTTGAACTTCATAAACCTCAATAAATGTGGAGCACAACCTTTTGTTCTACATAACACGTTTCATCTTAGCAGCCTGCATTTATAAATTGATGAGTATTTGATAAGCTGGTATAAGCAGACCAGTATTAAACCAGTATTACTAGACTGTTGACCCGCAAACAGTGCTTTGGTTTTATTTGAATATGAGCATGAGAGTGCTGCAGGTGTCTCAGTAAATAATGCAAATAAGTGACTTTAACTCTCTCTCAACCAATGGAAAACATACACATTAGTGAAAGCACAGGTACACAGAGAGCATTTCCTCATATACAACATGCCAATGAAGAGGACACATGTATGAAAGAAAAAAAAGAGCAAATTTCAGGTAAACAGTTCAGTGTACGTTTTGTATGTTTGTATTGTTGAGTTTTCTCACATGTTCTTCTTGGGGTTTGTTGTTCATCCATTCAGGTAGAGTCCTGTCACCCATTACAGCTTCATTTCGTCCGTCTTTAGCAATAAAACACCACAAAGCTAGTAAGGCACATAAATACAGCAGTGCTAGTATGACTGTTTAGTATACGTTTGACATAGGGTGATAATAATATTACTTTTGACTTGCGAATACTTACAATGACACACAAAGTACGCGTTTATTGCTCACGGCGCTGAATGTCCTGCTGTCTGTCTATCTGTGCATTTCATTCAGCATTTTATATTCGTCTAAAAGCTTTGAAAACTCAAAGCCTGTCTGTTTGTGTTTAACATTAATTTATATTTATACGCAACATTTCCAGTTACTTCAGCCAAACTCTCCCGCGCTGTATTCGTGTGTGAAACTCCGAGCAGCGCCACCTGTGGGACTGGAGTGAAATACAATGAAGTAACACTGGCTAAAGTAAAGCATCTGTGTGAACAAAGTCTTAATGGAACTAGTATTGTACTGTAGCTGTTTAGTTACAATGCTTAACACTTAATATATAGGTTATTAAAAAAATGAATAGGGTATCATAATTCTCCATAAGAAGATGCATTTAAAAATGTGTGTCACAATTCCTCTTAAGCTCATTGCAAATCTATTTTATGTTTATGCTTTTAAAAGTTTTTGTGCTCCTGACACATATATTAGATATGAGTACTTTAACATATAGACTGCTGACTCAAATTCAATAGGCTACAAAATTAAAATGATATGATAACAAATTCACAAGGATAATATAAATAAAATTTCATGAATGATTGTAAGACTTATTGTAAACTTGTGTGTTCATGTTTTAAGGCGATAAGGAGCACTAGTGTTTTATGGGGTGCATGTGAGGTATATGTGGTGACAGGAAGGTTGCCTAATTTCACACATGCAGTCTAGTTTGTATTATTTTACACTCATGTTTTATTATAGTGTGTTACCTCATAAATTCATTACAGTTGTTAAATAAGGCATATTGTTTGCTTATCTAAAAATTGCCATCGACTTTATATTATTTTGCAACCTCAGTCTTAAAATTCTGGGTTTACAAGGTAATTATTTACTAGGAGTTCTAGATGATCTGGGAACGGAATCTGGGAACGGAACAGGGATCAGATATAATTCGCTATTTGCATGGACATACACAGAGCAGTCAAAACAGCATCAAGTCACGTCACCTTTATTTAGTGTTGCATGTAATGCATTACTAAGTAATTAATTACTGTAATTTAATTCATTTTCCCTTGAAAAGTAAAGTAAGGGAATACTCTTAATTGTTCTGTAATTTAACAGTTACTTCTGCTAATCTTAAATAGTGTATACAATAGTGGATTTAGCATTAAAATTTAACATCTAATGTTAAAATGTATGTTTTCAATTGTTGATCTGACAAAAGTATTTAAAGACAAATCTTTAATTAAAATTAAATTAAATTAAAACAGTAATCTAATTACACTGTTGAAGATGTAATTAGTAGCTAGTTACTTTTTTAGAGGAATGTACTGATTATACAGCGCTTTATACAATACAGATTGTTTCAATGCAGCTTTACAGTGATAAACGGGAAAGTAATGATCAGCGACTGAAACAGAGTTCAATTCTGCTGTAAAGCAGCTCTAAAAAGACAATAGTGTTATTGTTCAGCTGAAGGCTGTTCAGTGTTGATTCAGTTCAGTTCAATAACTGTGTAAAAATCATCAGTTATGAAATGAGTTCAATTCAGCTGCAGCTCTGTAGAAAACAGTGATATCATCATCCAGCTCCATTCAGTTCTCATGTAATAGTGCCAGTGCAGTCAAATCAATAATATTGCTGAATATTAAGTGTCCCCAACTTAAGCTAGAGGTGACAGTGGCAAGAACCCAAACCCAACTTCGTCAGTCGGAGATCACTAAAAGTAACATGAAAAGAGGTGTGTGAACTTGCAAGTATGTCAGACACTTGTAATATGCTCTGACCTCTCCCTGCTTACTGGGGTGACGAAATATGATGTTGTTACTCGATGGCTGGATGTCTAAATAGTGTCCACAGAATAATATAGGGTTCATAGATAATAGGAACGTTTTTGAGGCAGACCTGACTTGATAAAAAGAGATTGTCTTCATCCCTCTTGTGGGTAGTGCCACTCTTCTCTCTAGTTACAATTTATTTAGTTGGTTAGCAGACACAACGTGATTTACAAATGAATAAAAACATAAGCAATTTTACTGAAAAATTTACTGATGATAACCGACGTATCTTCTGGCTCAATTTTGCTAAATATTGTTAAAGCCACACCAGTTCATTTGTGTGTGTATAATAGTGTGTGTGTCTGTGAGCGTGTGTAAGTGAGTGAGTGTGTGTTTGAGTGGGTGTGTCTGTTTTGTACTCTTGATGTTTTAGAGTGTAACCCCTTCCTCGGTATCCGTGTTTTTACTGCATTGTGGCTGAATTATTGATTTTATTTTACGCATTTGCAAAAACGTCCTTTGTGTTACAGTCACATATAGTTCACTCATGTGTGTGGGGGGTGGGAGCCAGACATTGTAAACATTTGGGGCTTAGCCCAAATCTATTTTGTCCAATGACAATTTAATTTTCCGTTAACAGCTTTACTGTCATGATTACAGCTTGCTGCTCATCAAAATCAGAAAATCAGTATCTCAAATTATTAGAGTATTTAATTTCAAGTTCTATTAAATGACCATTCTCAGGGTATAAATACTGGGTTTAGGTCAGTAATCCCAACAGCAGTCATGGGGAAGTCTGCTGACTTGACAGTTGTCCAGAAGACGATCATCAAGACCCTCTACAATGAGGGTAAGCCACAGAGGGTCATTGCTGAAAGAGCTGGCTGTTCGCAGAGTGCTGTGCCAAAGCATATTCATGGAAAGTTGACTGGAAGGAAAAAGTGTGGTAGGAAAAGGTGTACAAGTGAAAGGAATGACCGCAGACTTGAGAAGATTGTCAGGCGAAGCTTAGGAGAGCTTCAAAAGGAGTGGACTGAAGCTGGAGTCAGTGCATCAAGAGCCACCGCAAACAGACGTCTTCAGGAAATGGGTTACAACTGTCACATTCCACATACCAAGCCACTTCTGAACCAAAGACAACATCAGAAGCGTCTTACCTGGGCTTAGGAGAAAAAGAACTGGACTGTTGCTCCGTGGTCCAAAGTCCTCTTTTCAGATGAAAGTAAATTTTGCATTTCATTTGGAAATCAGGGTCCCAGAGTCTGGAGGAAGAGTGGAAAGGCACAGAAACCCTGTTGCCTGAAGTCCAGTGTGAAGTTTCCACAGTCAGTGATGATTTGGGCTGCCATGTCATCTGCTGGTGTTGGTCCACTGTGTTTTCTGAAGTCCACAGTCAACGCAGCCGTCTGCCAGGAAATTTTAGGGCACTTCATGCTTCCTTCTGCTGACAAGCTTTATGGAGATGCTGGTTTTATTTTCCAGCAGGATGTGGCACCTGCACACACTGCCAAAGGTACCAAAAGCTGGTTCAATGACCATGGTGTTACTGTGCTTGACTGGCCATCAAACTCACCTGACCTGAACCCCAAAGAGAATCTCTGGGGTATTGTCAAGAGGAAGATGAGAGACACCAGACCCAACAATGCAGATGACCTGAAGGCCACTATCAAAGCAACCTGGGCTTCCATTACACCTGAGCAGTGCCACAGACTGATCGCCTCCATGCCACGCCGCATTGATGCAGTAATTCATGCAAAAGGAGGCCCAACCAGGTATTAAGTGCATAGAAATTAACATACTTTTCAGACGCCTGACATTTCTGTTTAAAATAATTACTGAAATAAATGAACTTTTCCACGACATTCTAATTTATTGAGATGCACCTGTATATTAATACGATCCTCAACTGGATGGAACTGAATTAAATACTTTGAATGTTGCGATCCTATCTGACTTATGATAGCAACCTGAGTCGTAACAAAGCACTGTTCGCCAGAGGAGAACTGGCCCCCCGACTAAGCCTGGTTTCTCCCAAGGTTTTTTCTCCATTTTAACACCTGTTTGCCACCTGATGTCACCTGTTGGAGTTTGGGTTCCTTGCTGCTGTCGCCTTTTGCTTGCTTAGTTGGGGACACTTGACAATTGATATTTGATATTCAACAGTGCTTTGATCTGCCTGCATTGACACTATTCCTTAAGAGCTGCTGTGCAGCCAAAATAATGTACCAGTTATCACTGTAAAGCTGCTTTGACACAATCTACATTGTAAAAAGCGCTATATAAATAAAGGCGACTTGACTTGACTATTGTAACAAATGCACTGAAAAATAAATGAAAATTTTATAAGTAGTTACTTTACAATACAGTATAGGGAAATTACAATACTTTTGTACTAATTTCTTAACTTGCAAGAGATAAACCCTTGCGCTTTTATTTTGATCACCAGATCACCAACTGATCGCGTGAGCAAATGTGCGCAGTTCTCTTTAAAACACGCAGCACAAACAGACTGTATATATATTTAATCGCTGTCTTTTGCTGTTTTATAAAGGCAAAAAGATTTCAATTTTAGTTTGTTGGCAAAATACAACGTTAGAGACCATTTAGGCTATATGTATGTTTTTAATTTTTGGTTAATTATGAAACAATGGCGGCATTGGGTAATTAATGGTAAACACTGAATGAATGTTTAGCTGACAAATGTGCTGAAGTTGTCATATCAGTTGTTATATCATAACAAAAACCCTTCAAACGGAACGAACGAGAGTCTTGAGGCCTGCCGCTGCTCTGAGTGAGTGACAGGAGGCGTGTCTCTGCGGTGTGCGTGAACTCGCTGTAGGAGAGAAGAGAGTGAAGGCGCTGCAGCAGGTATCGGTTGTATACTGCAGAAAAACGATATTGAACTGTTTAACATTTTAATAGAGAGATTAGAAAAAATATATTTTGACAGCACTGTTAAGAAACCTCAAACCTGAAAGATTCTGGGCTTTTGGAAAAACATTCGGGGCTCCAGCCCCCTTAGCCCACCCCTAGCTCCGCCCCTGGGTGGGGGGATGGGAGAGTGTTTTTATTTTGCACTCTTGATATTTTAGAGTGTCACCCCTTCATTGCTGTGCACTTTTTAACATCGTGGATGATCTGTAGAATATACAAAAACATATCTGTATTTTTGTATTTTTGCTTTTTCTCCTAATCATTTGCAATGGTGGTCATTTTTGACCGCGAACAACACAAGTCTGAACAACTTTTTTTAAACGACCATTTAGCTTTTTCGAATCCACGTTTTTATTTTTTTTTATTATTTTTATTTTTTTGGTGGTCACATAGCTACTGCCATAAAAGTCATCGAGTTTCATAGCATTCTGATGAAGTAGCGATCTTTTTTTTTTTTTTTAACACCAGAGGGTTAATGTCATAATTTCTACGTATGTCATAACTAGGAATTAGTATGCCATATTTTCGACTCTTTACGTCATGATTTACAAAAGCATGATTTATTGTATGTATGTATTGTATGAAATGAGCTTCCATTGAAAACCGACATGTGGTAGTATAGCCTACTATAGTACTATACTGTACTATAGTAGTATAATACTATGTACTACTACATAGTTTGCCGTGCGCAGTGCAGTGCGTGTTGTGGTAAGCAGAAGCGGTATGTGAGGTAAGTTAAGCTGCGTTCTGGAGCGCGCGCGTGCGCGCCCGTGTGTGTGTGGTAGAGGGAGGGGGAGTGGGTCATTGGGTTCATTCGCACTACAGCAGCGGCGCCCTCCATAGAGATCCGCTGTCTCTCTCACTCCAGCTGGCAGGAATATGTGTCAGATGGATGGTGAGGCGAAAAACAAGAGCTTTTAAAATATGGTGCAAACGGTACGTGCCTCCGCGCTTCGCTTGACCTTTCATCAGGACAAAGGAAGTCGATGAGCCGTTTTAAGCGGAGCCGCTGCTGCTGCCATTTTCAGGTCAGTCGAGGAGACTCGCCGGAGCTCGAGTTGTCGATAAGCGGAATAATACAGACCGGAGAGATGATGAAGCGCCGTGAATGATTATGGCCGATAGTCACCGGAGGGGCACGGACAGAGGCAGAGGCAGGATGACATCAGGATACTCGCAGCAGTACGCGAGCAGCAAAGCATCAGACATACAGGAGCTCGCATCCAAGCGCGTGGACATCCAGAAGAAGCGTTTCTACCTGGACGTGAAGCAGAGCACCCGCGGCCGCTTCCTGAAGATCGCCGAGGTGTGGATCGGCCGAGGCAGACACGACAACATCCGCAAGAGCAAACTTACCCTGTCCATGTCCATGGCGCCCGACTTGCGCTACTGCCTGGGCGACTTCATCGATTACTACGCGCACATAGGGCTCCGAGGATGCCAGGCGCCGGACCGCCGACCAGAGGAGCAGAGCAATGGCCAGGGCCGCGCGCTGGAACCCCGCCGGAGAGCAGCTGAACAAGCGGCGTCTCCCAGCGGCTCCGCTGCATCAGAGGAGCAGACGCACCGGGTGCTGAAGAGCGAGTTCATCGAGAGGGACAACAGAAAGTACTACCTGGACCTGAAGGAGAACCAGCGCGGCCGGTTCCTGCGCATCAGGCAGACCGTCACCCGAGGACACGGCGGCATGGGTTACTACGGGCAGGGCATCGAGCAGACCATCGTGCTGCCCGCGCAAGGGCTCATCGAGTTCCGAGACGCGCTGTCTCAGCTCATCGACGACTACGGGGACGACGAACCCGAGCGGGCCTGCGCGCGGAACCACGACGAGTCGCCCGAACTGCCCGAGGCGGCGTCGTTCCGCGTCGACAACAAGCGTTTTTACTTCGACGTGGGCTCGAACAGGTTCGGCGTGTTTCTGAAGATCAGCGAGGTCCGGCAGCCCTACAGGAACACCATCACCGTCCCGCTGAAAGCCTGGGCGCGCTTCGGGGAGAACTTCATAAGGTACGAGGAGGAGATGCGACACATCTTCAGCTGTCATAAAGAGAAGAGGACAGACACGGAGGAGCACGAGGATTGACGCAGACTACTGTTTCTGATCTTTCTCTTGTTAGTTGTACCTCTAGTGGACCGTCCGGCCCCTTCTGTTCATGGCCATTATTGCAGTTGATATGAATCTAGGCAGAATCCAAATGGCTCGTCCCTGTGCATAGGGGTTCTGCTGGGGTTGCAGTGTGTGTGTGGGACCGGACAGGTGCAGTATTTCAGTGAGTGTGAGTGTGTGTGTGTGTGTGTGTGTGTGTGAGAGAGAGAGAGAAAGAGAGTGTGTGTGTGTGTGTAAGAGAGAGAGCGTGCTAATGAGAGCATTAGGACTTGGTCTCTTGCATCCAATGCTTCTTCCCAGGCTTTACATGTATGAGGCTGCTGTGCAATTTCTCAGAGCTGGGAATCAAATAATCAAGATCTTATCAAGCACTTATGTCAGAGATACACTGCACATGTTCGTTCTGAACGATCGAGTGCTGGAGTATTTTGATGGTCCAAAGTGAGGGTCCCCCCCCCCCCCCCCCCCCCCCCCTTTTGAAGCTTGAAGTCTGACTTAATCTCAATGATCAAAAGAACGGCTACACTTTGCCATTGCACAAACACATTACTTTCCCCATCTGAAATCAGAAACCAAAAAGTGCATTTAATATTTACATTATTTGGATGAATTATTTACACACTAGCCTAATGAAAAATATCCAATTTAATGAGGTGCTTGAACTATAGAGCATCAAATATGACATTGTGTGGCTTTAGCATAAATGATGAAGGCACACACCAAGATTAGGTTTATTTAAAAGCTTTTAAACATGGCTTTAAATAATGGATTTTTTCCATCTCTCTGACAAGACAAATGCTGAATCACTCTTGATAGGTGTGCAATATATTATTTTCTTCGGTCCCTGTCAGTGGGATTAAACGAGAACTGTGCAAAAGCAAAGCGAACATGAATGGGCTGTTAAATTATGTTTGTTTTAAATAGCATTATGTAATATAGCTTGGTTTGGATGGTTATGTGAGGTGTTGCATTATGGATTTACACAGATCTAAAAAAAAAAAAAAAAAAAAAGGTTAAATGCGTTTGACATGATGTCATTCTGCTCAAAACAAACATATTATCATACATATTTCCTACTGCATAACTAATAACTAATAATCATTCCTTTTTTTAAATGGCATAGCATAAAATAAACAAATTACAAGCAAATAGCTGCATCCCCAGATGTCTTTCATGCCCAATTTATTGGATTGTGTGAAATGATTTTGCAGATTTTGGCATACAGTTTTAAAATCTACACTGAAATTGGGCATACTATGCACAGTATGTATTCTGCATACTGAATTTCTATTGAATATAATACAAGCAGTAGTGTACTATTATGAAAAACACAAAAAGCATATGTTAACTATAGTTGCCTTTACCAAACCTTTTTTCTGGGCTTGTAGCATTTAGAGGCATGACATTCGTGCATCTAGGCAGTTGTTTTCTCGTTGAAGCACAACTAAAGGAATATTTGCCTTGGTTTTAGGAGTTGGCTTCTGTTTATTTGTACTGTAATTACTGTCCAGCTGACAGGAAAAGCAATTCGTTTCGGCACTTCTATTGATACGTTTTGAGTTCTCAGCTATCAACAGATGTTACCTAATACCTTTTCTTCTCTGTTCGTAAGTGTGTGTGTGTGTGTGTGAGAGAGAGAATATTTATCTTGTATCAGAATATGACTGAATTATGGGTACGTTCTATGGGTTAGTGTTAAAGGGTTAGTTCACCCAAAAATGAAAATTCTGTCATTAATTAGTCACCCTCATGTCGTTCCACACCCGTAAGACCTTCATTCATCCTCGGAACACAAATTAAGATATTGTTGATGAAATCCGAGAGCTTTCTGACTCCTCAATAGACAGCAATTAAACCACCACTTTCAAGTTCCACAAAGGTACTAAAGACATTGTTAAAATAGTCGACATGTCATTCTCCTATACGCTTTTTACGTCCAGCGCTTCCAGGTTCTACGTCAGAATGCTGGCTCAGTATTGACAGACGTTGTTCATGTGAGCAGCACAACGCATGCGTGTGATGCTGACGCAGGAGCCAGACAATAATGAGTTCTGACGTAGAACCTGGAAGCGCTGAACGTAAACAGCGTATGAGAATCACATAGAAAAGAAGATATTGTTGAACAAAGTTGTTATTTTTGTGCACAAAAAGTATTCTTGTCGTTTTATAAAATGAAGTTTGAACCACTGCAGTCACTATTTTAGCGATGTCTTTCGTACTTTTCTGGACCTTGAAAGTGGTGGTTAAATTGCTTTCTACGGAGGAGTCAGAAAGCTCTCGGATTTCATCAAAAATATCTTAATTTGTGTTCCGAAGATGAACGAAGGTCTTACGGGTGTGGAATGACATGAGGGCGAGTAATTAATGACAGAATTTTCATTTTTGGGTGAACTTACCCTTTAAGATGCTGATCTATAACAGACACCTCCTACAGGAAGCACTTTATTTAAACAGCACTTTGAGCTGCTTCACCACTGGCAAAGAGGACCTTCGTTTGTGCCCCATGTGAGAAGAGTGACAATCGTGCTCCCAAATGAACACCTCAGCCTTTTAGAAGTGCATTCATCTGTTTGCTCTTTGCACTTCTTGGTTTATTTCGATCACATTTGGTTGCGATGTGTCTGATTAGCGTATCACTGACACCAAGTATTCAGTCTGTGATTGTATTGTTCTCATTGTTGGTTCGTTTCCTATGACTGTCTGCACACAGATTTCTTACAATAAGGGCTGCTATAGGAGGCAGAATATACTAGTGTGGGTCATAATGCCTAGTATTCAGATTACCTGTATTTAGAAGGTAGGAATGATGAGGCAGTTGTTATCTCCCCCTTTCTTCTTCCAAGGGCATCAAAATATTCATAAAGTTACCCTTGAATGGCAGCGGCAAGATATTTTCTTTTACCTGTGAAGCATTATAAAAGCTGGCGCGAAATGGATGAACCGTGTGCACTTTAAAAATCTGAGTACAGGTTTGTTCCCAACAAAAGAAAATGAGTAGAAGTATGCTTGTTATACGTGTATGTGCAATGCATGACCAGAAGAGAGCAGTGTTCGTATGATGTTTTTCTTGCTTTATGTATAGGTGGTATATAATTATTGCTAGTGTACACAGTTTTATCACCCAGATAAAATGGCTGATTTCATTTTAAAAAGCAATTATTGGGAAGACTGCTGTCTATTTTTCTGTAGTGTTAGAAGAAACAGCTATGTCAATTTATAAGGCCATCTCAAAATGCTATTGTATTGCAGCTATATCCAAGTTACTCTAAACACTTGAATTCATGAAATTGGACTGTTATGCATAACGTGTACTGAAGTCAACCCATAGGCCTTAAAATCATTACACTGTGGTTGTAATGATTGAATTTAGGGTTACAAATTGTTGCTCCAACGTAGTTTGCCTTCATCTCTAAAACGTAACATTTTGTACGCATGATGTAAGAAAACAAAAGAAATGGGAAAAAATGTATTTCGAATGCGATAACATGATCTCGCAAATAAAATGAACAATAACGCAGAGTCAAAAAGTAAAATATTTTAGTTCTGGAAATATCAGAGCAGAGATGCATAAACTTCTGTATTTGTTCTTGGTAGTTGTGTGGGTAATGTGATGTTCTAAAAAAAAGAAAACAGAGTGGTTGTTCACAAGCTTTCTTGAGTTGTTCCTTTTTTATCTTTGTGTTGACCATTTGCAGTTGGAATTAAGACGTGTCAGTGTTTGGTAAATGATTTTAAAAGATGGAGAAATTTTTAAAAGATGTTTTTGTGTACCTTTAGATAATGTAATGTAGTGTGTCCTCCTGTAGAGCCTTTTAATATTATATGACTCAAAAACAAGAAAGAAATGGTTCTGTCTAGTAGCACTTTCTTTAATGTGAGTACTGTATTAGTTTCTGTTTAATATGTATGGTACAGTATGAATATTCCTGATTTGCCTTGTAATGTTTTTAAAAGGTTGAAATATGTAGGATTCATATATGGAGAAATATGAAGTTTAAAATTGACGTTTGTGCATGCCAACAGTAGGGTCCTGACAAACTTTACACATATATATATATATATGAAAAAATGGTGCTATATGAGAACTTATAAAGGTGCTGTTCTGGACCCTAGCTGCATGCATGCTGAATGACAATGGAAACAGTAGAGCAAACCCGAGGCCAGACGCCGTCGTCAATCTCATGATGCCCGTTCTCAACGCAAGCAGTTTTGCGTAACTGTAAATCATGCATACATCCAGGCGCTCGACTGTGTAACCGTGAGCCTGCGTTCCAGTCATGTGTTGGTGGCTCCCTGCCTGCACACAAGTTGTCTGTTGTTTTTCAATTATGGTTGACATAGGAAAGGTGTGTTTACTCCTGTTTAAGCTGCAAAAATATGTCAGACATGCAACCAGGGAGCAGCCAATCTAGCATGACTGATACTGCTATGTTACGGTGAATAACAGCGCATTATAAATACGTGGGTGTGATAACTGGAATCGGTTGAGCTCTAGGTGTCTTCTGGTGGATATCCACACCAAAGTACATGCTGAAATGTGTGATGCTTATTTACAGTTGCCCAATATTTGTGTGTAAAAGTTCCACAGACAATCTAATAAAGTACAACTTTTTTATGTTTAAAATGTGTCCTTTGATCAACTCTTTGGATATCATTGGCTAACAGGATGATATTTTATTGACTGTTGTAAGCATATGCTGGCAAAACGGGGATGTTATCTTTTTTCCCATTAAAGTGACTTCATAACCTTTTTTTGTAGTCGTTTGTACATAAGTGTTTTGGTGTAACATACTTTTGGTATATAAAGCAAAGTTTTTTTTAAAATTAGTGTCTCTGAACAGTCACAAGGACAAATGTGTAGAAACAGTAAAGGATACAGATCATCTAACTATCTTGATCTGTTCCACATATACTGAATCTTAACGCTAGTGCTCTTCCACTCGTGTCAGGAAGAAATATACCTCTGACTCAGGGTCATTTGAGCTTAAGCGCTGAGCGATGGTTTCTGATAGATGCCTGATAGCGTCGGCCTTTTCTTTCAGAAATAATGGTTATTTAGTCATATAATTGCAGCAAGGAATTGTTTTAATCTGCATTCATATAATGTGTAAGTATTTTAAGATTCAAATCATTCTTAAGGAGAAGAAAAACCCACAAAAAAGGAAGCACAGAAAACGTCAGCTTTACATGTGGGTGTGATGAGGGGTGTAAACGCTGTAAATAGAGGCTTCTCTTTCTGAGAATGATGGTCAGTTGGTGCACAGCTTCAAGTAAAAAAAAAAAGAAGCATTTCCTCTATTGCATTAATGATCCAAAGTGCACATATATTTTGGAAATACAAAAACTGCAAAAAAAGATAAAACAACCATTATATTTAGATTCAAGTGTCATCTAGAATCTTTATACATTGTAAAAACAAGGCACAAGAATATATTGGCTAGTCTTTTTTTAATGGCCACTGTTTTCCTTTATGAAGCCCTGCATGTGGCGACCCTTAAACCATATATCAAGAGGAGATTCTCAAATAGTATAATACTAACATTCAAAAGTTTTCTCAAAGCTCACTGTTGGTTGGACTAAAGAAGAACCCGTGGTGTTAGAGCTAACAGTACTAGGTAATTTCCTGTGCCTTTGCTGTTCAGCGTTTGAGGTCAAGCGATTTCCTTTTTGGTATGTCTCACTTGATGTTCCTCAAACTAAAGTGACAAACTTCGCACAGTTCCTTGCTAAGACATCTTCGATCATGCCATACATGTTCAACTGCCATTTTACATGATGGTAAGTACCTAAAATGTTGATCTTACAAGGCAAAACTATGATATCTTTCATCAGCGTATTGATACATGTCAGTTTGTTTTCTCGGTTATTGTGTAGACATGAGTTTACTTGGCAATAAACATTTCACATATATTCATATCTGGGTTTTCACATGCACTGTTATGTGAATATAACCAACATGTAATTTAATACTACTAACGATACAGCTTTAGCCAAATCAGCTTTCACTAGAACCCATGTGATTGTCATTGCATAACAGCAACGTTCCCTAAACCATTATATTAGTACTGACCACGTCTAAAGGCTGCTTTTACATGTAAAAGCTTAAATACCTGTGTCGATGTATACATTTCATTGGTGTATTTTACTATGCTGTGTGTTGAGTTTTGCTGTGGCAGCGTTATTTTCCAAAATGCATTTCTTTTTCTCAGTCAAGATTTCTGCGAACCCCTCCTTGTCCTAAATAGCATCTTATTCGTCTGTTTAAAAAGTTATTGTTGAACTAAAACCTCACTGACTTTTTATGGTTGGACAGTCACATGTTAAATAGAACAAACAGAGAGTTGACCAGGTTTAATCAAAGTTCATGTTTGTGAGCACTACAATATATAATCTGGACAACAGGGAAGCTCTCGCTGCCATGACATTTGGTAAGATTTAGTTTTAACTCTAACCATTATTTTACATAAAGGCAGTTCTCAGTATGGTAATGCTGGCCTTCAGAACCATAGCAAATATCTATGTGAGTAAACTGGGTGGTGATAAGTGTGCTTTAGTGCTTGTGGGGCAACATGCACTTTTGTTATATAAATGCACCAATGATCCTGAATCCATATACATTTAGTTATCTATACAAACACCAAAGACACCAACTGTATGTGTGTGTGCGTGTGAAAGAGCAAATCGTCTGTTAAGGTTTCCGTGTTTTATTTGTTTGCCTAAAAGTGACTGCTTATTATAGTGTTTTGGGAATATCGCGAAGAGTCTTCAGACAAAATCTAGACTCTCTTATTGAACGTAAGATTAATTAAGGTATATTGTCTTTTTTTAGGGTGAGTATCAGTTGTAAACAACAATGGAGAGAAGACAGTGTGAGGAGACAGTAGAGGGCTCCAGATCACAACAGTCAACATTAACAGGAATCCTGGCACTGAAGAACTTCACTATACCCAGAAAGAAACGGACCTCTGGAGAAGGTTTTACTAGGTTTTCACAAAATCCACATTGGCAGAAAAAGATTTGTGATGGCATGCAAACTGTGTGATGATGTTACTGTCGTAATCCAGAGTTACTGTTAAATTCATCCGCTGTTTTTTAATGAGTGCTTTCACTTTTGTTCGGTCAGTCCTACTGGAACATTGTTCAGAGGACAGCCGCGATTACAGTCTCATTCAGACAAAACTGAGAGATTCCAACCTAGACACAAGGAAGGACCAAGCAAACGCATGGATCTGGAAAGATGTTTGTTTAGTGCACAATGAAGAACTCCTCAAAAAGTTCTCTGAAAAAAGGTAATTACATAAAACTGCAGTGTGCAATACCATCTTCAGTGATTCTGCTTCATACATCTGTTACCTACTGTAGCTGTATATTTAAAAAAGTAAATCCACAATAAATGAATTTTGCTTTCCATTGCTTATCTGTCACTGCTCATCGACTGACTACAGGGCAGAGATGCGTGCTAAAGGAAGACACGGGAGAGAAATGGAGGAAAGTTTCTGTTTTTTAGTTGCATCAGATCAAATGACGGCCCAGATTTATCAGCATGGTCTGCAGGTTTGCAACACAGTCCAGTATGCCTTGGGAAAGCCATCACATGGTGTATATCTGTTTAAGCATGTCGATGTGGCATTGAAGTGTACCAGCGTATTAAGTGCAAACAAAATGCTAATTTTCAAGGTTTGTTGAATGTTTCTTGTACCCTATACAGTCTGAACATTTTGGAATGACACTTACTTACGAAATGACAATTGGTGCTTCAGGTTCTTTATGGAAAGGTGAAAAAAATTGCTCCAAGCTTGGACTGGAACAAGACGCAGGATCCCACAGTGAGCTTTGACTGTCACATGTGTAAAGATGCAGTGTCCCATCGAGACACTCTTCATCAGCAAGTACTGGGCTCTGCTGTGAGTTGATTAATTTCAAAATAGCAAATGATCCAATCAAACGTACCTACAGATCAGCAGGAGTCTTAATAAAACATTGTTTTTCTAGGTTTTTCTATTTGACTTTAATGAAAATCACGAGCTCAGTGAAAGACCCAGGCAGTGTTTGCCGTATGCTGTAGCTTCATTCGTTCCTGCCAGCAGTGCCATTCTGACTATACCTACAAACTTGCCACTCTCTCCTTCAACGCTACCTATTGGCCAAGTGCAGGGTAAGATAAAACAAACCTCTTTTTTAACACATCAAATACATGCCCATCATTATCACATCAAGTTTATTTGTATTACACTTTCCATGATACATATGAATTCAAAACAGCTTTGTAGAAATCTATCTATTTAATCAAAAACATGTTGTTTATTCTACCACTGAAAATGCAATAGATCGTTTTAAGGCCTGTACTGTGGCAGAGAGAAGAAGAAAAGGAAACACAGCCACCATTACATTCAAACATTTTGGCACACCGGGCTGCTTTGAGACGGATTATACCCCTCAGAATCCAGGAGCAGAAGCTTCATTTCAAAAGACTGATATGCAAAACACTTGGTCACTCAAGCCAAAACAGCACTGGACTCCTGCCAGTGAGGACTCTGTATCTTCCAGCAGTTCAGTAACAGTTATGGATCACACTGCTCTCTCCCAAAGCTTGCTGGGAAAGAAAGCATTCACACATCGAAAAAATGACAGTAAATGGGACAAAACACCTCAAAGTCCATTGGACAAAATTTCCACCTTAGTGTATTCTTCACGCTTGGTTAGGGATCCACGTCTGTCTAGACAAGAAGCAAACCAACAGACCAACTGCTCAGAGGCCGAGGCAGTGTACACCGGCTCAGCATGTGATAATAAAACAAGCCAACTAGCCTGTCAAAACCAACAGGACAATTATGGATTTGCTGGAAAGAAGTGTGATTCAAAAGAGCCATCAAACATGGACAAGAAGGAAGCTCAAAGAGATAAGGGTGCTTGTTCCCTAAAATCCTCAATGAATGATGAATGTGTGCCTAGCCCAGCATTGCCCTCAATGAAGTTATTCAAAATGAAGTTCCAGAAATATGCTGGCTACTTTAGAATGAACGAGGAAGAGAGACAACAAAAAATCTGGTCACAAGAAAACATGTCACTAGAACAAAAGCAAGAATTAGCTAACCGTATACTTTTCTATGAGGTTTTTTATGAGAAGTATAAAAAGGGATTGCTCTTTCAAAAAATCTATGAGACAAAGGAGACCTCCAGTCTGTCTCAAAGAGAGCCCAAAGAAAATCATGTTTTACAGACAAAAGACAACCAATACAAACAGAATCAGTCTAGTTTGTGCCAAGCACAATGGCATGATGCTGCAAGTTTGTCAGATAACAATGATTTTGTTAACAGGGATAAATGGAGCATAACACATATTCATGAGAACAAACATCCAGATCATCCAGAACCCAGTGCAGTAATGTTGACAGAAAAGGTACAGGATCACCTACAGGAGGATGTGGGTCTGATTCAGTCTCCAGATAAACTTTCAGAGCAACCATTGGTGCTGGGTTCATTGAATCTTAACCTCACAGATGAAAAAGCTGATACACGAAGTGTTCAGTTTGATCTGAAGAACCCAAGTCCTTTAACTTGTCCCTCTAATGAAGCTAAGCTTAATCACAGCACAGAATGTGAGTGTGAGCTCTCCAGAAGTGCAGGAGAAGACATGCAGGAGAATGAATCTACTCCAGGTGTTAACCTGGTTGAAAGGCCCAGCACTGAATCATCCCTTATGTATGCAAACAATGTAATCGTCATGGATATTGCAAACTGTGTCGAAGTCTCTAGCTGCGGAACATCAGACAACTGTAATCTCAGCCCTGCCATGGCAGAAACGCAAAAGCAGAATGGGAAAAGCTGCAGCAGTGTTCAAGAAATGGATTCCTTTAGACAGGTAAAATACTGTGAAATACCTTCAGAGCTTGAAATGGAAACAGTACAGCTGGACTACAGCGCTCACAGGGAATCGTACAAAAGACTTCAACTTGATCAACTATTGCCAAGCAAAAATCAAAAGCATATTTTATCCTCAAGGGCTTACCTTACACCCAGAGTTATGGGCAGACCCACAGACACCATTTCCAAGCCAAAAAATGAAAGCAAAGATCACAACAAAGCCAAAACATACCTACACACGAGAATCTCAGATCTCCATCTCAGAGTTACTCTAAAAGCCAAGAAAACGTCTGTCCATATAAGAGAAATGCTTTCTCTTTCTGAACGATTTTCAAAAATCAAAGGCCTTCAAAAGAAATTGAGTGGAAGAAACAACAAAGTGATTCAAACCCCAGGGTCCCAAATGTGCAATAGTGAAGGACACGAAGAAACTGCAACCAGTAATGCCGAACTAATACAGCTACTAGCTCAGAGATTCAGTAAATCTAAAATATATGTGAAAAGCAAAAGCTTGAGTAGACCAGGCAGTAAGAAGGCATGTCTCAAAAAACAGCACACAGTTCTATCACTAGGTCACTTTCTAAAGAGAAGCAAATATGTCAAGAAGACATGTTTTTGGAAAGCAAAGAAGAATTTTAGCAGAAAAATTGTGTCCGCTAAGAGTGCCCATGAAACAGTAAACAGCAAGGCAACATCAGACTCTTCAAACATTCCGTCACATACATCTGAACCAGACCCAGACTCTATTTTAAGAGTAATGTCTTACACATCTGATGCTGAGGATGACAGACAGTGGTTACACATTGAGAGTTGTCAGGAAGCTAATGCTTTTAAAGGTATACTCCAAGATCAATGCTGTCCAACCATGTCTGTTATCAGCAAAGATCTGACACCATCCATAGGTTTCAACACTATTCCTGAGACCAAAGAGGAACTAATAAATCATACAGAAGCATGTTCAGAAGATCTCTGTAAAAGTAACTCAGTCTACACTCAGAAGGCATCAAAATATTTAACTTCACACCTAATCTCAGTAATGGTGGATGAAGAAGTGAAGACAACTAAAACCATCCCAAATCAAAACGAAACATCCTTGATGACAAGCACTAGCAAAGATTATAGGGGTATTACAGAGCGCAAGGAGGAGAACATGTTGCTGAAAGTGACATCAGACACTAGATTGAATCCATTAAGCAACGAGCATTTCACAATGAAAATATCAGTAGATGACGATGAAGGTGCTTCTAAGAGCTTGAGTATACATGATTATGAGGCATCAAAAACACACAGTGATGAGACCACAAGCAACACAAACAACAGTCATACAACTACATTCACAGAAGCCAAAGTGGTGGATACTATCAATAATACAGCTGAGACAGACACTATCAAATGTGAGCAAAATGCAAGCGTGAAAAGTTCTCTAAATGTAAACGTAAGAGAACGCATGTCAGCAAATATCCCAAATATGAACCACCCATGTGTCAAAATTTTTACCAACACATCTAATGGCAGCAGTGTGTGGAGTACTGATACAAAGGTGTTGGAAGAAGCAACATCAGATTCAAAGCAGTGTGGTCTAGAGGCTTTGAAATGTGCATCAAATAATGTTGTAGATCTTACTGTTGATGATCCAGCTTTGAGTGGCCAATGTGAGATTTCTTCAGAGCACATAAAGAGCAACAACACCAATTTGCTTGGTTCTACCAAATCATCAAGTACTCACATAATCAAAGACAAATGTGATTTATCAAGGCCAGAGCAAAACAAAAAAGATGATGCGAACTCACCAGAAACCCAGCTTATTTCTAAACTAAGAGATTATTTGACCAAATTTGAGTCCACTGTCAAGAAACAAGAAGCACTAAATGAAGATCTGAAAGAAAAACCAGTGGTGTGGATAACACTTGACAGCACGGCACATAAACAGCAATTGTTTGAAAAAGGCCAGTACTGTATGGTGAATCTTCCCTGCCTGATGCCTCCTGGGAGTGACGCAGTTACAAAAGACAATTCCAGTGAATGCACCAAAACCTCTGTTCAAACCAGGAAGGTTCCTCAAAGTGAACATGCTCAGACTGGAACTGATGTTTGCCTGCTAGTGCCTGTTGAATCTAAGAGAGGCGGACAATCTTCTCAAACCAAACGCACCAGAAGATCAAGAAGGAGCAAAGTCACTAGTGCCAGTCCTGACAGTACCAGTTCATTAGACACTGTCAAAGATAATACTCATCCCTTGGTCCAGGTGAACAACCTGAATATTGGTTCCCCAGAAAACTCCATTAATAACACCTGCAATGCCCAGTTACAGATGCAAAGAAATATCACAACTGGCCAACAAAATCCCTCAGCGAAGTTGGATAGTTTATGCGAACGAAAGAGTCAAGAGAATCAGTCTTCGAACACGATCATAGAAATCATTGATGATGGCAATGTGAGCAGTACATTCGCTGGCAATGAGTACAGCATCAGTGACATTTCAAACACACTTAAAATGGCTGACGAAACAACCTCGTTAACCGAACTTGGATCTTTGCAGTCTAAATGCAGAAATATGTTGCAGCATTTTATCTCTAGTTTTGAACGAGATCAGAAAGTGCCATTCAACCAGTCTTTCGTTTCAAGGTGTCTCATCTTAGAACAATATTTGGAACATCCACCTGCACAAGTAGACCTGAAGTATGAAGCTGTGAATTCTTACTTGGAGTTGCAGATGATGATGGAAGCCTGGCAGTTTGTAGAAAACAAAATGAACTTCATGAGAGGTGAACCTACTTTTAGGAGTTTGCTTTGGTATGATCCTTCTCTTTACGGAGAACTCTACAAGGGGGAGGTTGGCTTTCAGCAGCAGTCATCGTTGTTTGCTTCTTTTCAAAAGATCTTGGCACAAGAGGGCTACAGCAAACTGCAGGAATACTACAGTGCAGTGTCCTCCTTGCACCAACAGCTCAGTGCGGCCCCTGATGCATCTTACTACATGTATCTGAAGAGCAAGCGTGAGCTCCTCGAGGCTGAGGCTGCTCTAAGAAATCCCCACGATATTAAAAGCTTCTTTTTATCTGTACCAATTGCTGCAATGCTCAATTTTGGAGACAGTTTGGAAAGACTGGAAAAGGTACACAAAGTTATAATGACTTTTGTGGAAACACCATCAGATCAGTTGCCAGGGACATTTGATGTTGGAAAAGCAGAGCATCTGTCCATAGCATGCAGATATCTACAAGAAAAAGCCCTTTTCTTGAAATCATGCAAAGAAGAGATTTGCAAAATATCATGGTTTGGAATCGAGCACCTTTTATATGATGCCTCTAAGGTTCTCGTGTGGAAAGACATGGTTCATGGTGCACCAGGTGAGGTTCTCAAGACATATAAGAATTCAAACCCGCAGATTATTTTTGGGGTGACAGAGTCAGGTGTTGCTCTCGTGAACAAAGTGGAACAGTCTCCTCCATCCATGGATGGAGTAGAGACCAAACAAAAGAGTGATGCTGCACGGAAACGCAAAAGTTTACAGTTGTGGATGTCCTCTCAACCCCGTGTTGCACAGGTAAGATTTTGCTCAGATATATATATATATATATATATATATATATTTTTTTTTTTTGATGATGATGATAGAGATATTTAATTTAAAAAAATGAAAGAAAAACATTGTGTATCTTTGTAAATGTTTTTTTTTTATAATCTAGAGTATAAAGGCTGACAAGGAGGTGGCTTACAACATGGCTAAAAGGAGGTAGGAGATTTTTAAAATGTAATATAAAAATTAATTTTTTTTTTTTTTTATGGCTAATAAATGTGGCTAATAAATGTTTTCCAACATCCTCAGGGCAACTCATCCACCTGTAACACAATGTAACATGAATAATAAAGATGTGAACCCCCTTTTCCAAACAAGTCCTGCAAGCCGTGTTGAGATCCCAAGGCCTTACTACGCTCTTCCTCACAGAGTGGATCCAGGCCATTGGGGAATGGTTGGAAGCACTGCTGCAGACTGGAATGTGTCTTCACCTTCCACATCTCGTGCACACTCTGAAATAAATTTGAATCTTCTGTCTAAAAGACGAGTGACTTTATCACACTCTGATGAGAGGAGATCTTTAGCAGACGTACAAAGACCTCAATGGCCTTCAGTCTCAGCTCCCCAAGCAACTTTACAAGGAGATTCTTGTGTAACACATCCAGCGTTTGATAGTGTTAAATATCAACAAACTAACACTGCAGCACATCGTCCTGTGCTCTCACAAGAACAAGTAAACCAGTTCAGTTTAGCCATGACACAGCCTTATAATTTACCAAATTGTCCTTTGAATGCAAATTTGGTACATCCTCCTCTCTCAGTTCAGGCTTTGACACATGTCCCTATGCCCGGCACGATTACAGCTATTCATTACCCCTATTTCCTTGTGAATGGACAAACATACACCACAGGCTCCACTTCAGCCATTCAGCCTGATACTAGATATTATCCCAACACCATGGGCTAATGAACTACAAGCTATGAGTGAATCACATAGATAGCCTATGTATTTTTGACTATGACAATTTTATTTACGGGGAAATTACATCAAAGAACTGGTTTTACATCTTATAACTAAAATCACTGATACATACATATGCACTTGGTACTTTTAAGCAAATGTACTCTAATGGGACTTTAATGTATATATTATATAACATACATTTTCAGGTAAAACCATCCATTTCTGTATATAACAGTGTTTTGTACAGAGTTCAGTTACTTTATTGTGGTATTTATTGCAATTCAACATTTATTTTCTACATCAATATAATGTAAATAAAGAAATGATTTGAAAATTCTACAAATTTAGTAGAAAAACTGTTCTGCAATATACTGGCCAGCTCACTGCATAACAGCACTGTTTTCAACAGATATTGTTTGTGACCTCTTACACATCATTAGAAACATGATACTTACATATATACTACACTGTGCTATTCATGATTCTGGCATAGGTAGGTCCAGCCACACAATTTTGTCAGGTATTTTACATAACTAACAGTATTACTCTGTTGAGCTGTATTACTTTGCTGTTTAGAAATGTGTCACTTGAGGGGGAACTATTTATTTATTTTTTATTTTTTATACTTTTGTTTATATTGTAGAACATATAAGTAGCCTATTAAGTAGCCATTATATTTTGGCACAGAGATGCATGTTATGTCTAATAGGTTTCCCACTAATTCGTTGTAAACATTAAAAATGCACAATTTGTCCTTCATTTAACAATGGAAAAGTACATGTGGTCTTCCTGGCCACAGGGGGCAGCAGAGCGTTCAGTAGCATGCCTTTTTGATGACGTCATGGGCGGCGATAGCAGCGGCCATTACACAGCGCGTTTATGAGGAAGGTCGGAAGCGCAACGAGTCAACGGAAAATCTATCAACGATAGATCGCGGATACAGTCAAAAGACAGATATCTGTTATCACCAAGCCTAGATAAAAAAAAAAACACCCGTGACACGGTATTTGGCGTTTAATGAGCTGATATCCGAGTTGAACAGCAGTGTTTGTGCATCGCGTCGGCCCAGCGCAGCGCGTGAGTGTGGCAGTGGTACATTAAACTGGAGTTCAGTGCGCGCGCACTCACTGCTGATTTAATTACCGAAGAATCCGTGAGAATTACCGCAGAATCGCGCCGGTGATGGATGATAAAACGTTCACGAAAGAATTAGACCAATGGGTCGAACAGCTGAACGAGTGCAAACAGCTGACCGAGAACCAAGTGAGAACACTCTGCGAGAAGGTAAAGAAAATCTCGTGTTTTATACATCATTAGCTCATATTTGTCATTTAATAAACGATTCAATTAAATATAACCCTTAAGCATTACTGAACGCTCTGTGAGAACTATATACATCGTTATTATATAAAACAGTCATCAAGATTCTTTAAACCATTTTTAAGCAATAATTTTTACATAAAAGCACACACTTGTATAGATATTTGTAGCTTAGGAAAATTACTTTTTGCGTTATTTTGTATTGTGGCAAAGTAAACGAAATAAAGTTCGCATTAGTCCTTACATTGTTGCGTACAGTAAAACTGATAGAGAACTCCTTAATACTTTTGTAACCTGCATAGAAAGGTTGGAGGAAAAATATGTACTGATATTCCATAATGACTAAAGCAGTCAAGTTTCGGCTATTTAAAAATTCTCATTGCTCACCAAAATGTGTCGAGGACCTATCGAAATTATGCTCCTGATTTGCGTGTTTTTGTTTGTAAATTTAATCATTCTAACGTGATAAAGTGTTAACGTTATTATAGCATCATTTGATTGATGTAACACAGCAGCCAACACCCCTCCAAGTGTTCCTGGTAACTTTATTTTCAAAGGTTAACGAATTTGCGACCGGTGAATGTAACGATTTTGAAACGTCAAACATTTCAGTCTCTGCGTAACATAATTTAAACCAAAAAATTATGTAAATAAGTATAATGAAAAAGCATTTCGAATGTTCACAGGGAACAGCCACAGCCAACACAAGTCAAAATGTTCAGTATTGTTTTAGTCAGAAATGGCGTTCTAATTTATATTTAGTTGCCCGTATTTATTCATGTCAGTATTTGTTATATAATTTTGTCATTTGCAGTCTGTATAACTTGAAATTGACTGCCTGTCTGGTTGAATAGTATCCTCCAGCAAACACACTCAAGTTGCTTCTATTTACAGTCACTACCACAGTTGTTTACATGTGACAGATGTTACCTCACATCTGTCTGATGCCATCACGGACTCCATGGATTATAGACTACGTTGAACAAGTCCTGAGAAGATCCAAAGATTTACCAAAACATTGCCTAGAAAATGTGTGTAGTTATCTATTTGATATAACCAAAGGCTTAAATAATACAAATTAGTAAAAAGTGCAATTGCAATTAAAATAAGTAAATAAAGCAGCTTTGGTGGCTCAAACAGCAGAGAATATCTGATAAAATGTGTCAGTGTATGTGTTTCTGGATAAAAAGTAGGAAGGCTTTATCAGGAGTTCTTTATGGTGTCTAAAATGAAGATTGTTTTCATTTAGGCACTACAGTATGAGATTGTGCTATATTGTGAATTTAGTCATGGCGAAAGAGTGTTGTTTGGCATAAAACATAGCGAGTAACTGTTATTCTGCAGTGTGGCATAGAAAGCCTTATTGCTTTTATAAAAAAGGTTACTGCTTATTAAAAATATTGAGGTCACAATTATATTAAAATGCTATTTATAAAGCACATTTGTTACGTGCCATTATTCTGTTAGAAGATCTAATCCTGACAGAACAGAAGATTGCCATTTCAAAAAAACAACCTCATCCATTATGAGTTGATGAACCGATATTGCAGTATTGCTTAATCTATAAACACGAAGATGTGTTTTTTCATAACTGTCCCGATATGCCATTCTGACGTTTTGAATGTTACCCCTCTTCAGGAAGAGCTGAGAAATGCTTTTTTCATTGAGCCGTGATGTCTTTTGTTCTGAGTTTGCTGGTTTTGTTTGTACTTTTTAAGAACATGTCAGGCCTTTGGCATCACAGGTGTGCACGTGGAGCGAAGTTGCAAAAATAGCCCCCTAACTCCTGAGTAATGAGTACTCGAACAGAAAGCATGGCTTGATCTGTACTGGTCTAAATCTGCCCATGTATTGCTACACACAATCGTGGACTATGTTAAAAAGGGGTAAAAGTAAAGATAACTCTGTTCCCTACTGTACTAAATAGAAATGGGACCAAAGGTCTCCATGGAAACACACTCATACTGTCTCCATGGTGATGGGGGTTGTTCTCTCAGCAGATATTGATTTGATTTCAGTGCACAGACATGCACGTCCATCAGATAAGCACTCTGGCGTCTTTTATTATTTCTTGTTATATGACTTCATCTTTGCATGTTTAAAATTTGCTGTTGTCTTGAGGATTTTCAGCATGGTCTAACTTTAGACAATCCTATATAGAAGGCGGCCCATATTAGCAGCCGGTCCATTTATTCTCAATTCAGCATCGGCATTCCAGTAAAGGCAGGCTTGATTTGACTGACAATGTTAGAGAGATTTGGGAGCATGCATTTATGATATTAAACTAGTTTCAGTGGTGCTTGCCTGGTCACTTAACAAGACTTCTAGGAGACATATGAGTTCATGTCCAGACAATGGGTGTTTGTTTAAGTCACTAGATGAGAGGAATAGTGCCTCTTGCTTTATCAAACACCATTAATGAGTGTGAAAATTGTTTAAAGCAATCTTGGTGCTTGAGTTGTGTGAATAAGGCTGGATGTTTGTAGCTCCTCCTTCAAAAACAACCAGATTGGGCTTTGGACATGTTCTTGTGTTTTCCTGCTCCGTGTGCTTGAGGTTAACCCAGGCTAGGCATGCACTGACGCACCAAATGCTTTCACAACACTTATTTTCAGCTGCCAAACATTTTCAGGCCAAAATGGTTGTGAAGGGTCGAAATCATTGACCAAAACGATGTTGAATTGGCACTTCTCCAGTGGTCCAGTTTGACTGTTCAGCATCTATTTCATGCACACAATGTGGATAAACTACAACAGTTAAGTGTGTCATCTAGGGGTGGGTGATATGAGAGTTTATTTCACGATAACAATATATATCTCAATATAAGCTAGTTATCTTTACTTTTGTTTAAATTTAAGCTTTTCAGGTAAAGTTGGTTTATTTAACAGTCAGTCAGCGCAAATCCCCATATTTTATCACTCAATAACTTTAAGTAGTACTGTAGTACACAAATATATTTACATACAGTGATCTAAACGATATAGCAAAATCTCTAATGATAGACACTATATTGTTGTCACGATATATACACTATATTGCCAAATGTTTTGGGACGCCTGCCTTTAATGAACATGAACTTTAATGACATCCCATTCTTAATCCGTAGGGTTTAATATGGAGTTGGCCCACCCTTTGCAGCTATAACAGCTTCAACTCTTCTGGGAAGGCTTTCCACAAGGTTTAAGAGTGTGTTTATGGTAATTTTTGACCATTCTTCTAGAAGCGCATTTGTGAGGTCAGGCAGTGATGTTGGTGTTCTGTCGGGTTGAGGTCAGGACTGTGCAGGCCAGTCAAGTTCCTCCACACCAAACTCGCTCATCCATGTCTTTATGGACCTTGCTTTGTGCACTGGTGCGCAGTCATGTTGGAACAGGAAGGGGCCATCCCCAAACTGTTCCCACAAAGTTGGGAGCATGAAATTGTCCAAAATGTCTTGGTATGCTGAAGCATTAAGAGTTCCTTTCACTGGAACTAAGGGGCCAAGCCCAACCCCTGAAAAACAACCCCACACCATAATCCCCCCTCCACCAAACTTTACACTTGGCACAGTGCAGTCAGGCAAGTACCGTTCTCCTAGCAACTGCCAAACCCAGACTCGCCCATCGGATTGCCAGACAGAGAAGCATGATTCGTCATTCCCGAGAACGTGTCTCCACTGCTCTAGAGTCCAGTGACGGCGTGCTTTACACCACTGCATCCCACGCTTTGCATTGCACTTGGTGATGTAAGGCTTGGATGCAGATGCTCATCCATAGAAACTCATTCCATGAAGCTCTCTACACACTGTTCTTGAGCTAATCTGAAGGCCACATGAAGTTTGGAGGTCTGTAGCTATTGACTCTGCAGAAAGTTGGCGACTTCTGCGCACTGTGCGCCTCAGCATGCGTTGACCCCGCTCTGTGATTTTACTTGGCCTACCACTTCGTGGCTAGTTGCTGTTGTTCCCAATTGCTTTATGATACCACTAACAGTTAAACATGGAATATTTAGTAGTGAGGAAATTTCTCAAATGGACTTATTGCACAGGTGGCGACCTATCATGGTCCCTTGCTTGAATTCACAGAACTCCTGAGAGTGACCCATTCTTTCACAAATGTTTGTAGAAGCAGTCTGCATGCCTAGGTGCTTGATTTTATACACCTGTGGCCATGGAAGTGATTGGAACACCTGAATTCAATTATTTGGAGGGGTGTCCCAATACTTTTGGCAATGTAGTGTATCTTCATACCGCCCAGCCCTAGCATCAGCGATACTGATAAAGATTCGTAAATCTCAAAATCGATCTTTTAGTCTGTGCTTTTTTTTTTCTGTTGATGCTAGAATAAAACTTCACCAAAATTTTTAGTGCACCTGCCATCCAATAATCGCAATAAGCTTTGTTACTTTTAATATGAAACTCTAAACCTTCTAATTTTGTTGATTTTATCACAGAATTCAAAGAATAAATGTCGGTTTGGCATGACTGATTGCTGTAGCACCTCATTTCAAGTGGCAGTGCAGATCAAGCATGTGAACCAGTAATCACTTCCTCTTTACTACTAGTTATAGCACTTAATAAACATGAATAACCTTCAGAAGGAATGTTGAAAGATATAGAACAACTTACTGAAATGTATCATGTCTCATTTAATTGATCAAGCAGTGTTTCAACCACCGAAAGATGTCAATAAAACAGCTTTAGAACAATGTCATGTAACGTTACATTTACCTCAGGAAAGCCATTCAATGAGCATAAACTCAATCGAGAGAGCATTATTTTGGCAAATACATGCAGTAAATTACATAATCGTTATATTTTTACTTAACTTGTTCTTTGTCTTCATTATTTAATGTACATTTGAATCTGTTTTAAAAACAAATTACAGCCATCATTTAAATGTTAAAATTTAACCAACAGATTGGTGTAGAAATATTCTATCATTAAAAAGTTGATAAAAATATTTGCAATTTAAATATTTAAGTAATTTATTATTAAACAAACTTTGAAAGAAAGTTTTTTTAAAAGACTTAATTTTGGTGTTTAGGTAAAACTATAATATTAATCAAGTGTAATATTAATACAGTCATACAGAATATTATTTTAAAATGAGTAAAAACTTTTTTTTTTTTTTTAAATTTTTTTGTTTATTTTTGGTTTTGTCCCAGAATTTATTTAGGTGCATGATTAGGCTCACCTGGGGCCTGATATATATATATATATATATATATATATATATATATATATATATATATATATATATATATATATATACATAGAAACGTTGCGTTCGCACAAATTTTGCTCTGTTTTAATTCTCTAATGACAGTGAGGAATGCTAGACGCATGATAATTCCTCTTTAAATTGCAGAACTCGTGTTCGGAGAAAATATTTCTCGCGAGAACAATAGATGTGAAAAAGGTCCGATGACAATACTGTTCAACCACTGCTGCACGGAGGTGCTGTTGATGTGCAGGCAGACAGTATCCCAATGGTAACTCCTGTGATGAAAAATACTATTGTATTTGAAGGATAGAATTTGAAGGAAACGGTAAGATTTGCACGTTTTTTTAAAAATGTTTTGTCACTGACACAAGTCAGACAATTGTATTTACGCTACTGCAAAATAAACATTTGATTAATTTAAATAATTTAAAATGCTATTTGGCCAGTGGAAAAGAATGAGAATAACTTGAATTGTTTGAAATTGTTTTCTCTGAAAAATATTTTATATGGCTTTTATGGATATTTTGATACAGTATTTATTCTAAAACAAGACAAGGATGCTAAATAATTTTAGCAATGTAATGTGACTGCACAAATAGCGTTTACAGTCCGTATCTCTTTTTCCTGATGTCTTGTAGCCTACTGTTAAACATGGTATCACATAGATGGGAATATGCATATGGAAAGGATATGCAGATGACGTTATGCGTAGTAAAACTAGGCGTTGTAAGCTCCATATGTCGCTAATTTGGGGAAGAGACTGAGTGGAGATGCACTGGGTTTTATAAAGGGAATTTTGCACAGGTTCCGGTGTATGCATGGTTTTATAAATGTATGAACTTTTGTGCAAATGCAAAATCTAGCTTTTGTGTATACGCATACTTTAAAGATGAAATCTACGTAAAGTTTTATACATGAGGTCTTTGGACTCTTACTGTGACTGATGCACTGTCTTGTTCTCACACACGCAGGCTAAAGAGATTCTCACTAAGGAGTCCAATGTGCAGGATGTGCGCTGCCCCGTCACAGTGTGTGGAGATGTGCATGGCCAGTTTCATGACCTGATGGAGCTCTTCAGAATTGGTGGAAAGTCACCTGACACCAACTACCTGTTTATGGGCGACTATGTAGACAGAGGATATTACTCAGTGGAAACAGTCACACTTCTTGTGGCACTGAAGGTACGTTTGCTACATTTACTATGATGGTCTTGCAAACACTTCAAACTTCTTGACACTTCATTTGTCGTCTGCATTTGTAGGTTCGGTATCCAGAACGCATCACGATATTGCGAGGAAACCATGAAAGCAGACAGATCACACAGGTGTACGGTTTCTATGACGAGTGCTTGAGGAAATACGGCAACGCAAACGTCTGGAAGTATTTCACAGACCTCTTTGACTACCTACCCCTCACAGCCCTGGTGGATGGGCAGGTGAGAAACCCTCCTCTTCTAGGGCTGCACGATTAATCATATTTTAATCACGATAACAATATCTGCTTCTCTCGATTGATTACAGATAATCATCACGATATTGGCCCGCTCGTTATTTATCCTGAAAATGTGTTTTTTCTTTGGGATATGCTTGTGGTTGCCGGATGCAAAGAGCTTAAATCCCCCAAATAGAGTTTTTCCTTTAAAATGATATACTGTCTTCCTGGTGTTTTACTTAATCGTTTTACTTAATCTGTGCAATCTGGCAACTTTGTGCACGCACTCCCTCTAAATGCGGAAGAAGTGCTGATGATCTGAAAACAAACGTTCGCTAAACGAGTTTAGCGATCTCCACAGCGAAATTCTGCTTCAATGAAAGTGTCATACAGCCAGTCTTTGTTTCTTCACAAGCCACTCTTACTATTTGTGTGACTAAATCTGCCATGATTAAACCTTCATCGATGAATTTCAACAAATGCAACACGGATCTCCACCTTACTGTTTGCAGAATGCACTTTCTACACTTTCTCTCATTCTACAGAGTACGAAACCCCGCCCCAACCTAGAGCGGCATATCACTGAACCAAAAAAAAACAAAAAACGTATTGAGCGGTGAGTTTGCAAGCTCGCAAATTCTCTCATAGAAACAAAGAAATTTAGACATTATGTAAATAAGAGATTCAATGTGTGACAGCTTCATTTATTATAACAGAACTTTGTGAGATATGACAACTTTTTAGTGATTAGGGAGCACTCTTTGCGTGCTTTCTGCCATGCCAAATCCCTTATACAGTATTTTCTGTTAAAATTAAGTGGTTTGTGAACGTAGACGCTTTAATAGCAAATGGTTTATGAGGAGTGTTTATGCTGGGCTGTGTAGGTTGTGCGACGATATGTGAACTGAAACTATTACACGGAAATTGAAGGTGAAGCACTTCTCCTTAGCCTTAAGTTAGTTCACCCTCTACCTGTGTGTGTATGAGAGAAAGCAGAGGAGTCACGTAGCTAACCTTTGTGTGCACAATATTTATAAATGCCATATAGGCCTATTTATATAACCTCTGTTCATAATGAAGAGCTGTGCACGTGCAAGTGACGGGATTTTGGTTGTGAGAACTGCTTGCATACTGTCGTTTTGCCACTATAGAACTACAACCGATTTGTGGCTTTCTCATTGAAAATGAACTATAGAGACTTGTGCTTTGCGCGTCCTGCAAACTGTCTTTATGTCGAAGTAGCCTAGGCTACTGCCGGCCCAATTTATCAGTGGCCTACCAAGAATTCTCCTGAATCTTCCAGGAGATATTCTATAATATAGCCTAAGTGTTTGCATTTGTAGTTAGTGGTTACTTGCTGATTATTTTTTTACATTGCAGAATGGAAAAAAAAAGAAGAAAAGAAATCCAATAACATGCTTGTACATGCTTTTATATTAGTGCAAGTTTATTAATAAATCAATAAACAAAACCTCCAGTCTTTCACATGCATCTCAAAGATCGAGTTTAATTGTGAGTGTGAAGTGGGGGCGGACAGTGTTTTGCCTAGAGCGGCTGTTGAGCTTGCGCCGGCGCTGTTAGTAGGCTACATTAAGTGACGTTAAGCTTTTTCTTTAAAATGGCCATAACTACCCTTTTTGATAATCGTGATTATAATTTTGAGCTAAATAATCGTGATTATCAGTTTAACCATTATCGTGCAGCCCTATCCTCTTCTGAGAAATACACATAAGAAAAATAAAAGAACCGATGTAACTTCTATACCGTAGAATCCTCCTGCTGATGGCCGTAGATAACTTATATAACTCTCTCTCTCTTTGTGTCAGATCTTCTGCCTGCACGGTGGTCTCTCTCCATCCATAGACACACTGGATCACATTCGTGCACTGGATCGTCTGCAGGAGGTTCCACATGAGGTCAGTACAACCACAGATCACATCTACACTATTGACTGCGTCAAGTGGCTTGAAGAAAGAGGACATCAGTGTGTGTAGCAGTAGTGTAAAATTTTAAGGTTTTGGTCTGTGTGAATGAAATGTATCAGAACTGCTCTGCCCTTGCCATGACACTCAGAATGATTGGCACATATTGTTTGAAATCTAATTGAATTAACTGTGGGAGAAGAAAGAAAAATGTTTAAAGGTGCAGTGTAGTGTGTAAGTTTTAGCGGCATCTACCAGTGAGGTTGCGAATTTCAATATAGAGAAGCTACCGTGGTCAACACAGGACAAAGATGTTGTCGTCTGAGACGGCAGAGACTAGCCAGTCAAGCATACTGTAAAGCAGTTTGTCCGTTTAGGGCTACTTTAGAAACATGCCGGCGCAAAATGGCGACTTAACATGTAAGGGGAGTGTATGTAGATAGAAATGTTTAATTCTAAGGTAATAAAAACATAACTGTTCATTATGTAAGGTATTTATACACCACTGAAAACATAGTTATGTATTATGTTGCATTTCTGGCAGTAAATCCTCCTAAAGTTTACACATTGCACCTTTTAAAGGGGTAATTCACTGCTGGCAAAATGGGCTTTTAATAAAACCTGTCTGTCTATGCAGTAGAAATACTTACTTTTTGCTGCATCTGGGAACACAACCATCTTTGCATATTTGTGGGCTTCCTGTGGTTTTCAGTGAAAATAAATGTTCAGTGGTTTAAGGTTTGAAAATTAAGACAACCATAAATATTATTAATGTAATTTTACGATTGTAGTCTTGTATTATAATAATTATTATTGTTATTATTTTTAAATACAATTTTTTTTTAAAGAGGAATATAAAATTTAAAAACTAATTTTTATATTTGAATGGTAATTAAGTTATATAATTTCTTCCCATTATCATGTTGTTTTTTTTGTTTTTGTTTTTTAAATCAGAAAATAGCAATTAGACCCAAATCATGAAGTGATTTATGTATCTAGATTGGTGTATCTGATCTGTCCATAGTAACGGGCTCATTGTGAGAGAAAAAGCACTTCAGAAGGGTTTCCTGCTGCTGTGAGGCATGGGAGGCCTGCAGGATTTCATCTTATGATACACAAAGAAAGTAGTAGAAGACAGGAAATGTACACCAGTTGTTTCTGGCAGGGGTTTTCAAACCTGTCCTCGAGTACCCCCAGCACCACACATTTTGTATGTCTCCCTCATCTGACATACCTGATTCAACTCCTCAGCTCATTAGTAGAGACTGCAAGACCTGAAGTGGGTGTGACAGATAAGTGCATACATGTATGCAGTGCTGGGGGTCCCAGGGCAGGTTTGAAAACCCCTGGTTTATGGTGTCTGAGCAGAAAATTTTAGTAAAAATTACACCAAAATGTTTTGATTCAATGTGCCGCAGTTGCCAAAGACGCCCATGTAGTGCAGGTTTACATAGGAAAACAATTGAAAAATGGCTCGGGCAGAAATAAAAATGTGAATAAAGGGCTGTTCTCACCAAAACGTGAGACCGCACTAATTGAATAATCTTGAATTGATTCAGACTTCTTTACAAATCCATATGGCCAATTCATCAGAAACCAAAACAATGCTTAATGCTCCAAATTATTCATTGGCATCGCTAGTTCTGATTTTAAAAAGCCAGCGGAAATATGCGACATGTCTTCATAACTGAAATTCTCCTGTAAAATGGCAAGGCAGATGCCACTGCTGTGAGGCAGCATGGATGAAGCGGTCATAAGTCACGCTCATTCATCGTCACCTGCAGTACATTATGGGCTTTCGTCTGCTCTTATCAAGATCAGATTCATGGGTGTTGAGCTGAACTCTTGTGACTGTACAGCCCTGCAGAACCTTGTCTCTTAAACTTTATTACCTGTTCAGATGAAGTAACCAAGATACCAGCTGTACTTGTAAATGTCAGGAGTAATTAAAGTGCATTTAAGATATATGGCATCTATACAACACACATTCTTTCACTGGTTTGAGGGGATTGGCTGTAAATCAGTGTGTGTGTTTCAGGGCCCCATGTGTGACTTGCTGTGGTCAGACCCTGATGATCGTGGTGGCTGGGGAATCTCGCCACGAGGAGCTGGTTACACCTTTGGACAGGACATTTCTGAGACCTTTAACCACGCTAATGGCCTCACGCTGGTGTCCCGCGCCCATCAGCTGGTCATGGAGGTGAGATCCACAATTCAACTCTTCACAACCCTTCAGTGGAATAACAATAATATAAAACAACTTTTTTTTTCAGGGGTACAATTGGTGTCATGATAGGAACGTTGTCACCATCTTCAGTGCGCCAAACTACTGCTATCGCTGTGGCAACCAGGCAGCCATTATGGAACTGGACGATACCCTTAAATATTCATTGTAAGTTACACTTATGATCTTTCTCATATACTGTCTTATAAAGTGTTATGTCAAGAACAAGTCTGAACCATATTTCAATTACTTTAAGAATGAAAATGAAGCCTGTTTTGAGGACTATAAAGGTTTTCCACTTTTGTGGCATTATCTTCATATTGTGGCATTATTTTCATTGCTTTTGAAGTCCCAATTATGCTTTTTCGGATATTACCTATCATGTAGTGTGTAATATTGATTGTAATGTCTGCAAAGTTTTAAAGATCAAAGCATACGACACAAAGTTATTGTCTCCTACAAGAAAGAAATGAGTCATCAGCAATTCCAATCTCACTTCTGTGACACATCTATGTAGGTTTGTAACAAATTTGCATAATGCCCACGTATGGTCTTCATTGGCTGCCCATGGATGCATGTAAACCTATTGTAGGAGACTCCAAAACAGAATTAGGAACTGTTAAAATGGCATGATAGGGGCACAACCATATTACTGCAAAATTCTTATTGCTGTGTAATTGTCGACAAACTGCAAACCTTGTCGACAAACTGCAAACCTTGTCGACAAACCTTAATAAACTATTTCATATAACAGTTGTTTACATAAAAGTCCACAAGATAAAAAAAAAAATAGCTGAATTTATAAAAATGACCCCGTTCAAAAGTTTACATCCCCTTGATTCTTAATACTGTGTGTCATTACCTGGATGATCCACGACTATTTTTTTTGTTGTGTGATGGTTGTTCATGAGTCCCTTGTTTCTTCTGAGCAGTTCAACTGAGCTCTGTTCTTCAGAAAAATCCTCCAGGTCCTGCAGATTGTTTGGTTTTCCATCCTCTTTTGCATATTTGAACCCTTTTCAGCAGTGACTGTATGATTCTGAGATCCATCTTTTCACACTGAGGACAACTGAGGGACTCAAACACAACTAATAAACAAAGTTCAAACATTAATTGCTTAATTGCAATTAAAATGTCACAATGCAAAAAATCTTAGTAGTCCTAAAATTGCTTCATTTTTGCTTCATTCTGCAATATAATATTTCTTGTTGAGGTTTTGGAGTGAAATATGACCAGGACAGGTTTTCATGAGATTGATTTGAACATACTGTGAGCTGCATTTTTCTTTTTTCCCCAGCCTTCAGTTTGATCCAGCTCCTCGACGCGGAGAGCCTCACGTCACCCGCCGCACCCCCGACTACTTCCTATAAGCAAGCACTGGCCTGCCTCCAAAGACCTCTGACGCAAACGGAGAAATTGACAATTCCAAACATGCATACATCTATTCGTCCAATGTGTACATAAAATGGGGGATATGTTCTGACACAACACTAACATGGACCAAAATGTGCCATACAAGCATTTAATGCCCAAATCCAATCGCTCTGTCTCAGTACTGCTACGAAGTGTCTCGTTTTAGCCTATAGTGCAAATTGCCTGCTGTATACAATGAATAGAGTTGTTCCCTTTGTTCTTGAATTGTAAATTACTCTGAGTAAAAAAACAAGCGACTAGCTTTCTCTCTTACAGTATCACTGGAAAAAAGTCATTTAAGTTGGCAATGCCAGGCATGTGAAAAACAGTAACATTTTATACAAGTGCACAAGCTGACATTCTTTCCTCTATCTTCACCAAAAAAACCACAAAAAAAATCCTACCGGGAAGGAATGTTGAAACCGAAGGACGTGCCTCTTCCGTTCTGGGAGTGAACACACAAGTGTACATGGACTTTATCTGACTGTTCCTCTTTGTCTAATCTTACCATTTTCTTTTCTTTTGTGTTTCCTGTCTTCTGTGTTATTGTTAATAAGTGATAGCCTCTTCTTTGGTGTATTTGAACTAATAAAGTACTTTTAATCGCAAGCTACTCCAAAACCACGCACTAGTTGTGCTTTTATTTGACATTGCTAATTGAGGATTATCTTGATTTAGAGTAAAACAATACTTGCATAATGTGAAACTATACTCAGCAGGAAATGTAGAGTGGAACGGTTTTATTTTTGTAGTTTCCATTAAGAATTGACTGGAGCATGAAAAGTGTTTTTGTTTGCTGTACTAGGGTGGTGCAGATCATTGTTTAAGCTTTGACTGGTCGTCCTCTGCTGGTACATGTGAAACTACATCTGGTTGCAAAGAGCTTCTTTCTCCGTTCACAGATGGTCTAAAATATCCATGTATTCTGAGAACATGCACTTTTGCAAGCAAGCATTTCATCACTTTGTAGTTGTAGTTCTTTTTACCAGCGAACAAATCTTTTGTTCCCATGGAGGTTCAAGTTCAAAGTCACTGTCCAGAACTTCACATCCCGAAGGTGACACTTAACCTTAGTTCTAGCATTGCCACAGCCATGTGTTTCAGAGTTGGGATTTTATAATAGATTTTGGAGAAAGATTACAAAGAAAAACATTAAAAGAAGTCTCTTAGACTATGTCTAAGAGAAGAATACAATGTCAGGAGAAGTAATTTGCTCTGGTCCCCTTCCTGTTCGTCGGAGTGATGAGATAGTTAGCAGATTATCATCACTCAATGGCTGGCTGTCTAAGTGGTGTCCGCAAAATAATATAGGTTTCATAGACAATTGGAAAAGTTTTTGGGGCAGACCTGACCTGTTGAAAAGAGATGGTATTCATCCCTCTCGGGATGGTGCTGCTCTTCTCTCTAGTAATATGGCACTTAGTCTTAGAGCTGAAACATGACAAACTGTGGCCCAGGTCAGGAAGCAGACATACTGGCTAAACCGACCGTCTGCTAGCTGCCTCACGTTACAGAAGTCAGATAATTCCCAACACATAGAAACTCTTACACCTAGATATTATCACATAGAGACTGTGTCTGTACCCCGAATCAGTAAAAACAAAAAACTTCCAAACCCATTTAATGGTAAAAATTTAATTGATGTTCAACAAATAAAAAATAGAGATAGTAATGATAAACATGATAAAGCTTGGGTTGTTAAATATTAGATCCCTTTCATCAAAATCACTTATTGTAAATGATATTATCACAGACAATAATCTAGATATGCTGTGTTTGACAGAAACTTGGCTAAAACCGGACAATTACATTACTTTAAATGAGTCTAGCCCTCAAGGTTATGATTATCGACACAATCCTCGTCAGAAAGGCAAAGGGGGAGGTGTTGCTGTAATTTATAGTAATATTTATAGTATTAGTCAAAAGTCTCTCAAATATAATTCCTTCGAAGTGATGGTACTTTACGTAACATTATGTAAGTTGACATTTGTGTTGGCTACTGTATACAGGCCACCAGGACACCATACAGACTTTATCAAAGAATTTGCTGATTTTCTATCGGAGTTAGTACTAGCAGCAGATAAAGTACTTGTTGTTGGTGACTTTAATATCCATGTAGATAATGAAAAAGACTCATTGGGATTGGCATTTGCAGATATTCTAAACTCTATTGGTGTTAGACAACACGTGTCAGGACCCACTCATTGTCGTAACCATACCTTAGATCTAATATTGTCATATGGAATTGATATTGATGCCGTTGAAATTCTGCAGCAAAGTGACGACATCTCAGATCATTACCTAGTCTCGTGTATACTACATTTAGTCAAAACAGCTAAACTGCCTCCCTGCCATAAATTTGGTAGAACCATCACTTCTACCACTAAAGAATGCTTTATAAATAATCTTCCTGATCAGTTTCATCGCCTTAGCATGCCAGACAGCTTAGAAGACCTCAATGTTGCAACGGAAACTATTGCCTCTGTCTTTTCAAGCACATTAGACTCAGTTGCTCCTTTGCGTTTAAAAAAGATTAAGGAAATTAATCCAACGCCGTGGTACAACGAGCACACTCAGGCCCTAAAGGTAGCAGCCAGAAAAATGGAACGCAGCTGGAAGAAAACAAAACTAGAAGTATTTCGCATTTTGTGGAGGGAGAGAATGGTTGAGTACAGAAAGGCCTTAAAATCTGCTAGATCTGCCTATTTTTCAAAACTTTTAGAAGAAAATAAACAAAACCCTAGGTATTTATTTGATACAGTGGCTAAATTAACAAGAAATAAAACTTCAACTTCTGATGTTTCCAAAGAGCACAGCAGTGATGACTTCATGAACTTCTTTACTTGCAAGATTGATAATATTAGAAAAAAAATTATAACCACGCAACCGTCTACTACAGTATTGCGTCAGACGGTGCATTGTAGTATCCCTGAGGAAAAATTCAATTCATTTACTCCTTTAAGAGAGGAAGAACTGTCTAAACTTGTTAAATCGTCAAAATCGACAACATGTATGTTAGACCCTATACCAACTAAGCTATTGAAAGAGATGCTTCCAGAGGTCATAGATCCTCTTCTTAATATCGTTAATTCATCTTTATCACTAGGACACGTACCAAAAACTTTTAAGTTGGCTATTATTAAACCTCTTATTAAAAAACCACAACTTGATCCTAGAGAATTAGTCAATTACAGGCCAATCTCAAATCTCACTTTTCTGTCAAAAATACTAGAAAAGGCAGTATCATCACAACTATGTTCCTTTTTAGAAAGAAATAGTATCTATGAGGATTTCCAGTCAGGATTTAGACCATACCATAGTACTGAAACTGCTCTCATTAGAGTTACTAATGATTTGCTCTTATCATCAGATCGTGGTTGTATCTCTCTATTAGTGTTACTGGATCTTAGTGCTGCATTTGACACTATTGATCATAATATTCTTTTAAATAGACTCGAAAATTATGTTGGCATTAGTGGAATTGCATTGTCATGGTTCAAATCATACTTATCTGACCGTTATCAGTTTGTAGAAGTAAATGAAGAGAGGTCATATCGATCACAAGTTGAATATGGAGTACCGCAAGGCTCGGTACTAGGACCGTTGCTGTTCACTCTGTACATGCTACCCTTAGGAGATATCATCAGGAAGCATGGTGTTAGTTTTCACTGTTACGCTGATGATACTCAGCTCTATATTTCTTCGCGCCCTGACGAAACTTACCAATTCACAAAATTAACGGAATGCATAGCTGATATAAAAAATTGGATGACCAGTAATTTCCTACTACTAAATTCAGAAAAAACAGATATTCTAATTTTTGGACCAAAAACTTCCTCACGTAATAACCTAGAATACTGTCTAACACTTGATGGCTGCTCTGTTAAGTCTTCGTCGTCAGTTAGGAACCTGGGTGTGCTCTTTGATACCAATCTTTCATTTGAAGGCCATGTTTCTAGCATCTGTAAAACCGCATTCTTCCATCTTAAAAATATATCTAAATTACGACATATGCTCTCGATGACAAATGCAGAACAGTTAGTTCATGCGTTCATGACCTCAAGGCTAGATTACTGTAACGCTCTACTAGGTGGTTGTTCTGCTCGCCTGATAAATAAACTACAGCTCGTACAAAATGCAGCAGCTAGAGTTCTTACTAGAACTAGGAAATATGACCATATCAGCCCGGTTCTGTCAACACTGCATTGGCTTCCTGTTAAACATCGTATAGATTTTAAAATCTTGCTAATTACCTACAAAGCACTAAATGGTTTAGCTCCCCAGTACCTGAGCGAGCTCTTAATGCATTATAGTCCTTCGCGTCTATTACGATCTCAGAATTCAGGCCAGCTAATAATACCTAGAATATCAAAATCAACTGCAGGTGGTAGATCCTTCTCCTATTTGGCACCTAAACTCTGGAACAATCTTCCTAGCATTGTTCGGGAAGCAGACACACTCTGTCAGTTTAAATCTAAACTAAAAACACATCTCTTTAACCTGGCATACACATAACACATTATCAATTTATTTTTTCAAATCCGTTAAAGGATTATTAGGCTGCATAAATTAGGTCAGCCGGAACGGGGAACACTTCCAATAACACCAGATGTACTCGTTACATCAGAAGAAGAATGGCATCTACGCTAATATTAGTCTTTCTGTTTATCCCGAGGTTTACCGTAGTCAGCCGGATCCGGGCCGTATCCGGGTGAGATCGAGGACCTGCACCATGACACAACCACAACACAGCCCTGAAGTATCTGCAGAGACTGAGTCAACTAGATCATCCACTATGAAGGCCTCATCAACATGACAACCAGTGGCACATCTCCTCAACAACCGTCCATACCGGTGTGATGAATACGATCCTCAACTGGATGGAACTGAATTAAACACTTTGAATGTTGCGATCATATCTGACTTATGATAGCAACCTGAGTCGTAACAAAGCACTGTTCGCCAGAGGAGAACTGGCCCCCCGACTAAGCCTGGTTTCTCCCAAGGTTTTTTCTCCATTTTAACACCTGTTTGCCACCTGATGTCACCTGTTGGAGTTTGGGTTCCTTGCCGCTGTCGCCTTTGGCTTGCTTAGTTGGGGACACTTGACAATTGACATTTGATATTCAACAGTGCTTTGATCTGCCTGCATTGACACTATTCCTTAAGAGCTGCTGTGCAGCCAAAATAATGTACCAGTTATCACTGTAAAGCTGCTTTGACACAATCTACATTGTAAAAAGCGCTATATAAATAATGGTGACTTGACTTGACTTGACTGACCTGCATTTATTTGATAAAAGTCAAAATTGTATGGACCTCAAACTTTTTAGTATATGAACATTCAGATATTAGATAAAGTGAGACAAGAGTACCAATCTGCAGCCTAATATAAAAACTACCTGAGAATTTTGACATTCACCCTAACAATCTATGTTTTATTACCATTACTTTTTTTGCTGATTTAAAAAACACTGAATTTATATTTATGGAAAAACTAAGATCAGCATAAAGATTCATCCATATGCCAGTTGAAGAGCAAAAGTGAAGAGTTACAATGAAATGTATCCCAACTCTGGCAGATGTAGAGTTTGAAGTCCTTTTGATTGGTGCATGATGTTACAGCACTGATACTGATATCCATACAAGCATTTCAAAAACAGAAGTCCTCTTAGGTAATGGACAGCTCTTTCTCCTCCACGTGCAGCAGTGTGTCGGTGAGAATCCCAGCCTCCTCCAGGCTCACGTCTGCAGCCATCAGCAGGGTTTTCCTGGGGTAGGATGTACACAGCGTGTAGAGAGCAGGATTGTATCCTATCTTCATCATCCAGTCAAGAAGGAGCTAATAATCATAAGCAGTTAATATTACCTTGTCATCTTTTCTAGTCAAAACAGACAACAGTAATCAGGAAGGACTCACCATCGAACTCCAGGTTTTGAGGAATCGCCGGTGGATCGTTCTTCTGCTTGGACATCTTAGAGCTATTTTTACAACCTGTTAGTAAATTTCAGAGCAGATATGTAACTATAAATACAAAACTTTACAGAAGAAAGTAATATTTATCATTGTGTCATCATTTGCTTGGTTTTATTCATGTCGGAAGAGTTGGTCCACTCACCCCCTCTGTGTCTTCTGACGGCTCATTGGGCAAAACGATGACCTTTAATGGAAAGAAAAAAACACATTTCTTCCACACAGGCCCAAAACGCAGAAGTGCTCAAGTTTCTGAAAGCCCTAGCTAAATCTACGCCTGTGCTTAAGGGCTCCTTTGGAGCAACATTCCAAGCAATACACATTCATTGTTTCCCACCTTCTTTTGCTTGGGCACTTCCTTTTGGACAGGATCTCGAGTAACAGTCTGCAGCAGCTTCCGTCTCCTCCTGGCTCCCTGATTAGGATTCTCGTCTACATTGACATCAAGACACATCTGATTCTCTTCCCCCTGAACCACAGAATACAAATAAAGGTGCTCTCACTAATATGTGTCATATGTAATATTTGGGTCAATGACATGACGCCTAAATTTTCTGTCCGGTTGCATCTTTAAAATGTGGTTTAAATGCATAAAAACATACTAATATATATATATATATATTAGTATATATATATATATATATATATATATATATTAGTATGTATATGTGGCTGGACGTGATATTTTGACACTTTTTAAATAAGGAAATTACAAATAACTAATGTTTTTTGAAAAGTTAAAGTGAGTGGTGCACAGGAGAGGTACTATGTATATATATATATATATATATATATATATATATGTATATATATATATATATATATATATATATATATATATATATATATATATATATATATATATATATATATATATATATATATACACATACAGTTATTTGTAAGTTCCTTATTTAAAGTGTCAAAATATCATGTGGTGCGACCGTCCAGCCATAACTTCTGTTTTGGAAATGTCTTTGAAATTACTTCAAGTGTTTTGTAATCCTGTGGTGTGACCACTGTAGAGTGTTTTTCATGAAATATATATGTCCTAGATTGGCCGTTTTTGTCCTTTTATATTCAGTTGATGATTTATATACATAAGGTACTTTATTTTAGTATAATTTGGAATAGATTGTTATGCAGTTTGGAAATCATTCTAATATGCTGATATGCTGCTCAAGAAACATTTCTGATTATTATCAATGTTCATATTTTTGTGGAAACTGTGATATATTTTATTTGTCAGGATTCTTTGATGAATAGAAAGTTCAAAAGAACAGCATTTATTTGAAATGGAATCTTTTGTAAAATTATAAATGTCTTTACTGTCACTTTTGATCATTTTTTAGGTCTAATGTGTCCTTATTAATCGCTTAATATGAATTTATGTGTACACAACATTCTTCATGTATGAACAACTGCAATAGATATTATTTTTTGTCTTTTAAAATTGGCCTGTCGAAAATCCTTATACGTCATTGACCCATTTAACTGAACCGGAAATGATGCGACCTTTTTTGCACAATACGGAAGTTTGTTGTGCATAATCCCCATTACTACTACAACTAAGTACTATTAATTTTGTTTAATAACTTTTTAATGAAGATAATTCCTAGATTCGGTACACTTACACATTACAGTGGCTGCCAGCAATCCTAGATAGGATGCTGGAAAGGTTGCTAAAATCATCACACTATTCTGGACCTGTATTGATTATATCAGGAGTTCCAGACTCTGGCCCTTGTGATCCAACCCAGATCAAACTCACCTGCCCATAGCTTTCTAGTGACCCTGACATTGATTAGCTTTTTCAGCTGTGTTTGAACAGGGTTGGAGCTGAACTCTGCAGGATTGTGCTGTGTCTGAAAGCTGTGGAACTGTGTCTGAAACGGCTCCCTATTTCTTAAAAAGTGATGGTTGTAGTGGTGTCCAAGTGAACAATATCATTCCCTACATTCATTCACTCTTTTATACCCACAATGCACTCTGATTTGTAGTGTACTTTTGATGCACACTCACCAACGGACTATTTCCCATATTGCAATGCGAGACGGCGATAGAGCTCAAAAGAAAATGAAAGATGGGCTATGGCAACACCAGATTCTGCAAATCTAAGTGTAATGTTTTGCCATTTAAAGTACATCTGTATGATGATATTGTGAAGCGTAACGAGAGATTGATTGATGCGGTAATTATTTTATAATTTGTTTTTACCATTTGTTTTTGTACATAATGTATGTTCATACACGTGTTTATTGTTGTTAATAGTTGTTATTTTATGTTATTTTAAATAAAATAAATGTGAAAGACAGTAGAGTATTTTAATCTAATAAACATAATAGTAAATATACATAACAGCCAGTTGTTTTGAACATCTTGAGGGCCAGAGTTGAGAACCCCTACACTATATCTAAATTGTTTATTTTTTTGATGCATGAGTATTACACTCTAACATGTATTATTACTTGAACTTTTTGACTGAATAACAAAACTATTGTCTTCTGTAGAGCTGCTTTACTGCAGAGTTTAACTCTTTTTGCATCTATTATCATTATGTTCCTGTTTATCACTGTAAATTAGATGTTTAAAAATCTCTATTTTATAATGCGCAACAGAAATAAAGGTGCCTTGACTTATTTTTAATTGTTTTAAAAAACAAAACAGAAAAACACATTGGCCGTCCTGCAGCATGTGGCACTAATGATAATGAGTTTGCTCACCCCGACTGGAAACCCTTGGCTGAGTTTCCAGGTCTCTCCTGTCATGCGATGGTGCCGTTCCATTTTCTGCTGGAGCAACGAGTTCTGTCTCGGCTTTAACACGCTTTCAGCGTAGTCAGACGTCTTCATGATATGAGAAACAACATATTTATTGTTAGAATATATTCAGAACATATTTACTGACCTACAGTGGAACATTTATTTGCTTTTAAAGGCAGAGAGTCATGTGTTGTGCTGAACCTTGTCATTGTGTTGATGTTGTTGAATTCTTCTAACTTGCTCTTGTTTCAGTCTGCTGGATTCATGCAGTGGGCCTGCAAGATCACAAACTTCAATCATAAAAATAAGCCATTACAGTTACAGCAAATATACAACTACACAATTAAATGAGAATACAAATTGTCATCTGAATGTACGTACTGTCTGGGAGCTCTTGACACACTGGAAAGAAGAAAGATTTTAGCCTTGGAAACATGTAAATCAGCCATGTGCAGATGCCCAGAAATATGAGCCCACGTCCGGCCAGCTTCAGAGCATCTGTAACACCTTTAACACACATCAAACAGCTGTCAGGCTCTCAGTGGTCAGATCTTAGCAGCCCTGGATCACTTCACAACTGCAGCAGCATTAATTGATCTTCAAGATTTATAGCAACGGCCTCAAAATCAGAACAATATCCATTTCCACTGGAGAAAAAAAGAAAGCTAACATAATTTGATAAGCAATATCACACCACTGGCATTTTAAAAGCACACTTAGGACTTCAAACATGTTTAAACATCGAAAATTAATCTAAATAAATTATACTATTAATTAAATTTCCACTTAAGTTGAAGACTGTATTTTACAGGAAATTTTAATAATGAATTTGGAGTCTTTTCTTCTTGCTCTGCTAAATGAGTGACATGAAGTGTTTAAAAAAAAAGAAGAAAAAAAAAAAGAAGAATAATAATTGCTGGAATAATGATTCTCATGATATCGTGTTACCAATTAACGAGTGTTTCCATGAAATGAAGCAAAATCCTGCCAGTAAAACACAGAGCACAACACCTCTGTTAGACATGTCAGCAGTGATACGAACAACAACACGGAAGTAAAACGTTTCAAAATAAAAGCTGACAAGACGTGAAAAATACATGAACAGTATTATTTTAGTATTTTATTAGACCTTGCTCTTATTGAGTTTTTAGGTTTGCACTGAGCTTTAGACTGCTCTAATTCAGTTTGAACCACTGCAGTCACATGACTGTTTTAACAATGTCTTTAGTACCTTTCTGGACCTTGAAAGTGTCGATTATATTGCTGTCTGTTATAACAGATCTATGCTAATTTTAGCAACAAGATTGCAATCATAGAATATTAAAATTATGGAACTTCTCAGTTTAATTAGATTTTATTATTATGAATATAGTAGTGCCGACAAAGCATTAAAGAACAAATGAAAGCAAACAATAAACTGAAATATATAGGTTGTCTCTCCGGGGCGCTTTTATTATGAAAACAGTTCATTTTAAGCTGTCCAATCATGTGGCCGATCGTCACTGGGCTCTGTCCAGTCGTTGCTCTCGTTTTGTGCTGGTCTCAGGCAATAGGCGTTGATCTGTGTGTTCGCATGTCTGATTGACAGCTCCGCAGCTGCAGAAGCAGATCTGTGATCATGGCGGATGAGGTGTCGCGAGCTCAGAACGCGCAGCCGGGAGGAGACACGATATTCGGCAAAATCATCCGTAAAGAGATTCCTGCCAACATCATTTATGAAGATGATCAGGTGCGATCTCTGCGGTTTGTACAGCGATAGCGATACTGCCATCAGCGCTGACATGCAAGTCTGTGGTCAATCCTGCGCCTGATCTGCAGCATTACAATGCGCTTCTGACTATTTATAATAATGACAACCATTCGAGTGTGTGATCACTGTTATAGACGCGTTTGAAGTTCATTTCGAGTTCTGCTGACAGTTATATTGAAATCTAGGATATTTGGAAATGGGCCAAATTTCAGTTCTAGTTCACATGTTCTGCACTATGTGAACATGTGCATTTCTGCACAACTTTGTTGCACATTGAACAGCGATCGATTAAGGCCCCGTCCAAAAAAAAAAAAAAAAAAGGAATGCTTTCAGTTGCACGGCAGTTTTACTACTTATATGCTTACTTATTACACCCAGTTGAATAATACACATCGTTAAACTCTCTCTCTCTTTCTTTCTTTCTCTCCCTCTTTTTCTGTGTGTGTAATTAATTATTAGTGTATTGCCTTCCATGACGTAGCCCCTCAGGCTCCCACTCACTTCCTGGTGGTCCCCAGAAAGCCCATCACTCAGATCTCTAAAGTAGAGGACGCTGATAAAGAGGTCAGTATTAAACTGACACTGTATCACAGTGTGTTTGAACATCATCTTAAAGCCACAGACCTCCAAATGAATACCGTGCAAATGAATCTGCTTACTTATTTGTAGCTTTGTTCCTGATCTCATTCATTTAATAATCCTTTAATAAAGAGTTCTGATCTAAATCAACCAGCTCACAACATTACAATCGTTAATATATATAGATATAGAAGATGTCATTTGCAATGCTTCATGGGAGTGGACAGTCAGCTCTTTCCTGCGATTCTCTGAAAGGTTATTGCTAAAAATGAGCAGTGTTATGGCCTAGCTTTGTAACTTATGCCTTATAGGTTTATATTTTTATAAAGGCACTACTTGAAATCTATGCCAATTGACTAGATCTACTGGTGGATGTGCTGGATGGTTTTGTGAGTGTTATATATTCTGATGTTTCTTTGTATTGGCACAGCTGCTCGGACACCTGATGGTGGTTGCTAAGAAGTGTGCCGAGCAGGTGGGTTTACCCAGAGGATACCGACTGGTGCTCAATGAGGGTCCCGACGGTGGTCAGTCCGTTTACCATGTTCACATCCACGTCCTGGGTGGCCGTCAGCTGGGATGGCCTCCTGGATAACCACTTTATAGCTAGTCGTGTCATTGTTCGCCATAACTGAGGTTAAATGTTAAATGTCAAGTCCAGAAAACAACTGAAAATGAGTTCTGACTGAGGATGTCAATAAAAACCATTAAATGTTATTTTTTGCAATGTGTCACTATGTTTTTGGTTGTATTTCCTGGGCTGACTCTTGAATGTCATCCTATGTTATGTAGTTATTACATTGTTAACTTTGAGAAATAAAAAGGTGTGAGAAAGCGGTGGACATACAAATAAAGGATGTGTTTCAGTATTTCCCCATGAAGATCGACATGCGCCTCTGAGCTCAGAACAACCTGAGAATGAGATGATATACACTATATTGCCAAAAGTATTGGGACACCCCTCCAAATCATTGAATTCAGGTGTTCCAATCACTTCCATGGCCACAGGTGTATAAAATCAAGCACCTAGGCATGCAGACTGCTTCTACAAACATTTGTGCAAGAAATCACTCTCAGGAGCTCAGTGAATTCAAGCAAGGGACCGTGATAGGTCGCCACCTGTGCAATAAGTCCATTCGGGAAATTTCCTCACTACTAAATATTCCACGGTCAACTGTTAGTGGTTTCATAACAAAGTGGAAGCAATTGGGAACAACAGTAACTCATCCACGAAGTGGTAGGCCAAGTAAAATCACAGAGTGGGGTCAGCGCATGTTGAGTCGCACAGTGCGCAGAAGTCTCCAACTTCCTGCAGAGTCAATAGCCACAGACCTCCAAATTTCATGTGGCCTTCAGATTAGCTCAAGAACAGTGTGTAGAGAGCTTCATGGAATGAGTTTCTATGGCCGAGCATCCTCTAAACACACTCCTAAACCTTTTGGAAAGCCTTCCCAGAAGAGTTGAAGCTGTTATAGCTGCAAAGGGTGGGCCAACTCCATATTAAACCCTACGGATTAAGAATGGGATGTCATTAAAGTTCATGTGCACGTAAAGGCAGGCGTCCCAAAACTTTTGGTATTAATCTTTTATTTTTCAAGCTTTATAGTGTGTGCGTTCAAGTCGAGTTTATTCCATTTGCTTAACTACTTTTATATTGAATACAGATCACACATTTGCAAAATTCAAACAGACTTCATTATATAAATCAAATGTAAAAAACAGGCAGCTGATTGCCATGATGCAACTGGGTTCATTAGCCAGCCTAACCTATAAACGGAAATGAGTGAAATGGTTTCTTGCATTACAGCACCCTCATGAGGCTCATATGGGTAAGTTCATTTAGTTGAAATTGGCCAGGAACAATATGAATAGTGGGATGGACACAAGGCAAGGCACAGTTAGAATGACTGTTAAGCCCCTGACTGTGTCCTTAGCACCAGTGCCAGCATGATGTGTATGATTTCTGTTTTAAAAGGAACATTTGATTTTGTGGAAAGAAAACATGTCTTGTTCACAAGTTTGAAAACAAGTTTGTAGTGTATTTTTTTTTTTTTTTTTTTTTTTTTTTTAAAGGAACAAAATCTGTAAAAAATCAGCATTCAATTTTGTGAGAATTTCTAAGTGTTCATCTCTTCTTCCTTGCAACATGCTCTTCGGGATAAGAGCAAAGATCCTGAACAATGTTGGAGTGAGAGGGCATCCTTATTTGATGCTTCTCCTGTTGGAGAAGGCAGCCAAAATACAGTTGTCAACATTTGAAGTGGATCAAAACCTTTCATCAAAGTTGTCCTAAAACCTTCTTCTTAGGACAGCTTTGATTAACTTTTTTGATCCACTTCAAATGCTGATTACTGTATATTCTGTTGTGCTGTTCATGCCTTCATGGAATTTTCCAGCTCTGCTCACTCTAGATCAGGGGTGTCCAATCCCATTAGGTCTCCAGGAGCAGGACTGGACAGTCTCTCAACCAATGCTTTTTACTGAGGCCCTTCATATGAATTGTTGGGAAACACAGCTCTGTTGAATTTGAGCTACAAATTAAGTGATCACCTGAACAAAATCATATTTTTATCAAGTATAAAAAACACTAATGTGGTCATCACGACCGTCTTGCAATAAGAGCAGCTGGATGGCAAAACCTGTGGTAGTAGTACCTCAAAAAGTAATTGGAATCAAAATTCCTGTTGACCAAGCCAAAACAGTTGAAAAGAAAAGTTTTGAGTGAGGAAAAGAATGATTCAATGCTGGCTTTACTGGCCGAGGGATACAGTTAACAATAGGTTAAAAATTTCAACGATGATGGTTCGTAAGAACAGGGTCAAGCAGCAGACACTGGGGACAACAAAGATCAGACGGACAGAGGGAGAAAATGACTATTTAAAGGCTATTTGCAAAATGAAAGGAGAGAAGAGAAAGAAGCCCCAAGTCTTCTGAAACTAAACATGTTAATATTCTGTGCCTCTGTAACAGGAAGGGACTAGGTAAAGTGCCTATTGAAGTTCTTTGTACTTCTCTTGCAACCATTTAATGGTGAACTCAAGACAAAATGTACCCTAGCAGCTCTGATTAGGTCACCATTGCCCTTGTAAGGCATGTGGAATAACTTAAGAAGCAACTGTGATTTTAACACCTTTAAGAAAATACTGCAGATCTTGCATTATCTCATGTCTGCAGAGATGGAAACAGACATATTTCTGTACTTACAGTACTTCCTGGCAGACAGGTAGAAACAGTGAGACTGGGGAAACTAGGACCCTCACCATCAGCACTGGTGCTCCTCAGGGGTCTGTTCTCTCCCCACTGCTCTTCTCCCTCTACACAAATGACTGCACCTCCAAAGACCCCTCTGTCAAGCTCCTGAAGTTTGCAGATGACACCACAGTTATTGGCCTTATCCAAGGTGGTGATTAGTCTGCTTACAGAAAAGAGGTTGAGCAGCTGGCTGTCTTATCAACCTGGAGCTGAACATGCTCAAAACAGTGGAGATGATAGTGGACTTCAGGAGGAACACCCCAGCACTCCCCCTACTCACCATCAAGGACAACACTGTGGAAGCAGTGGAGTCATTCAGGGTCCTGGGCACCACCATCTCTCAGGACCAGAAGTGGGACACTCACATTAACTCCACTGCAAAAAAAGCCCAGCAGAGGTTGTTCTTCCTTTGTCAACTGAAGAAGTTCAATTTGCCAGATAACACAGTTTTACTCTTCGGTTATTGAGTCTGTTCTGTGCACTTCTATAACAGTCTGGTTTGGGTCAGCCAGCAAATCAGACATAAGAATACTGTCTGCAATGGACTGTAAGGACAACTGAGAGGATAATTGGTGTTCACCTGCCCAACCTCCAGGACTTGTACATCTTTAGAGTGAAGAAATGGGGAGGTAAGATCATCACAGACCACTGCACTTCTGCCCTCAGGCAGACACTACAGTGCATAGAACATCTAGGCATAAAAACAGTTTCTTTCCCCAGGCTATCTCTACCTTAAATAGCTAGCACACAATTACCTGTTTTTATAATTCACAATTCAGTACTCTTATGGTGTTTTGCCAGCTGCGAGTTAGGCAATAAATACATACATGTAAATACAATTTTTATTTATACAGTTGTATATACATTAAATAATACACACATCTGTACACAAGTTTTCTGACCTAGATGTGTATTACTTTATCATTTTTTTAATTTATTATTTTTTATTCTTATTTTTTTAAATCTTACTTATTTAAAGGTTCTTTCTATTCTCTTGTGTATGTATGTATGTACCCAAAGCTTCTGAAAACCACAACACATTCCTTGTGTGTTTGCACACACTTGGCGAATAAAGCTCGTTCTGATTCTGATATTTTGATACCAAGGTACCTCACGTAATCAGTTCTGATGGAAAATACACCTACTTGATCTTACAGCACAGAAGAGCACTTTCATTCTGTTTTACATTTGAATTCAAACCTGCTCTGTCATTAGAAGACCTGAATCCAATACATATTCTCATATAACTTGTGACATGTCTACACCTGTGTCACACTCTGTGTACCTTCAGTTTAAGACTGCCATTTTAAAATTTGTCACATTGAGAAAAAACATCAGGGCCAATCAAGTTTTTGCAGTTTCTACTCTTTTTTTTCTCATAGTGTTGATGAGTTCCACAGTTCTGACCAACCATACAGAACAGAATAAAACCACAACACTAAACTAAACTGGAATGTGAAATACAAAAATAAAAACTTAATAGGTAACATTACACATAGGTAATATTAAAAATCCACACCAGCAGCATTGTTTTAACACTGATTAAACTTTTAAAATTCATCGTCAAGATTTCAAATACTCAAAAGTACTTTAAATTGAAGTCATCCATAAATTCCCAGTTATGTTCTCATATTTCTTAGCATTTTAGATTTCCAGAGGGAGATGTACCATAAGGGGGTGCTGCATGCATCAAAGTTTGATACGCACTGTAAAACACTCTCCATCTGAAAACAGATATGAAGGTTTTTTGTGGGTGATGTGACTGAGTCTAAAGAAACTGTAATATCTTGGAAGGAAAGTTTTGCAGGTGATGAACAGACACTATGAGATGTAACCAGCTAACGGTCTGGTGCTTTTCAGTCTTCCTCATAAGTTTTTCACTTAGAGTAAGACAGAAGCTCTTAAACAGTTGTAAAGTATATTAAAATAAAAATAAAATGAAATTATTATACAATATTGTTGAAGGTAACCCACTGAAGCAGTAAGACTATACTGGAGAACATCTACATCTTGCTGTCTTTACCATTTTTAGAGTCATTCATGTAAACATTTTAGATATTCACACAGATTCATTCTTACACTGTAATATTTTAAATTCTGTAATGATCTTTTCTGGTAAAGTCTGCATTTTAAGCACACTGAGCAGGTTTTAATAAATTTCTTCAGCATATTATGAGAGCTGATGAGCGTGTCATTTCATTTGTTTTCCCTTTATTGAGATGATAATACAGCAGTCAGTCATTCATCAACACACACACACACACACACACACACACAGTGTCCACACTAAAACATATTAAGAACTGATGAAAGAAGAATACATACAGCCTCTACTAAAAATTCCCAGCAAGCAGACAGTCATACAACCAACCAACCTTAACAGCACAATATGAGGACAATAAAAAAGTAATGTTTTCTGTTGTAAAATAAATGCTCACTTGATAAATATGTAACCAAGCAGAAGGGCAACAGCCTCCTGGTCTTGTCATCTCACGAAAGTATATTGTAAAGTATGTGTATATTGAAAAGAAAAGCCATACACTGATAAAATTCTGTACACCTTGACTTGGAGGTCAGTTTGTAATCAGCTAATTGGTGGTCAAGCAGGAAACAAGGTAACTAATGTGAGATATTTTGTTTAAAATCAGCATGAAATGGAAGATGCGATCATCTTTTCTTCCCTATTGTGACGTATATCTGAGTGAAACTGCATTTGTAACAAAAACTAATGTAGGGCGAGGCTTGATTTTGTCCACGGGGAATTGGTTGAATGGTTGGATGGTTGTGGTTTGCAATAGGTGGATCTCATGTGAGTGACAGGTTGCTCCGCCCTCACACCAGTAAACACGTCGTCAGAGAAGAGAAGGGAAGAGAAAAGAAGAGGCTGCAAGAGAAAGGGGAAGTTATTTTGGTTAAAAATTACGAGCCACATGAATTTAAAACAATGATGTGCACCAATAAATCATTTATGATAAACAGTGCAATATTCTGTAAACAACAAGAATTGTCCATTTTGATTTAATGTTTACTTTAATGTTATGGCACTAAATGAAGGTCCCTTTTAAGACCTTGGACTTCTCCACTTCTCTTTATTAATTATTCAATAAAATGTTACTGTGTAAAACTACTAAAAAATGTTACTGTGCAATTGTTACTCGGGCCATTAGTGCAATAATTAGGTGTCTAATGGCCAGAGTAACAATCATAACATTTCTAGTGTGATCTGATGGCTTGACTATTTTCTTTAAATGTCCTATCACTGAAGATGCGGACATGTGTTTTGACATTGCTTCAGAATATTTAGGAAGAGCTAAATGCATCTAAACTGATATGGGCCAGCCGCAGTGGTGGAAAGATTAGTTTCATCAATAGACTTGTTGAAGCACCTCCAACATTCACAGTTGGGAGAGCTGTTAAAACCACTAGATAAACAGTGCTGGCCACAGGCACACACAGACTTACTGTAATTTACAAACACACTCTGTATAGTGACATTTCTCAGTGTAACAGCAGGCGAGCTGTGGATAAGTTCTGTGACTGAAAGCTTCAGGTGCAGCGGATTACAGTTTCCTGTAAAACACACAGGGGCTTTTAGGTCCATTTTAATGTTAAAATATTATTTGTTACCTGTGTGCTGTCTTTCTGTTTATGTGTTTGTGTAATGATGGAGTGGCTTTACCCTTACGAAAAAGAAGTATACTTCAAGTTCATCTTATGAAGTATATTTAAGTAATGTTTAAGTATATTTTAAGTATACTTTATGTATACTAATATCAATGTGTACTAGTAGTAAACTTGTAAGTGTACTATTTCAATACTGCTTGGGACTAAATTGGCCCACTTTTAGTATATAAAAATATCGTGTACTATAAGTGTAAAAGTAGTAAACTTTAAGTACACAACTAGTTCCCAAATAAGTATACTAGTAGTTTACTATTTTAATACTAGTAGTACATTTTTTAGTTAATGAAAGTACACTTTGAAGTGTACTTTCAGTAAACTACTAATTTGGTAGTTTTATACTGCAACAAAGGCAACATTTTAAACAAAAAGTTAAGAAAATTTAATGTTTAATGTTTGATGATCGCGTTATTTTATATTTGCGTGAGCAATCTTTTATGGCTTGTTTCAGCTTCTTCTTCTCCTGTATTTTGATCCATAGATTCTGTACTCTTACATAAGATGCATAATAGCGACCCCTACTGTAAGCGTATAACAGTGAAAACATGGATAGCTGGAAAATTCAATCATGGCGGGGAAAGAGTAAAGTAGATTTTAGGTAAATTCCTATGTTCCACTATTCCACTACCAGTGGACTAGCCTACACAAAAATGCAGACACTCAGAATTGGAACATATCTGTTTTCTTTATAAATCAATATTTTTAAACAATGTTTGTTTATAAAACTGTATGTAAAACTATGTAAAAAACAATATTTAAATAGGCTACTCAATCAAAACACAATCCAAGTATACTTGGAATACTTAATTATACTTTTAAGTATCAAAAGACTGAATACAAGTATAGGCCAAATATACATTTCTGTCAGTATAAGTCAAGTATACTTGAGTGCAATTTTAAATAGCTATGTTTCTGAGTACATAAAGTATATTTCTAAAAAGTATATAAAAAGCAGACTAAAAGTATACTTTCTTATTTTTTTAGTTTAAAAGAAGTATACTAATACCACACTTGAATAAACGTATTTTTCCTAAGGGTAAACAGTGATATTTGCATCAATGGTGCCACTGTTGTGTTGCATTTCATTTAGTTTTAAATGTTGGTTACTCTTCACCTTATTATTTGACAGAAATGTGGATATGATGATTATGTGTGGACGGGGAATAACTTTAAGAGAAGAGCAGTTTAAGAGAACATTAGATTATAAATATGTCAATTTACACTCACAGATCCAGAGTGAAAGCTTGTGAAATAAAAATTTGAAGTTGAATTTTGAGATGAAAATCACAAACGTGTGGCCTGAATTTGAAGCTGTAGACAAGTAGGTAGAAATGAAAAATTGCACATAAATACAACAACAGATGTTAGAGGAGTTAAGTAGGCGGAGATGGATCTGTTTGTGTCGTAAGAGACAACCCACTGCCCGCTCTGGTTCTCCCTCACACATCCAGCTCATTTGGGACTGGATGCCATATGCAGACGTGGCCGAGGCTGCATCTGTACGATTTCTCCGTATTGCTCTGCTCTTGTGAGAGCTCTAGAGAGAGTTCGCCAGGATGGGATCAGCCTACTCCTTGTAGCCCCATTCTGGCTGGCTTGAGTGTGGAAACTGTGGGTCTGGCCCTTGAAGGAGATCAGCTCCAGAATACTGGTCTCTCAACCTCAACTCTACAGCTCCCTCCACGAGGAAACTATATACCTAAAATGGAGAGGTACAGAGAACGTCAGCTGGACCCAGTTAACTGCCCGGTGGCTTCAGTGCAAGACCGCTTCCCCATCCACACTTAAGGTTTAAGTGGAGGCCATTCCTGCCTTCCAAGCACCAATGAGTGAGGGATCTTGGGGAGACAATATGGCTTGGTGATTGTTCTCATCTTTTTAACCAAACTGAGTTCTCTCCAGTCTGAAATAATGTAGGAACTAGACGTTATCCAAACACATCTCCCACACCAGCTAGTGGTGCTCACTGTGCAGGCTGTGCTTTTGCTGTATAATCATAAACTGATTAAATATCATCCAGCTCTTAAGCCCTGTTCACACCACCAGAGACTTTGTTGTGGCAGCAGCTTCCAATCACAAAGTGACCTCATCTCATTCATTTTCAATGAGTTTGCGACTTTGGGTGGTATGAGTGAAGATGTTTTCCCAGAAAACATTCATTTTAGTGGCAAATAATTTTTTCACTGTCAAAATGGGTTGATACAGTATATACTGATGCCTACTATCAACTTTACTGTATTGCTACAAACGGCCTGCAGCAACAAAGTCCACTTGAGAATTGTGTTGCTATATATTAAAAATTCACTATGAAAAGTACTTTATGTTCAGCAGAAACAGTGTAAATCCACAGTACACTGGAGTGTTTACCAGCTAGCTCTTGTGTTTCATTAAGTATTCATGCCTCATGAATCCAGACATTAACCTTTAAAGCAGGATGGCCACAACGATCCTTTACACCTGTCAGGGTGATAAGTGCTTTCGCCCACTACTCACGTATCAATATTCCACTTCAAAGGTCAAAAGGCTCACCCACAACAAAATAACCTTCAGTATTATATGACTGTTTAAAGCTAATAACCATAAATTACTTGAGTGTACAAACTACTGTATGAGAAACAAAGCAATAAGTCTGTGAAAACATCAATAATTTATAACTAAACATAATACTATCATAATACTACTTTTACTTCAGAGTCCAGGCTGATTTAAACTCAAATTAAATCATCAAGATGTCATGTAAACAGAACATACACAAACTACTGATTCCTTTTAATTAAAAAAAAAAAAAAAAGTTTATTATTTACTTACCTGTGCCACTGTCTTGATAGATTTTCAGAGTGAAAATGAGGTTGAAAAAAGTTTCCCAATCCTTCTCTAAGATAAATGATTGATATACAATGTCTTGTTTATGAATGAAAAGAATGACACTAATTCTTAGTCACAAAATTACTGTAATGCTAATGTAACACATACTGTACATTTAAGGTGCACAGTAAAGAAGCAGCTCTCCAGCAAAGCTCAAGTTCAGTCCCTCTTCTCCTTTTGCATAATGAGCTTGATAATGTGGATAATGTTGTGAAACCGCTTAACTCAGCAGAAGCAGCACAGAGGAACAATGGGAGATCAATTAGCTGAGAAACATGAACACAAAGCGGATATGCTGTACGATCTGGTTTTTAAATGGACAGACAGATTTACTTCCTAACAACATTAGTTCAGTTGTAACAGTCTGACACACATACCTGAAAAGTTCTTATATCTTTTTATATATATTTTATGATAATATGCTGATATTTTTTGCTGCTATTTTATATCCATCCACAATCTTTGATAATAGAAACTTACATTTATTTTAGCATTTTAATTAATTTAAGATTATTGGTTTTTACATAAGGATTTTCTGAAAATTGCATCATTTATTGTATAAGATGGATGTCTAAAACCTACATTGCCTACAATTTTTCACATAACATCTGACTTAAAATCAAGAATAAAGGAAATAATGTTTAAAAAAGAAATAATTTAAACCACAGACAGATACATTTCAAGTATGCATTTAAATGTTTTTATTATAAATAATTTCAATGCCACTGAATTTTTCTGCCAGCAAATGGAAAAATCATAAAAGCCACAAAGCAAAAACAAAATGTAAGTTGTTCATTGCAGCACACAAGAAAAAAACAACAAAGACATAGATGTCACATGGTAACCAGTACCGTAATTTCATAGAGCAATTTTCGGTAGAAAACAAAATCATCAAACTGTTCACATCCATTAAAAAATACTGAAATAAGGTATAATATTTCTCCTTGTATAAATCAGAGAACTCGATTTGTCTTGCACTTTCCCCAGCGAGGAAATTTAAAGCACATTTGTGGCACTTTCTGTACATTATTATTATTGTCTTGTTTATGATTATTATAACCACTGCAATGTAGCTTGTTTCTATTTAATGACATACAAAGAACACCAATTTACTTAGTCCTTAGGACCTTATTAAACACATGGCAGAACATGCTCCTTAAGATATGAGCGGAACGCAAGATGGAAAACAAATGACTGCATAAGCTCCAAAATGACCTTCTTTTCAGACTTGGAAAATGCTGCAATATTTTAGATGGTAAGGACAAACTTTTGAAAGTTCTACTAAAGGAGTTGGATTGTACTCATTTGATACGACATACATTCACGCAGAACCACTAAAAATATTCACACATACAGTGAATGTGTTGCTGTTTGCACTTTTGCAGATCTGAGGTAAACTCCAGTGATTGCTGGGGACAGGTCGGAACATCAGGAGGAAGTCCTGTTATAACCGACACCTAAATGTTTGGACAACCACAATTGTGCCAACTGCATTGTGGATGCGTAAGTGCTTGCTTTGGACCCCACACACATTTTGTATTGCTTGGGCTCTAAATGTGTATCACAGAGGACAGGATGAAAAATATGTACAATACCTGCTTCTTGAGAGCGAAACACTTTCAAGCCAGAATTGATGACTTTAGTGAACAAATCAACATCCTCTAAACCCCAGCCTTGTATTGAGGTGTCAAACCCCCCAGCTCTAAGCAAGTCACTTTTGAATATGCAGCTGATACCAAATCCATAATCTCGCCAGAATCCACTCTTCTCGGTAAAGACAAAGTTGCTGTCTTCAGGAGGGTCACCAGCGTAGACAATTTTGGGATCATACTGACTGAAGACGACAGGGAAATACACCTGATGTCCTTCAATGGTGTTGTCACGACACCTCTGGAGGGCATCAGTGTTGAAGACCAGGTCCACGTCACAGAAAAACAGCAGTGAGTTGTTCCTCAGCTGAGAGGAGCCCATCTCAAGGGCCAGTCCTCGAGAAAAGTCTCCCGTCATAGGTATGATAGACAGGTCTGCTTTAGGATATCTGTTGTGATATTCCTTTATCAGTTCTAGGTGTCTCTCCTTATCCTGGTTTGTATCATTGTCAACCAGGATTATGGTCAGTTTCACGTTCTGGTTGGGGATCAGGCAGATTCTCTCAAAGTTTTCCATGTAACGTACAAAGATTTCATAGCGACCGGTGAGCGGTACGAGGAAGTGGACTTTTGTTTGACTCTGGACATTTGTAGACTCTGAGATCTGGAAGGAAGAGAAGATCTTGAGCGAGTTAGAGAGGAAAGAGAGTGAACGAGAGTCACCATTGATGGTGTCTTCTAGTTCGGCAACATCCAGTTCCTCTGCCTCGCTGAAGAACGGCCGACTGAAAGACTGTTGAAGGTAAGCATGTCTTCGTACTGGCACGGTCACTTTCCTACCCTTATGCTTCTTGTAGAGCAGCAGAAGGTCCAGGATGTATTCGGCACCGTGAAGTGGATCCACCCTTCTATAGCCGTACTGGATCTCCTTGAAGTCTATGACACGGCCTCGAGTTTTGGAGTTCTCATTGATCATTTCCATCACTTGAAGCACTGTGTCTTCCAGTGCTGAGCGGACCAGGTTTCCAAGGCCCTGACGAGGCATCTGCTTCTTAATAGTAGAAAACAGGTGCCTACCGGTAACAAAATCCCACTCGATGACGTCTTCCCGCTCTGCGGGCCGGTAGCGTGTGTAGGAAGGTGGCGCCCCCAGTAGCTGGTCCTCCCACTGCACCGCAGTGTTGCTGAGACGGCTCATGGTGACACCTTCACGGTGCAGCTGAATAGTGCGGTACCGCAGCTGAGAGATCTTGCGACTGAGCAGGTAGCTGTGCAGCCGGTACTGATAAGCTGGACGCTTGTTGGGGTGCAACGTGATGGCATTGTGGATCTTGCTACTGTGAAGATCCTGGATGAAACCTTTCTTGTTGTGTTCATAGTTCTCATAGAACAACTGCTGCATCTGCAGAGAGATAGAAGAAAACAACAACAGGCAATTTGAGTATTTTAGTGACTTGATAATTAACACTCAGTTTCAAATGGAAATTACATTTTGTCTAAAGAATGTGGACAACCAAACACAGTCACCTATATGTGCTTGTTTATCATGACAAAAAGAATGAATCCCTCTCTACAACAGCTTTCACTCTTCTGGGAAGGCCTTCCACTAGATCAGGGTTCCTGAAATCCGGCCCTGGAGGGCCACTGCCTTCGAGAGTTTAGCTCCAACCCTAATCAAAGACATCTGGAGACAAGCCAATCAAGGTCTTCATAGGTAGGTGAGTTTGATCAGGATTTGAGCTAAACTCTACATGGCAGATTTGAGGAACCCTGCACTAGATGTTTATCATGAATACAGGGAACTGCTCCTATTCAGAGACAAAAGTACTAGTGAGGTCAGACACCGATGTTGGGTAATATGGTCTGGCTCACTGTTGGTGTTCCCGTTGATGCTGAAGGTGTTCAGTTGGGTTTGTACAGGTCAGTCAAGTTCTCCCACACCAGAAACTATTTGTATATGAACCTTGTTTTGTGCACAGCATTAGTGTTTCCTAATCATGTTCTTCTTGTCCTTTATCTGTCCCCATTCATTTCAGGTACTGGAGTTTCTAACAATCTAAAAATGAGTTAATGTGTGCTTGATTAGAAAGAGTTTAAAAATGTGTACTGTTGGTGTGACTCCAGGAACAGGGTTGGGAGCCACTGATTTTAGCAGACACTTTTATTCAGAACTTATAAATGTGTAATATAACAAGTAATTCACCGCAGAGCCAACAATATTCATAGTATACTATGCCAGGTTTATTAAAAAAGCTAGATTAGGAAACAAGCTAGAGCAGATGTGAAATGCAGACTTTTTTTTTGTAGAAAGTGTTTATAGGTTGTGAAGTGCTTGCAGTAGAGCTGCTTTTTGAATGTGATGGTCTCAGTTCATTCCACCAGCGAGGAGCTGAGAGGGTGAAGGTTTTGGAAAGCAAATTTGTAGCTCACTGTGAAGGACTTTGGGACTCTGTTCAAGTCACTCGTTTAGTGACTGTCACTGGTGGGAGGGAGCATACACTTGTAAGAGTGTATTGAGGTAAGAGAATGCCGTTCCAGTAAATTTGATTCTGGGGCTGCTGTGATCAGTTACTGTCATGCTGGAACAGAAAACTACAAAAAAAGACTGAATTATCTAAAATGCCACTGTAGGAAGTAGCATTAAATACGACTGGAAAAGCCAATTATGTTCAGAAGAAGTCTAGGGTGTCCACTTACTTATGACCATACAGTGTGTCTTGCACATAATGCTCACTGTCAGCTTTGTGTTTTTTAATAAGATAGTGGTAGATCCTTGCATAGGTGATGTACAGAGTCTAGGGCAGCAGCTCTTGGACACTTGGGCTTCACTTCTCTAATGCTCTGAGAAGCTCCCTGTGCTTTTTTTCTCCCCTGCCTTTTCTCACTTCTGCCGCTCATGTCTGATCTCACCTAGGGCACTATGTGAGTCAGAGCCGCCACTGGTATGAGATATGTACTGGAAAGCAAGACACGACTGTGTTCTAGCCAAGTTCATTGAATGGAAATTTTGACCAGCCCTGTCTAGTCCAATGAAAAATATTAGTGGCTAGACAAAGAGACCATGTTAACTCCGGATATTACTTGATAGAGAGTGGATAGGCCTGAGAGAGAGGCCATCAAAGCTGAGCACAGCTGTGCAAACTGAACATCTGTACAGCATCAGAGTTTTTAGCAGCTTTTATCAGCTCTACAGCTTCAATGCAAGTGCTCTCACCCTCACACAGGCAAACCTGCAAGAGGTCCCTCCAAGTGTGCCATATTTTGTATTTGAGAAATCTGTTAACCCACATATATATGCAGGAAGGCCAGTAAGCAGCTTTCTCCACACCTTTTTGTTACTTCAGTTGTCCTGTGTTTTCCCACACACATGCGTACCCTTAAAAAACCCGTAGTAATACCACTTATGCATTTACATGACCACATAAGCCTTGTTCTCTGGTAGAAGTCCAGGTGTGTTAAACACTAACGTTGGTTTCTGCAAAAATCCTGCAATAAAGTATTTTCATAAATACACGTAAAAAGGATACATTTAAATAATCCTACAAGGCATATTTTTGAAAGTAGCATGTCTTTCGGCATAGTAGATGAACCTATAGACATATAAATGATGTAAATATTTATTGTAAGCTTACCGACAACAGATTTTGAAAACAGATTTTTCAATGGCTCAATAATATATTTCTAACAACAACAAAATAGAAAGATAGTACATCCTATATATTGTACTTAAACTCAGCTTAAGTACACTTTTTTTTTCAAGGGCCTAGCCTCTTTATCACTTTTTTATTGCAATGTAAGTAGAGTGATCAAGCAGGTCCTGACTGTACATTTTTCCAGTTAATACACAGCTACCTGCCAAATAAATAAATATATGGACATGGGTTGAGTTGGGTTTGTTTAACTATTATTATTATTATTTGTAGTATTATTATAGCTACAGCATGTAGGCAACAGCCATTTACACAGTTTATTGTCGTTATGGACAAACGTACAGAGAAGCCACTATACTGACCAATACAATCGAGTATTGCAGTGAGATTTAATCTGTACAATATTGTGTGAAAGCTTTGAGGTAGTTTGTGATGTTGTTTAAGACCTGTCTGTCTTTAATTCATTTTCTTTCTTTCATCCAGTAATCCTGTTTACAACAGAACAGTTGAGTCACCCTTAGATGTGAACAGCTGATGAAGTCATAACTCCTCAAGAGGCCTTTCATTTTGTGCTTACAATTTATGGAGAAATTATTCTTCTTCGCCTCTAGCATGCATTATGATTATTAGTTTTATCCCATGCGTTTGACTCAATGACTCATCATGTGACGTCTCAAACAGCAAGTATTCTATTGCAAGTGTTCTTTGCGTGTGATGTGCTTGTTGACACTCTGGGTCAAATATTAAAATGTTTATTCTGACCTGTCCTGTAATCATACATTTTGTTCTGAAAGATTCTTCCAGCACGTCACTAATGATGTTGTGTTGCTGTTTGAGTGACTGACTAACACTGGACCGTGGTGTAATTCCCTTGTTTTTACACCAGAACTCCAGACGTGAGCAATCACAATCTTCCTCATTCCTCCAACGAGATGAAGTGAGTTCCCTGCAGTGTTTAGGCACTTCTACATCACTTACAGAGCTAATCGGGGATCCCCTAACGACCCTTAGGCCCCTACGATCCTACGATGTTTTGATTATCAAGAGTGAATTACACTAAATTGCTTGCAACAAAGCTCAGAGAGTGATCTTGTTAATGAAGGAAAGCTGAACATTCTCAAGCTAAAGCTCTAAGACTAATTTCTAGCAGTTAATAGCAGTTTCATAATGTGATAAATGCTGATGTCTGCAACTTAACTCACAAGACTTTCTGGTCATTTGTCTGCTGACAGGACGTAAATGGAAAGTTGGCTCTGGGCTCTAGTGGTCCTTTTATAAATGCTGCAGTCATGCAGTCGTCAGCGGTCGGCCGATGTTTTGCATCCAGTATAAAGCAGCTAGTGTCTCCAGAGCAAAACTCTAATTCAGATTCATCTCTGAAAAGCACAAATTTATATTTGGTATGTATTTAAATAATAGAAAGCAAAACAAGCATAAGTGACCCTGGATTAGTGGTGGGACACAGTAAACCCTCTCTGCTGCATTAAACCTGCCATGAAACATGTACAAGTCAGACAGGAGACAGAAGGAAGAAGTTTATAAGCCTCTGCAATATGTGAAAGAGTAAAGTCAAGCCATGTTCATTTATATTGTGCTTTCTATAATACAGGTAGTTTCAAAGCAGCTTTACAGTGTTAAACAGGAAAAACATTGATTTTTTTCAGGATTTCAGGAATCAGTAACTTGCAAAGAAAGTGTAAAACTCTTAAAGCTAGATATTTTACTTCATAACTTGTTAAATATGGATTTTTTTTTTTTTTACACAAACACATTGCTTTGCTTCAGAAGGCCTTTATTAACCCTCCGGAGCCATGTGGAATATGTTTATGATGGATGGATGTAAATGGAGACACTTTCTTCAGCTCATACTCGTTTGGTAACGCTTACTGCCATTATACAGCTCAGATGCATCAGGATATTTATTAATATTTCTCCAATTGAGTTCATCAGAAAGAATAAAGTCATATACACCTAGGATGGCTTGAGGGTGTGTAAAGCTTGGGGTAATTTTCATTTGAAAGTGAACTAATCCTTTAAAGCATGTTAGACATGCACTTAAGTAAAGCAAAGCAGTTCCTGTATTTCACAGCTCAATTCCAATCTCAAGCCCATTTCCAATAAAACTATAAAATAAATGAGAGGAAAGTGATTCCATGACTCTATAATGAAGCTTTGTTATTAATGTTCTACTTCAAGGCACATTAAAGGGCACATTAAAACCTATCATGCAAAATTCACTTTTACATGGTATTTGAACATAAACGTGTGTTGGCATTGTGTGTACACAACCACCCTATAATGGTAAAAATCCACCCACTCCTCTTTTTTTTTTTTTTATCCCCATAAATCAAAAGCAGTGTCTCAGAACAAGTCGTTTGCAGATTGTAGCTTTTGTGATGTCACAAATGATTAGGCCCTGCCCACAACTGCTGTTAGACTCTGCCCTATTAACATAGACCCCGCCCTGAGTGAGCTGTACTCAGTCCACCATGTTTATCTCCTCGCCAGAGCATTTAACAGCAGCATTCAAGTAAGAAATGTATTCTTATTAAAGGTATTAAATGATTCAATCAAGAGCAGTGAGTGATTTTCTGTTTTTTGTTGTTGTTCATATTAACAGCATACTTAGCAGCATTTTAATACACAGATCTAATAAATACATGCTATTTACGTTCACAGATAGTTATGAACTTTGTGTGTTTTTGTCATAATCTTGTGTGTATTTGACAGTTTAAGTGCAATAACATGTGAACATGAGTTTAATACTCACGGGACGCGCTATCTGACAGCCAGCTTTCTGTGCACGCGCTTCAGGTGTGTGCACTCAGAAAACCATATATCAGAAGTTTAGACTGATATGGCTTTAAAACACATCCAGATAATAAACTTTCATGATGATGAAGAAGAACTGCAGTGTCACTTGAGTGTGGCTGCAATAGAGATGATAATCAAAACCAAACAGATGTTTTGTTAGCTTTTGGCAGCGTATCAGAGGCACAAGCTATACAGGCTCCACTCTCTTTTGGAAAATGGGGTGGGGAACAGCAGCTCATTTGCATTTAAAGATACATGCACGGAAACAGCATGTTTTGCTTTCCACTCAAAAATGGGGTATTTTGAGCTGATACTACATATTGTAAAAAGGGGCATAATAGGTCCCCTTTAAAGCATTGAGAATAGCAACGGCTCCAGCAGCATCTTTACACACACACACACACACACACACACACACACACACACACACACACACACACGCAAATCCATAATCTACATTCAAGTCCATGATTCTTGTGGGTTATCTGAGATTGTGATTTGGCTTAAACCCCTGTGCACCATTAATACGTCTGTGCATTGATGTCTTGATGCAACTTCTGTAAAGAGTATTCTGTATATCACTCATGAAGTCATTGTTTAACAGTGTCATAAGCTTTGTTCTACATATTTACATCCAATGCAAGGGGCCTCCCACCATACAAAGCATGCCCTTCCCCTTATGGAAAGAAAATATATTTCCCTATATATGAATGATCAATATATTACATGATTTAACAGTATATTTGAAAATATTCAGAAAAATATATTGCAGATATATTTACTCATGCCATAAAAAACATATATGGTCAAATAAATTATATAACACATTTCTTATATTTTATAATTATTTACATTTGAAATGTTTCATATTTTTAAGTTAGTTAACAAAAGCACACCTGCATGTACTAACGTTTCTACCAAAGAGACTATCACTGTGCTATAGCGTGCACAGCCGCTACTTTTTAAATAAATAAAGTTATTATAGTCTTAATGGTGTTCAGCCAGTCATAAACCTAACCTCAGGCTCTATTTTTCAGCACAATGGTAACCCCAAAAACTTACACATACCAGAAAACCTTTTAAATTCCAAAATAATACAACTTTAAAAACTAACAGATCTCCCCCTATTTCAGTATTGAGCAAAACACATGAAATAGCACTCAATTTTAACATTTACTCTCCTTTTAACAGTCAGAAGCAAAGCATGCTGGGAACTAGAAGTCTGTTGTAACCACTGATTGTAACTCATTTCGTGAATGTGTATATATGTGTGTACAATACATTCACATTTATATGGGAACATGTATGTGCAATATATGTACACAATAAAGGATCAAACTTTATGAATGTAATGCTATTTTTGTCTTCATTTATAAATATTTTATATGTATCAATATATAGCCATACATGATCAATGCATATATTGCAGTATATTGAAAAATATAAGCAGAAGTTTCCCATATATGAAAATGTAATATATATATCGCATTATATTGTGCAGTATATTCCCATATATTTCTGTTCCGTAAGGGGATGTCCACAAGTACAGTTTTCAAATCACATTTTGACCACTTAGTCTGGCACAACTGGCACAAAGCAAAACTAGACTGCAACATTAGACTGCTTCCACTAAAACCAATAAAGCAGCCAGTGAGGTGATGCTATATCTTTACAGATACCACATGCGAATTTACTGCTATGAATTTTACCAGTCAAAACTTTGGAATAATTAAGATTTTAAGATTTTATGTTTTTGAATGGTATCTCTTTTGCTCACTAAGGCTGCATTTATTTGATCAAACATACAATAAAAAAGTAATATTGTGAAAAATGACTACAATTTTAAATAACTGTTTATAATTTTAATTTATTGTAAAATGTAATTTATTCCTGTGATCAAAGCTGAATTTTCAGCATCATTACTAATGTGATCCTTCAAAAATCATTCTAATATGATGATTTAGTGTGCAATTATTACCAATTATTACTGATGCACAAATATTAATAATGGTTCTTATCATTGTTGCTGCTTCATATTTTTGTGGAAACTGTGATACATTTTTTTCAGGATTCTTTAATGAATGGAAGGTTCAATAGAACATATATATATATATATATATATATATATATATATATATATATATATATATATATATATATATATAAATATTTGTAACATTCTAAATGTTTTTATTGTCACTTTTGACTTAACCCAAAGGAAAAATGTATTTCTTAGTGGGTGCTTTTCCTAAGCTCATGAGACTTAGTTGAGATTCTCATATAGGTATCAGCTTTGTCTTCTGGAAGCCAGTTGCATAAACTTAAGAACTAGTTTAACTAAGTAGCAGATAACCAAAGGGCAATCAGTCTTATTTTTCCAATTCAAATTAAACAGATATACCTTTATATGTAACTGACTTTAAAAAAGTTATTACCAGACTTGAAGAAGAAAAAAAAACATGTTACATTTTACATTTTACTAAATACTAAATTTTAAATACTAAAACTATCATTTAAATAGCATTATTCATTTCAGAATATAAAGGGTTACTTTAAATTTATCTTCAATACCTAGCATTGTATATGCAGTGCATATTCCATACAGTGAATCAGACAAGTGTAAGATGTTTAGTCTAAGATAAATATTTTCTTTTTAAAAAATGTAATACTAGTGCTTCATGGTTGTTTCATAACTTTTTCTTTTCTTCGTTTAACATTGCAAAGTTTGTCTTGTACAACCCATTTTCATGTCCTGCACCACGTTGTCTAAATAGCAAATGCATTTGCTCCCATTTGTGCACCCATGGGCGTGCTGGTCTGAAAATGAGGTGCGTTCAGGCTAATTGCTGCCGCATTACTATTTTGAGGCAACTGAAATAGACTGCGCCATTGACCAACTGAAACCTGATCTAAAGTCAATGGCGCAATATTTGTTTTATTATTTAAAGAGCGAGTTAGTAATATGCACCTATATGTGGGTGCACAACGCACATACACTCTGCTTATTACACACACAGGGACGTCCAGCAGCACACAAACATGCCAAATATTAAAAATAAAAGGATTACAATGTATAATATTATTATTCTGTGCATAAAGACAAAAATTCTTTGGTGGAATCTGGCTTTTCCCATAGATGCTCTGCTCACGCACAAGCAGATCCGTTTCTTCGCCAGAGAAGTGTTCAGTTTTCCGCTTTTCACACCCATTACTCATTAAGAGAATAGGGCCAACCCTTTTAGAGCATGTGCCGGGCGCGCCGACCATTTTTCCCGTCATTAAACTAGCAAAAGTGGATTCGGACACACCCTAAGTGCACTTGCTACGTGCGCTTTAGACCATGCGCTTAGATCGTTAAAATAGGGCCCACAGTGTGTGATGTTATTGAGATCTCTTTTAAACTGCAGAGGAGAAAAGAGAGTGAGAGCACCAGAGACAATAGTTGAGGAGAAAAATCTGAGCACAATGTGTGATATTATTGAGATCTCTTCTAAACTTTTAAGGGGATAAATGTGAGTGATCCAGGTAAGGAGAAAAATATGCACACAGTAGCTATGTTTCCATCACCCTGTTTTTATGCGCATAATGAAGTATTGCATCAGAAACAAGTGATGGAAACACCAAATGTCGAATAAAAATCCCTTAATCCGCAAAAATGTTTTTATGCTTACTTGAGGTGGTTTTTGACTTGTGCACAAAAGAGTTAATGCAAATAATGGGAGATGGAAACACATTTGCTGAATAAATTCTGATGTAGCGAACATTAAATCCACGTGACCATCGTAATTGGCTGTTTCTGCTAACAGAAAACTTTATGTTTGACTCTGTTATGATGCATTAATTCTGGATGTACTGGACCTCTTTATATATGTGTGTGCAATGCATTTTCCCCTCGGGGCTTGCCGTGGATACGGTCATGCGCACAGGTTCGTTGCGTCGAGAAATTGACGCTGTGGGAATGCGACGCGTGATGTCGTCATGAAGCACGTGTGAAATCCGTCCAATGGTGTGACGAGACGTCAGAAGCAGGTGACGTCACGACCAGGAAGCTATAAAGCACACTCAAACAGAGCAATGCTAGCTTCTGTGTCTTCAGTTGCGCTTTGTGTGATCTTGTTTGTCTTATTTGGTGTTGTATCGTCTCTATCATTATCATTATTATGGCGGACAAGCAATTTAGACCGTGTGTTCATCCCTGCCCACGTTACATCACGAGTGGGGATACACACGATCTTTGTGTAGCTTGTTTGGGAGCGGAGCATGCACGGTCAGCACTCGAGGGTGCTGGCTGTGGGCATTGTGATTTGCTTCCTTTACGGACACTCCGCTCCCGCCTGGCGCTCTTCGAGGAGGGCGCCCAGGCTCGCGTTCCCCAGGGTTTGGGTCCCGCTGCTGCCGAGGCACAGCGCCGATCCAGATCTTGGGGATCGCAAATGGATTTATCAGAGGGGTTTGAGACGGGCCCTGCCTTACCTCAGCCCTCACCTGATAGATCCAGTGCTTTTTTCCCAGTGTTTGGAAGCATGCTTTGCGGTTCCTTCCACACTGGGTGAAGCACCGGTGCTCAACGTATCCAGCTCTGAGGAGTTGGAAGTGGAGAGCATCGATATGGGGGAAAGTGAGGACTCGCCATCCCACTCTCCCACCTATGAGGAGCTGGTGGAGGTTGTGACTCGAGCTGTTGCCAAATTAAATCTTGAATAGCCAGCAGAGAGGCAGGATGTTCGTCCTAAAAGTAAACTCGATGAACGCTTCCTGCCCTCACGAGCACAGCCTCCGCGTCGGGGTCTCCCGTTTTTTCTGGATCTCCACACTGAGGTGTCGAGATCCTGGAAGAAACCAGCCTCGTATCGTGTGCATAGCGCCCAGACTACACACTATGCATCGATAGTGGGGCTCAAAGAGCATGGTTATGGGGCGAAGCCTAAAGTGGAGGAGACGCTCGCGAGCTATCTCTCTCCACAGTCAGCATCGTCCCTAAAGGCCCCAACGCTGCCCACCAAGCCTGTCAGAGTCACGTCTGGGCTGGTGGGCAAGGCTTATCAAGCCTCCGGTCAGGCTGCAGCATGTCTTTACACTATGGGTGTGCTGCAAGCCTACCAGGCCGAATTATTGGGGGATATTGATGAGGGTGGGGGAATTACTCCCGACGTAGTCGATGAGCTACGTCGGGCTGCTGATTTATCTCTCCGGGCCACCAAGGAGACAGCTAGATCTGTGGGCCGTGCTATGGCAGACCTGGTGGCCACGGAGAGGCATTTATGGCTTAACCTTAGCTCCATCAAAGATAAGGATAAGAACTTCCTTATGGACGCCCCGCTTACGTCCCCTGGCCTCTTCGGTGACGCAGTCAATACTGTCGTCGAGAGGTTCCAGGAAGCCAACAAGCAAGCGGCGGCGTTCCAGAAGCTTCTCCCCCGTCGCTTTCATACCCCTGGGGCTGCTCAGCAACACCAGCAGCCCCAAACATCAAAAGCCAGCTCCTCACAACAACACCGTGCTGCACAGAAACAAAGCATTACCACCCGCACTCCCCCTCAGAAACACAGGGGCTTGGGTGGGCGCTCTCAACTGCAGCCTTCGAGGGGTAGGGCGGATCTGAGGACCGTCCTTATCGCCAAGAAGGCTGTGGGGAAAAAGTCCTGACGCTATCAGTGTTCTGCCAACCCTGCCACCTCGTGTGTTTCAGGGCGCAGCGGTCCCCAGCGAACATTCACCCAAGTGTCCGCCCGGAAACGTAGTGGTACTGGGATGTTTGCCCTTCCGAGGAGGGTCTCAGAGCGATCAGTTTGGTTGCCCCCGCCGGTGCGCCGCTTCAGGGCGCCGAGCTGGTTGTTCAGAAAACACCAGAGGCCAGTCTCGAGAGACTGGTTTGGGTCTTGCCCACCCAGGTTTATGGGGGTCCTGCCCACCGTGGTGGGCCCAGAGCAGGCTCTGGTTCTGGAACAAGAAGTAAAGACTCTATTGGAGAAGGGAGCCATAGATTATGTACTTCCCTCCGACAGAGAGAACGGTTTCTACAGCCGTTACTTTATCGTTCCAAAGAAGGATGGCGGGTTGCGTCCCATTTTGGATCTGCGTCAGCTGAACCAGTCAGTCATGAAGCTCAAATTCAAGATGTTAACTTTGAGACAAATCGTGTCACAGATCAGGTCCGAGGACTGGTTTGTCACGATCGATCTCAAGGACGCATACTTCCATATCTCCATCCTTCCACATCACAGGAAGTTCCTGAGGTTTGCTTTCGGGGGCAAAGCTTACCAATATCAGGTTCTTCCATTCGGCCTAGCGTTATCACCCCGCACATTCACCAAGTGTATGGATGCAGCCCTGGTACCACTTCATCTCCAGGGCATTCGTGTTCTCAATTACATAGACGATTGGTTAATATTAGCTCAATCACAACAGTTAGCGGTTTAGCATCGAGATGTCGTCCTCGCTCACATGAAGAGGCTGGGGTTAAGGTTAAACGCCAAGAAGAATGTGCTTTCTCCAGCTCAGAGAACCACTTTTCTGGGCGTGGTTTGGGACTCTGTTGTGATGCAGGCGCGTCTTTCTCCTGCTCGCATCGAATCAATCCTTTCTACCGTAAACCGGATAAAGCTAGGCCAGTCACTCACTGTAAAACAGTTTCAGATACTGTTGGGGCTGATGGCAGCAGCGTCCAAAGTGATACCTTTTGGTCTGCTGTACATGAGACCCCTGCAGTGGTGGCTCAGAACCAGGGGGTTTTCCCAGAGGGGAAATCCTTTTCGCATGATCAAGGTCACGCGGCGATGCTTACGTGCCCTGGCCATGTGGAAGAAACCCTAGTTCCTATCCCAAGGGCCCGTGTTGGGAGCTCCTTGTCATCGCAAAATGCTAACGGCAGATGCTTCCCTCATGGGCTGGGGGGCGGTCCTAGACGGACGCTCAACTCAGGGTCTGTGGAGCGGTCACCACCTCTCCCGGCACATCAACTGCCTGGAGATGATGGCTGTCTTTCTGGCTCTCAAGAATTTTCTTCCAGACCTCAGGGGCCACCATGTTCTTGTCCGTTCAGACAACACATCGGTGGTCGCCTATATAAATCACCAGGGGGGTTAGCGTTCATTGCGGCTCACCACACACCTCTGGCTGGTTCTTCTCTTGGGAGAGATCCTCTTTTTACTCGCTTCCTTCGTGACACTCTGAGGCTGAGGCCTGCGGTACGCACGAGGGTTCCGGCTTGGGATTTGGCAGTGGTACTCCAAGGCCTTTCCCTAGCTCCCTTTGAGCCCATTGAGGAGGTTCCAGTCAAGTTTTTGACCCTCAAAACGCTGTTCCTCCTCGCTATATCTTCCTTAAAGAGAATAGGAGATTTGCAGGCCCTTTCGGTTGCCCCTTTGTGCTTGGAATTTGCACCTGGTATGGTGAAGGCCTTCCTTCATCCCAGACCGGGTTATATCCCTAAGGTTCCCACTAATGTGGCCAGGCCTATCGTACTGCAGGCCTTCTGTCCTCCCCCCTTCAGGAACTCAGACCAGGAGCGCCTCAATCTGCTTTGCCCTGTTCGGGCGTTGGATGCCTACGTCCACAGAGCTGCCCCGTGGCGTAAATCTGAACAGCTGTTCATCTGCTTTGGGTCCCCTAGCAAGGGGGCCCTGGCATCTAAGCAAAGGATGAGCAAGTGGATAGTTGAGGCTATTTCACTTGCTTATGGGTCGGCCGGACTAGCTTCACCTCTGGCAGTTCGAGCCCACTCTACCAGGAGTATGGCGGCCTCTAAAGCTCTTCTTTCTGGAGCCTCTTTACAGGACATCTGTGATGCGGCAGGCTGGTCCTCGCCGCACACATTCGTCAGGTTCTATGACCTTGACCTTAGCTCCCCTGGGGCCCGGGTTCTCTTTAGTGCTGACGAGTCACACTAGACAGGCCTTGGTAACTATGGCTGCGTGGGTATTAACGTTTCCACAGCGTCAATTTCTCGACACAAAGCGAGTTCCCTTGAAACGTTGCGTCGCCCTGCCATACTTCCGGCACGCCTGTCAGCGCTTACTTCAGACACTTTAAGCTAGCGTTGCTCTGTTTGAGTGTGCTTTATAGCTTCCTGGTCGTGACGTCACCCGCTTCTGACGTCTCGTCACACCATTGGACGGATTTCACACGTGCTTCATGACGACATCACGTGTCGCGCTCCCACAGCGTCAATTTCTCGACGCAACGTCTCGTTCCCTCTTCAGGGAACTAGGGTTACAGTCATAACCATTCACTCTTCTGAAACTTTAGAGGAGACAAATGTGAGACCAACAGAGTCTCTAGCTAAGGATCTCTTGTTGAGATCTCTTCTGAATTTGTGAGAGTGTTAGAGTTTTTGTCTCAGGAAACTAGTGTGAGAAGCAGGAGACAAGCAGAAGTCTCCATTTGATGTTAAAGTAACCTCATTTGTGTCTATGAGAAACATTTGAGATGTTAAAGAGATCTCACTTTTGATTTTTCTTTCCTATGGGAATGTGCGCTTGATGAATAAAAGTATTAATTTATTTTCTTTTTAAAAAAATATTACTTGACCTCTTTCAAAAACAATACAAAATCTTAATTATTCCAAACGGTAGTGTATCTAGAACTTTTTATTGTTCCATCATAAGTAGCTTGTGACACCAAATTATAAAATATTAAGTAATTATAAGAAAATATGTTCTCAAAACTCACAAGACTTATAATGAAAAGCTATGGCATGTGACATGTCATGTTTATCTGTAAGCTGGTGTAGAAACAGTCAGTTATGTCATCTTTCAGCTCTCAGGACAGGTGTACTGTGGGCCGATTTACAGATCAGACTCCAGAAGCTTTTCAATCAGATCAACTGCTCTTCCTCAGGGTTTCCTACATCCTTCGCCCACACCTGCTATACTGGAGACTTTAGTGGGAACATTGATTTATTTAAGGTAATGGGTAAGGGGTGAGTAGTCATACACCAAATATGGCTTGTCTGTTGCTGAGTCTCTGAAGTGTTTTGTAGCTGTTGGTGCAACAAAGCACAGGCTTATTTTCACCACATTAACTCCAATCTGGGGAATCTCATTTGATTATCCCTTGAGCTATGAGGCAATAACACCATAAAGACTTCTGCAGTTTCACTCACAGTCGGGGTGTTCTGTGTTTACGCTGTTATTCGTTTGCATGAGGAGATGAGAATGTGAGTTAGGGCTGCACAATTATGACAAAAATCATAACTGTCGATTATTTCCATGAAATTGTAATTGCGATTATTAATTATGATTATCACAATTTACATTGAATGATGTATTGAATAGCTTTATACCACTGTTTGAAGCAACTTGATTAGTTTACGTTCTAATTACGTTATTATGTCTAATACGTTATTAGATAGAACTGTTATAGAAAGAAAGTAGACAGTATATGAAAAAGTATTAGCTTTTGCTGTGTGGTTGATGTCCAATGTCGCTAGCTTAGCAGAAATACATAATCATGTTTTGTTTGGTCTGCTCAAAGCTGGATTTTCGCCTTAGCATAAGGATGAGAGGTCCTATCATTGTTTTTGATGTTTGTAGAGTTAGTTCGTGGAGTAAAAATATAGGCTGTGTACACGCTTTTTAAAAATGGCGGGTGCTGGTGTTTCGCGTGCGTTCGACATATCAGCGTACACCTACGTCACTGGTAGCTCCTTTTGTACTAGGTTAGACCTTTTACAAGCTCTAAACACGCCTCTTAAACATGCAGAATAATTGAGTGGATATTTTTCCTTGTAATCGCGCCTTTGAACGATTACGAAATCGTGGCATCCGTAATCGTAATCGCGATTAGAAATTCAATTTATTGTGCAGCCCTAATGTGAGTGGAGAATGAACAGTGATTTTAGTGTTCAGTGGGGCAACTACTGGTTCAGTTTGACAGTGTTGTGTTTGCTGCACAGCCGATTTAGAACAAAATAACAAATGCCACATACTGCATGTGTTTCTCTCTGACTGCATCCTCCATGTGAGTTCACAGCCTCTGAAGGAAAGTAATGCTGTTTCAAATTCAGAACGTGAAACGTATATTAAAATATAAAATGTAGAAGTTCACACATTAATGTAATTCAAATCTGGTTTGTTGTCTATAATAGAGAGTTTGATCCAAGTTCTAAGCTGGACTTACTTAGGTTTGGGGTGTAGGATTGTTGCAAGCCTGAGGTAGGCAGCATTTTATGAGTGAAATCCAAAAGGCATTTTTTCACCTTTGAAGTGCACTGTGGGAAGTCATTAAATAAAAGTGAGCAACTTAACCCCTCCATTGAGCACCCTCCCACAAGTCTGTTAGCTAAGGGTACATGTAATCATCTCAAGGTAATTTTACCATTTATTCCACCATTTGTGTGTGTGTGTGTGAGTGTGTACTTTTCATCATGCATGAAATAATATTTAAATAATATAAATAAGATTCATAGGTAAGAAAGTGTTTAATAGTAGCCATGAGTTTCCACTTCAGAGTGAGTAGGGCATAGGGACGTTCACTTCCAGATGAAATTCACCCTATATATATATATATATACAGTGCCCTCCATAAGTATTGGGACAGTGAAGACAACATTGCTCTGTTAGCTGTGGTGTCAAGACATCAATAAATATGATTACAACATCAATATGATGCAGAAGTACAGAATTTCAACACAAAATGTTTTACCAACTAAGAAGTACAGCACATTTAGAGTTTCATCCCTCTGACTAATGTAAGCATAAGTATTGGGACGGTTTAACTTAAAATAATATAAATGTGTAAAAGCTAATATTTAGTTGTAAATCCATTGCAAGCAATCACGGGAGCGAGTCTGTGACCCATAGACATCACAAGACTCTTGGTTTCACACTTTTGAAATGCTTTTCCAGGCCTTTAATGGAGCCATTTTCAACGGTTGCTTGTTTTGGGGAGTTTCTGCCTTTAGTCTCCTCTTCAGCTGGTGAAATGCTTGTTAAATAGGATTTAAATCTGGAGATTGACTTGGAATGTCCAGTTTGGAATGTCCTAAATACCACTGGCAAGCTTCAGCAACCATGAACGACCAGGGGTGCGTTTCCCGTACAACGACATAACTCGTTGCTTCACTACCATAGTACGATGCATCGTTGAACAAATCAACTAGCTAGTCACGACTGTTTCCCGAAACCATATTGTCGCAAACCTGTCATTCAGTCACGTTGGTGAATGATGTAATGCAGGTGGTGGAGTAATAACTTCTCTAAATGAATCAGTTTAAGATCAAATTAATGCTAGATATTTTACTATAAATCACAGACATGGCATCTGAGAACTAATTCTCATTTTCTCAGTTATTTTGCTTTATTTCCAGATGAAATCATAGGCTCGTTCTTACGTACTAGAGCACGTACGCACATGCGCACTCTTCAAAAACACTGTCGTTCCAACCACACAAATTTGTGATGCAGTTTGCGAATGTTTGTTTAAACTATGGTTTCGGGAAACACCAAGTCGTTGAACTATGTTAGTGACGACGGAACTTGCAATGTTAGTTGGCTAATGATGCTTTTGGGAAACACACCCCAGGTCAGCTGAGAAAATCAACAGCATCTGATGATAGACAAATGACAAGGGCTGTGAAAAAAAACTCTAAAATAACTGTCAGTAAAATCACCAGCAACCTCCAGAAAGCTGGGGTGATGGTCTCAATCTGCTGTTCGCAGGAGACTTCACCAACAGAATTACAGAGGCTACACAGCGAGATCAAACATCTGATCAGTACCAAAAATAGGAAAGCCAATTAGTATTTGCAAAAACACACAGAGATGTGTCACGGTTCGGACAGAGGACTCAAACGCAAGGTACAGGAAATAAGGTCCAAAGGCAGAAAGAAGTTGCTGGACACAGAACTGGTGAACTGAAGAAAAGGCTTGTAAACACAGAAAAAACGTCTCTTGTCGCAGACAGCAAACCTGAACTTGCAGCAGCGGACAGCCCCAGCTCAGACACACAACACCTTTGGAACGAGTCCCAATAGGAACAGGCAGGCAGCAGGTCACTGGACAGGAAAACTGGTGAGTCATACTTGACAAGACAGACTAGACTGACAAACTTCTTGGAATGCCGTTAACAGAAATAGAACACTAATAGCATAACGCCTCCAACAATAAAAAGGCAACGAAGCCAGAAACAGGGCGACATTAAATAGCACAGGAGAAGAGAAGTGCAAGTGCGCTGATTGCAATTGCGAACAGGTGGACCAAGTGCAGGAATGAAGCAGGGAAAAAGAGAGAGAGAGAGAGAGAGAGAGAGAGAAAGGAGAAAAACAAACCTAACTCATGACAAGATGAGCCAGTGGAGTTTTAGAACAGAGTTTTAGGGACAGATGAGACAAAGATTAACCTTTATCAAAGTGGGAAAGCAAAAGTGTGGAGAAAAAAAAAAAAACTGCAAATGATCCAAGGCATACAACCTCATCTGGAAAGCATTGTGGATAGTGTCATGTCATGGGCATGCATGTGTGCCTCTGGAACAGGCTCACTCATCTTTATTGATGACTTATTCAATGATGCCAGCAGAAGAATGAATTCAGAAGTGTACAAAAGAATCTTACCTACCAGTGTTCAAGAAAATGCCACCAGACTCACTGGGAAGTGCTTCATATGGCAACAGGACAATGACCCAAAACACTAGTACTGCCAACTCAATCAAGGAGATTATCATGGTAAATGAATGTTGGGTTTTAGATTGGACACGTCTCCAGATTTAAATCCTATTGAACAAGCATTTCATCAGCTGAAGAGGAGATAAAGGCAGAAACTCCCCAAAACAAGCAACCGTTGAAAACGGTTGCATTAAAGGCCTGGAAAAGCATTTCAAAATGTAAAAACCAAGAGTCTGTTCATGTCTATAGGTCACAGACTCGCTCCTGTGATTGCTTGCAAGGGATTTACAACTAAATATTAGCTTTTACACATTTACATTTACTTTAAGTTAAACCATCCCAATACTTATGCTCACATTAGGCAGAGGGATGAAACTCTAAAAGTGCTGTACTTCTTAGTTGGTAAAACATTTTGTGTTGAAACAGTCAATAATAAAATTTGACATTCTGTACTTCTGCCTCATATAACCTTTTAATCATATTTATAGATGTCTTGACACCACAGCTAACAGAGCAATTTTGTCTTTACTGTCCCAATACTTATGGAGGGCACTGTATATGATTACTCGGTAACACTTTATTTTAGGGGTTTTTTAACTAGTTGCTTATTAGCATGCATATTACAAGAATATTAGCTGTTTATTAGTACTTATTAAGCACATATTAATGCCTTATTCTGCATGACCTTATTCTACATTCTTAATCCTACCCAATACCTAAACCTAACAACTACCTTACTAACTATTAATAAGCAGTAAATTAGGAGTTTATTGAGGGAAAAGTCATAGTTAATAGTGAATACATGTTCCCTATACTAAAGTGTTACCGATTACGATTACTCTAGCATTACGATCTGTTTAAGCCCACTGAAATGCTTTAATGCGACACGTCCACATCAATGTGTCTACAGATCACGATCTCGATTCAAACAGATCAAATCACATTTTAAAACTAACTTAGTGCTTTAAATAACGGTTGTATCGATTACATCGTTACGACACTAAGAGGCGACAAGTGACTGTTAAAATGTATTTGACATTGAATGATTGATTCAAATTCATCCAGTAATGAAACAAGTGAAATAGTTAGGAGTGAGTCATTAAATCATTCATTTAAACCCATTTTTTAAATTAATTAATTAAATATTTTTTAAATAGACTGCAGCAATTAATATATTGTCCTCTAGTAAATAATTATACACAATTTTGTTTAGTTGTCTATTCAGAACCATGGGAGAATCATGATTTCTATTTGAAAAAAAATAAAATAAAAATAAAAAACTTGATTCTCATTTTATCCAGAATCGTGCTGCTGCAGCAATTTTTTAAAATGTTATGTATTTAGCCCTATATGTTTAATCTGTTTTTATATTGTTTGTCAACACACATTACATATTATGTATCTGCATCCACTAATCTTCCATCCATACTGACTAGAGTTGGCTATTTCACAATTCATAATCATTCATAATTATTTTGAGCAATAGGATTATATAAAATATATAATATAAAATTAAATTATATAAGTGGCCTATATAAAATTACAAAATAAACATTCCTCAATCAGTTTTTCTTACTTAAGTACATTAAAAATCAAGTACTTTTGTACTTTCACTCAAGTAAAATTGAAAAGGAGCACTAAATACTTTCACTTGAGTAATGTTTTATGATACATAAGTTCTTGATTTGTGTACTTCGTCCACCACTGTTTAAACTTGCCACATCACTACTGATCATGAGACATGCAAATAATAGATCTGAGAGCTCTAGTGTAGAGAAGCATCATTACTACTTATCTCTAGCGCTCATTTCATGGAGAGTATCATGCTTCATTTTCATGTTAGACTGACTTTGATCTACAATTCACTGATGTTCAAATATGCTCTGAGCAATAATGGAATTCGACAGCAAGAAAAAAATCAACTACATAATCAAGGGTCTTCAGTCAAGGGTTTTGTGAAGATCTTGCCACTATGCAGACATTGATTTGCCTTTGAACTTTAGTGTGAGGATCAGTTGGGAGATTGTAGGCCATGATATTCAGCACTCAGGAGAGATGGATGAATGTGGACATCCCCTCCTCAGAGACATCTCTCTCTTGTGATGTAGAGAGCTGGTTTCAAGCCGAGTGATTATGAGCCAAATCACGAAACATTCACAAACTGTAAAAAAGCTGGTTAACTGTGTGAATTCACCATATATGGTAAGAAAACACATGCAACTAACTAAACATGATACATCATGTGTGAATCTGCTCAATGTTCTCTGGAGAGGATATTGTTTAACCAATTGCAAGAACCAGTGAGGTTTTCCTTGCGCATCAAGCAAGTATGTTTTGCTTCCATTTACCATATTTGATGTGCTCAGTTCTCAGCCCATATTACAGCACATATAAAGCTAAATATTCCTCCAGCCAGTGTATGTCTATAGAGCATATGAATAGCTGAAGCAGAGCTGTACTCGATCCTCAAGTGCAGTGAAAATGAAAAGAGCAGAAATAATGTTTATTGATTATGTCCACAAAATGAGAATGAGATGTTTCCTAGCACAAGAGAAATGAACATGAGTCTGATGAAAGCAAGTGGTTCTTGTGCTACTGATTTCCAACTTGTTTCTTCAAGTACGTACAGAGCAAAGACAGCAGTACATATATACAACTAGACTCTGAGAATATGAATATTCGGTGTATTCACACTGCGTCTATCTGTGTGTTTGTAAAATAACATGAAATTTGTGTTTCCGGAAAAGCTCCTTTCATCCTGACACTGGTCTTATGATAGTTTTACTGACTGATAATCTATCCCTCTCTGTTGCTCTCAAATCTCATTCACACTGGCATCACTGTTGATGCACCGTATCTGTACAAAATTGTGAATGATTTTTGAAATCTATAGGCAAGGCAAAGACTTAAATTTGGCTCTGTTCATCACACAAACGTTAATATTATTTATTTATTTTGGCCAGTTTTGAAGCTTCACAGGTTTAGTCATTCCGTGTATGGAAAAGAGCAGAGTGACCATTTTGTTAAACTTCTCCTGTTGTGTTTCACAGAAGACTAAAAGCCATACAGGTTTGGAATGACATAAGGGTAAGTAACATTTTTGACATGCAGTAAGAAGTTATTTATCAAGGGTGTCATTGTAGCAGTCTGGTAACTTGTAAACACAGAAAAACCTGTGGAAGCGAACAAAAGGATCTTAAGTCAGCCGTTCAGCTTTTTGTTTTTTGAAAGCTCTTAATATTTTTGCAACATGCATCAGGCTGTCTCTGAGTCTAATGGTCTTTGGACTGACTGCAGTCTGAGTTCAGGATCAGCAGATAAATCAAATGATCAGATGCAAGTTTCATCATTTCTGCAGCTCATGTGACTGCTCTTAGCTGTTTATTTGAGAGATTAAATGAGTGGGTTGGGAGCCATTTAGGTGGGAATAAAGGTAGATTTTCAGGTTGGTCACAATATAAACTCATCGAGCATATAGGTAGAGGGTGAACCAACTCCAGGGTAAGGCTAAGGAGATGTGCTTCCTCTTTAAAAACACATTTACATAGAATGTCATGAAATAGTTTCAAGTTATGTGTAGCAACAACATACACATATCCCAGCATAAACACTCATGATAAATTATTTGTTATTAAAGCGGCTACGTTCACAAACTACTATCATTTGAACAGAAAAGCAAGCATACTGTATGCATGATTTGGCATAATTTGCAGCTAATTCAAATAATAAATAACCATTGCCTTATCTAATGCACGAAAACAATTCTCAATTTAAAAATCTCAATTCATTGCGTGAATTGAGTAATTGATTGCAAAAAAAACATTTATGCAATCAAGCTCCAAAAATGGCTCATTCTTATATTGTGACATCACACAGACAAACACATTTGTATATGACTACCTCTAAAGAAAGATATCGACGAACAGTTTTACATCATCGCACCATAGGACCCGCCCACTGGCATTAAGTCACTTAATGGCGGACACTTGACTATAGCGGATGAGAGCGCCAAAAGCAAATAGAACCCATTATAATCACTGACGCTGTCTACACTGGATACAGAATACAGTGTTTATTTTTAAATTACATCCTGAATTGTGTTGGAGGATTGTATGTTTGTTCAGAGCATTTGACAACCAATTGTTTTATTATTGAGGCACAGTGTAATGGAGAGTTTGCAAATATAAAGTAGTCAACTGTATTGGATCTGACAATTTCATAATGCACGGTATGTAAATTATGGTTATATATGGATGTTTTCAAAACACTTACTCATGTGCAAAAGGGAGTGGCCGTTGATACGTTTTCCTATGCAATGATGTTGGCCTTTTACTGACAAGCTTTAAAGGAGCTGCCCCTTAAAAACTGATCATTTCAGACAGGGCTTGAAAATAATCATTTTTCTGTACTGTATATGTATATGTATTATTATTATTATTGGGAAAAAACATTATAAGTAAACTTCAAGGAACATATTAATATAATTTATGACCCCTATAAAACAATGAATAAAGGCTTGAAAACATTAACACTGAACAACATCCTGCATCATCTGACATGGTAAACAGGAGCTTACATGAGCATTCTTCTCACACATCAAGAAAGCAGGTTTAAGCTTCCACAAGAACCAATGAGGTTTGTTCTCGCGCACCAAGCACACACGGCTGCACTTCTGTTTACCATATTTGTTGTGTTCTATGTACTGTATATGTTGATCAATGTTTAAATGAGAGCCTAAATTAAATGAGCATTCATTTGTATCTTTATGATAGTCTATTCAGAATGACGTGTTTAGTAATAATGAGTGCATTTATCATTGTTATTTGAACATGTATATTAAGACCATCAAATGTGGTTCATAGGTCCACAATAAACGACAGTAAAAAAATCTGTTTGACATCAGATAATGGCAGAGACAGAAAACATCTATGCGGCTGAGAGATGAAGAGGACTGCAGTGTGTAGTCAACACTCCATCTGTGAGTGGGTGTCGCTCCTCAGAGAATGCTGGGTAAGGATCTCCAGCAGAGATGCTGCCATGTGTGCTGTCAAAATCGTTTATAAACTATAACACGATCTCATCGATCTTTAAATTCCTGTTTTATATATATTAGACAAGATGTTAGCCTGTTTCATTTATTCATAAGACAGAAGATGTGCCGATGCCTTACGATTCAACAACAAATCATTCTGTTACTTCATTTGTACCTTCACAAAAACACCCAGCACAGACAGATCTACTGTACCTGTCCAAACAACACATGGGCTGAAATTTACAGCTCATTTGTCAACAGTAGACTGGTTGCACATTTACTTTTTAAAAAAGTCAATCCCCTAAAACTAAAACGCATTATGCATCAAAAGTCATTTTTAACTTCAGAGGTGGCACTCTAGTCTAAACACATTAGCTGGCAGAAAATAACAGGTAGAAAGACAAAGATTACAAGATGATAATTCAGCGAGACGCACACGGAGCAGTGGCAGATGGAGGGAGTGTTCAGGAAGCTTGATTGAAAGTCATTATTTTTGCTGTTTCCTCTGGTGATGCTAGTGGAGCTGGAATGACACACTTTAGCTTCCATGTTTTGATCAACAAACACTTTTATTTTCATTTTAGTAATGTTCCTCTTCTAACCTTCCTATCTTCAGTCAACAAGAGTAAACTGAAGTTGTTTGTTAGTTGCAAATCTGCAGTTTACATAACTGTGGATCACTGTAGACTGAAAGAAACTTCTGAGTAAACAGAGACCTGTCTGGACCGGAAACAACTGCATGAGTAGGATAAGAATTATAAGAAACGGAACAATTCTGGTATCAATTCCGGTAATGTCTCTGTACGTACTTGAAGAAGTGATTCATTAGTGCACGTCACAGTAACAGCTCTGGTTTCATATTGAATTGGAAATCAATAGCTCAAGAACCGCTTGCCCAATTCAGTCACTGAAAGAGTCGTTTGACTGATTCAAACCTCAATGATATATTAACACCATGTCTTAACCAGATGCAATGTGATAGAAATTTGTCTGTCCACACCAGACGCAACACGAGTATTAGACACGACAAAATCAATAAAACATGACAGCCAATCAGAAGAAAGTGTGGGCGGAGTCTCTCTCTTTAAACGCATGGCACTTGCAATGAATTTTATAAGTACATAATAAATTAAGAAATACTACTCAATTTTAACATTATTAAAAATACATACTGAGTGACTGAAACAATCTTTGTCACTTTGTTCATCACACTGAGTTCATAGTTTGAACATTCTTGTTTTGAAAATGTTGTTCCAGCTGCAGTGTCACAGAAATATAAATTATTTATATACTCCAACAATACAAATAAAATCAAAGTGACATGTTTGAGCATATGACCTCAATAATTAATACTCAGTGATCATTAATGCAGAACATGGTGTTAGTACAATCAAACCTTGTAGGTTTGAAAATCATTAGTTCTTCTCAAGTGTTTTACATGCCTTGCTTTACTCAGAACACCATTTGAGCGGGAATATAAATGAGGACTTCCTCTAGCAGCTCAAGGTTACAGCAATGACATCCGCTACTGCATTTAATGAAATATTCAGGGTGACGTTTCCTAATAAGGCTAGTGGAATTAGTCCTGACACTGACCTTTGACCTTCTGTCCAAAAAGGCAGAGAGTGTAACATGGTGCAGGGCTGAACACAGCTTTCTGTTGTCTCTGGTCACAGTAATATTTTCAGAGAGGCCGAGGGCCATGATGCATTCAGGCAGGCTGTTTATCATGCCGGTGTGGTGGGGAGTGAAAATGGGTTGCATAACAGAGTTCATAATGTGGTTTGTGTGGTGCAGTGTTTCTTGAATTTGATTTCATCATCTAACACAGTGGTCCCTTAATGTGTGGGTCATCAAATCTCATTAACTTTACATTCAAATCTGCCGTCTTGATGATGCACAAGAACCAATAAAGATTGTGCAGCTTCTTCTTCTTGTCCTGATACTCTTGATTGGAATGACATGTAGGTGAATAAATTATGGCAGAATGTTCATTTTTAGATGAACTATCCTGAAATGACACACTTACATAAGCATTCAGACCATTTGCTATGACACAGGTACACCCCATTTCTCTGGATCATCTCAGAGATGTTCATAAACTTTGACTGGACTTGGCCAAAATGTGGCAAATTCAAAATGGTCCAAAATCAATTTGGAAAGGCACACACCTGACTAACATCTGAAAATGCATTTCAGAGCAAAAACCATGGCTATCCCTGCTGAAAAATTAATCAGTGCTGGTCACCAGCATAAGGTATGTTTTGTATGCTGGGACCTGTATGCTGGGATGGTCACACTCAATTGCCATTCCAATGTTTGGTCTAAAACGCAATTGCCCATCTTTTGCCACAGGACAGAAACTGTGAGTACATTTTCTTTCATCCTTGCAGGAATGTAATATGAAGATTTTACAAAGTAACATTTATCTTCAGCAACACTGTGAAAGTAAATAGCACATTTTCACAGCTCAGTGGCCTTTATAATTCCTAAATGGGAAAAGTTTGGGACAACCAGGTCTCTTTCTAGAACTGGGTGTCTGGCCAAACTGAGGAGAAGAGTAAGAGGACTGTGACGTGTAAAGCTAGTGGCTGTAATCACTGACAAATGTGCTTTTTCCTTTTAATAAATTTGCAAAATTTTATCTATCTAATAAATTATCTATCTGAGTTTGTCATTATGATGTATGGAGTATACACAGTGTGACAAAATTATCCCTTGTGGATAATGATTAATAAAGACTGTTGCATGCATTATCATTGCATTAGACAGATCAAACTGTATGACTAATTCATACATAAATATAGGTAAATCCATATTCATGAAACATTAAAATGGGACTTCAAGGTATTACCACAGCACATACCAAAAAGAAACCCTTTGGCAGTTTTGGATAATAAAAGTATAAAATTAATAATGTTGAATTGCAAAGAACAAGCATTCAGTGTATGCAATAATACTAATGGCTGCAGCGCCACAACATCAATTATTCTGTTTCACAAGCACTAATAATATGTCCCACAGCTCATTATATTAGGCTGTCTATAGAAATAATCATCATGTGAATCATAATGTGCTGTTGAAAAATCATTCACATGAGAGGAACACATTAGTCAAATACAGATGGCATAAGAGCGCTGAATGTTCTCAGTGTATAACCAGGAAAAAGACTACAGCAAACGGTAAAAGTGTTGAATTTTCCCAATTAATGGCAAGTAAAAGCGTGTGAAAGTGTCTCAAGTGCAGTATTTGAATGGCTTATATCCTGCTGCTGCAGTGTCTTATGAAATGAAGGAGAAGAAGGATGGAACTGATAAAATTATCACACAGATTTAAACTGAACAGTGCTCTAAGACAAACTTGTGCCTAAACGCAGTCACAGCTTCATCTGGCAGTCCAAAAAGCAACCTCATAATTTAGAATAGTATGACATTGAATAAATCTCAAAAGTTTGTATGTGTCACAGTCACCGTCTGTCTCACCTTCCCTCGGACTCCATTTCCCAGCATCACTCTGGTTTCTCACCAGCACTCACTCACTAATCACCTGCACCTGCAAGCCATCCACTCATCACCTCTGTAGTATAAAGACTGCTCTTGGTCTGGTCTTGTCAATGGAAAGTACAATGTCTATGGATGTCACAATGTATCTACTTGCCACAAAGACTACTTACCTGTTACCTACCTGAATCGTCTGTCTTCTGTGTTCCGTATTCTGTCATCCTCCATCCATCATCTGCTAGCCTTCCTTCTCCTCTCCACTCCTGCAATAGAGACATTGGGTTTCCACTTCAGCAAAGTCATACTTCAATGTGTACCTGTCATGTGCACCTGTCATCTCCTCTACCAGATCCGTGCCTCTGTTTGCAATAAACTACCTGTTTTACACTTACCTGCCTGCCTCCGTCTGTGTCCCTGACAAAAGACCAGACCTTATGCAGAGCACCACGGATTCTGGATAAGAATTCGCCGGACAGATTGCGGCGGCGATCTGTTTACATTCACAGACAAGTTCTGTCGTCTCATCCAGACCCGTTCCCTAGACGATGAGAAGATCAAGAATTTGATCAAGAAGATCGGGGTAAACGTTGCCAATCCCAGAGAGCTCCCCGATCTCACTGGATTGGATTGGACTGGGAGGAAGCCATTTACCAGTGTCTGGAAAGCTTTAGTCCATCATCTTCATTCCTACCAGTCCAAGAGTCCCTTCCCAAGATGACTGCCATGCCTGAGCCTTGTCGCAAGATGGCCGCCGCCTCGTCACAAGCCCTCAGTCATGATGGCCGCCGCCACGCCTGAGCTCTCTGTTAAGATGGCCGCAGACACAGCTATGAATCTCTTCCTCATCCAGGATCCTGTCCCTGACCTCAGTCCTGTGATGGTTCCAGTCCCTTACCATAGTCCTAAGACGACCCTCTCATCAAGTATAATTGATGATGGCCTGATATCTTTTCCTCTCAGTGCTTTCTTGCCAGTAAGCCATTTACAGCCGAATAATTCTTATCTTTTTAGGTTAGAGTACTAATTAAAATCATCCCAAAATGATGAGAGCCACTGAATATCTGCATTAACATTAAACATTTAATGACAGAGCATCTCAGCTCAATACAGCTCGTATTAATCATGTCAGCGGGAAAACATACAGTACACATTCTTTACATGGGGGCTGTAAAAAAAAATAAAGTATAGAATAACAGTATAAGCTTTGCTGCTCTGTGATGGCCTAGTATGTGGTGTTTTGGGTAATGGCTGCGTTTCTGAGAGTTATGTGGGTGTTTCATACTGAAGTGCTCCAGGAATATCAAATATTACATCTGCATAACTGACCTGAGGAGTAAACAGCCTGAAGTGTTAACACATTAACCCTCATGAGGCTTCACACGATACTGCTCTGCGTTGAGCTGATCTGAAAAGATCTGTGTTTGAAAAGAAAAGCAAAGCTTTTCTTTGGACTGAAAATAAAGAGCACACTACCACTACAAATACTGCCTCTATTCAGAAATAGATTGATTATTATGAGCAACTACAGGGAAAAACAAAATGTGAAGGAAAGAGAGAGAGAAAAAAAATCGAATTATATAATGTTATATAATATCTGATTTTAACCTTCCAAAATCAGTCTATCCTCAATCGCATTTTCATATGCATGAGAAGAGGTACATCAGTCCATTAAAACGTAGTTGTGGGCAGGGCTCTCTTGTACCAAGCCACAGATATAAAAACCAAGCGATAGACAAAGTGTTGTGCTGCTAGTTGCAGTCTTGGCTGGTTATATAAAAGGTTTATTTGTCTGTTGTCTTCTACTGTGTTGCATGCAGCCCATTTACACTACCAACATCGCATAACTCAGCTGTCTTAATTTCTATCACTGTAGTTTGACAGGAAATGGAATACATAATAGTGTATAACTAATTCACCACTGGTACCCTCGAGATTTTTCTATGGTTTTATAATGGGGTTTTTCAATTTATGAGTAAAGTAAGGTCTGTGGGAAACGCCTCGGTTACAGAGGTAACCCTCGTTCCCTGAAGGAGGAAACGGAGACGTACGTCGGACAGATCGACGAATAGGAATCTCGCTAGAGAGGCCAATCTGCTTTGAGTGTAACTAAAACGAGCCAATGCACATTGGCATGCAATCATATGCAGCAGCTGCTCGCCTCGCAGCGCGGGTATATAATGAGCAGCAATACGTTGCATCTTCAGGATTTCGCTGAGGAGCCGAACCGGACGGGACGTACGTCTCCGTTCCCTCCTTCAGGGAACAATGGTTACCTTTGTAACCGAGACGTTCCCATTCAGTCGGTCACGTTCAACGTACATCGGACAGACAGACGAATAGGAATCCCTACCAAAGCGCCACAGGGGCTGCCCCCTTCCAGCGCTCTGTGCAAGCCTCCTGTACCCCCTTGCCTATGGATGGTGGGACAGGTCTAACACAGAGTGTCGACCACTGCTGTTCCCCAAAAAACCCATTCAGTGAGACTATTGGATAACACTGGGAAAGCGTACACTTCCACTGGAAAGGAACGCTGCGGAAGCCACATCCTTCCCTGAAGGAGTTATGTGGAGAAGAACATATGGACTAACCCCGTAGGGCTGTACTACATATGGAAGTAAAGGGGTGACTCCAACCTGATGAGAGGCGGGTTCTCCCAGAGGGAAAGACACTGGCTTCGTTTAGGAGCAAAACTACACATATGGGATCCCTTTAGGGTCACACATATGGTACCCAGCCTAAATCCAGTTCTCAAGGATACAACGGAGTATAGGCCTGGTGCCAGACGCTCCGCCATATCGGCTGCCGAAGGGAGATCGGAGGACTCAATATGGTCTGATGGTCTGCCTCATAGGGACTCTCTGGAGTAATAAAAGCATGTAAGCGCAGCAAGCCGACACTAAGCCGGGACCTCTCCGTGCCTCTGTCCTGAGGTGAGAACACGGGAGAAGACCTGCTCGACACGAAGGCTATAGAATCTAGCGAACGTGTTAGGTGTCACCCAGCCCGCAGCTCTACAAATGTCTGTCAGCGAGGCACCACGAGCCAGCACCCAGGAGGATGCAACACCTCTCGTAGAGTGAGCATGCAACCTGAGCGGGCAGGGCACGCCTTGAGCTTGGTAAGCCAAGGCGATGGTGTCCACTATCCAGTGGGCCATCCTCTGCTTGGAGACAGCCTTTCCCTTCTGTTGGCCTCCGTAACAGACAAAGAGCTGGTCTGAGGTCCTGAAGCTTTGAGTTCTGTCTATGTACAGTCGCAAGGTGCGAACTGGACAGAGCAAAGCCAGGGCTGGGTCTGCCTCCTCCGGGGGGGACTTTGAGGGTGGAGGGGGACAGCCTACGCTCCAACCCTTGCTGCAAGAGTGAAAGCTCTCTGATCGAGCATTTTCGGGGGTCTTCCCAGCAAAAAGAGCACCACTCAACGAACAGGTCCCACTTCAAGGCGTAAGCACATCTCGTAGACGGTGCACGTGCCGAAGTGATGGTGTTAAGTACCTCGGGGGGTAAGTCACCTAGAACCTCCGCATCCCATCCAGGGACCAGACATGGAGTTTCCAGAGGTCTGGACTGCTCCTCGTCCTCCCTGACTTTGCACAAGGTCTGTGCAAGTAGGCTCACTGGAGGAAACGCATATTTGCGATATGTGAGAGGTTTCTGGCGAGGCAAACAGGTCTACCTGAGCCTCTCCGAACTCCCTCCAAATCAGCTGGACCACCTGGGGGTGGAGTCGCCACTCTCCCAGCAGTGCAGCTCGTGAGAGCTCGTCGGCCACACGGTTGAGCACACCAGGAACATGAATGGCCCCTTTCAGGCGGCTCAGGGCAAGGCGTACTGCTAGCAACTCGAGGCAGTTGATGTGCCAATGCAGTTGGGGGCCCGTCCAAACCCCTGATACTGCATGCCCGTTGTACGTGGCACCCCAGCCAGCGGCAGAGGCATCTGTGAACACCACAGCATGCCGGGACACCTGCTCTAGGGCACTCCTGCCCGAAGAAACAAGGGGTCTGACCATGGGCTGAAGGTTTGGCAGCATTCTGGAGTGATTGCCACTCAAAACATACCGCGTTGCCATGCCCATCTTGGGACTCGGCCGTAAAGCCAGTGCTGAAGCGGTCTCATATGAAGCAAACCGAGCAGGGTTACTGCCGCTGCGGCTGCTATATGCCCCAGGAGCATCTGAAAGAATTTCAGTGGGACCGCTGTCCTGCCTTTGAATGTATTCAGGCAGTTCAACACCAACTGAGCACGTTCCTCTGTGAGGTGTGCTGTCTGTTCGATCCAAATCCAACTCCATACCGAGAAAAGAGATCCTCTGCACAGGGGAGAGTTTGCTCTTTTCCCAGTTGACCTGAAGGCCCAACTGGCTGAGGTGACTGAGCACCCGGTCCCTGTGTTCGCACAACTGAACCAGAGACTGCGCTAAAATAAGCCAGTCGTTGAGATAGTTGAGGATGCGAACACCCTGATCTCTCATGGGAACAAGGGCTCCCTCCATGACCTTTGTGAAGACGCGGGGAGACAGGGCCAGCCCGAAGGGTAGGACCTTGTACTGATATGCTCGACCCTCGAATGCAAAGCGCAGGAACGGCCTGTGTTGAGGTAGAATCAAGACATGAAAGTATGCGTCCTTCAGGTCGATTGCTGCAAACCAATCTTCGGAACGGATGCACTCGAAAATGCGTTTCTGCGTGAGCATTTTGAACGATAGCTTGTGGAGGCTCCGATTCAAAACTCGCAGGTCCAAGATCGGTCGTAACCCACCGGTTTCGGGCAGTAAAAGGTGCCGTCCATGTACCGGTGAGTTCTTCATGCACCTCCGGGAAGAAAGGAACCGGGGTGGGTGGCTGAGAACCAGCACGCGCCACCCCAAGATACCAATCGTCCAACCTCGAGGGCACGGGACACGGTGGAGGGTTCCACACGAGCCCGACGATGCAGCTATCGACATCCGGTCGGGGGGAGCTCTGAAGGATACAGATGGTGCACACCTTTGAGGTGGCCCACTGCGCTCCCCCAGCAGCTCTACTGGCTGCGGAGTGCAGGAGGGGTGAGAGTTCCTAGGGGGTTGGTTCCCCGAAGGAAACTCGCTCACTGTAATCCTCAGATCACCAGTGCCGCTACCTGAAGCAACCCTCTGAGGAGGACTGGAACGAGGTAGCGGCACTGGGACTCCGCCCCTTTGCAGGAACTGGAGTCTCCGAGATGGTCATCTTCCCGCAATGGGTACATGACTCATCCACGAACGCTGCTTCAGCGTGCTTTAAGCCCAGACACGTGATGCAGCAATCGTGACCATCCCTCGGTGCCAGGTAACAACCGCATCCAGAAACACACAAGTAGAATGTCATCTTTAAAAAGATGCAAGCTCTACTTGTGTAAGCTCTTTCAGGGACTTGCTCTTTAAAAGTGTCAACACAGACAGGGATTGTGTGCAGCCTGTCGTGTGCTCTCCTCTCTTAGAAGGCGGTCCTCTTACCGGCCGTAAAAACGGCTTTTTAGCGCTCAAAAACGCACCGTTACCGGTTGTAAGAACAGCCTTTTTAAGCTGAAAAAACAGCTATTTGCTCAAAAGGCAAAAACAAGAAAAAGAGAGAGAAAAAAAAAGAGAGGACTTCGACCCCGCTGCTGTGCTGTACGCCCACACTAAAGAGAGAGAAGCTGACTCATTTTCCAACACTTGCTTGCAGAGAGACAGGAACATTCGTTTGGCTCTGAAGCGAAAAGCTGAAGATTCAACTCACCTGCTGCTCATTATATACCCGCGCTGCGAGGCGAGCAGCTGCTGCATATGATTGCATGCCTATGTGTATTGGCTCGTTTTAGTTACACTCGAAGCAGATTGGCCTCTCTAGCGAGATTCCTATTCGTCGGTCTGTCCGACGGAATGGGAACATAACTTGATGATACTTCGACAGCGTACACTGAACACACTCATACCCTAAACGTTCTTATTGTTACACATATTCAGTTAGTGGGTAGTTCCTGTGTTCCTTTGTTTCCCACTTCTCATGTTGTTTCATTGTTGACATTCATTATCATCACAGGTGTTAGTCATTAGTTCCCTCATTTGCCCTGTATTTAAGTTGCTCTGTTTTACTCCGTTTTTCAGTTGTCGGTTGTTGTTTGTGTTTAGAGCACACCTGATTGCCTTCTTGTTTATTAAACCTTGTTTGTATTTTAAATCCTGCCGTCAGTCTTCATCTTCTTCAGCATTGTATATCAAATGTAAATGTATTTCTTAATTATGTTACACTTAATTTTCCTGGTTAAACAAACATTACATAAAAAAGAGAGACCAAATACAATTCTATTTTGTATTTTTACACTATGAAATGTTCTTAAAAACGTATATATAAAGTATATATTTCATCGTTAGTGTTTTTACACATTTTTACATTTATTCCAAAATAATTACTAAAGTAATTTGTAGCAATTTGAACAATATATTTTATTTGTGAACTAATGTTCAGCTTTTCTTTTTAACAACTTATTTTCAGCAGTCATGAACTTGTACACACTCGTCACAGACACAAAGATATACCTTTAATTTCACTTCGCTGATTGCTCACTAAAAACCCTCACAGTCATCATGTTTTCAGGCCATTTCAATTTTGATTTTGACATGACATAAAGCAGTGATATGTAAGTGGCTGAGTTGTTTACTTACTTTTTAATTAGTCTTGCCATTAACAGCACCATTGTCTTCATTCAGGCCGTTTTGAGAACGCGCACGAAAACAAGAGACAAACCAGTCATCATAACCAATCATATCCAATCATAGCACAATGGAGGCATTGCCTCCTCTCATGTGACTTTCCCCCATTCATTCTCAATTACCCCCATTAAACCTACTGCATACTTTAGGGGGTCTGTTAAAACTGAATGGGCTCAGGGGAGGCACAAGAGACACAGCCTTCCGCCGCAACTTTACCTGTGGGTGTTGCTGTTGTACAGTGTTACTTTATTTAACTATTGATTTTTACACTTTTTAATGTCACATTTTGTAATATTTGCATTGTTTTATTTTTGTATTATTGATTATTTTCTCATACAGTTTTTTGAGGAGACACTACCTCCCTTTCCTCTGAGGAAACGCCCCTTATTTTACTCATAAACTGAAAAACCCCATTATAAAAACCCATAGGAAAATCTTGAGGGAACCAGCGGTGAATTAGTCTTCCAGGTTTTGACGTCTTACTTGCACCACTCTATAGGACACAACTAATTCATGCTTTGCATGCAATTTCACAAACCCACACCTAGATGGAATGTATGCTTGCACGAAACTCCGAACCTCTGACCGTTTTAGACTGAAAGTTGATTAACAGTAGCGATAGCTAATAGGAATTTAACAATTTTTTTAGATTTCATGCTTACGGTGTATATTGTTTGTATATAATGCTTTTATAATGTATAGAATATGCTAGTTTTACTGTTTGATAATTTAAATATTTTACTTTTGAATTAAAATGTGACAAGGCCCTTTCACACTGAGCATGACGCGATATAGTGAAGCGAATCAGAGACGAATGGAGCTTTCACATCAAACACGAAACGAATGATCGCCTTCAGCTAATTCATGCCTGCATGATAGGTGGCTCTGACCGAGAATACATTTTTCCTCATGTATGTATTTTGTAGGTTTTCCCATTTGGCTTTAACCTTGTCCACTACACAACATACAACAGTAAATTAAGATAAATAAAGTTTGGTACTACGCCAGAACTATCTATAATGCTTAGGAGACCAAATACATCATTAAATCATTAAATATTGTTGCAGCTGGGTGTATTAGAGCTAAAAATATCTCTAAAAATATCCCACACGAAAAACACATACAAAACATATATCGCTGTAATTATTTATTTGGCTTCATGTTTCATCAGTAGAAATGTTTCTCTTAGTTGTGTACGTGCGGAACTGTGCAGCACTCAGAATGAGAAAACGAATACAACATCGTCATTCGGAAGGGCAGGAATTATGATTATGTAATGTAATTGACAGCTCTAGAGCGATTGAACTTTTTGACTCGTAACACACATGCACTGAAGACCTCTTCGGATCACATAATTCAGTGGAAAATGAAGAGAAATGAAATTCTGTAAAAAGAACATTTGAGAATAAATCTGTTCTCAGACACCAATGATTAAAAGAACTCAGAATCCATTCTCTTCTCTCTTCCAGAATACTTTTCTTTGGTTTTTACACTGGTTTTCAAAACAGCACCACCAATCTTTGTGGCCTCCACCTTTTCATTATTGATTTTATCGATATGTCATTATAGTCCATTAGATTCAGGTAGTATCTGTTAGCAGATATGAGCTCTGGGAACAGATCGCAGCTTGTCACATTTCAGTGTGAAAAGCAGAATTTTTTATTGCTGTAGATATTATTTATCAAAAGAACTTAGCCAACGGGAGAATTTAAATGCTTCTCACTGGATATCGCAGCTCTGTTTAATAACAGTGTCATGTGATTGCACATGCGCATTGGCTGGTCTAGCCTGCGTTATTTTTTTAACGCTATTTAAGCATAAGAAATAACATTTATGGGACAGTTCATGTCAGATTTTGTTGCTGATTTGAAATATGTTATTTAATTGTGATTTCAGCAAACAGTTTTTGAGATTTCAGGATTCCCTCATTCAAATAGATAGGACTTGGTCTTGGATGCCCAAAATAGCTGCCCGGAGGCTTTGCAAATATGGCCATCAACTGAACAGACTTCCCTTGGGAGTTTGGATTGGTCTGTGAGCTCACCTGCTTTATAGGCATTATACATGGACTGTGCTGCATGGTTCTTACAGGAGCACCGCTTTGGAGCAGAAACACAACAGAAATGGCAGCACATAATCAAAAAGATTTAGGTAACTTTGTAGTAGGTGACCTCTAGCAAAAATTCAGTAGCACCGACAGGAAAACGCATTGCAAAATGTAAGAGTCTGTCAGAGTCTGTCACACAAGCTCAGCACATCTTTCAGCTGCTGCCTTTTAAGAAATGCTGCAGAATCATCAAATCTAAAACTTCCAGGCAGTGGCCCTCATAAATACTGTCTCGTGGATTAAGCATTAGATGAACACTTCACACACTTCTAACAACCGTTAAGTGCAACATTTCATTTGGCACCAACTTTTCTTTTTTTTTACTGTCCCTAAGTTATATTTATTATTATTATTATTTCAGGAATAAATAATACTTCAGTTAATTATCTTTTTAATAGTTATTTATGATAAATAAACATTCACTGTTTTGAACAGTGGAGGCATCCAGATAATTATTTATACACATGAAATTGTTGTAAGGAAACTGTAAATAAATTATACGTTATTGGCAAATTCATTGTTAAAAGCAGATGAAGCTAAATGATTAATAACTGATGATAATATTACATTAGATAATTATTTATAACTGTAACAAGTAAAATGGTTAAAAATAAAATTTATAGCAATCAAAGAAATAAACATTAATAAGTAAATTAAAATAAATAAATACTGCAAAAATGGATGGACTCAAACATGCACACTTCCAGCAGGGACAGTCGCCCCTAGACCTACATACAATTCTGAATACAAATTATACATTTGATAAGCAGTGTTGCATTAGTATACTATTGTCATGATTCCTGTTTTGTGTTCCCCTGTCTTTTGTTTAAAGTCCGGAACACACCAAACCGATGGTCAGCTGTCGGGCAGTTTTTGTTCGTCTGCCGACTAAGTTTTCTCAGTGTGTTCCACACCGTCGGCAGAAGTCCTCGTCTGCTTTTTTTTGGCCGATTCGACATGTTGAATCGGTATCGGGGCTCGTCAGTCAGTCGGACCATCTGATCATTCTGATTGGCTGTTCAGCTACTGCCACCTGCTGGTACACAAAGGTTTGGTGTGTCAGGGCAACTTTGGACTCAGACGCTGCCGACGTGAGCCAACCCCGCAGTCTGCTTTTGTTGCCACTAGTTAGTCGGTGTCGGCTTGGTGTGTTCTGGGCTTAAGAGCTTTAAAGTTTTTCCGTTCCTATTGTTTCTGAGGTAATTCCTGTGTTTAGTTCTGTGCTGTGTTTGAAATCGCCCCTTATACCCTTGTTCATTATTCCCTACATTGCTCCGCTAATATAGTCCACTTGAAGGAGTGAATGAAAACGAGTAAGTAAATTCGGACACTGAGTACTGCTGCTGCTTTGGATAGTTTGTGCTTGCTGTTTAATAATCATCTGAAACTTGGCAAACTGGCGGCTCTAGTAGTAATGAAAAGGTTATCTTGAACTCTGCCATGGAAACTAGCATGTATAAACCGTAATTAAAAAATGTAATTATAAATGAAAAAGGAATTTATACCTGTATGATATTACGCTGTATCCACATTGGATCAGCGGTTTGGAAAAGCTGTGGGCGGGAATTTATTTAATGCATGACTCTTACAGTGTATTATGGGTATTCTCTATCCGTTAAGTGTACATCAGTTGTACACTCGTTATATGGTGCATTGTAGGATTAAATGAGTGCACTCCACTATGGTTTTGGACACCACTACAAATGGCTGTCCCCTCAAATAGTGCCCTATTTAAGAGTATAAGGGGCGATTTTGGACACAGCCCCTGTTTCCCTTGTTGCTTTTGCCCACCTTATTTGTTTCCATAGTTTCCTTGTTTGTTGCCATAGTGACTAGTAATCACCTACACCTGTTCCTCATCAGCCTCTTGTTAACCTGTGTATTTATGTATTTATACCTCATGTTTCTTGTGTCCCTTGTCTTTTCCTATGGCTGTATGTTTTGGTGTACTCTTTCTGTTCCCTGGTTCTTCATATTGGATTTATTGGTATATTTATTATGTTAATAAATTTCACTGCATTTGGATCCAGCTCTCCCTTGTTTTTGAGTTCACCCAGCATTACAACTGTAACCTCATCTGCTTACTCTGAGACTCGCTCATAAAAGTATAATATAAATATAATATTGACTTACTAATGATTCAGCTTCACTTTAAAACATTCAACCGCATTTTTATGATAAATATAATAGTCAGAATTATGATATAATTTTCTGTCTTGTTGAATTTCTTTTTGAAAAAATGAAGGTCTGAATAGGTTAATTGGGTTATTTAAAAATAAATTTTAATCTATGTGACAAACAATTATATGTTTTTTTTTTTTTTTTCATTTTTCTTTAATGTGTAATGTTGCTGTTTAAGACTGAAAAAGTTCCAAAGCACAAAGTCCCTCCAAAGGGAGTTATTCTCTATATCAGTGTGCACTGTTTCTGAACTCCCTGAAACCCTCCATTGTAGTCTTAAGTTTTCTTCTGGGAACAGAGGATATTAAACATGTTTGATATTTTTAGCCGATTTTTGAACACATTGTTTTTATTTGTCATGTGTCTCCTAGCAACAAGGCACGTGAGTTTGTTGTGTTTGTAATGACGTGATGTCTGGTAGCGTGTGATTCTCAGTCGTTTTGTGTATGATGCCTAGTTTTTCCACTGTAACTATTTACAAAGTCGGCAAGATTATGATACATTGCCTAGTGTTTTAAAATCTGTTGAGATCTGTCAGATTTTAAAATTCGTGTAGTGTATTCCAGCCTTAAGTTAGTAGTGTGTTGAAACCTGTGGTTATGGTAAGGGGTGGGGACAATTCCCAAACATGCTCGAAGTGCTTGACCAATCACAACACACTGATCCAGCCGACCAATCAGAGCACATTGTGCTTTTCAGAAGGAGGGGCTTCATAGAGACAGGAACTAAACAGGTGTGCATTTCCCGTACAACGACATAACTCACTGCTTAACTACCATAGTACAATGCATCGATGAAGAAATCAACTAGCTAGTCATGACTGTTCTCCAAAACCTTAAAAAAACAAAACAAAACAAAAAAACGTATTGTCGCAAATTTGTCATTCAACCACGTTGGTTAATGATGTCATGCAGGTTAGAGTAATAACTTCTTTTAATTAATCTGAGATCGAATTAATGCCAGATTTTTTTGCTATAAATTATAGCAAATTATAAATTATAAACATGGCATCTGAGGACATTTTTCCAGATTCAATCATAGGCTCGTTCTTCTGTTCTAGAGCACGTACGCATATGTGCACTCTTCAAAAACGGCGCTTTAAATCTCTTGACAAACTAAAAGACGTAAATGAAATTTGTATATATTCGAAATAAAAGTTCTGTCATGACAACTCTCTGAGTGTTTGGCATGGTAATGGGTATGACAATGTTGATATGTTTGATCTTATAGATCTGCTACGCTGCTGCTGCTGTTGATTATTGCTGCTGCTGCAGAGCAAGTATGGGACTTGCTACTGCCAATACATAAACGACACGCTGCTGTGAGCAAGTAAGACATGCTGCTGCTGTACAATATAGTGTACATGAATTACCCGTAGCAGATCTATACAGGTGGAGCTGGGGAAGGTGGAGGGTTTCTGGAAGCGCGCTGCACTGCTAAGGCAAATGCTACTCATGTATTTGAAGATTGAGCATGCAAGCTCATTGGCTACTGATACAGCAGGAACCAATCATCTGTGTCCTGTAGATACTGATGTAATTACGAGCAGGTTGAGTTAAGGACCTATTAGCCTCCACATCTAGAGTTTCATGACAGAACTTTGTATATATAGATTGTACTGAATGTCAGCTTGCTTATTTTATTATAATTAACCCAATTAACATGAGAGAAGTGCATTAAGTTAATCAACTCAATTAACAATAAAAGGTTTATCAGCATCCCTCCACCACCTCATCTCCACACTTTTAGTCCTAACTATTCTTATCACAACCAGGCAGAGTACTCTGGGTTCGGGCCAAAATTCCAAGCTTGGAGTCCTTCTCCTGGACAGCACGCCAAATACACATAACCTTTACTCTATTTAATTATATGTAAGTTTGAACTACACAGTTCGAGAGCTGTTTTCTATGCTATTTGCGAAGGTTCGTTGGAACTGGTTTTGAAAAACACCGACTCATTGAACTATGCTGATAATGACAGAACTTGCGACCATAGTTTGTTGATGCTTTTGAGAAACGCACCGCAGAGCGTTACTGACAGACTGGGAAGAGAGATGCTGCAAAAATGTCAAATATGTGAAAAAATAAGGTGTTTTTTTGACCATTCAAACATGAAAACCTCTTCTATTAGAGCCCAAAAACAAAATCAAGACTTTGTAAAACGGCATAATATGGTCTTTTTAATGGCTTTGCAATGCACAGTACACATCATTTAACCCTGTTAACACAAAAATATGATGCTACATGCATATTATTTTATGCCAGGCTTAAGATTCAGCCTTACTGGAACAGTTCATGTCCACACACAACCACATGTGCTTCAGTTCAACGGACACTGACACATAATCAGGTTTGCACTTGAGAAATTTAAAACATGTGAATGAAGAAAGAAATTAACACAAAAGCATGCTCCAGATATGTCATGTTTTTAGACTAAAGACTGAATTACACTTTGAAGTTTGATTCTTTCAGTGTTGATCCTCCTGCAGGCATAATATCAAATTTACTGTAAATAATGTGATTATGCTTGACTGACTGCAAAACTGCACAATTCATATTTAAAAGAAATGCATCATTAATAGCTCGGATTAATTTTATCAAGAGGTCAATCTACTCATTTTCATCAACAGCTTGCGTTCAAACAGGTTTCATTCACACAACCTTATTAAAATGATGTCCAAATCTCACAGCAATAAACATCAGTGCTTGAAGCTAATTAGTATCCAACAAAAAAAAGCTTCACATAATAAAAATATCAGGTTACAGTGACAAAAATTAGACAATATTTTAAACTAATTATGACAGTTACAGAGGTTTAATAGTAAATGTGCACGGATGATATTGATAACATGACTTCTGGATAATTTTATTATGCACAATAAAGAGGTAACAAATTCTCTCATCATTTACTCACCATCATCATTCCAAAACTGTATGAGTTTCTTAGTCATAGATATAGCTAGTGCATTAGGGTTTGAAATCAAGGATGTAAAGTTGCTTTCTCTTGTGCACCTTTATACACCAGTGCCAAAAGCAATAAAATAAGAGACAATAATGTTTAAAATAATACTTACAACAAATAAATCTTGTACAATTAGCCAACTGACATTTTCACACTGATCTGCACACAAAATAGGGCTGCATGATTATGACAAAAATCATAATTGTCGATTATTCCCTTGAAACTGTAATTGAGATTATTAATTACGATTATCACAATTTACACTGAATGATGTTTTGAATAGCTTTATACCATTGAAGCAATAATAATTTTTTGCTTGGTCTGCTCAAAGTCGCGCTGGATTTTCTCCTTAGTGTAAGGTTGAGAGGTCCATCTATCACTCTTTTCCATGTAGAGTTAGTTTGTATTGTCACGATACTGGAATTTCTAACCTCGATACGTTACCTTGAAAAGTACCGATATTCGATACCATTTTCGATACCACGGGGGGAAAAACAATGTATATACTGTCATATAGATATTTTTAATATTATTTCTTTTTTTGTCCATCTATTGAAAGTCTAGGCAATCAAAAATTCTTCTGAAGAGATCACTTTATATGATAAAGCTTTTAAGCTTTTTTCATATATAAACGTTGATCAGTTACCATTACAATTATCTCACAAATATTTGCTAACTCGATGTATTTGCTTTTACAATGGGGTCATTTTGTTGCAATATCTTTACACACAGCACAAGGAAGCTTGATTTCAAATGGTAAATTGAATTTAAAAAAGACAAGTAAACCATAATAAAATAAGAATAAATAAACAAATTACTAACAATAGCACAAATAAATACAATAGAATAAAGATAGAAATTAAATAGACTGCTTTCATTTTTTCAGGTAGGTCTAACAGTAGTGATCAGGTAAGAAACTGACTAAAGAAACAAAGTAATCAAATGTAAAATTACATTGGATAATCTTCATTGTAAAAATTAAATACAGATTAATGAATTAAAGTTACATAAGTTTATCAGTCAAGAGCAGTAAGTGATTTTTTCTTTGTCTTTTGTTGTTTGATTAACATTAACAACATAGATAGAGGCACTTCCTGAACTGTTTTACATTAATACTCACCAAGATGGGCATTGTGACAGTGTTTCTGAGTGTATTTGACCAATAATAAACCGTGAAAAAGAGCTTATTTTGGCACTTGTATGTCAAAGGCGGCTTTATTATGTGTCTGCGCTTCAAAATTCAGACCCGGTCACACCAACACTATTAAAGCTTGAGATGACTGAATGAGAGGAGGTGCGTGCGTCTCAACTCGCTGTCAGAGAGCAGAGCAAGAACGCGCAGCTGGTATTGGTGTATCGATACTGCAGGTATTGGTATCCTTTCTGATATTTCAGTATCGATACATATCGAAATACCAATATTTTTGACAGCACTAGGGTGTGTACACGGCTTTTTAAAATGGCGGGTCCTGGTGTTTTGCTTTTTTTTCCCCTGGTGTTTTGCATGCGCTTGACATATCAGCGTACACTTACGTCACTGGTAGCTCCTTTTGTGCTGGGTTAAACCTTTTACACTCTGAAGTAGTCATGATTCGCCTCTCACAATGTGACATGCTCATAAAACACCTCTTAACACATGCAGAATAATGTAAGTGGATATTTTTCCTTGTAATCACGCCTTTGAACGATTACGAAATCGTGGCATCTGTAATCGTAATCGCGATTAGAAATTTGATTAATTGTGCAGCCCTAAACACAAAACCAAGCAAAAGAAGTTGACTGTCTAGCATCACAACACTGTCCAAACTATTTGCATATGGGGCTGTTTTTGCAAGTATTCTTCATGCACTCATGCAATCATGCACTCAAATTGTTAGATTGCTCAAACAAAATTGGAGCTTAGTAAATGTTAGTGGTGTGTGTCACATAAGACTGTACCTGGAGCTTCAACAGCACATCCATTACAAAGAAAGCCCTCCTCCCCATCTAGGGCATCTAGGGCAGGACCATCAAACTCATCAGATTATGTGTACCCTCAAAAGGGCTGACTGAAAATCTAAGACTAATTTCATCGCTCAATATCTCCACCCAAAATCGCCAATAATTTCACAAAGATGCTTTTATTTTCTGCAAGGCCTAGCTAAAAACTATTTACAGTTTTGTTGATGACAATAACATATAACATATAACAACATGTTTGAGTAAACTCAATGCAGTGACAGAGTCAGAGCCTGTTGGATAAATTCGTCCACTTCTCTCTGAAGACATGGTGAATGGCCTGTCAGCTGGGAGAAGAATGGAGTAAACTTTATAGTTACTTACACAATGTGTGTTTGCCCTTCGCGTATGAAAATGTACAAGTATGAAATTCGGTAGACACATGTAACAGCCCAATATCTACAAAAAAGTCCCTGGGAGCAAAATCTGAAGTCGGATATTTTGAATTTTCTCTGCAAAATTTTTGCAGTTTTTGCCATTTCCAGACATTGTACTTTAACAAACTCCTTCTAGAGATTTTAATAGGAAATATCATGTTTTACACTGTGATTAACTCCTCACTGAGATTTAACCAGAGCAACATCCATATTTGGTCTGTCTAATCTTAAGGCCTTAGCGATGTTAACTTGCTAAGATCTTGAGTTTTCACTGAAAGGCGTGTCTGTGGCGGCCTGACAAAGTCTGATGTTTCGCCATGAAAGAGGAAGCTGTTGTAACTCAGGCATACAATGTCCAATCTGCTCCAAACTTCACATGTGTAATAAGAGTCCTGGTCTAAAGACATCTATATGCCAATATTCAGTTAGTCATAGCGCCACCTGCTGGCAACAGGAAATGGCATGCTTTACACTTTAAATCACTCCCAGAAACACATTTGTATATGCCACGTACCAAACATGTTAGAAACACATTAAATCATGCAACACTTGGCTAAGTGCTAATGTATGCGATTAACACCACAAAACAGGAAGTTGTTGTAACTCAGGCATACGATGTCTGATCTGCCCCAAACTTCACGTTTGATAATAGTCCTAACCTGAAGACATCAACAGCTATTTTCATTTATAGTCAAAGCGCCACCTTCTGGCAGCAGGAAGTGTGGTGCGTCAAAATGACTTTGCCATATTTCTCCTCTATTTCTCTTCTATTCGCTGCTTGCAGCTTTAATTTTCTATTATTGTTGCCACTTTCAAAGACATCAGTGTGTGTTTTACAAACTATGAAAGTTTTACTTAACAAAATTCAGGAGGCGCACGTTCAGGTAATCAACCAATCAGTGCAAGAGGAAGCCGGTATACAAAGCCGTCTCTCACCTCTATCCCGCAACAGGTTTCACAGCATTCCCTCCACCACCCCATCACCTCACTCTTGGCTGGTAACATTAACGTGGTCATTTGCGGTGTGGGTCGGAAACTGTCTCAGGTTATGACTATAACCATAGTTCCCTGAGAAGGGAACAAGACACTGCGTCCAATAGGATCGCTTTGGGACCGCCGTCAGCGTGATTGCATCTGATGCACGTATGTCAACTTAGCCAATGGGGAAAGTGAACGGGCGGGTGACATCACGACCAGGAAAGGATAAATACACATCCGGCCCGACCGGCTTCAGCTAAACTGCCGAAGCAAATCGATCACAGGGATGCAGGGAGTATGGCAAAGGGACTCAGTGTCTCGTTCCCTTCTCAGGGAACTATAGTTATAGTCATAACCTGAGATGTCCCCTTTCGAGGGAACTCCACACTGCGTCCAATAGGATCGCTTTGGGAACGATATAACAAAACGCCATAATACCAAAATGCCTGTCGTGTGAAACTGTGGCACATTCATGACAGAATCACTGAGGAACCTGGAGCTGCGTCCAGGTCAAGATCATAATATCTCACAAAAGTGAGTGGCGAGGACCAACCGGGCGCGTTGCAGACTTCTTTGAGGGAAACCCCTGAAATCAAGACCTTGGAGGCCACCATACTCCTTGTAGAGTGAGCTCTGACAGCTAAAGGGCATTGCTGGCCAGAAAACTCATAAGCCAGTGAAATAGCCTCGACTATCCACTTGCTCATTGTCTGTTTGGACGCAGGGCGACCCCTGTTATGCAACCCAAAACAGACAAACAGTTGATCTGCTTTTCTCCACAGGGCAGCTCTGTGGACATAAGCGTCCAGTGCTTGCACTGGACATACAAGGTTCAACTTTTCCTGGTCCGAGTTTTCAAATGGAGGAGGACAGAGAGCCTGCAGCACTATAGGCCGTGGAACATTGGTCAGCACTTTCGGAATATACCCTATTCTAGGATAAAGGAAAGCTTTGACCATCCCCGGTGCATCCCCTTTTAGTGTAGAAGGGGTCAACCCAGAAGAGAAACGATCTTGCAGAAAATCTAGCACTGAACCAATAGGGCAGTTAACTGGATCTAGCTGTCGTTCTTGACACCAAAAAGTGAACACTTTCCACTTCAGGGCATATAGTTTCCTCGTGGAGGGAGCTCTGGAGCTCAGTTGAGAGACCAGATTCTATGAGCTTGGCCCCCTCAAAGGCCAAACCCACAGGTTCCACATTACTGAAGATCGGAATCTTCCAAGGTGAGCCATCGAGCAGAGCTACAAGGTCCGAGAACCAAATCCGGCTCGGCCAGTAGGGTGCTACTGGCAGTAGACTTATCCCTTCCCGGCAAATTTTCTCCAAACCTCCCTGGAGCAGAACAAGTGGGGAAAACGTGTACAGACACAGCCTCGGCCATGTCTGTACCATGGCATCCAGTCCCAGAGGAGCTGGATGCGCCAGGGAGAACCAAAGTGGACAGTGCGTCGTATCCTGAGACGCAAACAGATTGGCCATAAATCTCCCAAATGAGCTTTACCACCTCAAAAGATGATGGTTCCTCCACAGACCCTGAGCTAAGCGGCCTTCCATTACTGCTCCCCAGCCTGTGAGAGAGGCATCTGTCATGAGAGTAACTCGACAAAACTGAGCTCCCAACACAGGGCCCTGGGACAGGAACCAGTTTTTCTTCCATATAACCAAGGCGCGGACACACCACCGTGTGATCTTGATCATACGAAAGGGGTTCCCCCTCGGTCCTGAGCCACCACTGTAAGGGTCTCATGTACAGCAGGCCAAACGGTCAAATGCTGCTGCCATCAGCCCCAACAGTTTTTTTACACTGTTTCACAGTGAGTGACTGGCCTAGCTCTACTCTTTTCACGACTGATAGAATAGCAGTGATGCAAGCAGGTGAAAGACATGCCCGCATTGTCACTGAATCCCAAACCATGCCCAGAAAAGTGGACCTCTGTACTGGGAAAAGCACACTCTTTTTGGCGTTCAGTCTCAACCCCAACTTTTGGATATGAGCGAGGACGACATCTCAATGCCGAACCGGCATTTCCTCCGACTGTGCTAATATCAGCCAGTCGTCTATATAGTTCAGAATGCGTATGCCCTGCAGCCTGAGCGGGGCCAGTGCTGCATCTACGCATTTTGTGAACATGCGGGGTGAAAGAGCTAGGCTGAACGGAAGAACCCAATATTGGTACGCTTCGCCCTCAGGAACTTCCTGTGTTGTGAAAGGATGGAGACATGGAAGTATGCGTCCTTTAGATCTATTGTGACAAACCAGTCCTCGGATCTGATTTAAGTCACAATCTGACTTATCGTAAACATCTTGAATTTTAGTTTCTTGACTGTGCGATTCAGATGGCGAAGATCTAATATGGGACGCAACCCTCCATCCTTTTTTGGAACTAGAAAGTATCGGCTGTAAAAACCTTTTTGATTGTATTTTTAACCTCCTCAGAGGCCGCGAGTGTGACGCAGTGTCCTGTAGACGCTGGGTCACAAGCTCGCTGGAAACTGCTGCGCTCTGAAGAACAGAGTGTGGCGAGATTGACAGAACGTTCCCCTGAGGGCAATGAAGTGGAGTGGGCACCATATAATGAGGTGAACACCGCTCCACCTCGTGCCACTGAAAAGCTGAAAACAGGACCTCTTTTGGCCCAAAGCCTTCTTCGCTTGAAGCACGACCCTCATATTGGTCTTCTGCTTAGAAGGCTTAGGCTGAGAGTGCCGACCTGGCCCACCGTATCTTTGAGATGGAGCACGAGATGCGACACTCTCCTTTTGCTGCTGCCTATATAAGGAGCTTGACGGCTGGTGTTGGTGGCGGCATGGTAGATATTTCTTGTATGCCTCCGCTTGCTTCTTTGCTTCCTGGACCTGTCGACGACTGTGACAGCATCACCAAACAGACCAGAAGGCTCAAGCGGGGCATCAAGGAGAAAGGCCTTGTCCTTGTCTGGGGTGAGGGCAGAGAAAGAGCGCTCACGCCCGTCTCCAACCCCTCCGAGAGATCCATCTGCGATCCCCATGATGTCTTTCTCCGCTGTGCCTCGGCAGCAGTGGGTCCAGAATCAGAGGGAACGCTAGCCTGATCACTCTTCTCAAAGACTGACAGGCAGGAGTGGAGCGTGCCAAGCGGAGTACACTGTTTAAATGCGGATGTGTTCGCCATGACTGTGAATGCTTCTGTAATGTAACTGACAGACAACAATAAATAAGACAGACAGTTTGACACAGAGCTGAGGCAGAAAAGCTGAAGCCGGTCGGGCCGGATGTGTATTTATCCTTTCCTGGTCGTGACGTCACCCGCCCGTGACGTTCACTTTCGCCATTGGCTAAGTAGTTGACATACGTGCATCAGACGCAATCACACTGACGATGTTCCCAAAGCGATCCTATTGGACGCAGTGTGGAGTTCCCTTCTTACAATAGGCAGACAATTATGCAAATTTGTTCAAAATAGCCTGTATGGGCAGATTATTCACGATGACATCACTGTTTTCTCCAGAGCCGATGTATAGTGTTATAAAGATTGTGCACAATAGATGTTTGGTTCTGACTCCATCTGCTAATAAATTGCCTCTTAAATGATTTAGATCTTGACTACAGGCTCTGAGAGGTACTGTACAATAAGAATTTTGTTTTTCCATAACCTGGAAATGAACATTTCTTAGACTTAATAAACAATTAACACTAAGTGTTTACTGGACGAAGAGGGTAAACTGATTGTAATATTAATTTTAATGTAGCTACATCAAGTTAATCTGATTAACTGATTCACATATTCATAATTAATCATAATTAATAATCAAAATTAGTTATGAAAAATTATTAATATTTCCTCTTTGAGTTAATTCGCTACAGTGGGATTACATTGTTTTTGCATTCAGTTTAATTTTAGCCTTTGACTGGTGTCACTTCTAACAATGTTTTTCAGTGATTTACACCAATAGCAAACCACAACCGTCCAACCATCCAATTAATTCAAAATCCCACCCCAAATTTCTTCTACATCCTACATTAATGTTTCTGGATGACATCAACAGCAAATTAGAGCTGTAATAGCCATGTTTTCTTTATATCTTTATATGTGGACAGTTATGTATGAATGTTGTCATCTACTTTCCAGAAAAGTTGGAACATTTTGTATGCAAACCACAATCTGTGATTTGTTAATTCTATTGAACCTTTTTTTAACTGACAAAAGTACAAAGAAAAGATTTCAATGTTTTCACTGACCAACTGTCACACCACATGGACTTTCAGTTTGTTTGTTTTCATTAGTCACATGTGCTCCTTTGTTCTGTTTTCCCGCCACAATCAGTCACCATGGACACTAACCTAATTATCACAGCTGTCTGTCATTTGAGTTAATCATCTGTGTATTCAAGTTCCTGGTTTTCCTCAGTTCAGTGTTGTGTTGTGTTGTGTTGTGTTGTGTTGTGTTGTGTTGTGTTGTGTTGTGTTGTGTTGTGTTGTGTTGTGTTGTGTTGTGTTGTGTTGTGTTGTGTTCTTCATCTGTGTTTGCCTGTTGGATTATCTAGTAAAGACTTATTGAGATTTATCTTCTTCGTCATGTGATTTTTCTACACAGCCACCATGCTAAGAAGACCTGACCTAAAGTGAAAGTAAGCAACGTACTTGTGAAAAATGATTTCCTTTTTTTTTTTCGTGTTTAGTGTTTTACGTTCCATTTTCACACCTGCTCGCACCATGGACTTCCTAGCAGTAAGACTCATGTGCCTTGAGCAGGGAGAAAGCTCCCTCGAAAAACATTTATAAGTTCCTGGATCTTGCCCATCAGACCACCTTCACGGACTACTGCCTGTGCATGTTCCTGTATGTCGGATCAGATGGCGAGGATCAATGATCTGAGCTTACCGCAGGTAGCGCGATGGAGACTGCTGCGATTTACGAGCCCGCGCCCACAAGAGCGACTAGGCATCATATTCTCCATTGAGCCCAAGCAGCGTGCACCTGACCAGGTGTGTGAGCCGGCTGAACCATCCATCGCCGAGGGAGTGTTGGTGGACTTTCAGGGTTCAGAAGTGAGACACTGTTGGACACTGTTTAGCCCCAGTACTATTACCTGTACCTGTCTGTCTTCTGCCTGCCCTGCTGGCCCTGCCCAGCGTGCCTCTCCCACCATCTTTCCAATCCATTTCGGACACCCTATTTTTTTGGTGGTTTTTGCATAGTACTTCAGTCTGTTCCCCAGTCTTCAGCAATCTGTGCCACCCAGTCACCTCCGTCTCCCTTCAGTCCCTCGATACCACCTCCTCTAAGTAGCGTGGCACCATCTCAGGCCTGCTGGGAACTGTCTCCTCCTGGGAGTGAAGGTGGCGAAGCTCCACCTTCAGCCTCAGTGAGCTGTGAGTTACGAGCTGCCTTGACCCGTCGCCCTGGCTCCTGCGCTCCTTCCACCCTCGACCTCAGAGTGGACCATCGGCCATTCGGCCTCACCGGACTCCCTCAGCATGTCGACTCCACCTGGATCAGACATCGCTTCACCTCCGCTGCGGATTTGCAGACTGTCCGATGCTCTCTGGTACTCCACCCCTTTGACCATGGCTTGCTCTGCCCTACCTCAGGCTCCGTCACGGCCACCAGGATCTTCGGCATCTCTCCACCACCTCGGCTCATCGGCTGCGCGGTGGGCTCCATCCTCGCCGTCATTATCAATGGTCATCCCCATGGTGGCCTTCATCAGTATCCATCCATGGCTCCTCCTGCCATCAATGCCGCCGTGGGGCACTACCCTGGCTGTGGCCTGGATTAACATCCATCAGCCCCTGCTCAAGGCCATCACTTGGATCTTGTGTTCCTGCCTTCATCTGTGTTTGCCTGTTGGTTTATCTAGTAAAGACTTATTGAGGTTTATCTTTGTCGTGTGAGTTTCTACACAGCCACCATGTTACACCAACATAATTGTTCCAACTTGGAACCAACTCCCACAATTCAAAAATCACATTTCTCAATGCAAGATTGTAAAGAATGTTTATTTCACCATCTACCATACATAATATTACGAAAAGAGTCTCTGTGTAAGGCAAGGCAGGAAACCTTTGTTGAATGTGTGCCCTTTGAGCCTTCAGATGGCACTGCATGAGAAACCATCATGCTGCTGTGTTAAATATAGCCACATGTGCTCAGGAGTACTTTGGAAAACCATTGTCACTGAACACAGTCTGCTGCTGTATCAAGAAATGCAACTCAAATCTCTGTTACACGAAGAGAAAGGTGTACATCAGTTCTTTGCAGAGATGCTGCCGAGTTCTGAGTCTGAGCTCGTCTCAGATGGTCTAAAAGACAGTGGAAATGTGTGCTGTGGTCAGATGAGTCCACGTTTCAGCATGTTTTTGGAAAAAATGGACCCCGAGTTCTCAGTCTCAAAGATGAAAGGGACCATACAGACTTTCATCAGTGACAGGTGCAAAAGCAAACATCTGTCATGGTATGGGGGTGCATCAGTGCAAACAGCATGGGTGACTTGCATATGTGTGAAGGTACCATTGACATGTAGGCATATATTTGGATTGTACAGAGACATAAACTGCCATCAAGATGACATTTTTCATGGGAAGCAAGACAATGCCAGGCCTAATTCTGCACGTGCTACAACAAAGTGGTTTCTAGACACTCTACACCATAGAGTGGATGTGCTTGACTGTCTGTCTGCAGTCCAGATCTGTCTCCAATTGAAAATGTATGGAACATCATGAAAAGGAGAATCAGACAAAAACAACCATATCTTTTGTCAGGTGAGATTGGGTAAAAATTCCACTTGTAAAACCGCAACAATTAGTATCCTCAGTTCCCAAACATTTTAAAAGTGTAATTAATTTGAAAGGTGATGTGACACCGTGGTAAACATGCCTCTGTCCCAACTTTTTTGGAGTGTGTTACAGCCATCAAAATCAAAATTTGTTTATATTTACAAAATACAATAAAGATTTTCAGTGAAAATGTGTAATATTTTCTTTGTACTTTTGTCAGTTAAATAAAGGTTCAAGAGAATTAACAGGTCACAGATTCTCAATTTTATTGCATTTTACAAAATGTCCCAACTTTTCTGGAAATGGGGTTTGTATAATGTGTGTGCAAGTCAGTGATGTCATGAGCAGTAAAATTCCCTCCATATTCCAGCAGCTACCTGTCTGGTGGTGTTTGTGGTGCTGTTTGTAGAAATGCTCTTTTTTAAATTGTGTAACATTGTGTATACATTCGTTGAGGACACACTGAATGTAAATTTCAGTAGGCCTAATAGAATTACATACTGGCACAATGTGTGAATATTTTCAGTCGTGAGACAAACAAGCTCTATTTCAAATGTTGCAATTTGTTTTTCCAGCAATAAATATCTTAAACAGACCATATACGTTAGTACGTTTTTAGCGATAAACTTCTTTTACAAGAATTTAAATCAGCCCTTCTCAGAGTTTGTACAAAATATTCAAAAGGTCAAGAGCGTAATTTCTACTGAACTGACAAAATAATATGATTCCAAAAGGTTTTAAACACTTTTTTATGGCATTAATGGGATTCTTATTATCTTTCTGTTCAGGTCAGCACAGTAGAAGTCAATTGAAGAACAAATACACTGAGAAAACTGACAAACACAAACAGCACTTATTGTTTCCCTGGATAAGAATTTTGGTGAACAGCTTGCAGACAACAGCTGAAAGAGCCCATGAAGCAGACAGCACAGAAAATATATGCTTTAAAGACATCCAGGAGCTTTGTTCAAATGACTGTTCATTACATGTAATCAAAATCCACAGTAGGCCTATGTATAGATTTGATTATATATGTCACATATGGCAAATTCATGACTTTCATCAGGGCTTTTGTTGTTTTTATGGAGGGAGAAACTGCAGAATTACTGTTACAAGTATTTTTAGCTGCTGATGTGATGAGGAGGAACACTTCAAAGGAGCGACCCACCGAAATGCATGAATGTTAATTGCAGCCGTGGGACATCTTGAGTAAGATCCACAGTACAATACAGATGCACAAGCAATACAGAAAAACAAATTTTAATATAATGTTTCATTGAACTACACACTTGATAGTACAATGAAAAGCATACAAAACTGCCATTAAAGTAAACTGCAAAAACAATGGGTAAGCGAAACAACAGCACATCCTAAAAATTGCCTCATGGACCACCACTGATAATGTTCATTTTTTGCAGTTTTTTGGGTCTTACTAAAAAAACATTGGTATCCTATTTTTACTGCCAAAATACACACTATTTGAGATCAGATTATCAAAAGATAAGGCCAGTTCTGCATTCCTCCAATAATGTTCTCTCAGCAGCAGAAACCCCTACTAGCGACCAACAGTGCAGTGATGAAACTGCTGTCAGTGTGAATGGGGCTGATAAATGAATAACATTCCGACAATCAATAGCTATTTATGGTGTTCTGGCTCAGTATCACTGTTACAAATCACTCATACTATTTGATTTAAACATTCAGGAACAGCCTGAAATTAATCTTCCACATCTATGTTTGTCCTTCACTATCGGGATGTCGAACTGTCAACATGTCAAACAGAAGTTCTACAGAAAAACAGGAGTATATCTGACAGATATATCTAACACACAGGACATGTATGAGCAGATTACAGAGGAAGAAATGTCAGGACAGAGCGACAGATGGCAGACAAGATCAGAGCAATACACAGATGCCTGTGTGTCCTGTACTGCAGTGATGAGGAGCTTCACATTCACTGTTGTGTTTTGTGATTTGGGCAGAAAACTTGTACTTGTTGTTTATTACAACTGTCTACATGTCATGCCTATGTGGAACTCAGCAGATGTTCCACAGAAACCAACACCCTGAAGCCTGTTATAGAAAATTGTTTTCAGCTGCAGTGTATTTTGTTTATAGACTGACCAACTTTAGAGATGGTTATAATTCAAATATCCTTCTTTAGATATGAGGAGATTTCTGTTCTTAAAAGAGGAATTGACATATTTCACACTGAAATTATTGATTCCTTCAATGAATTGCTTTCAATGAAGTTAAATTTGGGAGTGCACTTTGATTGACAAGTAAGCAAACTGCAAGGAAGAATAAAAAGTATGACTTGTCATACTGTTTATTGGAAATTTTTCTCAAATAAACCTAAAGAGCAGCGATTACAATTTACAGCCTTGGACTTAACAAGAGCCATAAACGTGTTAGTTTATAAACGTGTTTTTGACCCATGTAATGACCCAATAAATACGGTTATGACACCAAAATCTTAGATATCAGTGACATTTCACAATTCTTATTCCAATTTTGATACCACAGCTAAAACTAAATTTCAAACATTATTAAAGACAAGTAAACAGTCATTAAGAAAAAAAAAAAAAATTACAAACTACAAACAATAGCACAAATAAAAATAGGCTACAATAGAATACTTTTAAATACATTGATTTTCTAACAGTAGGTAGGTCTAACAGTAGATTAGGTCTAATTTATATTTTCACAACCGTTAAAGATGTTAGGCTGCATAAATTAGGTCAGACGGAACGGGAACACTTCCTATAACACCTGATGTACTTGTTACATCATAAGAAGAATGGCATCCACACATTAGTCTCTCTGTTTACGGTTTCCTCTATCACCGTAAAGGTGCTTTGACACAATCTGCATTGTGAAAAGTGCTATATAAATAAAGTACTGGACTTGATCGTTTCCTTTTTTGTTGCATTACAAATATGGACAGCAGCAGGTTTATTTTTGGCTGCTGTCTGTTTAAGACTAAAATATGGATCCAATGTACTATTACATATATGTTGTGTTTCTCTACTGTTTACATTCACTTAACCCATAACCGACTTGAGACATAACCGACTGTATACGAGAATACTTGTCGAGACGGGTATTTTGAGATCATTTTGTGTGTGCATGTGTCCGTTCAAGCACAAGAAGTAGCGAAACAGAGCTCGATTATGTGTACTGCAAATCGAGATCTCTTTTGCCTCTTCTTGCATTTTGATTGTTTAATTGTCATTTACGCCGCCATCACTCGGGTGGTGATAGCGCGTGAGCACAGGTGAGACCTGGACAGCACACTTTGCTATCTGTGTTTAAACTAAACTCATTGTTAAACTCTTGCTAATTTAATCTGAAACCGTGTCTCACTGACAGCGTGCAAAAGTTATCTTTTGATTCTTGCGCTTGAAAGGACAAATTCACGCAAAAATTATGTCAACATGCCCATCTTGACAAGTATTCTAGCAAGAAAACATAAGCTGCTTTTCCATAGTCGGACTGAAAGGTTCTTGTTGCATAACCATTCCAGGGGCATGGCCACAGGGGTGGCACAGGGTGGCAGCTGCCACCTTAATAATTAGTCTTGCCACCCCAAAGCTGAGTAGTGCCACAGCTGGCATATTGATGTAATGCACAAATAATTTTCGGTTTTGGTTTGGCATTAGTCAACATCCTCATCGGCTCTTAATAAAAGATTATCTTACCTAGATTGGGACATAATTCACAATTTAGTTTCATGTCTGAAATTAATTTATTCAGATAAAGGCGCATTTCTGTCCCTGCAGTAGGCTGAGTGAAAAAGCTAGATCGGAGTGAATCCACAGACTGGAGCGCAGGCTACACCGCTTCAGTATGTCAGAAGAACGCACTCTTGTCCACAGGCCCGGTTTCAAAATTAAATGTGAAAAAAAGAAAGAAAAAAAAATTAAGTGAGGGTGCTCTAATAAAGTGCAGATGTAGCCTAATGTATAAGCACTCAGCAACACCATAACAAAAACAGCAATGTACAAGAGACGGACAAGATTTACAGTGTCCCTTTGATTTGTATTAATGTCCCTTTGATTGCTATGGTTATCATTGTTAACCACTGTAATTTCGAGAGTGAATACCATATTTATATGTGAATGTCACTTCCGATACTTTTTGTATGGAGCCGTTGGAATAAGTAGCAGCATGAAAAAGCAAGCTGTTATTAAAATACTGAATGGATAGCCTAGAAAGCGCACAAAGAGCGCTCTATAATCACTAAAGGCATTCATCTGATCTCAGGTCATCGCGATCTCACAAAGCAATCATATTAAGTACACATGATTAATGTAATGTAATTAATTATAATCAATAAAGCTATCTACACTGCACAATAAATCTCTTATTTACATTGTGTCTACATGTTGTTGAAAGGATTTGAAAACTCAGTACTGAATAAAAGCTGGCGTTTTCGAATTCTGACTAACTTAAACACTTCTGATTGGTCACTGCACTGCGTTAAAAATCAACCCATATGTCTGTGATTGGCTACATTGCTCAACGCTGCAAAACACAAAGCAGACCTTTCATTTGAGTTGCGTATTCTGGTAATAATGGTGTCAAGAACTGTCATTCAAATGACAGTGATTCCAGGAGGAAAAACTTGTATTCATGTGGAGAAATAGCCAAATCAAAACATTGAAGGTGTTAATTTTTTAAAAATCTAAATGTTACAAGGTTTTTTTTTTTATTATCAAATTTTTAAATGGTTGACAGTTTAGTTAGACATCTCCGAGATTATTTGATTTCTGGATTAATAACTAATTGCTATTAAAATGTGTCAAAATTAAGCAAATATTAAAATGACACCTCAATAAATTGTCAGTCCGAGCTAAATAATATTTATTGGGGCAGTGTTTGTCATTTAGTGATGTCACTTATCTTCACCCCTCTCACTCTAACTTTTTCAGGCACCAAAAAAGGCACACTACTATTGCCATCACTGTGACCAAACTAAATCTATTTTGATGCACAGAAGCAGGTAGGCCTACTGTCAATCATGCATCTGTCTTGTTAATCTAAATAAATTACCTGAGCGGTGGTTGTTACAGTTATGTAGGCTAGGCTATATTTTCAATACACTATCTAGCTTGCACATATTGCTAGCATGCAGTAGGATGTACACATTATCTTTATATATATATATATATATATATAAATACATGAGCGCTAAGATACAAATAAAATAAACAATGCTTTACAGGTTTTTCAGGTATCTAACAGCTTTCAGGTACAGAAATTAATCAAATATAAAATAACACTGCATATAAACTTTTTTGAATAGTTAAATAAAGATGAAACATTATTGAAGTTACAAAAGCTATTCAGTCAAGAGTGATTTCTTTGTGCTTTGTCGTTCAAATTTTTGTGCATTAACATTAAATCACAGAGAGCAGAAATATTAGACTGCTGTCCCTTAAAGACAATTTAAAGATCCAGTATACTGATACTGATACATATGTGTTGTTTGTCTTGTTTTTCTCCTACTATGTTAGGATACTCGCTAAGATGGGCATGTTGACATAATTTTTGTGTGAATGTGTCCGTTTAGGTGCAAGACTTTTTTATATCTCCTCACAGCGTGCGAGTTCTCTTTCGCGTCTTATGGATGAATGTTTAAATTGGCAAGATTTAAATGAGTTTAAACACATGTTCGGTCTCACCTGCGCTCGTGTGCGCGCTATCAACACCCAGGTGATGATGCCGTAAATGACTGGTCATAGAGCTTTCGGCACGTCATTGAACATTTGTTTACAATGAGTGACTGTTTTGTCCATGTTCTTTTGATCATTGCTGTTGTAACGTATTGGGAAACTAGAATGCATATCCATTGACTGAAACATACATTAGCTGAATCCGTCTGTCTATTTTGCATGTTGTTTTCAACAAACCAGATGCATTGTCAGATTTGGAATGAACCGCGGTGCAAGCACGTGCCGAACCGTTGGTGGAGAACCAAACAGTTAGATTTTTTACAGCAAACCCCTAATATATATATATATATATATATATATATATATAAAGCAAATGCAATAGTCATCATTAATGTTTTTTATTACGGGTGTAAAACGACATGAGGGTGAGTAATTAATGACATTATTTTCATTTTTGGGTGAACTAACACTTTAACTTGTGTTTACGTCGCACAGGCCTTTTTCCCACCAAGTACCTGTCAAGGCCTTCTCGAGGCTGGATGTTCAGAGAATGGAGGATTTAGGGATGGCGGATCCTCCCTCTGTGAAAACATCTGTAGCAAATCATTCGCTGTAAAACCTCTTTAATGGAGTGGTAATTTCAGTGATCCAAGGGAAAGCAGCTCGGGTTTAATACTACACCCCGTGAAAAAATTCATAATCAAATTACTAAGCAACCACTGACAGGAATAACACAAAATAGGGATAATTTTAAAGCTTAAAAACTGACCAAAAAACTACACAAGCACAGTATCAGGCCTGTATCGATGCATCCCTAGTTACCATGATCTACAAGTGTATGATACTATGGAAGAACAATAGTGCATTTTAATAAAACCATATCCAAAGTAGAATCAAGGTCACATCAACTCCATCACTGCCACGGAGTCAGTTCCCACCACCAACAATCACAACACATTGTCACCGGATCTCCACAATCTGCCCACTCGTTCCCAATCACCAGAATACTGATCAGCTGCACCGCATCACACCAGCACTATAAGAACTCTCACTCCCTGCACTTCAGTGTCTGGTCTTGTTCACACATACCTGGACTCCTTACCTCTCCTCCGATGTTCCCGTGTCTCCACTCCTTCGTCTCGTCCTGTCTTCCTTCGTCGAACCTACAACATATCAGAAAGAACTCTGTTAACATTCAGCTAAATGACTTTGCTCAACATGTTCATATCAGCCTACCAGTCATCTGTGATGCCTGTGTTCGTGCCTCTCCGCTTCCGCACTTTGGCGGCTGCCAGTTCTCTGCCTGCCTCACTATCTGTCGCCCTTCCAGCACCAAAATAGATGCAGGTAGATTCCTTCCGCCTCAGCCGAGCGGAGTGTCAGAGAAGAATTCAACAACAACTATGTCTCTACTGTGGGGGAGAAGGACATTGCTGTGTGTCCCATCCGACCACCACGCCCAACGGTGAGTACCATCCAAGTTCCAGCCCGTGTAGCACCTCTTACAAGAACTAATGTCCAACTGTTAAACTCTCACATCTGTGTTTCAGCACAAACACTCCTAGACTCTGGATCAGCGGGAAACTTCATCAGCACCCAAGTTCTTCAAAAACTGAATGTACGCCGAAAACGATGTCAACAAGATCTACGAATCCAAACCATCCAAGGAAAGCTGCTGGGCCGTGGTCGCATCACACACTTCTCTCCCACACTGACGCTCCGTATCGGCTGCCTGCATTCTGAGGAGATCACGTTCATGGTGCTGGAAGAATCCACTGCTGACATCATCCTGGGACGCCCCTAGTTAACGCAACATCAACCACAGATACAATAGAACACTGGGGAGATCCTGAAATGGGGTGAAAAACTGTTTCCAATCCTGCTTATCTCCGATCAAGAAACCACTTGTGAAGTCCCAATCTACCTCTTCCCATTCCAAGTATGTTTCTCTTTTCTCTACCTCCATCGAAATTCCAGAAACTGATCAGAAAGTTGAAATCCCTTCAGAATACTGGGCGTTCCAGGATGTCTTCAGTAAGCGATTGGCTACACAACTTCCAACTCACCGGCCATGGGACTGTGCCATCGACCTGCTACCTGGGGCTACTCTACCCAAGGGTAGAGTTTACCCGTTGTCCATCCCGGAGCAAAAGGCCATGGAGGAGTATGTCAAAGAAGCCTTAAACCAGCGATTTATCCGTCCATCGACATCCCCTGCTGCTTCAAGCTTCTTCTTCGTGGCTAAGAAGGACAGAGGCTTGAGGCCGTGCATAGACTACCGTCATCTGAATTCCCAGACTGTAAAGTTCAGTTATCCCCTTCCTCTGGTCCCAGCAGCTCTGGAACAGCTACGGGGAGTTCGCATCTTCTCTAAGCTGGACCCGCGGAGTGCGTATAACCTCGTATAACTGCCTTCGTGACACCATCTGGCCACTACGAGTACCAGGTTATGCCGTACGGCCTGTCCAACTCTCCCTCTGTGAATGAGGTGTTCCGGGAGTTCCTCCACCAGTTCGTCATTGTGTACATCGATGATATCCTTATCTACTCCCCGAACCTGGCTGACCAATGCCAACACCTCTCCCGGGTCCTAGAGAAACTACACGAGCACCACCTGTACCTCAAGCTGGAGAAGTGCGAGTTCCATACCCCCTCCGTTCACTTCCTGGGATACATTATCGATCAGCATGGCATACAGATGGACCAGAGGAAGGTGGACACCATCCGCAACTGGCCCCTTCCGTCTACAGTCAAAGGAGATACAACGCTTCCTAGGATTTGCCAACTTCTATAGACGTTTCATTCACAACTACAGCCTACTCAGTGCACCTCTCACATCACTCCTCAAAGGCCAGCCCAAGTCTCTGTCCTGGAATCTATCCGCCCGAGAAGCCTTCCATCAGCTACGAGAAGCTTTCCTCACTGCTCCGATCCTGGTCCATCCGAATCCAGAACTCCCTTTCATCGTTGAGGTTGACGCTTCATCCACCGGGGTCGGAGCAGTGTTGTCCCAGTGGTAGGACGATCCACCACGACTCCATCCATGTGCCTTTTTCTCTAAGAAGCTATCCCCGGCGGAGCAAAACTATGACATCAGAAACAGAGAGCTGCTCGCCATTAAGTTAGCCTTAGAGAAATGGAGACACTGGCTGGAGGGAGCACTTCACCCCTTTGAGGTCATTACCGACCATCGTAACCTCGAGTACCTCAGAGAAGCTAAGAGACTCAATCCTCGCCAAGCCCACAGTCACCTACCGTCCTGGAAGCAAGAATTGTAAAGCTGATGCACTCTCTCGTCTATTCCAGCCTGAACCAGAGAATACAGACCCTGAGACCATCCTCCCTCCAGCCATGATTGTAGACCCCATCCAATGGACTATCAACCAACAGATCTCCGAGGCTAACTCCGCTGAGCCCGCTCCGCCTGGAGGTCCTGAGGGGCTCCTCTATGTTCCACCGGCCCATCGTCAACCCCTCATGGACTTAGCTCACTGGCCATCCATACCCCAGGATGTCTCCCAACACGTCAAAGGATGCTCAGTCTGTGCCGTTGCCGACACTCCTAGGAAGCTTCCAGAGGGTAAACTCCTCCTGCTGCCCATACCACAGAGACCCTGGACTCACCTTGGAGTCGACTTCATGACGGACCTCCCACCTTCTAACAATTACACCTGTGTCTTTGTGATTGTAGATCGGTTCTCCAAGTCATGCAAGCTTATTCCTCTCAAGGGTTTGCCTACAGCGCTGGAGGCCGCAGAAGCCCTGTTCAACAACGTGTTTCGTCATTTTGGAATCCCAGAGGATATCGTCTCAGATCGAGGTCCTCAGTTCATATACTGCGTCTGGCAAGCGTTCTTTAAGCTCCTAGGAGTGTCTGTCAGCCTGTCCTCAGGATACCACCCTAAGACCAACGGCCAGACTGAGCGGAAGATCCAGGAGATCGGGAGGTACCTGCGGGTATATTGCCACCGGAACCAGGACAGCTGGAGCCAGTTCCTGCCCTGGGCGGAGTATGCCCAGAATTCCCTCTGGCAGACCACCACAGGACTCACCCCGTTTCAGTCCGTCCTGGGCTTCCAACCTCCTCTCTTCCCCTTGTCGGGTGAGCCCTCCAAAGTTCCAGCTGTCAACCACTGGTTCCAGCAGAGCGAGAGAGTGTGGGACCCAGCTCATGTACACCTTCAACAGGCAGTTCGGAGACACAAGTGACACACGGATGCCAGAAGAGGCCCAACTCCACAGTACCAACCTGACCAGAAGGTATGGCTATCGACACGGGACATCCGTCTCCGGCTGCCCTGTCGTAAGCTGAGTCCCCGGTACATAGGTCCATTCACCATCCAGAGGTAGCTCAACGAAGTCAACTTACCTCCAAAATACCGTATATCACCTTTATTCCATGTTTCACTGCTTAAACTTCACACTAAACCCTTGTCTCCTCCTTCCACAGATCCTGGTGATGATGCGGTACCTCCTCCTCCCGACATCGCTGAAGAGGAGAACATCTACCGGGTGCGGGCGATCCTCGACTCTTGACGACGGGGTACCGCGCTGGAATACCTTGTCGACTGGGAGGTCTATGGCCCCGAGGAGCGTTCCTGGGTCCACCGTTACGATATCCTCGACCCCTCTCTTCTAACACAGTTACATCAAGACCATCCAGACCGCCCTGCTCCTCGGGGTCGAGGTAGACCCCGTCGTCATCGCCCCATCCGGTTGTCAGGAGCTGCCCGTGGAGGAGGGGTACTATCACGGAGTCAATTCCCACCACCAGCAATCACAACACATCGTCACCAGATCGCCACACTCCGCTCCACTCCGCTCGTTCCCAATCACCAGAATACTGATCAGCTGCACCTGCACCGCATCACACCAGCACTATAAGAACTCTCACTCCCTGCACTTCAGTGTCTGGTCTTGTTCACACATACCTGGACTCCTTACCTCTCCTCCGATGTTCCCGTGTCTCCACTCCTTCGTCTCGTCCTGTCTTCCTTCGTTGAACCTGCAACATATCAGAAAGAACTCTGTTAACATTCATCTAAGTTACTTTGCTCAACGTGTTCATATCAGCCTACCAGTCATCTATAATTCCTGTGTTCGTGCCCCTCTGATTCCAAATAAACCACCTGTTGTATACTTACCCTCTTGTTCCCGTCTGTGTCTTAAAGTATTTAAAGTATGTAAAGTATTTTACACTGATGTTGTTAATATCAGTAAATTTACTTTTGCATACAAATGCAAACTTAGTGCCTTACTGTCAAATTTCCATGAGACAAATTATGTAATATTATTAGTAAATGCTAGGAGTGTAACGATATATCGCAGTACGATATTTCGCGATGCAAAAATGTTACGATATGTATCGCAGAGTGGTGGCGATGCTTTTACGATATGACGGCAGTCTAATCCTATTGGTTGAGCTGCTGACGTGACCTACTCTGTAACAGCGTCGCGTGTGCTTTCATCACAGTTGCAGAAATTGCTTAACCTGAACATTAGTAGCGCAAAATGAGTTCAGCTGAAACTGAAATTGAAACTGAAGATCTTCTTATAAGTCCGGTGTCTGGCAGTATTTTGGTTTTCCAGTCATGCGACAGGACGACGGTAAAAAAATTACAGACAAAACACAAACTGTTTGTAAACACTGTAAAACAAGGCTGCCATACACAACGTCAAACACTTTCGAATATGATGTGCCATTTAAAACGGTATCACAACAAACTCCTGCAAACTCCTGCGACAAAAAGGGTGAAAGAAGGCCAAACGTCTGTACAACGCAGTTTTGCTCAGTCAAGTGGTCTCAGTCAAGTGTGAAAGCTCAAGAAATAAACAGGTGCATCAGAGCTTTTATTGCAAAAGACCTGAGACCATTTTCTGTGGTCGACAATGTTGGATTTCACAAACTGGTTTAGGGTACCGGAGCCCAGGTACCATATTCCGTCATGCCCGTCAAGAAGTGGTTCAAGCCCTGTACTGCAAAGCTAAAGCAGAGGTGGTCGACTGTCTGAAAAAAGCAGAGAATGTAGCTATAACAACTGACGGGCTTGTCAAAGCTATATTACTGTCACGGTGCATGTTATTACTATGGAGTGGGAAATTAAAAGTTTCGTGCTTCAGACTCGCCTGCTTTTTGAGTCACACACTGGAGCTAACATAGCCGAAGTTTTAAAAGCGGCTATACAAGAGTGGGAGCTTGAAAGGGCTCCTCATAGTACTGCTGTTGTTACTGACAACATGGAGGTGGCAGTGAGAAAGGCCGGGTTGTCACCGCACATGAAGTGTTTTCGCGCACACACTGAATCTTGCATCTCAAGCAGGTTTAAATGTTTCTCGCGTCAGTCAAAGCAAAATATGCTTGAGATTGCATCACATAAGCTTATCATGGATGTGGTAACACAATGGAACAGCTCGATGGATATGTTGGAACACTACCTCGAGCAACAAACGGCTATAACGGCAGCTCTCTTGAGCACAGAGGTGTGCAAAAATGCCCGTCAACTTGATACTCTGGATAGCAACGACATCACTGATGCAGAAGAAATAGTAAACCTTCTTAAACCTCTAAAAAAAGCCACCACTGTCCTGTCTGATGAAAAGAGCGCCACCCTGTCACTCATTGTGCCCTTGAAAACCATGATCGAGCAGATCATGACACAGGACGAGAAAGATTCCACAACTATAGCTAACATGAAAGCAGCCATCCTGCAAAACCTCTCGGGCAGATACACAGTACAGGATTATCTGCTCGAGAATACTGCACTTGACCCCAGATTTCGATCTTTGCCCCACCTACCCCCTGAACAACGTGACGAGGTTTTCCACCGGTTGATGGACAAATCAAACCAGTTACAGCAGGCATGTCTGTCAACATCACTAATTATTTAAGAATCTCTGTGTATTTGCATTTGTGTTTGCCACCCCATTTGCATGTTTGTGTACTTTGTGATATATACATATATGTGTGTGCGTGTGTGTGTAACTGCAACTATACTATTCCTCTCTAGTCCTTAATAGTTTGTTTTAATATTTTTTAAGGCTCCCAGCTTCTGCCTCAAAATGTAGATATGCTGGGGTTTTTTTGCAAAAAAACCTGTAGGTAACCTAAACAAACCCTAAAGCTGTTTATATTGAACTTATTTAAACAAAACACTTTTTTACTGTTTTAAGAAGTTCTTAATTCTAAGTTTGTGTCGAATTTAAAAAAAAAAATTCCAGTGACAAACAGACCTATTCAGTTGTTAATTTGAATACAGAAGGTTTTTATTAAACCTTGAAATGTAATCTTGTATGTACAACAAAGAAAGTTTTTTCAAAATTTTGTTCAAAATATCGTGATACATATCGTATCGTGAACCCAGGATTGAGATCCGTACCGTATCGTGACCTGAGCATATCGTTACACCCCTAGTAAATGCACTTTGTGAAAAACAATCAATTAATCCACTCTCCCTACACACGCAGGCAGAATTTCCTGCTCTGGGTGACATAAGGGTAAAAGAGATAAACTCAATGACACTTCATGATGGATGACTGTTCTTGCCATGACACAGGAAGTGACCCTCATGCATCATGCTTCTGGTGTGGCCTCATCTAGACAAGCAGGTCATTACTGACAGGACAACAGCATGAAAAATCTGTTTAAATTATGGAGATGAAGAAGGTGATCAATGAAGAATTGAATATCTGTCCATAGGATTTCCTCACATAAGTGATAAAGGAATCAATTCTTGTAGTAAGTTCAGCCACTGCAAACAATGGACATGAAAATAAATTAGCACATTAACCCAAGTAATTAATGCTTGATAGCTTTATATGTAGAGAGCACTAACAATGAATCTGATTCAGAGCTTAGATTCAGTGTTTAGAATGGACTACTATGGACAAAAGAAACAAGTCATTGCATGGGTCAATAGATAAATGTTGTTCACTGTAGTGGCAAACAGCAGTTAAAGCAAACCTAGAGCATTCATTGAAAAAATTGTCTGTCATTTCATTATCATATTAAATTGATCTGTATGGACAGTGGAAAAGAAATACTTGCAAAGCATCAAATGTCACTACAAATTGGCTTTGACTAGTGTGGATGGTAACTTTTTAGGAAATGCAACAAAAAGCACTTTCTTAATCACACCAAACAGTAGCCTGACCCTGGCATTTTTTCTTTTATGTTTTCCATGTTGATGTAAGCTAACAAACTTAATTAATCTGAAGAGATACAGATGGTCTACTAAACAAAAAAGATAACTGACTGTTGTTTTCTTTAAACAAGCTGAACAATTTTTTTTCTGTTATTGTCGTAACTCCAGAACCTCATGTAGCGACATATTCCTGCTGTTAAACCACTGAAACTAATATAAGGAACAAAATCAAGATGGGTGAGAGTGATATCATTATGATGCTGTGAGTGACCTGCAATGATATACGTTACTCTGTGACAGTTTTAGTGACTTTAGGGACTAAGCATGTTTTAAAAAATAATGCCATGAAGACTTTTTAATTTCTCAATTAATTTCTATTAACTACATCAAAATCATTAAAGAATCATGCAACTGTTTAATGTTTAATACACAAGACACTCCCCTATGGACCTCATCCGTAGCACAATGTCATTCATCACAGACAATAATTTAAACTCACCTCAGTGTGTATAAGCGGAGCTAACAAAGCTAACAAAGATATAGTGAAGAGCAAACATTTCAAACTTATAACAGAGATCCTGCGCTTATGGCTGATAATACAGAGCAGTAATAATTCTTTAGTGAACAAAGAAGCCTTGAACAAACCAAACAGCTCTGAAATGAATAACTACATTACAGCATTTGATTTAAAACAAAATTGTGTTTGAAATTGGCAAACAGACAAAGGTACAAGATACCTAAGAGTGAAGAAATGATCATTCAAGTTAAAATAACATTGAGTTATTAATTAGAATGCTACTGTAGGTCTGTCTTGACAGGTTTATACATTATTGATTTAAATCAGTTTGGAAAAAAAGTGAGGGGGTTGAATGGCATTGTAACTTTTTGAAATTCAACAACAGGTAGATGCAGTTTTATGTACTGCATTATGAAATTGCTCAGTGCTCTCTCTCACTCTGTTTCTGTGTTTATATGCACCAAAAAAAAAAAAAAAACATTAAAAAGGTTCCCTGACCTGCCACCCTGCTCCTGAGCTAAGTTACCTGAGCTACTTGTCCATTTCATTAGTTCAACCTTGCCCGCAGATGCAACTTCATTAGCATTCACGTCACAGCTTGCTCTGGCCAGTAGGAAAGCTTTGATGTTCCTATCATTTAGTCCAGATTGCCCATCTATGCTACTCAACTTCATAAGTAGATCCTCTGAGAATACTTCACAGGTGACACTTCAAAGATAAAACACATAATGAGCTGTTCCACGTTTCACTGATTTTGTTCAAGTCTTCCCTCACATGCACTTAGATACACTAATTTACAAGTTCCTTATTTTGCATCATCACAACAGGACTATTCACGAAAAAGGAATATTTATTGTGAATGATTACTGCAAATACCTATCTTTTTACTGACCAATACAATTAGAGCTGTGGAGCTGCCCACTCTCTGAAGCCAGAAGAAATGGTCAATCTCAAGAGTGTTCACACTTCTGTAGAAGGACCCAACTCTCAGACCTCTTTCAGTGCCCTCAAAACTAAATGGTAAACTGAGTGAAAAGAACACAGATGTGTCTGTATTCACGTCTCTATTTCAAGGATTTTAACATTATGGGACAATGCTGTGAAGCAGTACAATTTTCTGTTACCATATCTTTGACTCCCCTTCCTGCTCTTCTGTCTGCCTCTTGGGCTGATGAAAGCATTGACTTTCTGTTGACCATTTTTATATCAAATCACATGTGAAGGAGAGAGGTTCAGCATGCCTGAAACTAGTATTCCTGGTGATTGAGGCTGGATCTAACATTACACATAAAGGAGAAAAAAGAAAGTAATTAAAACTGACAGAGCCATTTTACTGGAGGCAGAAAGCCAAATGTTCTAGTAGGATGATAAAATTACCAGTCATCTTCACACTGCATCCTGAAGCTGTTTTCGAAATACAGAGTAATATAAGTAAAGTATTAGCCTACCCCTTGCACAACATTAGAACATTGTAGGGATAGAAGCATAAATATAAGTGGCTTGTCGACTTCTGCTTGTTTGGTCACTTTCATCACATATTATACACACTGAATATATAATATATCGGTAACACTTTACAATAAGGTTCATTAGTTAACATTAGTTGACTAAATTAGTTAACATAAATAATGAACTGCACTTATACAGCATTTATTAATCTTTGTTAATGTTAATTTCAACATTTACTAATACATTATTAAAATCTTGTTAACATTAGTTAATGCACTGTGAACTAACATGAACAAACAATGAACAACTGTTTCCCTTTCGAAAGGGAACTCAACACTGCGTTTGACACGCTATGGGGAATGTCACCACGTGAACCGGTGTCTGAAAGCAATTATCCAATTATCTCACCAATCCTATTGGCCAGCGACAGCCTAAGACGTCATAATAGACGTGACCCGGAAGTCAGTATCTTCTCGTCTTCAGGGACTGTTTTGTTTGATTGTGATTCTTCAATCTGGTAAGAGAAATTATGTCTAACAAATGTTTCAGGAAGTGTGTGGATCCGTGTCCCAGGTTTTTGACACCTGATGACACACATAATCTGTGCGTTTTCTGTATGGGAGGAGAGCATGCACTGACAGTTCTTGAAGGTGCTGTCTGTGCAAACTGTGAGTTTCTGCCTATCAGAAACTCTGCTCTCGTTGGGCCCTCTTCTTGAGGGAAAAGGGTCCGGCATCTGTGCCTGGTGGTTCTGGTCCCGCCCGTGCAGAGCGGCGATTTAAATCATGGGGCTCGCAGATGGAGCTTGCTGTGGAGTTTGAAAGAGGTGTAAATCTCTTGCAACCCCCAGCGGCTGATGAGGGTGAGCTGCTGGAAGATGATGAGCAGCGAGTGCTCTTCTGGCTTTAAGCCCAAGAGAGCAGGAAATGGCTGTTGGAGAGGAAGAAGGCGAGTCTTCTGAGACTTTAAAGCCACCCTGCCCCACACATGTGGAGCTGCTTGAGGTTATGGAAAAGAAATGGATTGCTCGCGGTCAGCTTGATGAGCGATTCCTTTCCGACCATAATCCAGCAGGCCCCGTGAGCCTTCCATTCCTTCCCGATCTTTATGTTGAGAACGCGTACTCGGCTTGTATTCACCGACATCAGCGAGCTAATTTCGCTGATGTTGAGGGAATGAGCCAGCATGGTTATGTGTCGATGTGCAAACTATCTCGTCACAGGGCAGGCACCGACACTAAAAGCTCCGGTCCTGCCTTCAAAGCCCCTTAAGATGATATCTCGCTTGAATGGCAGGGCATACGCAGCAGTGGGTCAGGCTGGTGTTACCTTACACACTATGGCAGTGTTACAGGCTTACTAGGCTGATTTGTTGAAGGATTTGGATCAGGGGCAGGGTCTTTCCCCTGTGGCGGTAGAAGAGCCGCGCCACACCACGGATCTGGCTCTAAGCGTCGGCTTTCTGGGCCACCTGACATTGTTTGGCCTGGGTTGAGTTTCGCTCCTCTGAGCTCTTGATTTATGGAGTTTTTATTTCTCAGAGTTTGCCTCCTCTCTATCAAGAGTGATTGTTAGAGGCTGAGTTTTAAGCCCCAGGCAGATCTATGCTTATGTGTGGCCGTATAGGCCCACAGCTATAGCTGGCCTAGGCTAGAACTAGGGTTTAGGTGATATGCTGAAGCATTTACACCCTTTTTGTTAGTACCCCTGTCAAGTGAGTGTAGTTTTTCCTAGTTCTGACCTCAACTCTTATCAGAGTTGTCAGGCCAGGGCTCTTTTTCCCTTTGGAGTAGGTGCAAGATAGATAGCAGCTAAGGTAGCAGACTATTGCTAAGTCTCCCTGGTGCCGTTGTCTCAGGTGGATAGGCCCCTTATCACTATGTGATTAAGAAACTATTATGTTCTGTGGCTCCATTTCCCTAGAACTATTCATTCATACTTGCACGTTGGTCTTTCCCCTGAACCCCTTGAATTATGTTCAAGCTTGAGTGAAACAGTGGTAGCTTTCTTAAAGCTCCTGTTCCGTAGGGTTCAGTACAGATGTTTCTGTTTTGGTGAAAGGTACCCACCCTAGAAATATGTTTCAGGGTAGTATGAATGGAAAGGAAAGCATTCCCCTGTTTCTCAGGGTTGTTAATGCTCTAGTTCTGTTTTAAATTGCCCTACACAATGTGAGTTCAATAATTCTATATGCTGCCATAGGTTAGCACCTATATTTCTGTAGTAGTAGGCCTTTTTTATGGCCTCCTTCAGAGCATGGTGAACTATGTTTATACTCCCCTTGCTAAAAAGGGTAAAAAGTGTTTTTACTGAGTATATTGCATGTTGGAATGTATAAGCTCAGGGTGAGTTCTTAGTGAACCTCACTATTTAGTTTGGTTCTTATGTAGCTCCCTTTAGAGTGTGAACACTGCCACAAGATGTTGCTTGTGTTGTCTGAAGTAGAAGGCTCTGTTTGGGCCTCCTCCAGAGCACAATAGCTTGTTGTATTACAAGGTTTGTTGGTAGATATTTAGTTTAGAGTTTGCTCACTTAGAAACTAGCACTGCCACAGGTTTATGCCTGTGATCATTTGAAGTAGTAGGCCTGTTTTTGGCCTCCCTCAGAGCATGGTAGCATAATGTTCTTTGTACTCCCCTTGCTTTAAGGATAAAAGGTGTTTTTCCTTAAAAGTGTACATTGCCTGTTGGAATGTGTGGATAAAATTAAGCTCAGGTTGAGTTAAACTAGTTAACCTCACTGGATGGTTTGGTTCTTAGATTTGGCTCCCTTAGAGCTTAGATACTGCCACTGGCTGACACCCGTGTCATTCTGAAATCGTAGGTCTTGTTTTGACCTCCCTCAGAGCATGATGGCGCAAGTTTGTACGCCTCTTGCTTAAAGAGTAAAAAGTGTTTTACTGAGTACATTGCCTGGTGGAATGTGTGGATAAAATTTAGCTTAGGTTGAGTTAAACTAGTTAACCTCACTGGATGGTTTGGTTCTTAGATTTGGCTCCCTTAGAGCTTAGATACTGCCACTAGCTGACACCCGTGTCATTCTAAAGTCGTAGGTCTTGTTTGGACCTCCCTCAGAGCATGATGGCGTAAGTTTGTACTCCTCTTGCTTAAAGAGTAAAAAGTGTTTTTACTGAGTACAATGCCTGGTGGAATGTGTGGATAAAATTTAGCTTAGGTTGAGTTAAACTAGTTAACCTTACTAGATAGTTTGGTTCTCAGATTTGGCTCCCTTAGAGCTTAGACACTGCCACTAGCTGACGCCCATGTCTTTTTGGAGTCGTAGGCTCTGTTTGGGCCTCCTTCAGAGCATGATGGCGTAAGTTTGTACTCCTCTTGCTTAAAGAGTAAAAAGTGTTTTTACTGAGTACACTGCTTGAGTTAGACTGTTGTGTGGGCACTATACAGTCTTAGCTGCTAGTTAAACTAGGTTTCAATCAGAACAAGTTCCCATGTTTGTGTGCTATTGCATTTTCAGCAATTGAGTTGCTTTTAGGTGTGTGGCCTTTACAGGCCGCCCTGTAAGCGAACCCCCTACATCTGGGTGTTTCTGGCAGATTAAGCATTTTGTTTTCACATGTCTGGCCTTTGCAAGGCTGCTGTGATAACTTCTACATTGTGTAGAATTAATTCATGTTGCAGGCCCTTTGGGAGCCTCCATGATTTTGTGCCTACAGTATGGTCTACCTGTTAAGTTGAGCCCAGTACTAGTAAGGGTAAAAAGCGCTAAGCTAAGTCCTGCTTTCCAGGATGCCCGTCTCTACGATCTGGTCCGAGTTGGTTAGTGCCTCTTTGCAATCCCTCTTACTGTATATCTTATCTGAAGTCAAGTCAAGTCAAGTCACCTTTATTTATATAGCGCTTTTTACAATGCAGATTGTGTCAAAGCAGCTTTACAGTGATAACTGGTATATAATTTTGGCTGCACAGCACCTCTTAAAGAAAATGGTGTCAATGCAGGCAGATGCAAAGCACTGTTGAATATCAAATGTCAAGTCTGAAGAATATGATTTGAGACTCTGTGACCAGACAGGTTGTTGGCCAAAACTAGGTCACTATAATTGGACCAGGTCAGCCTCCCTGGCAATCAGGGTTGATTATGGCATTGATTATGGTTCTGGCATTTCAGTTGAAACTGCTAGTTCTGACATCTGTCTAGCCATTTTTTGGCATGCTGTTCTCAGGGAACCATGATTACATACGTAACCTGAGACGATTTTCATTAACGTTAATGAAGATTAGTAAATACAGTAACAAATGTATTGCTCATGGTTAGTTCATGTTAGTTAATACATTAACTAATGTTTAACTAATGAACCTTATTGTAAAGTGTTACCAATATATCTCTATGATCAACTAGGCTCACAATGCTTTTGGGAAAAGCAGCCCAGAATAGTTACTAAATCAACATCAGATTTATTGCCTTACTAACCAGCAAATTATTATTACTTGCTGTCCTGCTGTCACATTTCCTACCTGCGCCTGTATTGCCTGTGAAATACGAGGTGAGAAACAGCCAGAGGTGCGGGTCGACACAGGCGCAACTTGTTACATGTATAATATCGTTTGCCAAGCCACATTGGCCTATATATATATATATATATATATATATATATATATATATACAGTGGGTACGGAAAGTATTCAGACCCCCTTAAATGTTTCGCTCTTTGTTATATTGCAGCCATTTGCAAATGGCTGCAATATAACAAAAAGTGAAAAATGTAAGGGGGTCTGAATACTTTCCGTACCCACAGTTTGGACTTGCTGGACTTTGGTCTTGATTAGGAAAGCCACACACCTGTCTATATAAGACCTTACAGCTCACAGTGCATGTCAGAGCAAATGAGAATCATGAGGTCAAAGGAAATGCCTGAAGAGCTCAGAGACAGAATTATGGCAAGGCACAGATCTGGCCAAAGTTACAAAAAAATTTCTGCTGCACTTAAGGTTCCTAAGAGCACAGTGGCCTCCATAATCCTTAAATGGAAGACGTTTGGGATGACCAGAACCCTTTCTAGAGCTGGCTGTCTGGCCAAACTGAGCTATCGGGGGAGAAGAGCCTTGGTGAGAGAGGTAAAGAAGAACCCAAAGATCACTGTGGCTGAGCTCCAGAGATGCAGTCGGGAGATGGGAGAAAGTTGTAGAAAGTCAACCATCACTGCAGCCCTCCACCAGTCGGGGCTTTATGGCAGAGTGGCCCGACGGAAGCCTCTCCTCAGTGCAAGACACATGAAAGCCTGCATGGAGTTTGCTAAAAAACACCTGAAGGACTCCAAGATGCTGAGAAATAAGATTCTCTGGTCTGATGATAATTCTAAGCGGTATGTGTGGAGAAAACCAGGCACTGCTCATCACCTGTCCAATACAGTCCCAACAGTGAAGCATGGTGGTGGCAGCATCATGCTGTGGGGGTGTTTTTCAGCTGCAGGGACAGGACGACTGGTTGCAATCGAGGGACAGATGAATGTAGCCAAGTACAGGGATATCCTGGACGAAAACCTTCTCCAGAGTGCTCAGGACCTCAGACTGGGCCGAAGGTTTACCTTCCAACAAGACAATGACCCTAAGCACACAGCTAAAATAACGAAGGAGTGGCTTCACAACAACTCCGTGACTGTTCTTGAATGGCCCAGCCAGAGCCCTGACTTAAACCCAATTGAGCATCTCTGGAGAGACCTAAAAATAGCTGTCCACCAACGTTTACCATCCAACCTGACAGAACTGGAGAGGATCTGCAAGGAGGAATGGCAGAGGATCCCCAAATCCAGGTGTGAAAAACTTGTTGCATCTTTCCCAAAAAGACTCATGGCTGTATTAGATCAAAAGGGTGCTTCTACTAAATACTGAGCAAAGGGTCTGAATACTTAGGACCATGTGATATTTCAGTTTTTCTTTTTTAATAAATCTGCAAAAATTTCAACAATTCTGTGTTTTTCTGTCAATATGGGGTGCTGTGTGTACATTAATGAGGAAAAAAAATGAACTTAAATGATTTTAGCAAATGGCTGCAATATAACAAAGAGTGGAAAATTTAAGGGGGTCTGAATACTTTCCGTACCCACTGTATATATATATATATGTTCTCTGCGGTGTCTCCTCTTAGCAGCAACATTTGCAGCCATGTCGCAAAATGGGTTAAGACATGCTTTTTTTGGGGCGTTAAATAATAGCCGCAAAAACAACTCAGTCCATGCCTTTTCAGCACTAATTTTGCACTGCGTGTCTTTAGTAAATCCTGTCAGTAGTTTTTTAACACCAAAAGATGGTTTGAGTTGGTGCAAGCTGTTAGTAAATCTGGCCCTTTGTGCGCAAAAACAAAACAAAAATAACTACTTTATTCAGCAATATCTTCTCTTCTGTGTCATTCTCATGCATTGTTTATGTGCAGCGCTTCCAGGTTCTACGTGAGAATGCCGACTCATTATTGGCTGACTCCTGCGTCAGCATAACACGCATCGTGCTGCTTATGTGTGCAGCTTTGGCCAATACTGAGCCAGCATTCGGATGTAAACACGGAAGCCTTTACTGTGCTTACTGCTTCACCTGTATGGATAATGACAGGGAAAAGAAGAGATCGTTGAAGAAAGTCGTTTTTTTTGTTTTTGTTTTTGCGTACAAAAACTATTCTCGTCACATCATAAAATTAAGGTTGAACCACTTTAGTCACGTCAACTGTTTTAACAAAGTCTTTAGTACGTTTCTGGACCTTAAAAGTGTTAATTATATTGCTGACTATGGATGAGTCATATACCTCTCGGATTTCATCAAAAATATCTTGTTTGTGTTACAAAGATGAACGAAGGTCTTACGGGTGTGGAACGACATGAGGGTGAGTAATTAATGACAGAATTTTCATTTTTGGGTGAACTAACCCTTTAATGTCACTGCCTAAGACATCTGGACAGATTTCTCAAAAATGTGGCCAAAACATTCCTATATTTATGTGTGTGTGTGTTTAATGTAAATATTTGCTTGCTTTTGCTTTGCTCAGTGAAAACATTTTGAAGATACAGTTCAACCCACACAACACCAAGTGTTAGAGGGAGGAACATCAAGCCTTTAAGTCTGCAGGGAGAAAATCTGCGCTGAGGAATTATCGGACAGAAACACAGCTCACTCTCTCAGAGTCTATAATCACATGAAATCAAGTCAAGACTCACAATCAAATGTGTCATTTTTCAGTAATCTCTTCAAGCAGGAACACTGATCAATATTCCTGTCCTTCAATGCAAAATTAAAGACTTTTCTTTTTGCTAGCTATGACCAAAAAAAAAAAAGCCAATACAAAAAAATAAAGCCAATAACACAGCCAGCTGACTTTAGCATCACTTTCATTTTTATTCTTCAGATGATACAAAAACCTATCTGCACTTAGTGTAAAGCATGCTTGCAGAAATAACATGCCACAAGAATATGGTCATTATTTTATACCACGGTATTAACATCTGGTACAGCACAGCACTCTTTGTAAGCATGTCATTGAGGTATTAAACATTTGACTTGACATTTGATATTCAACAGTGCTTTGATCTGCCTGCATTGACACTATTCTTTAAGAGCTGCTGTGCAGCCAAAATAATGTACCAGTTATCAATGTAAAGCTGCTTTGACACAATTCTACATTGTAAAAAGCGCTATATAAATAAAGGTGACTTGACTTGACTTGACTATTAAAGTAAATGATGTGTGTTAGTCAGTAAACGCTGTGTGTCATTGTTTGTGTCTCTGAGGTGCTGAATACATTTAACTGTGACTGAATGAATCAGTGACATAATGCTGTGTCAGTTCCTGTCCTAAGCTGCATGATAAACCATCTCTCAGATGGACCCGTCTCTAGCGACCCCTGACGCACCAACACTGCTGTGATCATCAAGCCTTATATCAGTACCGGCCTACAGAAAAAGGCAGCAGTGGCTTGTGGGCATGTGGCCAAAAGCAAGAATCTTATTGGTTGGCCAGTCTTTTTTGCAGTGCGATGGAAAAGATGTTAGAACCCCTCTCCATATCTATAAGCAGCCAAAGCACAAACCTATCTGGGTCTACGGGACCATTCATAGTGGGCACCACTGGCTGGTGCAGGAGCATGCAGTTACATAAAGTCCATTTCCAGCAGTACTTTAGACTGGAGAGGAATCCATTTTACAAAGGAGAAAACCAAGTCAAGTCAAATTTATTTGTATAGTGGCTAGTAACAAAGGCTTGAGCCACTGATGCAGTCTAATGCAGTTATTACAGAGAAAGAGACTGACTGACTGATTTAAGCATCTGTGAAATACCTGAGTCTGTGCGGCTCAACAGAGTTCGGCAATAGTGTCTCTACTAATAGTGAAGATGAGTGTTTATCTCCTTCAAAAACAGTGTTATGTAGCTTTTTTTAAATTTAAATAATAAAGTCACAGGGCAGTGCTGACAACAATTTCCTGTACACGTGTATGTTTCTGTGTGTGTGAGTGTTCTGTATGTGTGTGTGTTTTGTATCGGAGAGTGAAAAGAGCGTACATTACATAGATAATTAAACGTAATTTCTTTGGGAAGAGATGGATATAGTTTGTCATTTTTATTCTATTGTTTGTTATATTTATATTGCTTAGTCAATGTCTTTGTTGTTTTTAGTTCTTTTGCTGTTGTCGGTTGTAAGGACCTATGAAATAAATGAAATTATTTGGCGAAGTGATATGGAACAGTAATGCGATCAAAACCTGCCTGGAACTACTTTAGCTGTGCATTTACTGGAAAATATTTGCACACCTTAGTAAGCAATTATAGTTACACTGTAAAAAAGAATTGTTGGTTTAACTTAAAAAAGTTACCTGGTTGCCTTAAAATTTTGAGTTCATTGAAATTAAAAATTTGAGTTAATACAATGAAGGCAATCGGTTTAATCAGTTGGAAACCTAAAATATTAATTATACACATAGGCGCCGATTTATGTTTGTGCCGGTGAGTGCTCAGTCCATATATACAGACCCGTGCTAAACTTGCATAAACTTGGTCTAGTGACATAACTTTTGCTATGCGAGTCAGACATTCCGGGTTCTAATCATCAGTGGTTCTAATCCGCCCTCGATTAGTTTTTTTTTTCTTTGTCCCCTCGATAAGGCTAAATATGTTCATTAATGATTGTATATAAAGAGTCAAGAGCAGGGACACGTTTGTGTGCATTTTGCTAATGATTTCACTGGAAAGTTGCCACAACACCATTAGCAATAGATTGACGCGCTCGTCTGTGTGAAGACTGTGCACGAGCCACGAGAACGGTTCTCCACTGATAACAGTGGCATGATTTAAAAAACAACACATTGCAGCGTCAGATCGCTTCTTCAAATTAACGTCAACTGAGTGTTTCATTTGGCTATCTGTGCAGCAAAATGTTTCAAAAAAGTGGTAGGGACATGTCCCACCCGCAAATTACGTCTATGTTACCAACAAAACAAAAGCACTTTACATGAATGTTGTCGCGAGTCGCACTCTCACTGATATCTGATGATCACTAAATAAAATAATTCAATAAATATCTATTTACAATAAGCACTTACAATAAGAATACCATTCTAGAGAAAGAGCAAGAAGAGAGTTTGAGCGCACGTCCAGTTGGTGCGAGAGTGAAGGAAATCGAGCTGAATCGCGAGCTGAAAGATTTGTACTCACGCATTACTTGCCATTTTTCATTAAAATAACAATAGAAACGGCCTCAAATAAACTATAAAAAAGTGAAGATAATCGTGTTTGAAAGCTGCAATCGATTTTTCATTGGTTAAAATCAATGGAGAAAATCTCGTATTTTTCCATGTGTGCTCGACCATTTCCGTGGATGCTCGGATCGGCGCCTATGATTATACACATTAATTATTTAAGTTGATCTGACAAAAGAAAAAATGTTGTGATAAATCATGAAAAATAATTTTTTACAGTGTACTTTTACATGTATCACATACAATAATTCATTCCTTTTTTCAATTTTAAAATAATTGCAAACAATTTCATGATGTTCAGGGGTGCTGATATTTAAAGTCGTCTTCTCATTGGCTAAATGTTCTGTCAGTCAAAAATTTACCACAAAACCAATGTCTGGCAGTATACAGAAAAAAGTATATGCCTCTCAAAACGTCAAAAAATCTGACTGCAAAATCTAACCTTGGACATTGTGACTCATGCGAATGCAGATTAGAAATCTGTCACAATGCTTTGCTCTTAGCTAGTCATGTGACAGCTTCAAAGCCATAGGTATGCAGCCAGAGTGAAAGCACATGCTCAAACACCTGATGCATGCACATGCCTGTTAAGAGTCATGATGCAGAGATTAACATGGGGAAATGAGGTGCCCTTCTTCTCCCAGTAATATCATCCAATAACAGGCAGAAATAAAACAAGACAAGTGTACACGTGCCAAGAAGGGAACCACGTATATATAGCTAGGAGCTGCAATACACACGCGGCGGATGCCAGATCTGTACACTCAGTTTTTTTAAAGATACTGTATGATAACTGTATTTTATGCAGGCAAATCCCACATCATGAAACCTCTAAAGATGTTCAGCAATGCAGATTTGTTGCATATGATTACATTGCCATGAATACTGGTGGCTGAAATGAAAGCATGAATAAAACATTAAAAGTCTCTGTCCCATGGCAAACCAGAAAAACATAACTGCTCCATCAACACAGTGCTATGTGTTTACATGCAGTATAACTGGTTTCACAGCAACCTCTTAAGCTAGGCATAATACTTGTCTGTCAGTGTGTCTGACATATTAATAGTACAAAACACATCACTTGTCCTCGTAGTATCAACGACAGACAGAAACCTGCAGATTATCAGTTGTCATATTGAAATGAAACCTGCTTTTAAACCTCCGTTTCTAGCAACTACAGATGAATCAATACCAACATTTTAGACACAAGTCTCTGGTACCTTGGTATAAAATATCAGTAACACTTTACAATAAGATTGCATTAGTTAACATTAGTTAACTACTTTAGTTAATATTGAAACTAAGAATAAACAATACTTCTACAGCATTTATTAATCTTAGTTAATATTAATTTCAACATTTGCTAATGCATTATTAAAATCAAATTTGTTAACATTAGTTAATGCACTGTGAACTAACATGAACAATCAATGAACAGCTGGATTTTTATTAACTAACATTAATAAAGATTAATAAATACTGTAACAATTGTATTGCTTATTGTTACTTCATGTTATTACATTAACTAATGTTAACAAATGAGAACTTATTGTAAAGTGTTACCAAAATATCAATACAAATAAGCAGCAAATAAACAAGCCTGATGACATGAAACCAGAGCTACTTCAATGTCAATAATTTGCAATTGATGTTGTAATAATATAAATGTGCTGGCATCAGCAATTCATTTGGATGACACATAGAAGAACATACAGTTTGTCATATTGGTGCATGTTCTATCCTAGAGAAAATATGCACATTCCTACTCTTCTTGCATTTCAAGACATACACAAGGTTATTTGGACCCTACTGTCTGAATCACACATCATCTTTAAATCCAACTTTAAATTATCCATCTGAGAGCGTCAGCTAAAATGTCTAAAGGAGGACTATAATCTGGCAACTGATATTCAGAAGAGAAATCTAAAAGTAGAGGCACATTACAACGATGCATGCAACAACAGATCTGAACTGACAAACAATCCACTGTAACCCTGATCAGCACATATTTATGTCTTTAATTGAATAGTACAAGAAATATCATGCATTAACATTCCTATAATTTGAAGCAGAAAAGCAAAATGTAAACACGGAGTAATAAGAGGTTAAGATAAACTCGAACTCTAGAGACTCTAAGACTGAGCACTTAAAGTCAGCACAATTCACCCCATTCAAACCAAATTCCACAGAAGGATGTTAACCGGTGTTACCTCATATGACCAGACGCACTGGGTCCCTCCAAAACGCCTGACGCAGCGTCCAATCTCCACATCTTCATGAGTAGTGTACATCTCCCTGAGACAGGACCCGATGTGAGGTGCCATCCTGCGGAGAACCTCCCGGCTGAAGATCATCCCTGGACCACCCATGCAGAAGTTCTCTCCGGGCTCCAGGGCCAGTTTACCCAGCTCCTCCGTGGTACCAAGACCCGTCTGACCCAGATACAGCGGTTTACTACTGTTAAGAGAGCGAAGAAACAACTCCAACTTCTCACCTATAGGAGGTAGAATCATAGGAGAAACAATGAGGTTAAAAGAAAAATCTAACATAGCCATTTATATCAATTCTGTATGGTAAGTTATGAATGACTAAAATTCTTAAACATACTAATATTAACATTAATTAATGTACTTAACATTTCTCATCAAGTGTAGAACAAATTATAGACAGTATTAAGTCACATTAGACGACCTGTGAAATAAAAAGTTGAAATAAAATCGGCTACTGATAGTGATTTGACATGAAGTCCTATTCATATAAGAAAGAAAAAAAAAAACTATTGTCTTTACCAAATATATGTTGATTGACCAATGGATACAGCCACCTACATTGATTTGTACAAACTAATGACAGTGATCAAACATCACTGATTAAAATCAGTGGCCTATGTATTTGAAATAATCATTATATTAATTTCACAAAAAAACCTGCCTAGAGCATATCCGGGTCATATTTCACCCCAGAAATCAAAGGAGGGACATTATATTTAGCATAAACAAAATAAAGCCTGATTTTAGGACGATTATTATTATTAATTTTATTATTAATATTGTGACATTATTTTCATGGCATTATTTTAATTTTACCCTTAAATTCTGATTACTCTAATATATAAAAATAATGTTATATTATATATATATATTATTTAGAGATTATTTTACTGTAAAAATTTAATCAAATGAGAATCACCATGAAAAAAACAAAAACAAAAAAAAAACTTAAAATGTAAAATGTCTCTGTCATTAAAATAATGTCCAAATGCAAAACATCTCAGTGGTCCTACAATAAGCTTCCAAAACTTATATAATTTTTCAGAAAAAGGCACTTTAACTCATTGTCATTATTTCAAAGTTGTTGGTTGTAGAAATATTTCCAACGCTCTATGTATGCATCAAAATGCTTTAGTTTAGTGTCATTGTTACATGTAGTTACTGTAGTAATAACTATAAATTATGCATAATTACATGCAATTACCCCTAAACCAAACCCTCATCCTAACCCTAACCCTATAGTAGTTAATTATTATTATTATTTAGTACTTAAATGTATAATTACACTGTAATACTGACACATTAAAATCAAGTGTAACCCAATGTCTCTTTTCATACTATACTTTTGCCATTGTTTATTTATTTTTATTATTCTTCCTGGTTTGTCTTTTATTGTATATTATTTTATGTTTTATTGCCTTGTCCTTTAATATATATTATTGTATATTCTTTTATATTTTATTGTCTTTGTTTTTTATGTCTGTTCCCCTTCTACCCCATCTTTCTCACAAAGACATACCAAAGTAAGAATTTCATTGTACTAAGTACATATGACAATAAAGATCTTGAATCATATTCAGCTATTCACCTCTGATGTAGACATCGTCATCAGCCCTCATAAACCACTCATATTTATCCAAATAATGGTCGTGCATGTACTTTAACATCATGAAAGACTTCTTCTGAGGAGGGTAAGAATCGTCCACCCCTGTCAGCGAGATGACAGGCACTGGAATTGGCAGGGGCACCTTCTCAGAGCCCTCACTGGAAAAGAACTCCACCCGCCCGGGGATGCTGGGGGTCCATGTCCTGTAGGCAGCCACGGCCCTGGAGGCCAGATACTTCTGAGCTGTCATGACCCCCACATACAAGAAACTATTAGCTGGAGGTACAGGTCCCGCTCCACTGCTGTTCCCTGTCCTATTAAGCTCCTCTTCACCTTCATCACTGCCTTCCTGGCTGGAGAAGACTGGCTGCAGCTGCTTGTGTCTGCCACTGGTTGATGAGGTACTGTGGGCGGTGTCTGAAACTTTAGCTTGAGCCCTGGCGTTACTGTAGTATGTACACACTGAAGACCTTCTGTTCTTCGCACTGATTTCTACAACTCTGGGCACAACCAGCCACGACGCGGCTGTGAAGCCCAGAAAAACCCCCACGATGACGCTCACCAACGGTCTTCTAGACCTGAGGGCCATCGCACAGTCAATACAGCAGATTACTCATATACAACAGTCTCCTCAAACTGATATGTGCATTTTGGAGTCAAATGACTGACGACTGTGATTATCTAACATCTGCAAAGTGCGTTCGCGTGCACGTCGCGCGATCCGAAGGTGAGTGTTGTCCCGTTACACGTGAAGTAAACATCTTTCAAATGTATCGATCACAATATTTATCGGTTAAAATCCATCCAAGTGTTGATATCGCTGCTCTCTTGTCAATTCTCTCTTGCTCGGCGAGGAGAGTTTAATATAATTCTTTCGGTAGTTGCCAACGGCGCGTACAATACACATTACTTAAGTAAAAACGCGCCACACTGTAACGTTTATAAAGTTGACGCTTCCTTTTTCAAGCAATGAAGGCTTGCGTTGTGCCGTTCTCCACTGAAGACACTGTTTCCTCACCTCACTATAAAGACATACTGCATTCACGTAACCCTTCTCCTCATTCAGCCGCTTCAGTCTCCACAGACTCGCCATTTTCCTCACAGTTTGACGCGAAGAAACCGAACTTTTTCTCCTCGTCTCTCAAGCATTTCTCCGGGTTTAAGCCTCTGGGAGCACTGATGTAACGGGACAAACGCTCTTTGCTTCGCCTCAGTCACGGGGCGGAGCAAAGCAGCTGCGCTTTCTCTTCCCTGGCTGACGTTTGCAGGGAAATCCAAAGAAGGCAGGAATTTCACTGCGCTGGGCTTCATCGGTGTATTGACTCTGAATATTTGATTGAAACATAGACTGCATACACGATGTCTAAAAGTCACAAGACTAAGTGTACCCAAAAGTTTTAAATAAAATAAATAAAAATAAAGTTGTAAGTGATGTTTTAATAATATGAATAACATTTAGCCTCTATCTGACAGATACCAACACATGTAATGACAAATTACACCTGACTGAGTGGCCTGCCAAAAAAAAAAAAAAAAAAAAAATTCTTAGAAACTGCCTGAGGCAGTGGTGTGAGTTTGGGGATGTCTATCTAAAACATCGAAAATATTTGGGAAACCGTTTGGAAACTGTCAATACCTGCGTCTGAATTGCCATATTTTCATCAAGTACAGAAACTGATAAGGAACTTCTTGACTGTTAATGAAGTGCTCTGTAGCACGTATGTTGTATAAATGTATAAATACATTGTATAAAGATATAAAACATCCATCTAACATGAAAATTCTTTACTTTGGTGTTGTTAAACAATTTAAGCACAAGGAACAACTTTCTTTGTAAGTATGTACGAAAAGAGTTCATAGGTAGTTCTACAGTATTTTTTTTATTTAATTTATTTATTTTTTATTCGTCTTTATGACTCCTTAGCTTCCATAGTATTATGGGATAGCAAAGTGTCCACTGTTTGCACACTTTAGAATCCTATCATATGCAGTACGTTATCCGGGTATTGTTCACCTAAAATCTGTTCAGATTTTAAAAGTTGTGTAGTGTATTCCAGCCTTTACCCATCACTCATTGTTACTGTCAATATTTCAGTGATCATGTCGCATGATACAAATTTTAGTCTGCTAAAGTGGAATATTTACCTACCTTACTTTAAAAAACTAGCCTGAAATCCATCTTTTTATTTGCCAGCAATGAAGATCTTCATTACCCACATGTACAGCGAATGTAAAAGCATTTCCCAAACAAATACCTCAATATACAAAGCTATTCTTTGAACCACCATGTAAATAACCTACATGAATGTCACATTAGTCTTTTTTGTTTGTTTGTTTTGAAAAATCATTTTAAGGAAATGTTTGTTTTGTCTTGACAGTATGCATCTTATCTGGTTTACTTTTTTTAAGCTCTCACTTTCTCTGGTCATTACTTGTTAGTTCAGGCTTTGGTATCCTTGTTAACCAGATTTGATCCCCACAATGCATGGCAAACAAGTTACTTACATAAAGGCCTTGTGACAACTTGACCCAATTTTCCCTATTTATACAATTCCTGACAAATTAAAAATGTAGTGAATAAAAATAAAAGTAACATTTGGAATGTTAGTTTTGCATTAAAATGTGTTTTCTAGATATTACCAATTATTGGCACACAAATTCAAAAAAAATCCACAAATTTGGCATTGACAGCAACAGCCGATGAAATTTTTTCAGCCATATTTCATCAGCTATTTCTTTCTGATCTTTCATTTTACAATATTCATGAATATGTGCATGTTCCACCTAGGGTTGATCTAATTAACTGAGGAAGATACAAAGTTTGCTTCACCATGTTTCAAAATGAAAAAGACCCTGAAACGTGGTTTCATCAGCACTCCAGCACTTTAAAAAAGCATGCTTTTTTAAGCTGTAAAATTACATCCACAAAGGCAACTAGAGGTAAATCTGGTAGTTATAGCTGTCAGAAATAGCAGAGCAGTGGTTTGCTCAAGAGAATCATTCACAGTACTCTACAGTTAACCTGACAGCTCAGCCATTCATAGCATTGCTGCTTTACAGGGTGGAGTCAAGACTTGAAGTTTGACAAGAAACAATTCACAGAACTCACACAGACATAAGTTTCACACACCAAAAGGAATTCTGCCAGCAGGCCATTTACAGAAAGAAAGAAAGAAAGAAAGAAAAAAGCTGTTAAGTGAATGTTTAAACCATTGTTTCAAATGTTTTTTTTATATTGCAATTGGCTTATAATGACTAAATAAATAAATACTCATATCATGAACAGAAGTTTTGATGTGAAACTGTGTCTTTTGAATTATAACACCTCCTAGTGGTGATTTTTTAGCCATTTTTGATCCCCTGATAAAATTCATAGGAATCAAACTACCCAGTCTAAAGCAACTTGCAAATAGATTAAACATAAAATATTTATAAGACAAAATACAGACATGGTGACAAATCAAACCCAGTTAAATGTGTATCAACATGTCAGATTACATAAATATAAAGTTGTAGATTAGTCGATATCTAACATGAAATAACATTGAACATTACGGTAACACTTTACAATGAGGTCTCATTTGTTAACATTAATTAATGTATTAACTAACATGAAGTGACAATGAGCAATACATTTATTACATTATTTATTAATCTTTAATGTTAGCTAATAAAAATTCAGCTGTTTATTGTTTGTTCATGTTAGCTCACAGTGTATTAACTAATGTTAACAAATACATTTGATTTCCATAATGTATTAGTAAATGTTGAAAGAGTCTCGTTCCCTGTTCTCAGGAAACCATGGTTACATACGTAACCCGAGACGTTCCCTTTCGAAAGGGAACTCAACTCTGCATTCGAAAACGCTTTGGGGAACGATATACCCACGCCGCCATGCTGAGGGGAGTGCATGCCAAAGGCTAGACAAAAGTCAGAACTAGCAGCTTCAATTGAAGTGCCAGAACCACTCCCCCTGTGGGTCACACACATAGGCTGTCAGTGACAGCATTCCCTATGTCCAACAGCCCAAGCTAAAAAGCCTCAAAGAGGCCTTCCGTACAAGGCCTACCAAGGCTGCTCAAAGGCTTCTGGAACCAAACTTCTTTTCAAAGGGGGTACCTTTAAGGGAATGTGGCCAGGGGGCCCGAGGGAACTCCAGCCAGTCACTTGTCAGGGAACTTCGATCCTGATTGCCACCAGGGAGGCCTGACCTGGTCTACTTTACAGAAACCTAGTCTTGGCCAACAACCTGTCTGATCACAGAGTCTCCAATCACATTCTTCAGAGAAGATATCCAATAAGAGTGACTGCAGCGAGGCAGTAACTAACTCAGACTGGAGCGTAGAGACGGACATCCCGGAGAGCAGGACTCAGCTTAGTGCTCTTTACCCTTATCCTTGAGGGGGGTAACACTCTGCTCAATCCTAGGATCTACTCAGCGCGTGATTATTTGCACTGAGGAGGCTGTGCACTCTAAAGGAACCCAACACAGGGGAGTACATTTACCAGCCTAGGGGCTGATCCTCAAAAGGGAGGCCTCAGAGAAGCGTTCGACCACTGACCAGCTTAGGGAGCTAAGTATTATGTAGAACAACCCTCAAATGAGGGGAGTACAGAGCTCAACCTAACAGATAAACTGTACTGTAGGCACAAAATCATGGAGGCCCAAGAGGGGACCTGCCACATGACACAAATTCTACATGTGTAGAAAAATGTCACAGCAGCCTTGCTAAATGCCAGCATGCGCCAGTCTGCTAGAGAACACCCAGGAACGGGAGGAGGAAGCTTAAAGGGAGGCCTGCGAAGGACACACATCTGAACATCTTGCTTGCTGATAAGCAAATCCAGCAGACTAGACTGAGGGTGCCCCCAACACAATCCGACAAGAACACTTAGTGAGTGTTCACTCAGTAAAAACACCTTTTACTCTTTAAAACAAGAGGAGTACCACATATGCCAACACGTCCTGCAGCAGGCCCAAAAAAGGGCCTACGACTTCCAGATATGTGGCATCAGCTCACGGCAGTGTTCTAAGCTCTAAGGAATTCAAGTATAGAAACCAAACATAAACAAGTGAGGTTGACTAGCTTAAATCAACCCAAGCCAACATACCACCAGGTCATGTACTCGGTAAAAGCACCTTACAACTCTTAAAGCAAGAGGAGTACAAACCTACGACATCATGCTCTGAAGGAGGCCCAAACGGGGCCTACAACTCAGACTGACACATGGCGTCACTTCTAGTGGCAGTGTCTATGCTCTAAGGGAGCCAAATCTGAAAGCCAAACTTTCCAGTGAGGTTGACTAGTTTAGCTCAACCTGAGCTAATCTCATCCACACATACCAACAAGCAGTGTACTCAGTAAAAACACTTTTTACTCTTTAAGCAAGAGGAGTACAAACTTACGCCATCATGCTCTGAAGGAGGCCCAAACAGGACCTGTGACTCCAGAAAGACACATGGCGTGAGCTACTGGCAGTGTCTGTGCTGTAAGGGAGCCAAATCTGAGAACCAAACCATCCAGTGAGGTTAACTAGTTTAGCTCAACCTGAGCTAATCCTATCCACACATTCCAAAAAGCAGTGTACTCAGTAAAAACACTTTTTACTCTTAAAGCAAGAGGAGTACAAACTTACGCCATCATGCTCTAAAGGAGGCCCAAACAGGGCCTGCGAATCCAGAAAGACATGTGGCGTCAGCTAGTGGCACTGTGTAAGCTCTAAGGGAGCCAAATCTGAGAACCAAACCATCCAGTGAGGTTAACTAGTTTAGCTCAACCTGAGCTCAATTATGCACACATTCCACCAGGCAATCAGTAAAAACACTTTTTACTCTTAAAGCAAGAGGAGTACCTGCGACTTCAGAAAGACACAGGCGTTTTAACCTGTGGCAGTGCTAGTTTCCAAGTGAGCAAACTCTAACTGAAACATCTACCAAATAGCCTTGCAATACAACAAGCTATTGTGTTCTGAAGGAGGCCCAAATGGAGCCTTCTACTTCACATGACACAAGTGTTAGCTTGTGGCAGTGTTCAAGTTCTAAGGGAGCCACAAAAAAAACCAAACTAAGTAGTGAGGTTAGCTTATTAAACTCAACCTGAGCTTATACATTCCAACAGGCAATGTACTCAGAAAAAAACACTTTATACCCTTACAGTCAAGGGGGAGTACAAACTATGTCACCATACTCTAAATCAGGCCTACTACTCCAGAACACACGAGTGCTAGCCCATGGCAGTATTAGAGTTACTGAGCTCACAAAGTGTAGGGCAAGACCCAGAACTAACATATTAAAGTACAATAATCTTGAATCTTGAAGGGAGTACTATTAAACCAACCCTGTAAATACAGGGTGGGTACTTCACATCAGAAATCTTCACCAAAACAGATACAATCTGTACTGAGCACTAGGGAACAGGAAGGTCATAAATACGTGTGTGCCTTGCCCTCCATTTTTGGAGCTGCCCTGATATCTGGCCTAGACTTAGGACTTTAGGAATACACCTCTAGACAGAGGAGGTTTTTGCTGTAGCATCTCTGTCTCCTAGCCTGCAGTAGCCCAGAGTAGGCTGCTCCTAAAGGAGAGCCTTGCCAGCCCAAGACTGGCAGCTAGTGATCCTGGTACGCCTCCTCTCACTGCGAGAGTCGACCAGCCAGAGGGCCCGCCTTCTGCATTAGGCTAATAATGCAAGTAGCAGGCACTGCGGCCTCCTCAATCTGCCTAGGTTGAGCTGGACTCCTCTTGTTACTAGAGTAAAAAGTGATATGCTGAGCTACAGTTCCCTACTGGTGTTAGGCACAGACAAATAGCCAGGTTTCGCAGGCTATTTCTGAGAAAGCCTCCCCTGTGGAGCTCTGGGCTTTGTTAGGCTTCCTCTCGCTTAGAGAGTGAAAAGCACTATGCTGGAGCCTCTGCTCTCTAGAGCTTTGGCTAGTAGCATTATCTAGCTTTTGGCCTTTTAGAGCAGGCTCTCCTGTGAAAGCTCATTGACTGTAACCTTCAAGTCATGGGTTGAGTGTCCTAGGCCTCTTCCGTGGAATTTCATTCCATTGAGGCCTCCACTCCTCCAAAGCTTAGCTCAGACAGCAACCTGTCTTGGAGTGAGAGTCATTATTTGTTCAAGCCTTCACCCTTGAACTTTGTCTCGGGTCAAGCTGATATTAACTCCCCTTATTCAGGGCTACATTCCTAGCACTTCTAGCTAGTTTGAGTGTCCTGGCTCCCCAGAGTACACAGATTAAGTTCATGTTGCAGGCTCCACAGAAGCCTTGGGCCTGTTTTAGGCTTCTCCTTCTTTTAATACTTTGGACATCCATTAATTAAAATAAACCATGAGAAGCTGATGATGGTAAAACAAACATATACATAGACACAGTGCTGCGCTGCGCTGGAGGAAACAACATGATACCATAGCTGAAGTTTCATTACGGAGGCTGCATGCTTGCATCCTCATGTTTAGTGTGGCAGCGAGTGCGCCTTCATCGCAGCAGCTGGAAGAATGAGAAAGGAGGATTGGAAACTGGATTAAAACTGGTTACGACTGTAACCCTGGATTCCTGAGAACATGGCCATGCCTCCGGGCTGCCTCTTCAGTCCCTTCAGACGAAGAAGTGGATGACATGTTCTCTATAGGCGCCTCTTATATACTTAATAGTAGCATGACGTCATAGGCTGTTGCCGGGCAATACGATTGCCATGATGTTTGATATGGCTTGTGCTCTTTATGTTTCATGCCATTAATCCATATATCACAAGGCTTAGAAGCTTCAGAAATGTGACATCATATCCAGTAAGGGAACATGGTGAGCATCCATACTCCCTGGTTTTAGCTGAGCATTTTTTTTTATTTTTATGGAACAAAAGTTTTTAGTGCACTGGAGGGCTATTATGATTAAGACAGCCCTTAAAAGTAATATACAGGGGCATTTGTAGCCTTTCATCATGATTGAGGCACAGGCCCTCCATCAAAAAAGTGTCCCCATATTTTTTTTTATTTTTTATAACATACTACTATGGATATATGAATATAAATTCCATCTATATTTCGATGTGAAAAACCGCTGCAAACAATTCATTGCATGAGTGATTCTAAGCAGCTGATAGCAAACACAACACATGATTGATACAATAATCATTTTCAGGTTAGCATACAGTAGGCTAATCTCCATTCTTATTATTTATTGGGGCACAGTGATGTATTACTGGGGCTCGTATCCTAGTAAAAATGCCTCTAAAGTTTAATATTATGTTGATCTATTTTACTGTGATACTCAATAAAGAGCTATGTGACATTTGCCCTCAAAGTACAGTAAGAGTGATTCAAGAGCAGCCGTCTGGCACAGTCAGTGTAGTTTCTCCTGAGCAGCTGCACAAGCTCTGCTTACAACACTATAATTGGCCAGACTCACCAACAAGATCTATGTGTCACAAACTGGTCCAGATGAAGATGATAAAAAAGGTTTAAACAGGTTTCAGTAAACAAAAGGTTCTTTTAATAAAACAAACTCAATCCAAATGCAGGAAGGCAACATAACAACGTGTTTCAAACAAACATACGAACAATACCAGACACTACCTGAATGAGGAACTTAAGTATACATGGTGATTGAACTCAAATGACAAACAGGTGATGACTCATTAATCAGAAACCATAGTAACAAATGAGGAGTGGGAAACTGGAACAAAGGAAAACAGATAACTAATAGAAACAAACAGAAAGTCCACGAAAACAAAACCAAAACATGCAGTTTGTGACACTATAGCTGTGTCTCATATTAAAGGCTGCGTTCTCCGGAGGTCGCATTTGAAGGCTGCATACATCATGGAGGCGGTCTCATTTAAGAAAAGTAACCGTTAGATTGAAAAGTAAGAAAGAAATTACAGTATTTTACACTTCACGAGGAGTAACAGTCAATTTTTTTACTGTTACTTTTTTTTAAATAAGCCATCCTTGATGATGTATGCAGCCTTCAAATGCGACCTCCGGACGACGCAGCCTCTGAAATGAGACACAGGTTTTGACATACGTTTCACATTTTTTCTGACACCTTCAATTACGCTATGCTATACACTATGAACTAATACATAACTAATACATTTGCACCGTGTAGTGTGAACTCCACAAGTTTATTTTGTCATTTAACATTTGAATCTGTCCTCTCCGCTACATAGTTTGAGCTGCGACAGTTGAGTTCAATAAGCATTCCACAATTAGTTTTTTTTTTTTTGGTGAATTAAATGCATCATCCGGGTATTTAAAGTGCACTTTTTCTTTTTGGAATTTTCAGTGTGAACACACTATTTATAATACAAAATGGCATAGAGTAGTGCATAAGTACATGAATTGGGACACACCTCATGTTTTTATAACAGTAAAAAATTTTTAAAAAAAAAAACACATTTATTTAGCTTATTTAGCAGAACAAACAGAACAACAACAACAATGAAAAAAAGTGCTATTACAACAGAACATCAAAAATTTGACAGGTAATGCTTAAGCAGAATGCAAATTCGTAAATGTTCTTTAAGTATAAACTAATATACATATTTTCATATAATCTTAATGTCATATTGTGTCATGTTTATTAAAATAAAACAGATAAAAATAGACCCCACTTTTTGGTATTTAGCCTAATATAGTCTTATCTTGAACATATTGTACATTAAGCTGCACACAACCGGATGAAAACTATTTGAGTTTTATATGCTACATATAAAACTCAAATCTGTTTATCTGACAAATACATATAATGCATTTCGTTTTGGATAAAGAAAGCAAGCACTGCACAAACTGAATATTCACCCACATCAGTTTCTCCGTGGATGTGTGTTTCAGACAATGTCCAAATGTATGAAACTGAAAACTTTCAAATGTATCCAACTGTACTGCAAACCACACCCACTACAATTTACAGCTTACATCCCCTACAAAGAAACAGCCTGTCATCAAAACCACTCTTCCTGGGAATTGTTGAATTTTGTCACAAGTACTTTTTTTTCTTCCACTTTACTTTCACCACCTAGTGATAATCATATTTCGTAGCTCACAGATGACAAATCTTTGTTTTCCCCACATTTAAAAGTATTTTAATTATGAAACTACAAGTAAATCTACAAATAACCTTTTATTTTATTAATAGTGTATGGTTATGTTTAGGTTTAAGGTTGGGCTAGGTTTTGTAGCTGGTATTACTGTACGGTAGGCCAATATTGCTTTAATTGTATGTTTCAGTAATAGCTGTTATTCATGCCTGATTATAATAGAGAGCAATCAAATTTTGCCTTACCAAATTTATCGAAAAGATTGCTTCAATGGCTGTATCAGTGAAATCCATTTAATCCTAATTTTCTTTTGTGGGTGGCATAACTTGTAGTGCATTTCAGACTCACAGAACATCTATTCACATGAAGATTGCACTTCTTCCTTATATCATTTAATTTAATTTCATAATGGGTTAATGGATTATTACCAAAAGGTAATAACCTTTCAATTTTAAGCCTAAACTACAACAGTAAACTTCAGTTTTAACCCAGCTGGCTACGTTGTTATAGTAATAAACATTATAACCCAACAGAATATTTTTTGGATTGCTTTTTTATTACACCACAAGCCTTGTGGATTAATCACAACAGACAAAATGCAATTTAGATTTTTTTTTAAAAGTGTACCAATTATCATATTGACCCACCCCTCTATACCATATGACACGATGTGAAGTGTTTGCTGTTGTTCAACTGAACTGTCAGATTGTCATAGTAATGGATGCAGACTAGAGTAAGTGGATAGCATGGCTTCATCAGTTTCTAGATTGTGTTACCACTATTGGCACAGTAATAATGATCACTACTGCACAAACTAACAGAGTGATAAATACAAATGTTTTACAAATTTTGTTCCTCTTAATTTCAGCTGCTTTCTTCTTGAGCAAAGAATCATAGCCAGGGGTGTAGAGATCTTCCAGCCAGAAGCTCAGCTCTCTTGGGTCTTCCTGAAGGACACAAGACACATTCAGAACATTATTCGGTAACACTTTAGAATAATGGTCCGCCAATAATAAGTAACTATGCAGGAAGTAATGCAGGACTAATGAGTAGTACTACAATTAACACTTCAGCTACTACTATTAACTAATATAGAAACAAGCTTAACTAATCAGTAAGTAATATCAAATTTAGGACTAAGATAGTTCCTTATTAGCTAATCAATAATTACAGAATGAGATTGGCATCATTAAGAACTAATAGGTAACTATGACAAATTATAAAGAATTACTAATTAATTACTAATCACAACATTAAAGTGTCTGGATGTGAGCAATTGTCTTTTTTTACTCTCAACTTGGTCATAAAATGCATAAAATGCATCATTAATTACTCAAGTGTTACCTAGTCACTATGCAGGAACTACTAGTGTTCAGGACCATTATTTTAAAGTGAAAAACATCGTTTTCACTTTAAAATAATGGTCCAGATCACTAGTAGTTCTTGAAGATTGTCCTTTTTTACTCTCAACTAGTCATAAAATGCATCACTAATTACTCAAATACCTAGTCATTCTTCAAGAACTACTAGTGATCTGAGATATTCAGAGTAAAAATGATGACTGATTATGTCTCAGACACACGATAATGTTCTTTACAATTTGTCCATTAGTTAATAGTTATTAATGATGGTAATCTCAATAGGTAATAATTGATTAGCTAATAAGGAACTATCTTCTAAATTTGATATTACTTACTGCTTAGTTAAGCTTGTTTCTATATTAGTTAATAGTAGTAGCTGAAGTGTTAATGTAGTATCACTCATTAGTCCTGCATTACTTCTTGCATAGTTACTTATTAATGACGGACCATTATTCTAAAGTGTTACCCATTATTCTTTCTGAGTTTACTGCATTTTAAAAGGAAACAGTGTGAAATTTCAGATTGTGATAGCAAACCCTAGAACTTTTTAGAACTTTACATGCTAATTAATGTATTTAATTAATGTTGACAAATGAGGTCTTATTTTAAAATGTTACCAGATAATGTTGAAAATGGAGGTTGACCATTATATTGGGTGATCAAATTGCAATACAGGATAAGCAGAATGTGTTCATTAGAATGTCATCTTAATATTACTAATTATTTTTTGCATACAGCAAGATTATTTATGATTGTTAATTATTTACAGTTTGTCATGATTAAAGTGTCATCATAATCACATAACAGAGCCAGTAGCACTTAAAGGTGCAGTAAGCGATTTCCGAGAACACTGTTAATGTTTGAAATCAGCGCAAACAAACACACACCTCCCTTCATTGCTCCACCCCCAAAATGCACAAATGTCTCAGGCTACGACTGTAACCATATGGTTTCCTGAGAAGGGGAACTCAACACTGCTTCTTGGATTGATGTTATGGGGAACACCCTCAGCGTGACCAGTTCCTGAAGCACATGTGAAAACACTCCAGATATGATTGGCCGACAACAGTCCATGACCTCATTAGCAGAGCTCCTGTGAGTATAAGAGGGAGCCTGTGATACACATCATCAACTTTTTTTGTCTGAAGGAGACGTGCAGGCAAGCCTAAGTTATGGCAATGAGACGCACTGTCTTGTTGCCTTTCTCAGGGATTAATGATTACAGTTTTAACCCGATACATTCCCTTCAGACAAAATGTGTTTTAAGTTTGGAAACATTTTGAGGACCCCTCCCTTGTCTCACAGTGCTTTAGTCCACTGTCAGTGGGAGAGAACAAAGTTCTTCAGTAGTTGTGGAACTCCAGTAAGTAGGCTGTTAAGGCTATTTTATTTACTTTAAACATGGATGAAGTGATTATTTTCTCTTTAATACAGATGATGCTGAGTCATTAATAAATTAGTCATAAAAAAAAAAAAGATGATAACCGAAGTGTTTTACCATGAGTACACTATGTTAGTGATTATAATGTTACCTAGCTTGTTTAATACCGTAGCTTGTTGGATAGTAAGTCAACCACTACAACTAATATGGTGATAAACCTATTGTGTGAACTGATATTAGGCTAATATTGTAGATCTACTGTTGTGTTGGCTTTTGCTCAATATGATGTTATGTGGCAGATCATTGGGCTTGCTGCAATTGAATATTTATAAGGGACGTACTCTGTCCCAGACGAAACCAAAAATACTATGTGGAGGACGCAAGATAATTTAATTATTATAATATGACTGTGTGGTTGTAACGTCACGCCAGCAGAGGGAGCCCTCTCCCGAGTATTGACTGTGTGCCGCTCCCTCTGCTTCACAAGTCACTTCCTGTTTGTGGGACATTTAAGCATGGCTCGGCTATCAGACCATTGCGAAGTATTGCCAGTTTACCTGCCTTACCGAGCGTTTATTTATCATTGCCTTGCAATCTTGTGTATGACCATTGCCTGTTTTGTTCTGTTTCTGCCTCTTGGATTACCCCTTTGTTCTGTTGTTTGGATTGGACTGCCTTATTGTGTATCTACCTCTGCCTGCCTCACGTTTATGCTATCTGCCTGTCGTTTTGGACTTGTTTGCTGTGGATTTTATTAAACAACTGCATATGGATTCTAACGCCGCTTCTGCATCATTACATAATACTTCACCCTCGATGAATCCAGCAGAAGTTTCTAATCTGCAGGCCGCATTTGCTTATCAAAGCAACATCCTCAAGGAATACCAAGAACAACTGGGCAAAGCACAAGCGGCTAACGACTATCTCACGCAGTATTTTCGATCACTACCACCCACTATGCCAAAGAAGGTAAGCCTTGCTTTACACGATAAATTCAATGGTTCAGCAGAGCAATGTAAGGGATTTCTCCGTCAAGTAGAAATCTTTTTCAAACAATCAGATTTTGATTCTGATGAGAAAAAAATGTGCATTTCTTAGTGGACACAACCCAGTCATCTCATTACGCAATGGTCACAGTTCTGCTTTACACACTGTTTGAGCGCCATAGCTACCAAGCCTTGTTTAACCACAAGTATTGAAAGTCCTGAAGCTAAACCGGTCACCATCCCATCGTGTTACCAAGAGCTGCAAGAAGTCTTCAGCAAGACCAAAGCTACCCTGCTTCCACCTCATCGTTCCTGGGATTGTGCCATAGACCTCCTGCCCAATGCGATGCCTCCCAAAAGTAAGATTTATCCCCTTTCACATCCAGAAACTCAAGCTATGGAGGACTACATTGAAGAAGCCCTCAGTTCTGGTTTCACTCGTCCATCCACTTCCCCAGCAGCTGCAGGCTTCTTCTTCGTGGAAAAGAAGGATGGAGGACTTCGGCCTTGCATAGACTACAGAGGTTTGAACAATGTCACAGTTAAATTCCGTTATCCACTACCACTAGTACCTGCAGCATTTGAACAGCTCAGGGAGGCAACAGTTTACACCAAGTTAGACCTCAGGAGCACATACAACCTCATAAGATTCAGAGAGGGTGATGAGTGGAAAACAGCATTTCTGACCACCAGGGGGCACTATGAATACCAGGTTATGCCCTATGGGCTGGCCATTGCACCGGCAGTATTTCAGTCGTTCATCAATGAGATCTTCAGGGACATCTTGAATAAGTACGTAGTGGCATACATTGATGAGATCCTTATATACTCCAAGTCAGAAGATGAACACAAGGAACATGTCAAGACTGTACTATCAAGACGGTTGGAAAATCAACCACGGTCAAAGAACTTCAGCGCTTCTTAGGATTTGCTAACTTCTACTGACGCTTCATCTAACTACAGCAACTACAGCATTACAGCATCACCACTGACATCCCTACTGAAAGATAAATCTTCAAAATTAAAATGGACTGAAAGTGCTACCCAAGCCTTCACTGAACTCCAGAACAGCTTCACGACAGCACCCATTCTCAAACATCCAGATCCCAACCTACCGTTTGTTGTAGAAGTCGACGCCTCAGACAATGGAATTGGTGCGGTACTCTCTCAACGCCACGGACAGCCAGGCAACCTTTTTCCATGCGCATATTTTTCCAGAAAACTCACTGATGCTGAACGTAACTACGATGTTGGCAATAAAGAACTTTTGGCTATGAAAGCCGCAATCGAAGAATGGAGACACTGGCTGGAGGGTTCCACCCACCCATTCCAGGTAATCACAGACCATAAGAATCTTGAATACATCAAGAGTGCGAAGAGACAAAACCCTCATCAAGCACGCTGGTCGCTTTTCTTTAAGAGGTTCCAGTTTACTGTAACTTACCGTCCTGGCAGCAAGAACAGCAAGGCCGATGCACTTTCCAGGCGACACGATCATCCGCAAGCAGAATCCATACCTGAGTCCATCCTGCCCCCGTCAGTTATCGCTGCGCCCGTTACATGGGATTTGATAGACGAGATCCAAAGAGAGCAACAGAATGAACCAACGCCACAAGGAAGGTTGTCATCCCAACAAGCACTATGTTCCTGCAAATCTTCAAATAAGGGTCATACAATGGGTCCATACGTCGCTCTGCTCAGGTTATCCAGGTATTTCAAGAACACTCCATCTCACACAAAACTCATTCTGGTGGCCATCCATGGTTAAAGATGTGGCTAACTATGTCAAGTCCTGTTCAATCTGTGCCTAGTCCAAAACACCGAAAGAATTACCGTCCGGTTTACTACAACTCTTGCCCATTCCCCAACGACCCTGGTCACACCTTTCAATAGACTTTGTCACGGATCTACCTCCATCAAACTAATTTACAACAATCCTAGTTATCATTGACCGGTTCTCAAAAGCTTGCCGTTTAATACCTCTGAAAGGCCTCCCCACTGCCATGGAAACCGCTCGAGCACTTTTTCAACATGTTTTCAGAGTGTATGGCATACCTGAAGATGTTGTTTCAGACAGAGGAACACAATTCACCTCACAAGTATGGAGGGCCTTCTGTAAGCAGCTGGACATCAATGTCAGTTTGACTTCAGGATACCATCCTCAGTCAAACAGTCAAGTGGAGAGACTGAATCAAGAGATTGGCAGGTATCATACTGTGGTCGTGAACAGCTTCGCTGGTCTGAGTTTCTACCATAGGCAGAGTATGCACAGAACTCTTTAAGGCATTCGTCCACTGGTCTCACTCCATTTCAATGTGTGCTGGGATACAAACCCCCCATGTTCCCGTGGTCAGGAGAACCGTCTATGGTACCTGCAGTCGATGACTGGATTCGTCGTAGTGAGAGGGTGTGGGAAGCATGTATGTCTGCAAAGGGCTATCAGGAACCAGGAGATCCAGGCCAATAGGCGACGTCGCCCACATCCTCCCTACCAACCTGGACAAAGGGTCTGGCTCTCCACACGGGACCTCAAGTTGCAGCTACCAAGCAGAAAACTCAGCCCAAGGTACGTAGGCCCATTTAAAATTTTAAAACAGATTAATGAGGTCACATACCAGTTGGAACTTCCAGCTAATTATCGTATCTCTCCCTCCTTCCATGTTTCCCTCCTCAAACTGGTCCACCCGGGTGCTGACCCCAACGTCAAGAACCGAGAGCCACCTCCGCTGCTGGACATTGATGGATCTCCTGCATATGCGGTTGTTGTTGTTGTTGGACTCTAGATGGAGAGGGGGTCAGCTCCAATACTTGGTGGACTGGGAGGGATACGGACCTGAGGAGAGATCGTGGGTAGCCGCCCACGACATCTTGGATCCATCGCTTATCGAGGACTTTCATCGAGCCAGAGCTGATCGTCCAGCACCATGACCACAGGGACGCCCTCGTCGAGCGCCAGGAGTCGCTCCTAGGGGGAGGGATTCTGTAAAGTCACACCAGCAGAGGGAGCGGCACACAGTCAATACTCGGGAGAGGGCTCCCTCTGCTGGCGTTAATATTTAGTTTAAAATTCAGCCAGAAAATGTATTGATTCTGCATTCTGAGGAGTGAATGAACAGCAAAGAAATGCTCTCTATTATAATATGTATAAAATTACATTCCATTGAGTTAACAACATAAAAGGAGGATAAGACGTCATTGAGTAAATTCCATTGCAATTACAAAGAGGGAGAATTTGTTCAGTTTGTCTTTGTTGCAGTCTCAAGAATAAAGAATGTTTATATGAGAAATGCATTAGACTTAAGCAATGTATAAAAGGCTACAAATAATATATTTTTTGACTTGTTCTATAAAAATCAACCCATGTGCATTCAGAAAAAGGAAGTTGTTTTATACACTGGGGGGGGGGGGGGGGGGGGGGGGCTCTTTGTTAGATTTAAAAGGTCTGATTAAAAAAAAATCTACCAGTGTTGGAAAAGTAATCCAAAAATGGGCTGAAGTAGTACCTTCATATAGTCTGCCAGCTGACCGTGTGCAGTGTGTCTGTCATAGTCCTGAATGGTCCAGGATGGTTTGGACTTGTTCTCCTCCGTGTGGATGATGTTGATGTGAGAATAGAGAGGATTCTGCTTTATCTTTGGTTTTAGAGTTTGAGAAGTGATGTGTTTCTCCAGCTCTCTGTCTTCAAACACATGACTGTCTGTTGGTGGCTTTCCTTCCTTTCCTCTCTCCCTTCCCTACACAAAACAGAGTGGGATTTATGAAGAGGGCATTTCAATAAAAATGTTCCTTGTTGAAAGAAAACAAAAAACAAAAACAATCTTTGGCTAGAGTGAATTCCCATGTTGGCCAATGCCTGGTGCATCAACATGTCATGCTGTGCAGCACAGCTTTGTGTGAATGCTGTAATTAGTGACCAAAATAGGCCCTAAAAATCCTGAAAGAAAAATCGAAGTACAATGATTCTTGTCTGAAACTCTCTTGTGTCATTTATGTTTCATTTTTGCAGCCTGAACTCATAAACACGTTACTCTAGTGAAATTTTTGCAAACTGATATTGCTTCTTGCACTCATTGCTGCAGTTTTGAAATGAAATCTCCTCCAGTGAGTTTTTTCAACACTAAAAGGTTAATGCTCTAATGCTTTAGTTTGAAACAAATAAAACACCTCCCCTACACAAAGGATGTCCAGTACTGGTCGAGGAGGGCCACCTTCCTGCAGAGTGTAGCTTCAAAACTAATTAAACACACCTGGACCAGAAAGTGGTAATATGTTTAGGATCACTAGAAACTTCCAGAAAGGTGTGTTGGAGCAGGTTGGAGCTAAACTCTGCAGAAAAGTAGCCCTCCAGGAGCAGGATTGGATACCCCTGCCCTACGTTAAACCCTACTCTAAACTTAACTGATAATGTGAGCAAAAACATAGTTGAAATAACAACACATGTTCACTCCCAACTTGTCACATATGACGCTTGCAGGACCCCTTGACTTTACTATTTAACACACAGGGTAGCATAATTTTCTGACACGCAGGAGGGTACGCCCTTGCTTTCAGTTGCTGCCTTATGCGTCAGATCAAGATGCATTTAATTATTTGCATGCATTTATAAAAGTAGAAATTATTTTTTTAAATGTTTAAACTTTCATAGATATTTTGGAACATCTAACCTGACCTTAAACCTACCAACTTTTCAACAATATAAAACACGTAACAACAGGCAAATAAAACTACAGTCACTGACCAGTATAAAAGTATTACAAATAACTTTATTGTTGCATTCCAAATCTTCTGAAGCCATACAATATCTTTATGTGAAGAACAGAGTGGAACTTAAGGTTTTAATCACTGACAATGCTCCCATTCTGTGAATCCATGCAGTCATATATCTCATTCTTCTTCTTTGGGGTTTAAATACAAAGTTCTGTCATGAAACTCTAGATTCGCAGGCTAATAGGTCCTTAACTCAACCTGCTTGTAATCACATCAGTATCTACAGGACACAGACGATTGGTTCCTGTTGAATTGGTAGCCAATGAACTTGCATGCTCAGTTTTCAAATACATGAGTAGCATTTGCCTTAGCAATGTAGCACGCTTTCAGAAACCCTCCACCTTCCGCAGCTTCACCTGTATAGATCTGCTACAGGTAATTCATGTACACTATATTATACAGCAGCAGCATGTCTTACTTGCTCACAGCAGTGTGTTGTGTATGTATTGGCAGTAGCAAGTCCCGTACTTGCTCTGCAGCAGCAATAAAAGCAGCAGCAGCATAGCAGATCTATTCCGCCAAGACCAAACATATCAACATTGTCATACCCATTACCATGCCAAACACTCAGAGAGTTGTCATGACAGAACTGCAGCTTGCATCCAGAGGTGTTGCACTACTGCAATCATGTTTTTTCTCTGCTCTTCATATTGCCCGCAAATCATGTTCTATCATGTTTCTAAACCCTGACAATAATCATAAAAAACAGTTGTGCGCTGTAATAATGTATAGTATACTATTCAAATGACTGTGACAGTGATTCTTAATCTGGTCATAACTATCTCTTCTTTTCTACTGCCTCCTTCACAGCAGCAACTTTATTTTGAATAGTATGTAAATGTCTCCCTTAAGTATGCCTGTCCCACTGCTGTTGCCATTCGCATTTCTTCTGACTTTAACAACTTAATATTTACTTCAGTGTTTTCTTTTTTAACAGCTTGTTTAGCTAATTTGTCCACTCTCTCATTACACACATTGCCAGAATGAGCAGGAATCCAAATCATTAAAATCATTAAATGATTGTGGACGTTTAAATTAAAAATCATACCACAACATATATGTCATAATATCAAAACTATACCCAAATATATAACTTAATCATGACTATAAAATCCCCAATGCCCATTGCGTCTGTCTATGATGCCAAAATTGTTTGATTGACAGCAATGGAGTACCTTGCTTGCACATAAAAAATGACACTAAAGGGGAACTCTGTGTGTTAAAAAGTCACGTCTAGGGGTCCTGTGCAAGCGTCCATATGTGACAAGTTGGAAATGAGAATGTGTGAGAAATAACCTCAGCAGTTTAGCTTGTTTCTATACACTTTAAGCCCATCTGTCAGGTGTCATGTTGCATGGGACGTAGCACTCAACACTGTCCAAAATCACCCCTATGCCATTATATGCACTATTTGAGGGAACAGCCATTTGTAGTGGTGGTTAAAACCGTAGTGGACATTATCGAATGGACTCATTCATTTCCATAATACACCTTAAAGGGTTAGTTCACCCAAAAATGAAATTTCTGTCATTAAGTACTCACCCTCATGTCGTTCCAAACCTGTAAGAACTTCATTCATCTTCAGAACACAAATTAAGATATTTTTGATAAAATCTGAGTTTTTTTTTTTTTTTTTTAAATCTCCCATAAAAAAAAAGTCTAGAAAAGTGTTAAAGACATTGTTAAAATAGTCAACGTGACTACAGTGGTTTAACCTTAGTGTTATGAAGCGACGAGAATACGTTTTGTGCGCAAACATAACAAATTTATTCAACAATTTCCTCTCTACCTTGTCATTCTCCTATGTAGTTTACATTGAAGACACATTGCAGAGCTTCTGTGTTCTACGTCAGAATGTGCCTTTGTATTTGCCAGCTCCTGCATTAGCATCACACGCATGTATCGTGGTATCACGTGAACAGCGTCGGCCAATACTGAACTGGCGTTCGGACGCAAACACGGAAGAGCTGCACTGCGTGCACTGCATCAACTGCGTAGGAGACTGACGGGAGAGAAGAGATTTGTGAAAAATTTGTTATTTTTGCCGCACAAAAAGTATTCTCGTCGCTTCATAAAATTGCTTGAACCAGTCACATTGACTAATTTAACAACATCTTTGCTACTTCTCTGGACCTTGAATGTGGTAATTTTGTTGTTTTCTATGGGAGATAAAAAACCTCTCAGATTTCATCAAAAATATCTTAATTTGTGTTCCAAAGATGAAAGAAGGTCTTGCGGGTTTGCAATGACATGAGGGTGAGTAATTAATGACAGAATTTAAATTTTGGGCGAACTAACCCTTTAATAACGAGTGTACAACCAGAGTTCCCACATCTTACCAGGAGATTCCGTTCATAGCACTTCCAGCGCACTCAGTGTCTGAGTTCATTCATTCATATAGTGTACTATATTAGTGGAGTAATGTAGGGAATAATAAATGAGGATATGGGGGCAATTTCAGATACAGTCCTAGACATCATAAAGATCCTGATTAGCTGGTTTAGGTATGTTTAATATTGGTGTGGCAGACTAGTTTTGTAGAAACAAGATCCTAGAAGATATTTTAGGAAAATTTTGTACACCCAGACATGTGTTAGTTTGAATTTTCTATCAAACATTTTAACTATATAATTGACTATATCTAAGTCAATTTCCCTGCTTCCAGCTTTTTCCTAAACAGTTCACTGCAGCAAAAGTTAACAAGCAAAAGGTGGCACATATGGTCTCAGGAGTGCATTTGCTGAATTCTTGCTAATTTTTGACCAGTAATTTGTGGTTAAGACGAGTAATTTGTGGTTAAGACCATTAAAAGCTTAGTGTTTAGCCTGTTTTTTTTTTTGTTTGTTTTTTTTTTAAGTGTACATGCAACCCAGTCTCGTGGAAAACACTTTGTGTTTGTGGAAAAGACTTTTTTTTTCTTTTAACTTTTTTTTAAAAAACTCCAGAAAATGTGCCTATACAATTTGTATTCCTCACACAAATTATGATTACAGTTGCAGATTACTGAGTAAAAAAGACTTTTCACACAGTTTTTTCTACAATATTATCATGACACCTAAAACTTCTTTCTTATAGTGCATCATTTGCAATAGATTTTAATGTTGGCATCACATAACCAACTCTATATATACTGTTTTTCTGATGTTTTCTGATATATTTCTGTTTTTCTAAAATGTGCAACAGGTACAGCATAGCATTTGTGATCATGGCCATTTCACATTAGCACATGGGTGAAGTACTGTAGGTGGTCACCCAGGGCATGGGTCTCCAATCCTGAACAACTTATCTCCAACCCAATTAAGGGCCTAATGACAAGCTCATAAATGGCACCAGAATGGATGCCATTTACGAGCTTGTAAAAAATTTAAGCTGTAAAAATTTAATCTTAATAAATAGTTTACATTTTTGTTTAACTGTAGTTAATGCAAACAGTTTTTAATATACCCAAGTAAAAATAAATCTGGTGTAGATTTTACTCATATCATTTTCTCCATCGATTCGTGCTGGTCTGCATAGATGACATCCTTATTTACTCCCCGGAGTACGGCCAAACACCACCACCACATTGCGGAAGTCCTGAAATGCCTGAGAAAGTTCCAACTCTTCCTAAAAGGCGAGAAGTGCTCTTTTTATCAGCCCTCAGTGCAGTTCCTTGGATATCACATCAACAAGCAAGGCATCCAGGCGGACAAGGGGAAGGGGGCAGCAGTTCACAACTGGCCTACACCTACCACCATTAAAGAGCTTCAGTGCTTCTTTGGTTTTGCGAACTTCTACAGACGATTCATCAAGAACTACGGTTCTATTACCAGTCCACTAAACAACCTGTTGAAAGGCAAGCCCAAGTCTCTTTCCTGGACTCCAGCGGCCACCGAAGCATTCCATTTACTCAAAGAGGCATTCACCAGCGCACCACTCCTCATCCATCCAAACACCAGTCAAACATTTGTAGTGGAAGTGGACGCATCAACTACGAGGGTTGGGGTGCTGCTGTCTCAGCAGCAGGGGAACCCGGCCAGACTCCATCCATGTGCCTTCTTCTCCTTCTTCTCCTTCTTCTTCTTCTTCTCACCCTACTGAAAAACTACGACATCGGCAACAGATAGCTCCTAGCCATCAAATTAGCCCTTGAGGAGTGGAGATATTGGTTGGAGGGTGCTCAACATGATCACAAAAACTCAGAATATCTAAGAGAAGTTAAAAGGTTGAATCCTTGCCAAGCCAGGTGGGCTCTGTTCTTCACCAGATTCAGTTTCTCAATTTGTAAAGGTTGACACACTTTCCCATCTCCACGCTCCAGAGGAAACCCATGAAGAACTTGAGCCCATTCTTCCCTCAAATCTGATGGTAAATCCCATACAGTGGTCCCTCGACCGGCCAACCTCCTCCAATGTCTCTGAAGCTGCTCTGCCGGGGTGCCCACCTGAGCTTCAATATTTCCCCAGAACCCAGCCAAAGGCACCCTGTTGCTGCTAAAAGATTGCTTCTGGTAGCCCAACATGGCCAGAGATGTGAAAAAGGTTCATCCAGGGCTGCTCTGATCGCGCCATCTCTAAGAGTCCACACCACTTACCAACCGGCAAGCTTCTTCCTCTGCCTTTTCCAAACCATCCTTGGTCACACCTAGGAGTGGACTTCATCAACGACCTGCCCCCTTCTGATGGTAACACTTGCATTCTGGTGATTATTGACAGTTTCTCTAAATCATGTCATCTGCTTCCTCTCAAGAGTCTTCCCATAGCCATCAAGACCGCTGAACTCCTTTTCAATCATGCATTCATATTTTTGGGATCCCAGAAGACCGTATCAGACAGAGGGCCCCAATTTATCTCCAGTTTATCTTGACCCTCCTAGGTGTGACATCTGGATATCATCCCCAGTCAAACGGGCAGGTGGAGAGAACGATCCAGGACAAAGGACGCTTCCTATGAACCATCTGCCACGGCCACCAGAACTCTTAAAACCAGTTTCTAGGCTGGGCCGAGTATGTGCTGAACTCCTTCCGTCAGCTTGCCACCGGACTCACTACCTTCCAGTGCATTCGGTTACCAGCCACCCTTGATTCCATGGTTAGGAGAACCATCTGATGTTCCATCGGTCGACCACTGGTTCCAGTACAGCATTAAAAGATCCAAGCCAATGTTCAATTCAAGGAAACTCCCACATACCAAACAGGACAGAAGGTTTGGCTATCCACAAGGGATATCAGGTTGCGCCTGCCCTGCAAGAAGCTCAGTCCCAGATTCATTGGCCCCTTCATTATCACCTGTCAGATCAACCCGGTCACCTCTCAGCTCAAACTCCCCTCACACTACAGAATTTATCCTTCATTCCACATTTTACTACTTAACTCTTTTTACTACTATCACTCTCCTATTTCTGTGTTTTTCAGGATCCGTTGTGTCTTTGTTTGAAGTGAGACATCTGATCGCATCAGGAAAATTCAGAAATGTGAATGCGGAAACCCACATATTCAATGACAGAATTAAGGTCACCATCAAGTGCATCCCCAAGAGCGGACCGCTATCTTGATGTTGTAATTTGGCAAAATGTGCAGATTATAACTGTAGCAAACATACATTCATCCGCACAGTTACACAGAGCCGAAGGACAACCAAACAATGCATGCAGTTTCGTTTTTTAGTTACATTCATTCATTAACCATTTCAGTCGTATCTGACTCTTTTACGTGTTTCAGAATAAGGTGGATAAGCACTATTGGGTGGAGACAATATGGCTGAACCAAAAAAAAAAAAAAAAAACTAAGCAAAAAACTAAACAAAGAAAGGATAATTTTTTTATTTTATTTTTGATGACTTCGTTCAATTTCCATAGTATTTTTTTTATTTGAATACTAGACTAAACCTAGACCTACCGGAAAATGTGTGTCTTTGTTCTGTTGTTTAATTGTCCTTTTTTCATATAATTTTACTGATTGCTGATTGAAGTTTTTACCTATATTAGGCTCCGTATTGAAATCGTGGGGCACCATCGTGCATGTTGTGTCAGAAGGGACGCCAATTGTCCAGGAGTGAATGTGTAATGATGACAATGCAGATACAGATTTTGACTGACAGATTTGAAGACAACAGCAACACAACAGTTAAGAATATGTACAGTTTTTGGTCACCTCACTGCCCTGACATAAACCAAACCGAAGACATTATTTGAAAAAAAAAAAAAAAAAAAAAAAAAAACGCCTAAAGTCAAAAGAAACAGAAAAGTGTTTATCAATGTACTACTTGACACATTTAAAAGGAGTGTATTAAGTCCAGAGTTAAATCAAGCTAAATTAGGTGATGTAAAATAAAATCCATAAAAAAGTAACATTACCTTTATTAACATAACCATTATTATTGAATTATACGCTTTTTTTGTATTGTTATATTGTTTTTTTTAAGCAAGTGAAGACTAAAGACTGAATAAATTCTGTTCCAATAACAAATTCTGTTCATCAGTCAGACTATTTCTACAGCAGCTTGAGTATGTTAACAGAGTTTACCTGCGAATACATCCTGTTGTGCCACTGCCTTTGTTGAGACAATGCAGCACCAATCTGAAACATTCCATGTGTAGCCGGCAGCATTCCCACATCTAGCTGCAGGAATTTCTCTGGATGATTGTTGTTTGGCAGGACGGCTATGTCCATTTTGTGACTTGTGTAAGGCTGAAATGAGCTTTACTGAGTTTGATCTCAGTGTGAGTGTGTAATTATTCATGATGTAACTCTATCTGAGCCCATGTGATACCACTATCCTGCTAGTGAAGGGTTAGTTCCACACCTGCACTGACTACTGGCAGAATGTTACGCAAAAATACGTTTTGATAAATTAGAAATATATAAACAAATCAGCATTATAACTACTTATCTATATTGAAAATGAGGAAGAACATTTTAAATGTCAAATAATATTTTCATTACGTTTACGAGCACTAAAATCTAAAATGAACAAATGACACACATCAGTTTAACACAGAAAGAAAAAAAGCATAGTTACTTTTTTGTCCATTCTTAAATTTTCAGTCTACAGCATTGTATCGCATGAAGACATGATGAAATATGTGTGCATACACAATGCTGGTTCATGTTTGGAGCACTAGAGTATATGAAATATATCCATAAAAAAACATTCTTGCTCCGGTCAAGATATGAATGAGTGTTGTTAATACAAGTGTTGTTAAACCGCTGAAACCGCACGTGTGCACACTCTGCATGTTACAAACAATACTTTTGTGTTACTGTACTGAAAAAACATACACTTATGGCACATGATCCCCCAGTTTCACAGACAAAGCTTAAGCCTAGTCACAGACTAAAATGCATGTTTGAGCTGTTTTAACTGAAAGCAGCTTGCACTGATATATCTTAAAATGGCTCATGAAAAATTAGCAACACTTTTCCCTTGATAGTTGTTTTATTGATGTGCAACCTGTACATATCTGTTAACATCTCAAAACAATGTTTTAGGGTTTCATGACCATTTAATGAGAAACATTATGTTTCAAACGATGTTTCGAATCAGTGGTTTGGATTGTGTATCAAACTGCCAAAGTCACGTGAACTATTGAAATTTCAAACACCACTGATTCGAAACAAAAGATTCATAAAGCTTCGAAGCAGTGTTTTGAAATCGGCCATCACTAGATATTGTTGAAAATTCTCTTTTTTCTTTTTTGGCGCACTAAAAGTATTCTCGTCGCTTTATAATATTAAGGTAGAACCACTGTACTCACATGAACTGTTTTAAATATGTCTTTAGTACCTTTCTGGATCTTGAGAGGTTCAGTGACATTGCTGGCAATAGAGGCCTCACTGAGCCATTGGATTTCATTAAAAATATCTTAATTTGTGTTCCAAAGATGAACGAAGGTCTTACGTAGAACGACATGAGGGTGAGTAATAAATGATATTATTTTTGGGTGAACCAACCCTTTAAATCTGTTGACCATACAACGGGCGAATATAATCGCTCATAATATCAGATGATACACAATATTGTTTTCAGGAGAAGGCGACAAGAAAGTATTTTAATAGCCTATTTCAAGAAAGCTACAATAACAAAATATATGACAGGAAAATAGTCTTTTAAATTAAATTTTAAATTTTAAATTGTTACAAATCAGTTCAATAAATAAAAATAAACTTTAAAAAAAATTACAAAAATAAGGATGAATGATTCACAGGTAAGTTAACACATCTCATCATATAGCCGCCTAAGCAGCTAGCAACAACAATAATTTAAAATGCAGAAATTAAATTATTCCTTATCCTATGTTAACGTTAATATCACAGCCTTCATCTTTCAGTTGAATTGGCAGAAGGTTTAGAGCAGGGGTTATAATACCAAAAATACAATTATAATAGATATATGGATTTCTGATGTTCAGGAGGAGAACAGCAAATTCTAAACCAGGGGTTCTCAGCTGATTAGGGTTGGAGCTAAACTCTGCAGGAAAGTGGATCTTGAGGACCAGAGCTGACAACCCCTGTTTAGTGTTTGCTGTTCTCGTCCTAAGCATTAAAACTTTCATCTAATATAATTTCCCCTCTTTTTGGTCAGAAGTTATCATATTAGTATTCCTTTGTTGTAACAAATTAAATAAACTATCATTTCTATCATCACCTTTTTTTTACTGGTAATACTTTTTGTAACCTCTTATTTCCCTAAATAGATAAACTATGTACATGTGTCACAGACACGCCAGGCTCCAACACTGTCCAATCACAGCGCACTCCCTCACCCGAATACTGATCACAAGCACCTGCACTCAATCAGCACACTCATCAGTCACCACATAAAAGACACTCACACGCCTTCAGTCACTGTCTGGTCTTGTTCGCATTAGGACTTACCTTCATGTTCACCTCAAGGACTCCAGTTGATCTACTTACTTGATCTCCAAGTCTCCTCCTGTGTTTCCAGTCTGTGTATAAGTTGTCTATTGTCTCCGTTGTTACATCTCTCCACCATCGCCCAGGATCTGCACCACTACAAACACAAAGCACAGTATCATTCATCTGTTTCATCATTCATCATTCATTTAAAGGCAACATGCGTAGGAACGACGTAGGCTATGTATTAGGCATCTTGTAAGGTGACGTACATGGAGACAGCGTATGTATCAGGTGTCTTGTAAGGCGACGTGCCTAGTTTAGACGTACATCATTTTTTTTTTTTTTTTTTTTTTTTTTTTTTTTTACATTACTTGCATACGCTATCACGTCGCCATCAGGTATTCACTGTGAGGGTAACAGGTGACTGTATACCAGTGATAACTGATTATAATTAAATAGTTTTCCTATTTTCGATTACATTGAACAAATGTGATTTATTTGTTGTTTCTAACTGTCTTATTGTCTTTTAAATGTTTCTTTTCAAAAGGCCTAATACTACATTTGGAGAAATTATTTAAAGTAAAGTACTTACTGTATTATTGACTGTTCTTCAGTGAATAATCACTACCTCCAGTAGCCATTCCAATTTTCTGGTGTGAAATTGGTCTATATACATATTGCTCAGTGTTAAGAGTTTAAATGCGGCTTTGTTATTAAAGTCTGATACAGACACATAGTTTTGAAACATATGATTTACTCGCTACACAATCAGTTGAAGAAATTTTTACTGGAGAATAGTTTGCAGTTTCAGAAGCCAGCTTCAACACTCAGCAAGGAGTTTGTAGGCCGCTCTGCATACACACTCAATACAACAGCAATTATACTCCAACACAGGTCAGTAAACTTTGTCATTACTTCAGGTTGAATGCTTTTGATTGGTTAACAGTAGCGTTGTTAACCACCATGCAACCCTTGCAAATGTGTAGGGCCCTGCAGGTTTGGGGGCCCCCTGCTGACCAAGCAATTAAATCAATTGATGACCTAATTTATTACATATAAACATTGCTTTTGTAACCAAATTTGAATGCAAACATTGTTCGCTGATCAGTGTTTGTATGTGAATAAGCCTAAATTAAAGCCTGTTCATTTAAAGCGATTGTGCCTCTTCAGAAGACTTGGATTAAACTGCTCTATTCATGATTCTTAATGAATGTTTTGAAGCGTCAGAGTTATGGCTGAATAGACTTTTAATGGAGGGACAGATTTCTCCCAGATTTCATTCAAAAGGCTGTCTTCACATTTGTGCCGTGAAGATGCACAAAAGTCATATGGGTTTGGAATGACATGAGGTTGAATAAATGATGACTTTTCATCTTTGGGTGAACTAACACTAACCAAATCGGCGTGCGTGCTTTGGCTGGCGCTTAGCCAAAGACGGACACGTACAGTGCTTGTCATAGGCTATATCACAACTGTGCAGTTTTTCCAACAACATAATGTTTATTTTATTTTTTTATTTAAATACACATACTAGCAAAAACAAAACAACAACACCACACATTTAGTTTGTAAAATACACACTGATGTCTATGGTGTCAGGATAGGTGGCTGTATTAAAGCACATGACCAAAGAGATCTATACAGGAGACTTTTAATATAACAATCAAAACAATAAATAGGAGAATCAAAGCAGAGAAACATATCACAATTATTAACATATCACCCATATGACATTAAACAAAGCTAGACAAAGAACAGACAGACACTGAGGGCTTACATACAAAGGAAACAGTTCAATTTAAACTTGTTATAATTAATTATAAATATTTGGATCAGTTAACAAAATTAACTTAATGTAGTAAAATCAATATTACAATAAATTATCCTGTTTATTCAGTGAATAGTGTTAATTGTTTATTAATTCTAAGAAATGTTCAATTCCGGGGTATGGGAAATAACTTTCTTACTGTACAGTACTACTCAGAGCATTTAGTCAAAATCTGCATGATTAGGGACTCCAGTATATGAGCATGGAATACAGACAACTTTACGCGTGACATGAACAAGACTTTATTAACTAGACTAAACACTTAAAGTACTCTAACATACACACACATACATGCATACAGTTTACCACAGGGAAAGAGAGCTGAAGCAGAATACAAGAAAGCAAGAAGTTATAGCCTTGTTTGAAATTTAGCAGATCAACAGCCTTGAGCAAATCATCAGTTTAGTTCTAACACGGCCTTCTTTAAAAGGGGTAAGGATACTTAATGTATCAAATAATGAGACTAAGTTTGATCCTTGTATGTCTCGCCCATTTGAATTAGACTGCCCTGATGCAATTTGTTAAAGCTCTAGTTGATCTGCTGATGTTGTTTTGATGAGAGAGTACCAGTTGGAGTCAGAGGATCTTTGGTGAATGGAAAGACAAGGCCAAAGTAGCGCTGCATGATTTATCGCGATTAAACCACACGCGATTTGGCAAAGGCTGCAATTATTTTATGCGCATCTTGTCAGAGCTGTACGGCTCTGTGATCAGTAGTAAATGCTTCTCCATCTGAAAGCCAGAGGGTGCTCTTGCACAGAAACTCTAAATATGCCCTGCCGCAGAAGAAGATAACATGCGTCATATTGCTGTATCTGAATAAACAGAAGATGGGAATGCTTTGATTGATTAAACATGACTAATAAACACACGACTGCCTTATTCTGTGTAAGAAGCCACATCTCACAGAAGGATGCTCTGGAAAGATGTTTGATGCGTATTGCTTTTTCAAATGTACATTATAAGCGATTCAAACTCACAGTGCTTTCAGATGAATTAGCATTTGGAGCCATAGATCATTGACAAGCTGCGCATAAAAAAATAATCGGAGCCTTTGCAATTTCTTAATCGCACTAAGAATCGTGTTTAATAATCGTGTTTAAGTTTAATGCTATTTTTCGTATAGTGAGATAAATTGTGCAGCCCTAGGCCAAAGCCTGGCATAAACTTAAGGGTCTTTAGAAGACTTCTAGTTCAGCATCATCACCTGCATGATCTTGTGATCAGTGATCTTTTAAAGTGTGAAGATGTCACACCCTCTCGAGGTGTGTGAGCAAATAAGAAGCTGTTTTGTTTTTGTTTGTTTTTTTGAGGGAAACTTTACAATCCTTTGTCCTTTAGCAAGTATTTGCATATGTAATTTGTTTGGGTGTTTAAGAGAAGAACCTTCAAGATTCTTATAATACTAATATGTTGCATAGGTATCAACATATGATATAAATTATCATGTAGTTCATTAAAATACAAATTTGTAGATATCAAGAATGAGTAAGGGATAATGTACATCCAGCCTGTTGTTATCTCAGAATGAACCCTAACATGGTGATCAGGTGCCCCAACACTTGCATCAGCCTGAAGGGGTTTATTCTGAGATAACAACCGGCTGGATGTACATTATCCCGCTTATTACACAGCTACTTGCCACATAAGTTAATAATTAGACACAAAATATTGATCTGAGTCTAAATATTTTATTATATATATATATATATACACACTGCATTTGTATGAAACAAGAGAGAGCGAGTCCACAGTACTGGATGACATAATAAAATCAATATTTTGTGTACAGTTATTTAATTATCTCACCAAACGCAAAACTTCGACAAAGAAAACCCATTCCTAGCAAGCGTATAGCTCTGCTGACTTCAGACCCGGATGAGCTTGTGTTATCTGTGTTCAGAGGTTGTTAGCTGTTGTTCAGCTGTCTAACAGTACTTGTAAATGTCAAAATGACTGAGATGGCCAATCAAATCAAAGAAGGTGGGCCTTACTGTTCACAGAAGACACTTAGGGGTCATTTTGACCCCTAACATTTACAGAGCAATATAAAAAATAAAATTTTAATAACAGAAAGGAAACATTTTTTATTTACTTTATTATTTACTCAATTACACGTTTATGCTGTTTCTGGGGATATTATGGTACTTTTTACCTACCACAAAATTACCCACCTACACTATTAGTTGCTTATGAAATATTACATTTTCTGAAAAGAAAAAAATTTAAAGTTGATCAAAATTAAATATGAGTTGTTTCTGGAAATTGATTTAGGTGGTGGGGCAGAATTATAGATCCTACAGTGTAATGACCACATATATCCAGCAGAGGCCCATAGAGATCCATTCATTATTTTGGATGTGGCCAACTGCTCTTATAACAGCTTTTGTGATATATATTTTGTGAATATATATCCTCCTGAAGTGACTACATTGAAAAAATGGAAAATACCAGGACTCAATTTTGTTAAAAAAAAAAAAAAAAAAAAAGGACATGAATAGGCAAAACAATGGGATTTCTTTAAAAAAAATGTATCACCATTTATTTTTTGGGTTTCAGGATTTTTTTATACCAGACTTTGTATAAAGATATATGAAAGATATAACAGAATGAATTAATATACCATTTTGATTTATGCAATATATGTGTAAAATGGCCATAAGGGGGTTTTCCCATTATATACAATGCATCTATAAATTGTATATATAATTTGCATATTAATGTGTTCTTGGGGCAACATGTAATGAAAAAAAGAAGTGTAATAATGGGAGTAATAATTGGCAAGATTTTCATAATATCTAATATTTCATAGGGATATTGAAACATTTCTTTTCCTATTCACTTATATCTTTCAAAATGCCTAATAAACATGATTTAAGTCCTGGTGTCCTCATTGTCCACAGTGTATGAAATCAATGTCCTGTTTCGTAACAAAGTCATATTTTGATTTGAAACCCCCTAACATTTTTCCTGAGATGTTGATTTATGACAATTTGAAGATTAGTCAGATTTAAATTATATTATCATATTTCCACTGAGAATGTTAAATTTGATCACTGAATGTCAGTTTCATTTAAGATTGAATTTGTTACAATTCAATACCTTATGTAAATGTGCAGTCCATCCTTATACACTGCACAGATGGTTTGAAGAAATTACCAAATAAAATTGTCTTTGGATAATAAACTTGATTTCTGTTTGTCTCAGGTCACTGAATAAGATGTGGAGAAAGACTGTATGTAAACTTTGATCAACACATACATAAAGCAAATCAAAATCTTGCAAACAATCTCAACCGTACTTGCTTGATATGTGAGAACCAATGAGCTTTGTTTTAATTTTTTAACTACCCGTTTACACAAGTTCTGCACCGTCCAGTCAACATTTGCCATGGCCACTACACGAGAGACTGTGGCATCAGATCTGGATGACAGAGACCATGTCAATGGCCATTTGAGTGTTCGCAAACAAGCTTAATATGCTCAGTAAATGACACTATTGTTTTTACAGATTTTATTCCTGGTTCAAAATGTGTTTCCGTCTTTCCGATAGAAGCTGTACTTACATGGCTGGGAAAGTAGTTACAAATATGACAACTAAGTGAGCTGAGGATTCTGCTATAGCTGCCCAGAAGTTCCCACTGCCCCATAGTCCCAGAGCACCCGGTCATGGCAGTGCCTCCCGTTAATATAGCAAAAATCTTTCTAAATATAAAAGAATAGCAGAGTCCACAACACTTTTATAGAAACACCTTTAAGTTTACAAGACTTTGTGCATATAAACATTTATTTATATCAGATAAATATAGAGCAGATACAAAAACGTGTTTGGAACTGTAATGCTACAAAGTGCACAAAAAAATGTATCTGCGCTAAGTACAATCAGTAGCGACTGTTAATAATCAATAGGCACAAAATACATCTTTTTCTCCCAATATACATGTACACAACAAAATGAAGGCTGATTTCAGCACAATTACACACTCAAATACACACACACAAAAAAACCCCAATAAATCAAACTGTAAATAATTAAAAAACAACCAACTTTAGGGCCAGTGCAGTCTATAGGGTTTGGGCAATAAATGAAATCAAACCAAAAAATAGGGTAAAAACTGCCCACAGGTCTACACAAACATGTCACATTCAAGAAATACGTAGAACTGTATGCAAACTTGATGCTCTCGCTCTTGAAAATGACTCTGTAACAGCAAGTTTAAAAAAAATAATATTCTACTTCCACTGAAGAAGCTTCAGATTTTTGGTAAAGGTGTTGATCTATTTGAATATTTGATAGTTTAAAGAGAAAATCAACTGATTTGAGTAACTTGTCTGAGCTGTACCAGGAACCAGCACATTTATATGAGAGGTAGTTTGATGTTCATACACCATACTTATGAAAAATGCAGGTTTAAAATACAGTATCTCTTAATAAACAGGAAGGGATCAGACACAAGCATTCTAAACGAATGCTTTCCACTGGTTATAAAGCCCTACAGAGTCAAGGACAATGCTAGGTCATTCATGGGCTCAAATATCTAAAAATCCACAAAAACTAAAGCTACAGAATAAACTGTCAATAGCCTCTAATTACATCATTGCACTGATTATACTCTATACATTCAGAGCATGTGTTTGCAGTAACATAAAACACCTGTTTGCCAACCGTGCTGCATTTATTTCGACCCTTCTACTCATCTAGATATAGACAGCAATTTACTAATACAGATGGATGCTTCCAGGTCAGATCTTTTGCTCTGATACAACAGACATCTAAAAATAAATTTTGGATTGTATGACTTTAGCCTAAATTACGCACGTCAAATAGAACTAACTGCCTGTGAGAATGAAAAGCTGTACCGTTTTTAATACTTGCACGTGTGCTGGTGAGCATTTCAGCAGATTACAGTGAAATGTTCCAATGTGTGTATTCTGAGAGAAATTCATCAATATTAATAATATGACATGCTCATCATTTAGAGGAAACTTTCATTTGACAGTGTTTAGACCTTGGACAGTAAACCTGACTCTGGAGCGCTGGCTTTAATGATGTTCTGGATTTCTTTGAACTTTGGATGTTCTTTATCCGCCACGAGCTGCAGCAGAACAGACTCACTGGTGGTGATGATGATTCCAGTGCGCGCCAGCCGCTGAGGAAGACCAGACAGAAATGTTACCTTTCCCAGTCTTTACTGTCCAACCAGACTATATTGTTTGAGTGGCCAAGCAGCAATGTATCTGCAGCTGCTGTGCTCGACCCCGTAATTATATGAAACATGGTGTGTTGGAATAGCGATGCACTAAATTAATTTGTTGAACAAATCACAGAAACCAACATTTTTAATTTACCCTAAAACCAAAACCTTTTTAATGATGGAATTGTTTCTACTCCAATTCTTTGTTGAAATGTAAACATTTAAAGTCAGCATGAAACAGATATTCTTTTAGATAGTCAGATAGTCTTTTCTTCCCTGTTGTGACATATCGGAGTGAAATGGATTCTGAAATTAAAATGTAGAGCGGGATTTGATTCCGTCCTTGGGAATTGATTGGATCTTAAGAAGTTGGGTGCTGCTAACTGATAGGCAGATGTACTTGCCAGTTGTGGCGGTTATTTAATCTCACCCTCTGCTGAGACGCACGTCATAAAGAGAACAGACAATGATTTGAGGGGAGGGGAGGTTAACTTTTTTGATTAAAGATTATGAGTGCACGTGAATTAAAAAAAAAACAAAAAAAAAAACAATGTGCACAGATAAACCATTTATAATAAACACTGCAACATTCTATAAAAAGAAATAATTGGTGAAATAAACGGTGGCTGTAATAACTTGTTTTCATAATAGATTTATTCACATATACATTAAATAATAAAGACAAAGGGTTAAGTAAAATTATAATGAATATGTAATATAGTGCATATATTAATCTAAATGGCTCCTCTCTAGAGTTCATTTTCTAGCTGACTATCGAGTTATGGACATTGAATGGCTTTTCTGAGGTAAATGTAAGGTTATCACAAACTGTTCACAAGCCGTTTTATTGACGCCTTTCCACGGCTGAAACAATGGTTGAGTAAATACACTACAAATCAATATTGCCAATCCAGCCTACATGTTTACCTGTTGTAGTTTGTGCTCGTGAAACAGACACAGACAGTCAAAACATGCCACGTCACCATTTCAGCTGAAACTGCAAATTCATTTGCAGCCGAATATTTTTGTTTGCTGAAATGTCAGCGCATCAGTGGAATAGATGTTTATGATTTCCACTCCAACAGATATTTACAAAACATGAAAGGAAGTGGTGAAATGATATTCAATAGATCTCGACCTGCAGGTGTACAGGGATTATTAAATGACCTTCTAAAGATTAAATGAGCGTCTAAAGATTACACAGAAGCAGACAACCATCATATGCTGTAAATTCCAAAACCGTTGTGTACAGTTGTCATAATGGAAAATACAGAGTTCACTCATGTATCAAGTTGCTCACTCATGTTGTCAACACTTTCCAATTGATAATTTCCAGAATTGCTCAGTACAAGGCTCCACTGTCTCTTCATTCCAAAACAGGAGTATCTGTCTTACCTCAAGTGCAAACATCCTGTCCATCATGCTTCTCGAGGATGTGGCATCAGCAACAATGTGAACTTCAAAACCTCTTCCAATGAGGTCCAGAGCGGTCTGCTGAATGCACACGTGTGTCTGCAAGAGACAAAACACTCATTTAGAGTTTCCTGTTAGCCAGTTTGGATTTGATGAAGGTTAGCTAAATTTAATTACCAAACAACTTTATAGCAGAAAGTCCATGTCCGTTATCATTTCATGGTCATTATCATACTAAAAGTTGCACCACTAGGTGTCATCTCAGATGATAGGCACTGACCTCAACTCCGAAAAGCACAACACTGCGGACTCCTGGAATCTCAGCCAGGGCTGCCTCCACCTCCGGAAGTACCATGGAAAACTTTGTTTTAGGAAAAACTAATTTCGCCCCAGTCAGATCCATTTCCTGCACCGTGCTGCCCAGACCTTTAGGGTACTGCTCCGACACCACAACAGGAATACCCAGAATACGAGCCCCCTGCAGCTGTACCAACAGAAATGTTTAGACAAATCCAACTCATGCTCAAGGACATGAAGCTTACACTGAACTGAATGGAACGTCAGACTGCCGCATGGGTCTCTGTGAACTGCAGTCTTTTAGAGTTGAGCTATGGGTGGCATATCAGGACTAATATCCAAACTTACTTACAGAGCACGTACTATAGAGATCATGTGCTAATCTGAAAAATCAGCAATATTACCAGCCTCTGGCCCACACTGATGATGTCACCGAAGTATTTGATGGCAGGTCTGAATCTCTCCTGCATGTCACAGCAGAAGAAAACCGTGGTGGCCGGCGAGAGGTTTCCCAAAGTTGCGACCTGTGATAAAGACACACTTCATCTTTTTAGGCAACAGTGTAATAAAACACTGCAGTAAACTCATCCCATGATCCATCAATGACCAATCAGCACTGAAACACTTCATAATCATTTCTACTGTGGCTTAAAAACAAGGACAGCAGTGAAATCTCTAGCATAATGAAAAAAGTCATTTTTTCAGTAATACATCGAAGATGATCATTGTGAAGGACAGGACACTTGGATCATGGTCAGCTCATCACAAGGTCATTCAGATTTATCTAACCAGGACTAGACTGGTGAATATTTATGTAAATACCCCGACTGACAATCACCATTGAGAATAAGAATAAAATCCTCTAGAGTAAAACGTCTAGACGCATCAATATGAGTGTGTGTGTGTGTGTGTGTGTGTATTTGTGTGCGTGTTATTATATATTGTGTATATATTAATGATAAACACACACACACTCATACATACACTTATATATATATATATATGTGTGTGTGTGTGTGTGTTTATCATTAATATATATAATACACACACACACACAAAGCTATAAATTAAATTAAAACAGCTTCAGTTCGATGTGTGTTTTGAGAATTTGACAATGTAGACACGGTCAGTGTTTGTCATTGAAACACCTTCTTTCACACAAATACCAAATAACATGACTTTAAACAAACGACATCTACCATTCTATAAGAGATAAGCCCACTTATATAATATTCATGCATATAATGATTATTTCGCCTGCAATTTCACATTGCTCGTGTTCTATGAAACACATCTTACTTTCAATTTACTGACCAACAAGTAGCACATTAGACATGTCTGTTAATACGGCACAAAAATATAATAAACATAAACAAATACATGATGCAACAGTCAAACAATGTCGTCAGAGAAATGAAAGCTCATTTTGAATCATTTCCACCCATAAGCGCGACACTTTTACATGTCGATATGAATTTTTTTTTTTACAGAACAACACGATCGGCACATTATAAAAGCATATGATTAATACAGATCATGTGTAATATAATAATATGAGCTTACATCCATCTGCAGAGGTACTAATCTCAGCCGACATTTCTCTGAGATCCCGAATCCCTTCGGTAAATCAATGTACTGACCCCATTCCTCCGAGAAATACTGAAGCACCAATTTACGATGAACATCTATCTGATATCCGTAAATGGACAGAAACTTCTGGATGAGCACTTCATATCCAGAACCCACGGGCACAGACGAGGGCCGTGAGAACACAGAGAATGAGAATAAAACCGGAACATGGTTATTGTTGCTGTGTGTGTCCGCCATGATGCTTCTCAACTCTCCTCTGAAATCATAGTGATGTCCGACTCACAAATGAATTGTTCTTAAGAATCGATTTATAAGAACCGAACTCATAAAGTTGTGGACTTTACGAGTCCACAACTTTTAATGTAGGGTTAATGTTTACGAACACATTTAACGATTTAACGAACACATTAAACGAACACATTTAATGTAGGGTTAAATGTGTTCGTTTAGCATAATTGGATATACATAAAAACATGTTAGGCTTCTAAAGATACAAAGACAATATCTGTTTGTGTATGCTCCATACGTCTGTATTTTTATCAGTTCAGTTCAGTTCGTGCATTCCTTTGAACACAGGAACTCATTTGTAGTGCACTTCTGTGTAAACCTGTAATCTGGTAGCAGAAGTCCAAACAAAGTGCACACATTCAGTGATGGCCAAACCAATCGAATCTTTTTAATGATTCATTGAAGCGAACAGTTCGAAAGAAGCGATTCGTTAAAATGACTCGAAATTCCACTGCCACGAAATGAAAGCGAAATCTCTTTAAAATCGCCATTGCTTAAACAATCATTTACTTCCTGCTTGATCTTTACATTTTGCATTCATCAGACTTGTCGTCATCCCCAAAAATGGGAGGTCTCGTTTAATAAACTGTCACAGTTGTGATGATATTCAAAACTACAGCACTGGTGCTTGAGATATTTCTGCTCTTCTTAATGGCAACTTTGAAGTGAAACCATTAGTTTGACTGAGGCACTTTGTGAACATGAACATCTGGCAATGGTCTCTGGCCTCTCTGAATGATTGTGTAGCTAAATGGAATTGAACCAAAAATAATAAAATGTATAATTCATTATCAATTTTATTATGAAGTGAAATGCTTGCAAACATACAGTCAATGTTACAGTTACAGACAATATAGTCCTGATATGGCTTTCTTCCTCAGTATTATCACATCATTATAAAACAGCTTATAGATATGGACTATAGATGACGATATACACTGCCGTTAAAGGGATACTTCACCAAAAAATGAAAATTCTGTCATAATTTACTCCCCCACAAATTGTTCTAAATTTGTATGAATTTCTTTGTTCTGCTCATCAAGCAGATCTCGCCACCCATTGACTATTTATAGTAGGGAAAAAACTACTATGGCAGTCAGTGGGGGGCGAGATCTGCTTGGTTACAAACATTCTTCCAAATATCTTCTTTTGTGTACAGCAGAACAAAGAAATTCATACAAATTTAGAACAACTTGTGGGGGAGTAAATTATGACAGAATTTTCATTTTTGGGTGAACTATCCCTTTAAAAAAAGCTTCACAAAGATGAAGAACAGGAAATGGTTGTTACCAGTCACCAAGTCTGTTGATGAGGTAGCATGTGTTGAATGAGTCTGACTTCAAATTCAGTCTTACTTTTCTGTTGCTACAGAAATGGGAGCAAAACCAATTTTAACGTTTGAAATGAGTGATGTTTGGCTGTTTTTTTTTTATTGCATTGGTTTTTGACATGCTTTTCACCATACAGAAAACTGATTGTGAAAACGTGAAAGCATGTAAACAAAATTGTCATTTACTATTATATAATTAAGTTAATAAGACTGATTAACACATTGCATATATTTTTCACTTCAGTGAAGAAAAAGTTTTAAACATAATTCACAGTGAATCTCAAATATTTATTAAACAGTGTCCTGTTTAATAAATTTAAAAAATATAAATCAACCAAAGGTAAAATAAGAAAATCTTCACTTTCTATGATGCTCAGAGCTATAGCTAAAAAAAAAAAAAAAAATACAGTCACAGTCAGACTTAGTCTGTGTATTTGAAATATTCAAAGTGCATGTGTATGTATTACACATAATTATAACATTACACATTACCATATACAAAAGATGACCGGTTTTATTAAAATAATTCAAATACACACAGCCACTCCAGTCTGATGTCAGAACAGTGTATGACTGAGTGACTGGCTTCATAAATCAGCAGGAAGACCTTACACGATTACGAGTGCAGAATTTAGTTTGGAATTCCTTTTTACGCAATTTAATGTAAATTCTGTGAACTGTAGCAATTTAAATTCTAACTGGGATTTAGTTGCATTGTGGGACGTTAAAGCTCGATGTGCTCATATGGCACACACTAAAGCGATGTGTGAAAGTGTCTGTTTTTAACATAATCTTTGCAGTCACCAAATCTAAAAGCGCACAAACATTCACTATACTATATTTACCAGATGGCCTGTTCTTAAGGTCTAGGTGCACTTCCTGTGTCGATCTCAGCGCACATGACTGCACGTTTGACAGCAGACTGTTCGCTAATCTCCACTCGAAGTATATCATCATTACCCTCTTTTAGATCTACCAATTCTGTATTCACTAAATGACACGGTCTGCAGCTCTGAAAGACGTACATGATCAATAATTCAATACAGAAGCTGATCAAATATACAGCGCTACAAACAAGCCAGCATGTCTCTCAGCGCCAGCACGACTAAATCAGTTCTCTAAGGTATTGTGGTGCTTTAAAGGGCTTGAGCTAGACTTTTTTCTGACCGTTTAATATACTATCATAGACAGAGCTGGTCAGGGGAATGTAGCTCTTCTCTGTGTAGTCCAGGAAGTAGAGCGGGTCGCTGATGCTGGAGGGATTGAAGCCGTTCTCCACCAGACCAAACTTCTGCTGCTTGAATGTGCTCGTCATCTCCATAGACTCCTACAGATGCAAACCACATGACATACTAAGCATGAGAATGCATCAGACCTGAAGGCAGATGGTGGACATGATTGTGATGAAGTACATAAGGTGGTCCAGAAGTCCCAATCTAGACGTTTCCACCTGGTATTAAAGGGTCATGAAAGACTAATCTACTTTTTCTAAGATTTTAACACAATTATGTGTGTTGCACTTAATAATAGACAATGTTAGCATCTGTTAATTTTAACTGTAGAAGAAAACTAGTTCTGTACGTAATCTCACGATTCTGTCATAAGAAATCAACACATGCTGTTGTAAATAAGCATGGCGTCTTCTCATAGGATAATGGCACACAGTCTCTTAAATAATTGAGACACCGATGAGTCAACAATGTACCACAGGGGTCACTGTGATTTTGCCAAGTAAGAAATATTCCTGGATCAACATATTTTGTCGATCCTGAAACAACATTCCTGTTCGAAAATCTAGTCCTAACCAACAAAGTTGTTCATTCAGGAACATGTTGTACGTACTATAGGTGTAACAAAATAACACATCCTGTTGAGCTTTTTCGTGCTATTTTCATCTTCCAGGTTTAAAATCTTCATTGTGTCAACGTCACAGGATGTGATGTTTTCTTACACCTATAGTACATTGATGTCTCATCTGCATCTCATAATTATTCATGAGACTGCGTGTCCTTATCCTATGAGAAGGCGCCTTTGCTTATTCATGACAGCACATGTTGATTTCCTATGACAGGTGCTGTGCGAGATCACATACAGAAAGTGAGAAACAACAATTTGTAATAAACTGTATAAATTTGCAACAGACTATATAACGACAACTTCCCTGAAATGGCATCTTTGAAAAATACTCGTCCTAAAAACTTTTCACTTCAAATCTATCTTCACACCTATGTTTTAATGCAAGTCAGTGTGTTTTATTATAAATTATAATAATGATATTTTAATAAACATACTTTACAAAAATATGATGATACTGATTATTAGCTTTGGAGAACAAAATGATCTTAATTTAAAAGAGAAAACAAGCATTTGTGTAATTTGAATTTTGTACCTGAAACCTTATCATTTCTGAGATACAGACCTTGTGACAACTAGCCCCAGTAGGGAAAAATGTATATTTTAGGCCACACACACACTCATGTTGGTCCACCTTATGAGGACATTCCATAGACATAACGGTTTTTATACTGTACAAACTACATATTCTCTCACCCTACACTAACCCTACCGCTAAACCTATCCATCACAGAAATCTTTCTGCATTTTTACATTTTTCATAAAATATTGTTTAGTATGTTTTTAAGCCATTTTAATTATGAGGACTCAGGAAATGTCCTCATAAACCACGTTTATGTTGTATTACCAGTGTAATACCCATGTCTTTATACAAATTTGTGTCTTCATAAATCATATAAACAAGCACACACACACACACACATACTGTGGTTAGTGTTTGTTTTGTACCTGCAGTCTAATGAAGAGAGGTCTAGCATATGATGGCAGTTCTTTGAGGATGAGACTGAACAGTTTCTTCCCATCAAATGTGCACTCGGGCCTCACAATCACTGCAGCCATTCCAGCACGGCCCTCATTTCCTGTGCACAGAAACGCAGATGCATTTTAACTTTAATTAAGTTTACTTTCTCATCAGCCAGTCTCAAGCAGACTCTGCTATAAGTTCAAGGCAAGTTTAAAGCTTGTAAAAATAACATACAAACATGCTATATCTCTCAATATTTATATATTGATTCCAAAATGAATCAAAAGAGTAATTTTTTCCAATCATACAAAGCATTATTTCAACCAAAGAGATATTGTAGTCAAGTATAATAAAAAACAAACAAACAAACAAAAAACAACAAAGACATAAAATGGCTCAAATAAGGCATTTTCTCTGTTTGTGACGTTGACTGTACCTGGCACCTGGACTCCATACACATTGGCTTCCTGAATAAAATCTACCAGTCCCAGTACCTCTGTCACCTCAGTGGTTGCCACATTTTCACCCTTCCATCTGCAAAAACAGCAGCCTGCATTATTTATAGTTTAATTTCATCAATAAGATATGCACACATGCTTGATCACAAATATTTCATCTTGGTGACGACAGGCCTGTAAGGTTGTGTGCTCCTTTCTACCTGAAAGTGTCTCCCACTCTATCTTTAAAGCAGATGAAGTTGTCCTCATCCTCAGCCATCAGGTCTCCAGTGTTAAAGTAAGCATCTCCTTTGACAAACACGTCTCGCAGGATCTTCTTCTCCGTGAGCTGTTTGTTTCCAGCGTATCCGAAGAACGGACTCTGACTGCAGATCTTAGACAGCAGCAGCCCCGTCTCACCTGATCATCAACATACAAAAACCACATGAGCAGAAAACAGGAAAAATTGAGAAAGTCATCGTGTGTTTATTTATAGAACCACATTTAAGTGATTATGTGATCATGTGTAGTGAGCTGTTCAACATCGCAAAATAACCCAACAGGATTATCAGGCATGAAACAGAGGGGATGGCGAGGACTCAGATGTAGAATGCAGCAGGGCTTTTATTTGAAATACAAAGTGATTGTAATGATACACATCCGATGGTCTAAAATCGCTTGAATGTCCAAATTTGTTGACCCTGCCTGTGTTTGTGTCTTTATGCTAGTTAGCTTAGCATACAAATTGGTTATTTTGTAAAAATTGCTTCTGTTCCAGACACTGAGTCTTTCTGAGAATGATCTAAACTAAAATGATTAAATATAACATGCTGTGCATTTTTATAAAAATTCTTCATTTTGAGTTCATTCTCACATGAAATACTGAACCTCAGCAGTGAACTCATGTCTTCTGAGTGGCTTGTGGTGATAAGCAATGAACACTTGACTAGAAATTTGGGTGCTCATTTCCCATATGGTGAAAAGTCCACATTGATACTGATATGCTAAGTACATTCAGGGGTTTATTTGGCTCTCTATTGAAACTGTTGTTTTCTGTCATTTAAAATGTTCATTATTACCTTGAATCTCTCTTACACATGAAAACAAAAGGCTGTCATCTCTGTGAAACATTAAGCTTAGCTACAGAATTTCCAAACAAGAGCATGTTTAAATTTGTGTTTAAACCATTTTTACCAATGTTCTGTCAAAAAATATTTTTTTAAGAATTTACAGATATCAACATTAACAAAGTATTTTTTAGCTACTTTTTGAACCCATTGATCTCATCACATTCAACATCTTACATTAAGAAGTAAGAATACTTTGTAAGAATACAAAGTAAGAATACTTTGGTTTTTAAAGTTACTTTTAAAGCTTTGAAACCAGAGTATTTTTAAGCTACTTCTTGAACCCATAGAACCATTGGAAGTGCTTGACCTCATGAGGCTGCTTGCAGCTTTAATTCTTAAATAAATTTGCAAAGTGTCCTAAGAATCATTTTTAATAAAAATTTCCGCAAATATGATGTGTGTCCTGTATTTCTGTCAGTTATCTAAAATCGCAAAAAGTGAAGCCAATCATTTACAAATAAATCATTCTTTTGAGTTCAAGGTTCTTCTGTGAATTTGCTAAACAAGCCTGCAAAATGGTCTGAACTGGACCTCTCTCACTGCATCATTTGGAGTGCTGAAAACATATTTTATTAATTTAGCAGACTTTTTTTTACAGATTTTATCCAAAGTGACTGAGGCCATCAACTGTTGATGCAGTTCTCTTCCTTCACAACTCTTCATTTCTTCACATTGATAAGGAGATGTTTATGTAAACAGTTGGGCAACGATTTCTGCAAACTCTGCTTTGGAGAAGTTCAAGTTCCAAGAAAGATTTTTGTGACTGTTAACTTACTGGTAACTGTGACTGGTAACCCAGGAAAGTTTTATAGCTGCTGGTAAGTATGCTTTACTCTTTTGCTCTTGTACTGAGGCAGTTCCTTGCCTTGAGGAAGCTGTTTTTTTTTTTTTTTTTACATTTTTCTATACTGAATGTTGCATGCAATCTTGAAATACAGAATATAAAAAGTTATTTGTTGTGAGAAAGCAATTTTGGGTTCAGGTCAGATTTGGTCTTAAAGGGTTAGTTCACCCAAAAATGAAATGTCTGTCATTAATTACTCACCCTCATGTCGTTCTACACTCGTAAGACCTTTGTTCATCTTCGGAACATAAATTAAGATATTTTTGATTAAATCCGAGAGTTTTCTGATCCCCAATAGAAAGAAACGTAATTACCATGTCAGAATGCCGACTCATTATTGGCCAGCTCCTGCATCAGCATCACAAGCATGCGTGTGAACAGCATCGGCCAATACTGAGTCGATGATCTGATGTAGAACCTGAAGGCCTGCACTGTCTATACAACATAAACAGCATGGGAGAATGACAGGAAAGAGATGAAATAGTTGAATAAAGTCATTATTTAGCTTTTTGTTTTTGCACAAAAAAAGTGCAAAAGTGTTTTTTTTATACAAGATTGAACCACTGTAGTCATGTGGACTATTTTAACAATGTCTTTACAACCTTTCTGGACCTTAAATGTGGTATTTACATTGCTTTCTATGGGGATTAGAAACCACTTGGATTTCATCAGAAATATCTTAATTTGTGTTTTGAAGATGAACAAAGGTCTTACGGGTGTGGAACGACATGAGGGTGAGTAATTAATGACAGAAATGTCATATTTTGGTGAACTAATCCTTTAAAATTTAACAGCAGTAAGCAGTAGAACGTTTCAGAAGTTCTCACCTTTCTGAACATGCTGGCAGAATCCATTTTGGTCTCTTGCAGGCTCATCTCTGATCAGGTCATACTTCACCAGATCATACTTAAAAATCAGCTGCAAAAACAAACAAAACACTCAGTGTTTCAGACAGCTGGGTTCAGCATATTCCAAGAGGAGATACCAGCATAATCCTATGGAGAAATATCAGCAGGATGACATATCATTCAAACAGATGAGACTGATATGAACAAACACAACCTTCAGCATGAACACAAAAAAATATTTCAAATTTAATTACTAAACTCTCTAGTGCAGATCTTATATCTTTAAAAACATTTTTTTGAAATAAAAAATATTTATCAATTCTCATGAGCTTAAGACATAGTTAGCTTCATTGATTATAATTAGTGGTCAACTGATATGAGCTTTTGTTGTGGCGGATGCCGATATTTATGATAACACACAATTTAATTTCAAAGATATTGCTGCAATAATATTATTTATTTTACATATTATTAACCACAATAATTTGAAACTGATCATTTTAAAAACCGATTTAAACATCTTGATTGTGTTCTATAATTGTTCTATAATCTGTAAATGTTAAACATATGCATACAAAAAATGTTTCTCTAATAAAGACAAGGTAATTATAACCACACAACATGCAAATATACATACTGTAGGATTTGAGGGAGAACCAGACACAAATGAATCTTCCAGATGATAATTCCAATGCATAATTCCACACGAAACCCGTATAAATTAATTAATAATTCCCTTTGAGCTAAACTGACCTGTTTCCCTTACATACATGTCCAGTCACATTTATTGTTGGCTGATCCTGAATTGTACACCTGTACACCAATTATACAAGTATTGTCAAGTACTGCATGTGTGTGACACTCTACAGTGACAATAATATTTTGAGATTACATTTGAGATTACATTTTCTCACATGACTGCTATAAGATATATTTTGGGAGGTTCTGTAATCTGAAGCATCTAAGAATAGCACAATGAGGATTACATGTCAATGCTCTTACTAGCACCTGTCCGCTCACACTGATCATGTATTATGGGAAACACTCAGATTCCATGATTAAGCAACAGATTGACAGTATGCCAAGAGAGCATGACTCTTTATTTAGAGCTTCACAGGGAGAAACTCTCTATGATGAATGAGTGCCATTACTAACTTTCCTTTAGGGTACAAATTTTATTTTATTTAGTTCTGGTATTATATATATATATATATATATATATATATATATATATATATTAATACATACAAGGGTGTAACTTTGGTTTGAGAAGGTGGAGGGTATTTCCTGCATTTACATACATTTAGGGACTATGGTGATACAAAATCCAGGAAATAATTTAAGTTGATTATAATGATAAATTCTGCCAAAAAGAACAGTAGGCTACTAAACTATGTATGAAAAAGACGTCTTACTTCCGTTATTGTTTAATAGGGGCCAATCGCCAAGGCTTGAGAGAATAATATTTTAAAGTCAAAAATGTTTTCCATTAATATTTGGCAGCAGCTTTTTGCACGCAGCTATAACAGCTTCAACTCTTCTGGGAAGGCTTTCCACATGGTTTAGGAGTGTGTTTATGGGAATTTTTAACCATTCTTCTAGAAGCGCATTTGTGAGGTCAGGCAGTGATGTTGGTAAGAAGGCCTGGCCTTTCACTAGTCTTTCACTGTGGACTCTGCTCTAATTCATCCCAAAGGTGTTCTATCGGGTTGAGGTCAGGACTCTGTGCAGGCCACACTAAACTCGCTCATCCATGTCTTTATGGACCTTGCTTTGGTGTACAGTCATGTTGGAAAAGGAAGGGGCAATCCCCAAACTGTTTCCACAAAGTTGGGAGCATGAAATTGTCCAAAATGTCTTGGTATGCTGAAGCATTACGACTTCCTTTCACTGGAACTAAGGGGCCAAGCCCAACCCCTGAAAAACAACCCCACACCATAATCCCCCCTCCACTTGGCACAATGCAGTCAGGCAAGTACCGTTCTCCTGGCAACCACCAAACCCAGACTCGTCCATCGGATTGCCAGACAGAGAAGCATGATTCATCACTCCAGAGAACATGTCTCCACTGCTCTAGAGTCCAGTGGTGGTGTGCTTTACACCACTGCATCCCACGCTTTTCTTCTTGCTGTGTAAATTTGCTTAAATTCTTAATATTTTTCAATCTCGTAATATTCTGCAGAAGAGAGAAGTGAATTGCAGTTTCACAGGTCCACACCATATGATTGGCTGTTCACTACTGAAGTCACACCTAAACTCAGGATCAAAGTTGATGATCAGCGTCATGTTACCAACAAAGCCTAGTTGGATTGTTTTGGTTTTGTCAACTCAAAACTAAACCTGTAACCCTGAGTTTGTTCAACTACCATCATGGTACGGGCCACTGATCTAAACCAGGTTGGATTTGTATGGTTTTGTCCAAACCTACTCTGTAACTCAGCTTCATGCAACAGGACACAGGTGAGAGTAATCTATGACAACACAGGTGCAGCAAATTAAAAATAACATGGCTTGGCACATGATATGTTCGGATAACGTCTTCCTCTGTCCTTTAAAATAAATTACTATTTTAATATTTAATATTACCCAATACAGTTATTATTCAGGGTATCTGCAGTCTTGAAAATCAAATTTAAGACTTTTTTAAGACCTGCACAAATAAAATGAATACTGTATGTCTATACAGAACATCTCGACCCCCTCACACAAGCATTTATCAACATGGGTATTTTTGTTGCATCTCCAGTAGTTGTTGGTTAGTCTCATATGTTTTTTTGATGGTACAACAACAGGCAAAAAAATAGTACTTTTGTTTAAAAAAATTGGACTGTGCACATTACCATACACTAGTGTCAGCGTAAAAACCTATACTTTGGGCTTAGTTTAGAAAAAAACTTTACACAGAAATTTTCATTTTCAGCTGGAACCAGCACATAGCATCAAAACAAATAAACAAACTAAACAAGAACATCTTAAACACACAACAGGAATGATATTCATGCTCTGGTACTCATGGTCATTGACCCTGGGCCTTTGACATCAAAGCAAAGAGATGCAAGTAATGAATTCTGGCGCAATCACATGTTTGTCGGATATCTGACGTTGAGACGCACACCTGTATTAGATCTAGTTCAAATATTTACTAAGACTTGCTTATCTTTTTGTTGCCCTTTAAACTTGACAACCAGTCCTGAGCCCAGGATGCACTGAGTTTCTGAACTAACCTTGTAAAAGAAATTGGAGCGGCCAACGGCTCCGATCCTGCCAACGTGGTTCATGAAGCACAGGTTTCCTTCGGTGGAGCCATAGATCTCACACATGCGGATCTCCCCGAAACGCCGAAGGAACTCTCTCCAGATGTCCTGCCGGAGTCCATTCCCAACACCCATGTGCACCCTGTGATCCTTCTCATTCTCTGCCTAATAGACACACAACACATCAAGATGAAGCTTTTCACAATAACACACAGACTCTGCAAAGTGAAAGATTAATGCCAGAGACAACAGAGATGCCTTGAATGCCCTGAGAGAAATTGGCAGAGTGGCATGTTTGATCTGGGTCCCGTTTTTCATATATAACTTTAGGTTTAAGTCCAGTGTGTAATTAATGAAAAGAAAATGTGAGTTGTGTTTGTCCATGCAGAACTTGCTACCACAATGCTAGGGTGTTCTGGGTGGCTGTTACATGGTTTCTTATGTCAAAATAGCTCACCCTCTGGCTCGTGTTTTTCCTTCGATGTAAGTCCGAGTGATTTTTTTCATGCAGGGCTGCATTTCTCAGTAAGAACGTGTGTGGGTGAACAATACAAGCCAGTCAGACCAGCCTTGTGGTTGTGTGTGCTGTCAGTTAAAGCTCATCAATGGACTGACAAAACAACATTTTTTGCTCTTACGCGATACATGTCCCATTTTAAAAACTGTGTGTGTGCAGAGATTCATATGTGGATGTTCCTGCTGCAGAATGTGTGTTTCTGTGCTTATGTGCCTGTCACTGTAATGTTTTGTGTGTTTGCTGAGCTTGCACATTGGTGTGTCCATAGTGAGTACATTGATGAATACGGTGTGACCGTCCGGGTGGTGTTAGAGGACGGACACAAAGAGATCTTTGACAGACTGTGGGACACGCTGATGTCCTGACGCACATGAACCGTGAATGAAAAACATTAACAAAAGAGCCGTCTGTCAGTTAGCCATGAAAACGCGGCACAACCCCACACAAACTAAAAAGTTCATTTTCATAGATTCACAGAGCACATGGATTCTTTCTTTGCAGAGTTTGTCTGCGTGACCAAAGACAGACAAGCAGTGCAGTGAGCTTCTGAGTATGGATCTTTCTGGAGTCCTGGGTTGATTGTTAAAGTAATGAGGCATGACGCATAATGAAGACATTAATGTGAAGTTAACAGGACAGTGGCTGGTCTTATTATTATAAGATTATGTAATATGCTCTTTCATTTACACAACTACAACCAAGCATTTATGATTTCAAACTGAATGACCTGAAACCAGACATAATCAAAAACATCACAAAGGGTCATACATGCATAGGAGTCATGCTCAGAAAACACAGCAGGAAAGGGGTAGTTAACCCAAAAGTGAACATTCTGTTATTATTTACTCACTGGCATGTTGTTCCAAAACTTTCTTTCTTCAGTGGAACACAAAAGAAGAATTTCCATTACAATTTCACACTTACTGGGTTGAAAAAATGCAGTACTTTAGTACCAATAAATTATTACTGGTCTGTACCATATTTAGATTTTATTTAAATTATTAAATAAAAGAACATTCTGTTGAAAAGTATGTGTGGGGTAGGGCTGGGTTGACAATATTAATTAATCCATTTTAGTCAATTTTCATTTTGATGAACTGATAATGATTCTTACATTCAAATTCAAAATGACATATTCATTATATTTTTTACTTAACCTGTTAGTGATGCATTAAATAAAAAAATACAAATACAAATTTTGCTGAAATTATTTAGCAAAAATGGCACCATTTTCTGAGAATGACCCACATACTTTATATACCCAACCCACACATATTTATATGATGAAACCACTGAAATGAGGAGAGCAGGCAGTACTGTACCACAGGCTGATTGCACAGATATCGGCAAAGCTCTCCTATGTACTGAAATATGGTGACGTTGTGTTTCCTGCAGTCATTCCAGAACTGAGAGGCTGAAAACTTCTTCTTTAGGACACAGGTGGCACCTAAATGACAAAAGCGCAGAGACAGATATGAAACATTACACAAGCATGTTCCATACAGCTTATTAACATGCTCATTCTGTTCGGTTTTGGTGAAAGGGCAGAAAATCAGGTTTGTTGAATGGAAATATTTTAGCAGCTATATTAGACAGCTCTTGTACTCAAAGCATCATCTGTATTTAAAGGCTGAATTAATAAATAAAGGAATTAAGGAATGGCCAAACAAAGTCACATAACCTTTGTCATTTATCCCAGGTCAAAAGAAAGTATTTCCATGGTCATCTAAGGTAAAATGTAACCAAACAGAGTACACTGACGCATGTACACTTGAATTAGACTGATCAATGGTCTCTAGCACTGGGGTCTGTGTTTGGGCGGTTGGTTTTGCAAACACTTTGCAATCGCTCAAACATAAGATAGGAAAGTGGTCTATATGGCACAACTCTTTAAATCCAGCACACACTGTTATAATATTTGCTGTCTTTACTTTGCAACAGAAACACACTTTAAATGCCCGTTCACACCAAAAAACGATAACTATAAAGATAAATATAATGATTATATATTAGTGTCCACACTAATGCACAAATTAATTCTGTTTATTATAAGCGTGCTGCAGTTGTCGTCTGCCATGCTCGAGCTCTTTAAAGCAGGACTGATTCTGATTGGCTGTCAATGTTTTTATCGTTCCTCAGCTGGAAAAGATTATTCTAAAAGTGATTGCAATGATATCATTTTTCAGTGCTGTTATAGATATAGTTGTGGTGCTGTTTATATTTACTGTTATATTTAAAAGAAGCTCTATTAGTTGCCTTGATTATTGTAATTATTTTCAGTACTAATTGTATTGCATACTTAATTGTTACTAAATTGTAATTATTTTAGTGAGAAGTCTATTAAAAACATAAATTCAAAGTGGAGTAAAAGAATCTTAAAGGGACAGTTCAACCTAAAATCAACATTCTGTCATAATTTATACAGGAAAAAGAAGATACAGGAACATGTGATGAACGTTGGTGTCCAAACAACATTGGACTTTCATTGTATTGACAAAAACAATGAGACATAGAGCTGCACGATTCATGAAACATTGAGAATCACGATTTGTTTTTGTTTGTTTTTTTAAAACAGAGATCACCATTCTCCCACGAATCTGAACAGACAACTCAACTAACGTAATTTACTAGAGGTTCTAACAAAATGATATTGTTGCAATCTATTTAAAAAAATATCTAATTCATTTGAATTAATTATTTTGAATGGTGGGTGAATGAATTAATGAATTAATGAATGAATGAATCATAAAAACTTTGCTTGTTTCATTACTGGATGAATCAGTGTTTTTGATCAAATCTCTTGAATGAATGATTCAATGACAAATACATTTTTAACAGTCAGCTGTCGCCTCCTACTGGTGGCTTGCTACAGTCTTTATTTTAAGCGCCAAGTTACTTTGAAAAGATGATTTATTCTATTTGGCTTCCTTAGACATTAGTTTTTATATTTGAAATATAAACTTTTATCCCAGTACTTCTGTTATAATTTAAATGTTTGTAACACAGAAATAATGATACTGTGTGGTTAAAAAGGCTGTTTGTGAATCCGTTTCATACCTATGACAACTGCTCTCTCTGGACCAACGACAGCGCCAACACTGTGACTGATGTGACTGTACTTGACAAAGGTTTAATAGCCATAGCCGAATCATTGTCATTTAGGAATAAGATCATGTGGGTGTTTGAATTAAGATCACAATCTTTTTAACGATTAATCTACTCAGACATTTTTCTAAATATCTTATTTCATTTTCCACATTACAAAGAAATGCATACAGGTTTGGAATGATAGAAGGTGAGAGAATTTTAATTTTTGGGTGACCCTTGAAGAGCAAATCATAAACATTCTTTCACCCAATCTGAGTGTTTGGATTAGATGAAATGGATGTCATTAATTACCACAAGAAAACATCAACATTTGCGATCACCTATTGGTTGTTGATTAAAAGGTTTAATCAAGAGAATTACCCAATTCAATGGTGCCTCCAATGCCTACAAGTGAGGCAGCACTATGATACAGGGGAAGCGGCGTGTAGATGACATCACTTCCTGTGCCGCCGTATGCCCAAAACCCACCTGCCGCCTTCAGGGACTGCAAATGTGTGATGACTGCAGCTTTGGGCAGCCCTGCAACAGTCAAAACACTATGACAATCCAGAAGAATCTGGTTCCTACAAGCAGAACATACAGTAATAACAACATAATTCACGCTCTAAAAAGATGTTTTTTTACAAGTCAGTGGTCTCAGTCTTAGTCTCTATACAAGGTTCTGCTATTGTTACAAGCTGAAGAACCCTAATCTGGTACTGTTTAGAACCATGCTGTCAATTATAGTTGTTTGAAAGAGAATCAGAATCGGTATCGGCAGGTCACACTTGCAAAAAATCGGAATCGGACAAGAAAATTGCATCTCTAGTAATTACGGATATTGGATATTTTATTGTGTACACTCGGTTGCATTATGTTTACATTTACATTGCTTTTGTTGTCATCTCATGCTCATTTAAAGTCAATCTTTAAAAACACTATTAATAATTTAATAACAACAATAATAATTATAATTCAAAAATACTGTTAATCTCTCACAAATCTCAAAATAAATATACATTTTTCATTTTTTACATGTATAATGTTGATATGGCTAAATTCACTTAGCATTTAAAATGACTGATTTTCATTTGATTTATTATTTATTTATTTAGACAGTATAGGGTTCTACTATCGGCTATTTATTGGCCATAACATGAAAATATTTAACAGCTTATCAGTTTTGGCCAGAATTGTAATATCAAGCAAGCTATTAAATACTGAGAGAATATACAGTACTAAAATCCATCAGTTTTTTGTTCAAGCAGGACTGCTTCTGTCTGACATAGTGTATAAGCTCTACAAACACTAAGGAAACTTTTTTTTTAAAGCTGTTTAAGGTACCATTGTAATAATATTAAAATATAATAACACTATAATAATATTAAAATAAAAAAACACCATGTAACTGGAGAGGCTTAGCCTTAGATTGCTATAACCCCAGGGCCACCCTCAACCCTCCATCAGTAATCAAACACTGAACCTGTTCATCAGGGTCTTTGGGTTCTCCTGAAAAACAGGGTTGTAAAAAGGAAATGTCCTGACACACTGGAATCCACTGAGATGAAAAGAAACTTATCACATACCAGTTGTGCCTGAAGTGAAGATGTAGAGCGTGGGGGTTTTGAGGCAGGCGACAGAGCGACGCTCAGCTGGGATCGGCTCCTGAGAAGCTTTCTCAATCTTATCCAGCAGGCTGTGGACGTCAGGATGAGAGCTCGCTCGATTCATACACCAAACTGTGATACTGTCCTCTTTGAGCCTAGGAAGAATGTCCTCTAAAGTATCTAGAAGATCTACAAGAACAATTGTAATTAGTATTATACGTGATATGATACACTATTATAAATTATTTAAACACTTACCTATTTATAGATAATGTTTTACCTTTATTGTTTCACTTTATACATTCTATTATACATACCTTTAAATAGTATTATAAAACATAATAAACACCCAATTCCATGTGCTATAAAGCATATAGCATGGATAAATCTTATTACTATGGTTATAATTACTTATGAAAGATATAATACATTAAAATGTGAATATTTTAACACTGAGAATGTTTATAATGGACAGCTTGAGCAAACCCTACTCAAGCAAAACAGCCCAGCACCTGTAGGCAGGTAACCTGTCAGTGTAATATGTCAAAGATTAAAGGGTCAAAGATAATCCGTGTCTTTATTTACCAATTTACGTTTATACATTAGGTAAAAACAAAGACGTAAAAACAACCTGTTTTATGCCTTGTAATAACATGGTATTTCGTCTGTTTTAACTGAGATCTAGCTATTTCGTTCTTTTACAGAATTAACACATTTTAAAACGTATTCGTGTGGTTGTAAACGTTCTCCCTGTCAAATTAGGAAATTACCTGCTCCGACCACCAGTAGTTTGGCCCCACAGCAGTTAAAACAGTGCAGCAGCGATCTGGGTTTGGTGTTCGTGTTGAGAAACGCCACGGCACAACCCAGTTTACAGAACCCGAACCAGACCGCGATGAAATCGGGCTCGTTGCTCATGAGGAGCGCGACCGTGTCTCCTTTATTTACCGTGTCTTGAAACACGCGCGCGACTCTGTTGCTGCGCTCCTCGAGCTGTCCATAGGTGTACGTCACTCCTTCATAAATCACAAAGGGTTTTTCAGGAATCCGATTGGCTTGTTGAACAAACCTGTCTATGACCGTCACGATCTTTGAGGTTCTTTTGTAGATTTCCAGACGCGCTCCGTATCGTATGACTTTCATTAAATACAGGGCGTCTTTCCAGAAGTATGGAAAACACAAGCGCTGAGCGAGATGCGCGGAGAGGATTCCTGTCAGCAGAGCCGCGATCCATGACAACATCTCTGACAAATAAACCGAACACGCACAGACTCGGTTAAAGCTGTCTAACCGTTAACATTGTTAAACTAGTTCAGGTTGGGTTGTTTAATGGATGTTATAAAACGCTGCACACCACTGTCATTCTAATTTATGCAACGTTCAGTGTGTCACGTGACTGTTGTTGTACAACCGCCTTCGTTGGTGGGCGTGTCTTTGGGGCCACGCGCTCGGCCCTGATTATCAAGCTTACCCAAATACAGGTCTCTGCAGGACATTAATGGTTGATAAACGAGGCCATAAACAGAGGGGCGTTTTTGAGAGCGTTACCTGATTTGCCTACGTCAGAGTGTGGGTAGGGTTTAGGGGTGGGGTCGGTTGAAGGGGATAATTTTCATTGCATGATATATAAACACCCGCCAGTTTGAAAACACCCATAAATACAGAAACTCCCAATTTTGTTCTGCAGAGACCTCATACTCAGCTTACCGTCTATCATAGGAGCTACCATAGTAACAGGGCGTGGCGCACAGTTTAGTAGTGCCACGCCCATAAGAGCGAGTGCTGGATGTTTGTTTACCCGCTGACTGTACTTCATTCAGTACTGTGGCATGTGTGCGCTCAGTACTACGGTGGCCGAGAGAGCTCAACGCGCTGCAAATGAAGAAAACACATGCAAATAGAAAAAACACCAGCAAATAAAGAAAACATCTTCATCAGTTTGACAACACATGCGCTGCCGAAGTCCACAACACTTACAAATAGACAAACGCGCTGCAAATAGGCCTGCTCATAATGCACATACGATCAGAATGTTAACAAACAAAAGTATATATATATATATATATATATATATATATATATATATATATATTATATATATCCTTTCAGGTGCACACCACGAGTAAACATTGAACAATCCCAGCCAGCGGTCCCAGACAGGTAAGTCAATGTGTTCCCCAACATTTTCGTTGTGGTCTGTGCCAGTCCCGGCGCCAGGACAATTTTTGCGTTAAAAAATATTATTAATAAATTATAAATAATAAATAATATATATTTTCAAATAATTTACTTGATTTTATGTCTCAAATCCCAGTCAATTATTCACTGCAGAAAGTGAAAATAAAAACTCAGCGATGAGAGCTCTACTTCAACATCTATTTAATCTTTTATTTCTTAATATTTCTCTTGTGGCCCATACGTATTAAAAAAAGAGAGAGAAGAGATGTAGGTGTTACAAGTTGTTGTTTTTTTAAATGAGGAGTTATCTAATCGTATTACAGCGCGTCGGTTATGCGTGATGCGCTATAAATTATTGCGGGGCAAATTAAATTATTAATTTAATTCTAAAAGAAGCCTAATCATCATCATCATCATCAATCATTCAGATCATCGCAGAAGGGCTTGAGATCGCTGGGCCTGGTATGTGCTATTTGCAGCGCGTTTGTCTATTTGTAAGTGTTGTGGACTTTTGCAGCGCATGTGTTGTCAAACTGATGAAGATGTTTTCTTTATTTGCTGGTGTTTTTTCTATTTGCATGTGTTTTCTTCATTTGTAGCGCGTTGAGCTCTCTCGGCCACCGTACAGTACCGAGGCAGAGCATGACATAGAGCCAACCTTAAACACATGACTTTTGTTAGTTAATGTAGACTGCTAAGTGTGTGAAGTCACATTTGTCACATCTCATACACAGCATGCAAAGTTCATTAAAACAACAACAACAAAACAGTAGCATTTTTTGAGCATAGCAGTTTTTAGATCTTCACATTTTATTAATGTTTCTGTTTCTTTAATATACAGTGGACGGGACTGTTTATATTTGCATTTAATGTTTGACTTAAGTAAGATTCTGGCTAATGTACTTTCTATAGCCTACTTTTACTCCTCTGTAAATAATTGAGTAAAATATCAATGTCCTGCTCAATAGTAGGGTGACCAGACGTCCCCGTTTTCCGGGGACAGTCACGGTTTTTCGTATTCTGTCCCCGACTCGACCTGTCCCCGGAAATGTCCCCGTTTTACAGCTCGTTGCAAACAACCCGCAAACACATTGCAAATAAGCCCGCAGCAGCCTGTTGGTTATCGGAGCAATCGTGCAGTGATTATTTTCACCAACAGAGGGAGCTTTGAAGCTGTAACCTGGATCAGAGCAGAACGTCATTATTAGGCTATCAAATATATATAAAAAAAACATTGTTAACAGTTTCAAGGTAGTAACATACTAACTATTCATGTTAAATTAAAATAATACTGTTTGTAGGTGTTTTATAACAGGGCCTTAACAGGGTGAGGGATTGTTTTGATCAATTTTAAACGTCCCTAGAAGTTCCGCAGTCACTAATTTCAACTATATCACGTGGTGAAGATAGACTCAGATATGAATATATAAAATAATAATAATAAAATAAATAATAATACACTTGCAACTTTGTGCTTAAAATGTGTCTAAAATGCGTAGACACTATATAGTTAATAATAGTTAATAGTTCAAATAGTTAAAAATAATAGTTAAAAATAGTTAAAGTTAAAAAAAAGTTGTATAGGGCCTAAACAGCTTGTAAAAATGACAACATTAAATTCAATAATAAATGTTAAAAATATTAGTTAAATGCCGTTTTATTTATCTTATCTTTTTATACTTATGTTGTTTTATTTTTTGTAAAGTGCTTTTGTAAAGTTATACTTTTGTTATAACATATTGTTTTTAACTGCTTTTACAATGGTTACTATTAATAGTGTAATGTTTTTTGGTGAATTGTATTAAAACCAGACCAAAAATCCTAATAATCAAACTAATTCATAATAATTATTAATGTAGTAATAATAATAATAATAATAAACATTCAAAAATGTATTGTCCCCGTTTTTTAATTATTAGATAATAGCAAATTAGATTTCACCGATATTTGGCCACTCAAATAGGAAATGTGCCCGGTTTCCATTTAAAAAAATCTGGTCACCTTACTCAATACTTGATCAGCTCTTTCGTGGACACAGTCCAAATGACAGTTTTCTGACAGCGTTTATTTTTTGTTTCAGACAGTCTGTGTGTTACTTTGGACCATTCAGTCCTTTATGAAAGGCATTTTGTTCGCATCCAAATAGGTTTTGTGTTACACTGGCCCAAGGAACTGCAGATTGTTATCATGCAAATGGAAGTGTGATGCTGTGCATGCAACAGTGACCCTGTTCCTTGATTCATTCAAAAAAAGGAGAGGAAACACTTCTCTATGGAAGTCTTCGCAGAGCTATAGGCTATCAGTTATCAGTAAATTTAGGTTTACTAAACTGTAAGAGATCTAAAACAGGAAAATAGTCATTCTTGTACTGCCTACTTCAAACATCATAACCAAACTATGCATAATTCATTTTAAGATTTATTTTAAGTCACACACTGACAAGAAAGCATCTGGAAAACGTGTATTTGAAATTGTTCAAAATGGAGTTCCTCATGAAGTTTAGCGCCATCATGTGGGTGTCTTTATTATTTCTGCATTGTTTTCGCTATTGTTCTAACAGAAAAATAGGCTACATGTGTTAAGTGTTATTAAACCCAAAACAAAAGCCAATTGTTGATTTTGTTTTTCATACCCTGATCCTCAAGACAATCAAAAGTTTGGAATAATTTTCTACCATCTGTTTCACAGATGAGGCTTAAGCATAGTCCCAGACTAAAAACCATGTTTTACTAAAAGCAACTTGCATTGATACATCTTAAAATATGTCAGTGCCATTGTTTTGTCTATAATGTTTTTTTCTTTCTTTTTTCTCCTTCTAAGGCACATCTTAAATGTCTGTGAAACTGGGTCCTAATTTTTTTTTATTTTTATAGAAGTCTGTTATTGTTTACCAAGGCTGCCTTTATTTGATCAAAAATACAGTGAAAACAGTAATATTATGAAATATTATTACAAACTAAAAGAACTGTTTTCTATGTGAATACATAGTAAACTGTAATTTATTCCTGTGATCAAAGCTGAATTTTCAGCATCATTACTCCAATCTTCAGTCACATGATCCTTCAGAAATGCTGTCCATGAACTTTTTATCACGTCTTCTCAAAAATATTAAGCAGCAAAAATAGTTTTCAACACTGATAATAATAAGAACCACCAGCACCAATAATAACTGATCATGACACTCTGAAGACTGGAATAATGGCCGCAGAGAAAAAAATGACATTGTAAATAATATTTTACAATACTGTTTTACTGTATTTTAAATTAAACAGATTAAACAGACTTGTTTTGATTGGTGGTGTAATTGTACAAATTTGTCAACCTATAATAAAATGAGCACAAAGTGTTACTCATTTAATAAATATGAGTTGTATCTGGTCAGTAAAACACTGACAGTGCACTTATGGTTTATAAACAAAAATTATTGTTTGTACATATTGCCATACTTTTCTAATCATATAAGACAAACAACTTGGCATGTTTTATATTAATGAGTGTATCGTGGTTATGATGCCAGAAAGCACTGCAGAGTGACATTATTTTTTATCATGACATTTTAACATTAACCTAGAGTTATTTTTATATATATTAATAAATATTTGCATCCATCATAAAAAGAAAGAAAATTATGTGTGTCGGTAGAATTGCAGTCGCACAACCTAGTGAGATGCCTACCTGGAAAGCACTTTTTGGCATACATAGACAGGTTATTAGATTATGAGGTTTGGACTTAAACCAAACTTTCTAAGCTTCCTGGGGATATATTTGTTTCAGTATGATGGTGTGAAGTGGTGTCCGAACTTCTTTGCTCCCCGTTCTCGCTGGGCGTAGCGTATGTTTTTGTTTCATGATAACGAATATAATGAATGGTTCAATGAGACTGAAGTTGAAAACCTTGCGCATGCGCAGTACCGTCTGAGGGTATTTAAGTGAAGATTCCAGCAGCTCAACACAAACGGTTCTCATCACTGTGTGAGTTACGTACCAACACATCATGATGAGCTGGGCCATCAGCACTCTGGCTGTCGGGATTGTCACTCTTTTGGTTATTCAGAGGAAGTTTTACCCTTACTTTTGGGATGACTTGATGTATTACGTGAAAGTTCGGCGCGTGGGGAGGGCGATGATGGCGAGGATGAAGCGCGGAGTTGTCACATATCTCCAGTGTTTTGAGCTTCAAGCCAGAAATATCCCTGAGAAAACTTTTATTGTGTTCGAAGAGCAGACTCTCACCTATAGAGACGTGGATGTGCGGAGCAACAGATTCGCGAACGTGCTGAAATCTCACTGTGGTCTGAAACATGGTGATATTGTTGCGCTTCTGATGAATAATGAGGCGGATTTCATCTGCGTTTGGTTCGGACTCTGTAAGCTGGGATGTGAGGTCGCGTTTCTCAACTTTAACATCAAATCTCAGTCTTTGCAGCACTGTTTGCACAGCTGTGGCGCTAAAGCGCTCGTCATTGGCTCAGGTAAGCGTCACAATTAAGCCCGACAACAGCTCAGGTATAATCACGAGATATATTATTATCACGCTATATAACTGCAATATAAAACATATACTCTGTTAGTACATTAAAAAGATCGAGAGACTTCCCCAAGTCGCTGCCCTAATTCATTGGCCAACCTCCCATTAAGTCAAAGTGAACATGAACATGTTTCATCGTGTGAGAATGTATGGTGTAGAAGCACAAAATGTCTTTACTACAGCTCTTATGTCATGTGTAAAAAAAACAAAACAATAGTGGTTGTTTTGGTTGCTTATTTTGTAGTGTATGATTTGAAAACAATTTAAAGAAAAGTTTGTCAAAAGAAACTTTTGTTGTTGTTGACAAAGCCTGGTCTGGCTGAACATTGTTACAAAACAAATCAAACCCAAACAAACAACCAAAATGAAGGCTATTTAGGCTGGTATTGTTTAAATAAATATTTTGTCAGTTTCAAGAGAGATTTGACATTTGAAAATTAGGCTAAATTATTCTGGGTGGTTGCTAGGGTATTTTTTGGCAGTTATTAGAAGGGCAGACAAAATTCATGAATTGATTAACATTCTGAGACCAACTTTGTACATTATTTTATTCCAACAAGTGTAATGCCACTGCAAGCACCGCTCACATTTTCTTCAGGAAATGTACATTCTAGTTATTATTATTATTATTATAATTATTATTATTGTTGTTATTGGATATATTATTTGGTTGAGAACACAATTTAAAAAATAAAATAAATAAATATTGGAATAGTCTGATCACAAAAGATGCTGCAGCAACCAAGACACTTTTGTAAGAGCTTCATTACATTTTTACGTAGCAGATCAAAAATGTTCTTTACTCAGAATTGTTGGCAATTTAATTGTGAAAAAATGTTAAGCTTTATATATATATATATATATATATATATATATATTATTTATTTATTTATTTTACCATATTAACAGCATTATATGTGCTTATGTACATATACATCTGTAGTCGTGCTTTTTGATTATTTGATTATTACTGCAGCCACATAATGACATGAACTTCTTCCATGCTTGTAGACTTGATGACGTCTCTGGATGAGGTGCTGCTGATGCTGACAGACGCTGGGATTGATGTTTGGGTGGCAGCAGAGAGCTCCACGCAGAAGAATGTCAGGACGTTGCTGGACAAGCTGGAATCAGCTTCTCCAGAGAAGCCTGTGGTTGATGCCCCTCAGCCAAACCTCATGTCCAACTTCTTGTTTATCTTCACATCTGGCACTACAGGTACAGTACATACAGGTTTATCATTTCTTAACTCTAACATTTCAGGATGGTGATTATCAAAAGAACCAAAGTTATCAATCAGAAATCAAGAAAAAAAATACTTCAGACCCATCATTGTTAATTAATAAACAGCCATTTTTACTGGACCAATCATGTGGCAATTATTATTCTATTCTGTTCTATTCTATTCTGAGGTGTGGAGTGCTTCATTCTGAGCACATATGGAGTAGGTCATAATGTACACTACACATCTGTTGAAACATGGGAATCTCTAACGGTTACAATCTTTATTGTGCCGCAGACTGTTCTGTTGTACTGATGGTCTCCATCTTTTTCTTTCGTTCTCAGGACTGCCAAAAGCTGCTCGAATTAGTCACATCAAAGCTGTTATGTGTATGGCCTTCCTCCGTTTGTGTGGTGCTTGTGCCAGTGATAAAGTCTATTTGACGCTGCCGCTCTACCACATGTCTGCATCGCTGCTCGGCATTGGCGGCTGCATTGACCTCGGTATGATCATTCCAACACAATGATGTGACAAATCACAACTGCCACAGAATAATTTGCTGTGTTTCTACACATTATATGTGATGTCTTAAAGGCTTACATGTAAATATTATAAGTGACCTGTAAGAAAGGCGTTTACAAACATGAAAAGTTCTAGATGTTGTTAATTCAAAACAAAGGCGTAGCTTGATGACGCCTTGATTTCGCGGAATCATGGGAGGTGTTGTCTTCACGTCTACAAGCGGTGGAAAAGAATCTGACAGGGCTCGGGAAGAAATCATATTAATGGATGAGCTAATGTATTAAAGATTTATTAACATTACTGTAGTATGAAGCAGGGTGTGGCTGAAAGCCATTGGAGTAGAATGAGGCCGCTGGAGCGATTAGTAACGAGAGACGAGCGTGACACACAGCTCGAGAGCAGTGGAACTTTTATTATGCTACAGAGGAGCGCTTCCACTTCTTTCCTGTCAAGCATATGTGGGGTAACGCAGCACTGTTTTATCATATTAGATACATTTGTGTGTTGAAAGTTGTTATAGTGCTACTCTGTGCGTTCACTCGGCAGCAACTATGAGACACTTGTTGCACACTGCAGTAAGCTAAAAATCAATATTAGGCATGGTAAAACATGGTACTCGCAGTAAATCAAGAAAACAAGATTTAAACAATAAGACTAATCGCATTGAGCTATATAGCAATGACTGGTTTTCTGTCGATGAATGTATCCAAACAGTTGCTTACCTGTCTTTGGTGTTTCCATGATTTCTACAAAATAAAACTGGAAATCGAAGGTAACACGGGTATAATGTCATTGATAGGCAACACATGGATATGACCCGTGTCCTGGTTAAAAATGCTTATTTCTCTGGATTTAAACATTCTTGGAAACATTTGGGATAATATAAGTACACAAGTCAACAAAATATATAACATTGTTCTAGTGGATTTTGGATATTTTATTCTAAAAATCGTACATATTGTGCCTTTTAATCTAGGAAAAGTGTAATCATAATCCTAATATGGAGCATTGGATTTTAGGGGCTACATGTGTTTTGAAGAGGAAGTTCTCTGCCAGCCAGTTTTGGAAGGACTGTCTGAAGTACGATATTACTGTGTTTCAGTATATTGGAGAACTCTGTCGATATTTGGTCAATCAACCAAAGGTTTGTAATACATGCTAAAATATGTACTATATTTTTAGGGGTTTTGTTTCTAGTTGACATTGTTTTGTCAAAGGTTAGATTTCATTGTGTTAGTATTGTGTTTATGTAGATGACATTGTTTAAGATTTTGCTGTATTTGATTGTTTACAGACTGCAGAGGATATGGCTCATAATGTTCGCCTCGCCGCAGGAAGTGGTCTTAGAGCTGATGTTTGGAAGGAGTTTGTCAGACGTTTTGGAAAAATCCAAATTCGTGAAGCTTATGGTTTAACAGAGGCCAGTATTGGCTTCGTTAATTACACCAATGAAATTGGACCAATTGGACGAGCAAGTTATTTTAATAAGGTCTGTTTTGTTTTAGATTTGAGGTTTATTAATGCAACTTTCCATTAACATTGAGTTTAAATGTGTAATGAATGAGGTTCAAAGATGAATTACAGTTCACTCAGAAATGTAAATGTACTTTTTGATGTAATGTAGATCTTTTCTCTGATTTATTTCAGCTCAGTCTGCCTTTTGAATTTTTAAAATGTGATCCACAAACATATGAACCCATACGGACAGACACAGGACACTGCATTAAAGTGAGTAAAGGTGAGATCTTTATATATATATATATATATATATATATATATATATATATATTTTTTTTTTTTTTAATTGTTAATATATATCACATTTTAAGAGCAGACAGCTGGACCATATTTATTAGAATATTGCTACATGACTTGGAAACGGATACTTAGAAACTGGATCAAGTCAGATCTGTTTTGTCTGGATAAGGAGCATCCTTAGTTATCCTCAGGCCAGACTCATGTGGTTTCAGGGAAAGCAGGGTTACTGGTGGCTCCAGTGATGTTCACCAACCCTTTCCTGGGCTACGCGGGTGATAAAGCCATGTCAGAAAGGAAGCTGCTGAGGGATGTCTTTAAGATGGGAGATGTGTATTTCAACACCGGTGATCTGATGCTTCAGGACCACAGAGACTTCGTCTACTTCAAAGACAGGATTGGAGACACATTCAGGTCTTTTAATTCACTGTGTTTTCCCTCATGCTTGCAAATTTGACTTTATTGTGGGGAATCTTTGCATTCCACTTAATTTTGGCTTTTAGCTCCAAGAGGTCACCAGTCATAATGACATCTTTGATAAGACTCTTTATGAACAGGAGCAGTTTCATGGTGTTTTTAAACCCTTCAGGGATCTGGTAGAGGGTCTGGCCAAGGCTAACTTGGTGGGACTTCTGAAGAATCTACCCAAAAGTACAACCTTCATGCAATAAAATTACAAACACAGGGCATTTCCTGTCCGACACATCCTTGGAATTTCCTGTCTTACATTAACTGAACCCTCACAGAGAAACCTTTGACACACGCATATACACAACTTATGTAGACTTTACATTTACATCTATTCTTTTAACAAATGCTTTTGCCCTAATGAGAAACATCACAATCCATTTGTCATAAGAGCCAACCAGAGCCACAACTGAGCCACCCCCATAAATTCTATCCTGTAAGTTTATAAGTGATTTATAAATCTATAAGTTTTCTGTGAGTTAGTGTATAACGTATAACAATATATCGTGTCACAATATATCGCAATACAAAAATGCCACAGTATGTATCGTGGATAGTGACAATATGTACGGTGTGTAGTCCAAAATGAAAATTACAGAGTACTGTTAAACTACTATATATATATAATGTATAATAATACAATAGGGGGATATTTGTGGGTCCTGATAATGCCAAATGTCTTATGTTACCAGTAAAAAGTGGCCTACATTATTTTAAATATATCTAGCCAGTGACATAGTGCAAGCATATTTGTCTAAAATAATTCTGTATTTTCAGCTTCAGAATCATGAATATTTTTATTCTGGTGTAACTATTGTCCTGTGCATTGGGTTACCAGCACCAAGTCCAAGCCTATATATTTCCACCCCCAATGTAATACCAAATTTAGCATTATAATCAACAGCACATTTTTTTGTTAACCTTTTACAATATGTCTTGGAGTATCGCAATAAATTTGTATTGTGAGTTCAGTATCGTGATATGTATCGAATTGTGACATTAGGGTATCATTACACCCCTAGTTGTTTTGGATATCATGTTTGACTGCACGCATGGCACATGCGTGGCACGCATGGCACGTGCTTGGAGGGATGCAAACTCGTCAAGGCCAAAAAAAGTGACAAAGATGCAACCTCCTCCTCCCCCCATTTTTGATACCATAGAAAATTTGTGTTGTAAAACACACCCATTAACCCCTTAACAGCTGTTTGACCCTCAGACAGTAGTTTGCAAACAACTCATGTAATATTGATGTAAAATAAAATTATTTATTTTTTTATTTTTTAGCTTCAAAATTACTTTTTTCTACAAAATTAGTTTTTTTTTTTTGTATATTTGTCCATAAAATGGGAACATTATAAGTAAAATAAGTTTAAAGAAGATCTGCTTTTTTTTAATTTTTTTTTTATATGAAGACAGTTCATGGGAAATGTGCCATGCTTAAGTGGGAGAGTTCTGCCACCTAATGGAAAACAAACACTTTAAAAATGAAAATACCACTATAACCAGTAGATGGCTGCGGTTTCTTACGCAGAATAAGGCTTTCAGATGGAGAAGCGTTTACTACTGATCACAGAGCTGTACAGCTCTGACAAGCCGCGCATAAAAATAATCGCAGCCTTTGCCAAATCGTGTGCGGTTTAATTGCGATTAATCGTGCAGCCCTATACTGAAGTATGAAGTAGCAAGAGTTTCCAAAAACTCATCGTATCAATATGAATCACACATGACTATTTTGAATTCAAAACAGTGATTTTGGGTGAAAGGTGACTAGTTTGCATCCCTGTTAACAATCTCCTCAGTTTTTCTCTATTATAAATGGAATGCCAAACATACCAGGTCTTTCTTCCTCTTTATGATGCGCCAAATGTTTTCTATGGGTGAAAGATCTGGACTGCAGGCTGGCCATTTCAGTACCCGGATCTTCTTCTACGCAGCCATGATGTTGTAATTGATGCAGTATGTGGTCTGGCATTGTCATGTTGGAAAATGCAAGGTCTTCCCTGAAAGAGACGACGTCTGGATGGTAGCATATGTTGTTCTAGAACTTTGATATACCTTTCAGCATTGATGGTGCCTTTCCAGATGTGTAAGCTGCCCATGCCACACGCACTCATGCAACCCCATACCATCAGAGATGCAGGCTTCTGAACTGAGCGCTGATAACAACTTTCCAAAAAGAACTTCAAATTTTGATTCCTCTGACCACAGAGCAGTTTTCCACTTTGCCACAGTCCATTTTAAATGAGCCTTGGCCCAGAGAAAACGCCTGCGCTTCTGGGTCATGTTTAGATATGGCTTCTTTTTTGACCTATAGAGTTTTAGCCGGCAACGGCAAATGGCACGGTGGATTGTGTTCACCGACAATGTTTTCTGGAAGTATTCCTGAGCCCATGTTGTGACTTCCATTACAGTAGCATTCCTGTATGTATATGCAGTGCCATCTAAGAGCCCAAAGATCACGGGCATCCAGTATGGTTTTCCAGCCTTGACCCTTACGCACAGAGGTTCATCCAAAGATTAAGAGAATCTGGAACATATTATGCACTGTAGATGATGATAATTTCAAACTCTTTGCAATGTTTCTCTGAGAAACTCCTTTCTGATATTGCTCCACTATTTTTCGCTGCAGCATTGGGGGAATTGGTGATCCTCTGCCCATCTTGACTTCTGAGAGACACTGCCACTCTGAGAGGCTCTTTTTATACCCAATCATGTTGCCAATTGACCTAATAAGTTGCAAACTGGTCCTCCAGCTGTTTCTTATATGTACATTTAACTTTTCCGGCCTCTTATTGCTACCTGTCCCAACTTTTTTGGAATGTGTAGCTCTCATGAAATCCAAAATGAGCCAATATTTGGCATGACATTTCAAAATGTCTCCCTTTTAAAATATAAGTTTCAGATTTGTAAATTATTGCATTCCTTTTTTTATTCACAAATTGTCCCAACTTTTTTGGAATCGGGTTTGTATTTAAACTGATTTTTAGAACTGTAACTTTATCGTTATTGTCATAGTTATCGTCCTTGGTGTGAACAGGCCTTTAGTTTTCACATGATAAAGGCCAAAATGTCTCTCTGTGTTTTATTTATACTCTGACCTCCTTAAGGCCGGGAGGACAGTGAGACCACATCATCAATCAAATTTGTTGGCTTGTAGGTGGAAAGGAGAAAATGTCTCTACCACTGAGGTGTCTGAAGTGTTGGGCTGTCTGGACTTCCTGCTGGATGTCAGTGTGTATGGTGTCACTGTACCAGGTGAGTTGAGTTGACTATATTCTCAGTGTCAGGTTTGTCTAATTTTTGCTGGAGTAAAGTAGTTGTTAGACAGTTTTACAGGGCTGTTCTTGTAGTTCTGTAGTGTATATAAATGATGATTTGATTTGTATTTATCGAATCGTGTTTTTTTTTTTTTTTTTTTGAATAATGAACTTAGACTTTAGCACTAATTATATTTAAAAAGATTCCAGTGTTTCAAGTGAGAAGTATAGTGGTTTCATCTAACTGCGTTGTGTCACTGGAACTCGTGTGAGCGCTTCTTGTCTGAATGAATGCTGATGTTTTTGGCAGGATATGAGGGTCGAGCGGGAATGGCTGCTGTTGTTCTGAAGGATGGGCATGGATTGGATGGAGAGAAACTCTACGGTCATCTGCTCCACACACTTCCTCCGTACGCATGGCCGTGGTTTCTGAGAGTTCAGGTATATCTCCCTCTCCCTCTCCCTCTCCCCACCTGGTATAATCATGAATCTCAAAGTCGTCTGTGACCACTTCTGGTCAGAAAATGTATTTAGCCTTTTTTTATTATTATTTAAGTTAATACACAACTTTTTCAATAACTCAGCTGTCTCAAGTCAGTTATACCACAGTTAGCATGTCATTACATTACATTTTCTACTGAACACATTTACCACACATTTTTTAGGTTTTCATCTTTAAAATATTCTTATGCCACTGATTCAGCATCTTGCTTATAAAAAGTTGAGAAAATTGAAAGCCTCTCATGATTTCCAAAGAATCAACTAGCAGTGGACACTTAAACCATGTGAGAGTAATTTGTTTGTCATTTTACGTTTACATTCTGTGTAAAAATCCCTATATGAAAAAAAAAAAAAAATGGGAAGAATATTGGAAGAAATACTTCTGGAACCAGCAGTGCTGAAAAAATGGACTGACACTAATGCGCACTATACAGTATAAGAGCATTTTTAACAACAACATACATCAGCAAATCAAATATTGAAATATCACAATTTTATTGGAGTTTATTCGTATAGTGCTCTTTACAGTAGCCATTGATCCAAATCAGTGTTGTAATAAACAGAATAGTGCATCACTGGATGGTCTGGTGTATAATGTACTGCTAATGTTCCTAGAAGAAACCGCACCCTGCATGTGTGCTTTTGCACATTCATTCTGCCCGCAGCGCCATTGCCTTTTCTTTATGTGCTTTTCCTGCTTTTGTCCTATGCAGACTTCCTTAGACATGACAGCTACGTTCAAGCAGCAGAAGGGAAGACTGGTACAGCAGGGCTTCAGTCCACATGCAGTCCAGCAGCCGCTTTACTTCCTGGACGCTTTACAGAAAACCTACACCCCCCTCACTGCACAAGTATATGACGACATTGTATCAGGCAAGAAGAGACTTTAGATGTATTGTGGGCAATGCCGTGACCCATGAAATGATGCGTTTTGGAATGCATCCACATCACTAGATGACATGTCTACTTTCTGCAAAAAATCCACTTCTGGAAGTGGATTTACTAGTGTAAATCCACATAGGTATTACAACAGTGAACATTTTATGAAATGTATGTGTGCTAGTGTGTTTTTAGTGTTTTAGTTAAGGTGTCTATTTGGTACGGAGCCCAAATATACTGTAAGGATTTTGTTAGGATTTCTTAAAATCAATAAAGAAAACGAACTAATACTATAATCAAAACGTTTTAACCACTTCACTTAACTCATAACTGTTAACTCATCTTATTAAGATGCAAAAGCAAAGCACAGAAATATTAATTTATAATAATATAGCAGCAGCTTTACAAATATTATCTGCTCTTATTAATCATGTAAGTGAACAAATAGGGATTTCTTTTTCTAATTTCTTGATCTAAAAATTGAGACCGATTCAAACATCCATTGCAGTATATGTGCGAATGCTGACTATTTACATTTTAAACACATGGATGATATGTGTGTTACAGCAGGACTTATATAAATCATCTGCAGGAGTCTGTTGAGTGACACATCTTCAGAGGAGCTACAGATGTTCATGCTTTTATTTCAAGGAGGTTTTGAATTGATTTTATATTTGCAATCAACGAGCAAAAATTGTGCCATTTCATTTATATGCAACGGTGTATATGATCAAATAAAATGTAATTTATATGATATGTATATAATATCATATATAATATTTGTCTTTGTAGCTTTAATCATGTTCACCTTAGGACCCTTTTCACAGACTGTGATGACAAGATTTAATGGTCATCAACATAGTAAATCTCGCGTTTTTTTTTTTTTTTTTTTTTTTTTTCTATTTACATTTACATAAATATATGTACATTTATAACACTATACTTTGTATTATATTACCTTTGAATCAAATTACAAAAAAAACACCCTGGTTCCCTGAGAACAGGGAACACGATACTGCATCCTAAGACATGTTTAGGGAACACCTTTGCGTGACTGGTATCTGAAGAAACTGTCAAATCCTGTTTTCAGGGAACCAGGGTCACAGTCGTGACCCAAGATGTTCCCTTTCGAAATACCCATGCCGCCATGCTGAGGGGAGTGCATGCCAAGGAATGGCTTGTAACTAAGCACAAATAATGGCAGTTTCAACAGAAATGCCAAAAACCACTCTACCCCTTCTGGTCACACCCTAGGCTGTCTGTGTCTGCTCTTGTAACCTAGTCTGGCTAAACAGAGCCTCTAAAACACTCCAGTAGGAGAGACTACAAACTGGCAGTAACCAACTCAGGGGAGCCTGCAACATGATGGTAATCTGCTTTTAGTCATGCCAGATACACATTTGTGATATGGACTCACTCTCTAGGGCCAGCTACCTTATAGCAAATCTTTACTGGCTGCCAAGTACCCAAATTGTTGGGGACTCACCCTCAGGTAGGCCTGCTAAGGCTAGCTACCTTATAGCAAATCTTTACTGGCTGCCAAGTACCCAAATTGTTGGGGATTTGCCCTCAGGGAGGCCTGCTAAGGCTAGCTACCTTATAGCAAATCTTTACTGGCTGCCTAGTACCCAAATTGTTTGGGACTCGCCCTCAGGGAGGCCTGCTAAGGCCAGCTACCTGATAGCAAGTCTTTACTGGCTGCCTAGCACCCAAATTGTTGGGGACGCACCCTCAGGGAGGCCTGCTAAGGCCAGCTACCTGATAGCAAGTCTTTACTAGCAGAAACAGACCGTTTTACACAGCGTCTACAGGCCTGGAATACCTAATCACATTGCCAACAAGCAATGTACTTAGTAAAAACACTTTTTACCTTTTAAGCAAGGGGAGTACAGTCTTCCACCACCGTGCCCTCTAGGAGACCCAATCAGGGGCCTACTACTTCAAAAGATCTTGGGCATCAGCCTGTGGCAGTGCTCGGGTTCTAAGGGAGCATACTCAATCCGCCATTAAAGAAGGGAGTACCTGATGTGCTCAACCTGAGCATCACTGGTGTTGGGCACACACGGGGCACAGAGTTCTGGGAGTGAAGTGAGCTAGATCCGAGACGAGGCTCAAGGGTGAAGGCCTGAGCAAAAACTCTTGCTCCAAGATGAGTATTAACTGTCTGAGCTCAGCTCTGGAGGAATGGAGACCCCAACAGGAAGAAATTCCACAGGAGAGGCCTGTAAAACTCGATCCCGCAACTTGAAAGTAATCAAGGAGCTTTTGGTGGAGAGATTGCTCTAAAGCCTCAACTAGACAAGCTACTACCAAAGCTCTAGAGAGCGGAGGCTTCAGCATAGTGCTTTCCACTCTCTAAATGAGAGGAAGCCTAACAACGCTCAAAGAACAACCACAAGGGATGCTTTCTACGAAAGCCTACAACACCTGGCTATTTATCTGTGCCTAACACCACTAAGGAACTTCTCAGCTCAACCAAGGCAGATTGAGGAGGCCGCAGGGCCTGCTACTCACATTTTTAGCCCAAGCAGAACTGCCTCTGTCTAGAAAGACATATTCCTAAAGTACTAGCCTAGGCCGGATATCAGTGCGGCCCAAAAAGAAGGGCTGGACACGCATGCACTCATGACCTTCCTGGAGCTCAATGGAGCAAAGACTTCAGGCTAACGACTCTCAAAAGAAAGGAGGCCGGTTCACTCAACACAGGTGAACTGACCACCTGAAGCTCAGTGGAGCCATGGCTTCAACACAATGACTCTAAGTGAGAGGAAACCAACACACTCACCACAGGGAATATCAAGGTGGCCTTAACACAGGCCAGTGCTTGAGGACATCAACCACCTGGAGCTCAGTGGTGTGGAGGCTTCAAATAAAAACTCCCAAATGAGGGGAAGCCAACGCACTCACCATAGGGTGATTGTCAAGGTGCGTGTGTGATTAAATTTCAAAAAGCTTTGAACACAAACGCACACATCACTCAAAACGTTATATAGAGCACTGACTGCTGATCCTGAGGATGCCAGAGACCACGCATCCTCAATCAGCAAAACACTTTCCTCAGCCGCTGAAACATGCGAAAGAAAAACACCTCTCTAAAACACTTCAGCGAACTCCTCCTGTGCGTTACCGGGTGCAGAAGCCTGTGCTTCTCTTGAGAAGAGAGACAAACAAATGTGGAGCTTCCTCAGCGGGAAACACTCACAGCGCACAACAACAGCTCACTCAAGAACTGAGTATGCATGCTCTATCAAAGAACACACAAGACGTGTGTTATCAAGCATCAAATATTTATGACACGGATGTGCACACTGCTTGAAACGTTTGCTTTAACAAGCGGCTGTTGGAGTGACTGTAAAATTGATGCCTTTCTCTCTTCTGACTGCCGTTATTAATCTCTCCGTTTTTCCCTCTTTTTGAAAGTTGTGAAAACACTATTGTGGTGTTTTTTTTTTTTTTTTGTTTTGTTTTTTTTTTGCTGTTTGAGCAAATGGGAAAATATATATTTTATATAAATACGTATATTTAAGAAATGCCAAGTTGCTTCAGAATATCCATCCTGAATTGAGTTTCCAGTTTTACATTGACAGGTTGTAGAGATCTCTGATATCAGAACATGAGGACGTGATTCCATCAATGATAAGTTCAACTTGTATGAAGTTCAATTGCGTTTGCAATATTTCATTTACGTTTTTTTGTATATATCTATGTATGTATGTATGTATCTATAGTTTTCACATGATTTTATATAATTTAAAAAAGTTATTACTGTATTATGTTTAATACAGTATCTTTTTTAAACTATAAACGCATGCTGTCCATTGAAGTGGACATCTTGAAATCTCTTTAAAAAATGTTTAAAAATAATAAATTAAATAAATTAATATCTTGTACCATGGGAAAAGTGTCATAGTAAGAGTGATTTTAACATGTCATGGTAATGTTTAGGTTTTGGATGAAAACATCTCAATGGACAAAGTGAATCGTGTCACTTAAAAGATTTTTCATGTACAAGATATAAATTAATAATAAAATAATCTTTTTTTTTTTTCCCTGTGTGTTTTTATTGCTCTTGGGGCATGAAAAACAAGATTTGAAGTGTGTGTGTGTGTGTGTGTGTGCGCGCGCGCGCGCTATAGAAGTTTACCCAACTATAATGACTTCTGCTACTGAGAAACCCATGTGAAAAGGGTCCAATGTAGTGCTGGTCACTGGAAATCCTCATGGATTGTTCTGGCATGTTTGATAATGTAAGACAACATGTAATTATTATTTTGTTAGCATCTCACTTACATGATAATAAGGTTAACTTTTTTATTTGTTAACTTGCTTAGATTTAATAAAGTTTGTATGCTTTCTGTGTTTCCATGCTGCAACGTTTAGAAATCTGTTAGATGATGATTGCATGTGATTGTCCATAGTTTTCATTCACTTAATGGCCACGGAGACCTGGAGAGCAAAACATGCATAAAACTGAATTACAGACCTGTCATAATCTTTTTCAAAATAAAAAAATGATATACTTTTTAACCACAAATGCTTGTCTTGCACTAGCGCTCTTCTTCTTGTAGAATTCTGGCAGTGTAGACGCTCCTAAGTTATGGAAGAACATGCTAAATGCTAAATGATTTTGAAACAATGCAGCTTGATGAATTGCACTAATTGAAAAAATATGCATTACATAAATTGTGTTTGCATTTTAATGCATTGTATTTTGGGGGTTTGCATTTTTATGGGCTGAAATTCAACATGGTGTATATATATATATATATATATATATATATATATATATATAAAATGACAGATCGTTTCGCTAGATAAGACCCTTATTTCTTGTCTGGGATAATGTAGAGTCCTTTGAAGCAGCATTGAAACTGCAATTTGGACCTTCAACCCATTAGTAACTGTTGGAAGTCCACTATGTGTACAAAAATCCTGGGATGTTTTCCTCAAAAACCTTAATTTCTTTTCGACTGAAGAAAGACAGACATGAACATCTTTGATGGCATGGGGGTAAGTAAATTATCAGGAAATTTTAATTTGAAAGTGAACTAATCCTTTAAAGACTGTTAACCTCAAGGGGGCAGTGATAACCTTGCATATAGTGTTTAAATGTTTCTTAGACAGGAATGTGATATTTAATAATAAAATAAAAAAATCATATAGTGTGTTTGTGGTTCCTTAAGTTTCTTACTTAAGCTAATTTATATTTCTATATAATTATATTTTTTGTGTTTATTTAAAATTAGACAAATCTGATATTATTTTAATCTCCTATCTGTTGTTTAATCAGATTAGCTTTAATGGTTCACTAACCAGGTTTAAATTCCAGCTGCACAGATAGGGTTCATTGTAACACTGCGTTACAATGTGCCCCGCTATTAGAACTATACTATTATTTACAGTTCTGTCATGACAACTCTCGGAGTGTTTGGCATGGTAATGGGTATGACAATGTTGATATGTTTGGTCTTGGCGGAATAGATCTGCTATGCTGCTGCTGCTGCTTTTATTGCTGCTGCTGCTGTTGATTATTGCTGCTGACCTTCGACGGCTGACAGGAGAGAGCTGCGGGATTATGATGATGTGTTGTCTTTGACATCATTAGATTCAGCAGCAATTGCTCTTCTTGTTCTAAGCCAAACAAGAGAGCAGGAGATGGCTGATGAGGATGAAGATGGTGAGCCTCCTGAATCCTCAAAGCCACTCTGCCCCTGCATATATACAGCTGTTTGAGATTATGGAACGCACCTCTGGCAGACTGCAGCTGCCATTGGAGCAGGTTAAGAAAGAAACCACTCGCGGATTGTTCAGCGAATGGTTCCTTTTTGGCCATAATCCTCCAGCCACCGTAAGCTTTCCATTCTTTCTTGATCTTCATACTGAGATCGAGAAAGCATAGAAGAACCTGTATTCAACATTCATCAACATCAGCAGGTTAATTCGCTGGTGTTGATGGAGTGAGTATGGGTACTGACGAGATGGGTGCAACTATCTCGTAATATAGGCAGGCGCCAATGCTCTATACGCGGCAGCAGGTCAGGCTTGTGTTGCTTTACACACAGTGTCTGTTTGTAAGCATATTAGTTGGACCTGCTGAAATTGGCTTGGTAGGTCTCTATATATTTATAAAAACCTTGATTTCCTTTTTAGGATGCGGTTTAAGGGCCCTGAAGTTCCATTAGGTTGGCTGTAACGATATATTATTAAGGGTAGTATTTTGTTAGTCCCCTTTATGGATGTGTTGGCTTCATTCTTTGCAGAATTCACTGAAGCTACCATTCATATGTATTCAGATGTGGGCTTTAACTAAGCTGTACCGTTAGCCACCTTATGGTAAATTAGATTACTCATCTGGTAAATGCTAGAGTTTTGAGATTAGCTTTCACTAACTTCAGATAGTTCTATGTTCAGCATCGGCATTATAGGCCGCCTGACATTGTGTGCTTGAGTTGAGCTCTGCTCCTCTGAGCTTTATTGTAGAAATATAGTATTCTCAGAGTTTGCCTCCTCTCAATTGAGAGTCGTTGGTAGGCTGTTGTTTCTTAGCCCCAGGCAGATCTATGCTTATGTGTTGGTCTTATAGGCCCACAGCTATAGCTGGCCTAGTCTAGAACTAGGGTTTAGGCGGTCTGCTAGAAGCATTTATGCCCTTTTTATACTACCCCTGTTATGTGAGTGTAGTTTTTCCTAGTTCTGGTCTCTTCTTATCAGAGTTGTCAGGCCAAGGCCCATTGTCCCCTTGGTGTAGGTGCAAAATAGATATCAGCTAAGGTAGCAGACTATTGCTAAGTCTCCCTGGTGCCGTTGTCTCAGGCGGTGTAGGCCCCTTTTTCACTATGTGAATAGAAACTTTGTTGCTGTGGCCCCGCTTTCCTAGAACTATCTAGTGGTGTTTTGACTTTAGTTTTTCCCCTGAACCCCTTGAACTATGTTCAAGCTTGAGTGATATGGTTCTAGCTTTTTATGAAAGCTCCTGTTCCCTAGAGTTCAGTACAGATTGTATCTGTTTTTGTTGAGAATTTCTGTTGTGAAGTACCCACCCTGTATTTTTCAGGGTTGGATTAATAGTACTCCCTTGTTATTCAAGGTTGTTGTACTTTATTACTTTAGTTCTGATTCCTGCCCTACACTATGTGAGCTCAGTAAACTCTAATACTGCCACAGACTAGCACTCGTGTGTTCTGGAGTAGTAGGCCTGACTTTGGCCTCCTTAAGATTATGGTGACGTAGTTTGTACTACCCTTGCTAAAGGGTAAAACATTTTTTTTACTGAGTATATTGCCTGTTGGAATGTATAAGCTCAGGTTGAGTTTAATAAAGTTAACCTCACTACATAGTTTGGTTTCATATATGGCTCCCTTAGAGCTTGAACACTGCCACAAGCTGACACTCGTGATGTTTGAAGTAGAAGGCTCCATTTGGGCCTCCTTCAGAGCATAATAGCTTGTTGTATTACAAGGCTTGTTGGTAGGTATTTTAGTTAGAGTTTGCTTACTTGGAAACTAGCACTGCCACAGGTTTATGCCCATGATCGTTTGAAGTAGTTGGCCTGTTTTTTGGCCTTCCTCAGAACATGGTAGCGTAATATTCTTTGTACTCCCCTTACTTTAAGGGTTAATGGTGTTTTTACTGAGTACATTGCCTGTTGGAATGTGTGGATAAAATTAAGCTCAGGTTGAGTTAAACTAGTTAACCTCATTGGATAATTTGGTTCTTAGATTGGCTCCCTTAGAGCTTAGACACTGCCACTAGCTGACGCCCGTGTCATTCTGAAGGCTCAGGTCCTGTTTGGACCTCCCTCAGAGCATGATGGCGTAAGTTTGTACTCCTCTTGCTTAAGAGTAAAAAATGTTTTACTGAGTACATTGCCTGGTGGAATGTGTGGATAAAATTAAGCTCAGGTCGAGTTAAACTAGTTAACCTCACTGGATAGTTTGGTTCTCAGATTTGGCTCCCTTAGAGCTTAGACACTGCCACTAGCTGACGCCCGTGTCTTTCTGGAGTCGCAGGCCGTGTTTGGGCCTCCTTCAGAGCATGATGGCGTAAGTTTGTACTCCTCTTGCTTAAAGAGTAAAAAGTGTTTTTACTGAGTACACTGCTTGTTGGAATGTGTTGAGGTAGACTGTTATGTGGGCACTCTACAGTTAAACTTGTTAATCTGCTAGTTAAACTTGGTTTCAATCAGAACGAGTTCCCATGTTTTGTGGGCTCTTGCATTATCAGCAATTGAGTTGCTTTTAGGTGTGTGGCCTTCACAGGCCGCCCTGTAAGCGAATCCCCCACATCTGGGTGTCTTTTAGCAGACTGAGCATGTAGTTTTCACATGGCTGGCCTTTGCAAGGCTGCTGTGATATATTCTACATTGTGTAGAATTAATTCATGTTGCAGGCTCTCTGGGAGCCTTCATGATTTTGTGCCTACAGTGTGGTCTACCTGTTAGGTTGAGCCCAGTACTCCCCTCGTCTAGTGGGTTGTTTTGCATAGTACTTAGCTCCCTAAGTCTGGTCAGTGGTTGAAGGCCTCTCTGAGGCCTCCCTGTTGAAGACCGGCCCCTAGGCTGGTTGTACTGCCCTTCTTTGGGTCCCTTTAGAGTGCACAGCCTCCTCAGTGCAAATAATCAAGCGCTGAGCAGATCCTAGGATTGAGCAGAGTTTTACTCCCCTCACTGGTAAGGGTAAAAAGCACTAAGCTGAGTACTGCTCTCCAGGATGCCTGTCTCTACGATCTGGTCTGAGTTGGTTACTGCCTCTTTGCAGTCCCTCTTACTGGATATCCTCTCTGAAGAATGTGAATTGATACTCTGTGATCAGATAGGTTGTTGGCCAAGACTAGGTTTCTGTTAGACCAGGTCGGCCTCCCTGGTGGCAATCAGGGTCAAGTACGTTCCCCTGACAAGTGACTGGCTAGGTTTCCCTCAGGCCCTCTGGCTACATTCCCTTAAAGGTACCCTCTTTTCTTTGAAAAGAAGCTTGCTTCCAGAAGCCTTTGTGCGGCCTTGGTAGGCCTTCTGTGGAAGGCCTCTTTGAGGATTATAGCTGGGGCTGTAGGCTATAGGGAATGCTGTCACTGACAGCCTATGTATGACCCATAGGGGGAGTGGTTCTGGCATTTCAGTTGAAACTGGTTCTGACGTTTGACTAGCCATTTTTTGGCATGCACTCCCCTCAAGCATGGCAGCTTGGGTATATCGTTCCCCATAGCATGTCAAACGCAGTGTTGAGTTCCCTTCAGACGATAAGGTACTGACTGCTTCTCTAGGCGCTCCTTATATACTTCTGGGTCGCGCAATGATGACGCCATAAGCTGTCAAGATTTGATAATTGTTTTCAGACACCGGTTCACGAGGAGGCGTTCCCCATAGGGTGTCAAACGCAGTGTCTCGTTCCCTGTTCTCAGGGAACCATGGTTACATACGTAACCTGAGACGTTTCTGAAGCATGCTGCACTGCATCCTAATGCAATCCTAATTTTACAGAAAATAACTGTGATTTTTTTACGGTCATTTTCTTTTATTTTAAATTATACTCAAAACTCTCTAAAATTATAAACAACATATGTAAATTAACAACTCGGCTGTAATTTTTAAGTATTATGGTTAAGATGTTGATGTCTTATTGAAAAAAAAAGTTTGAAGTAACCGTTATTGAGCTCTTGACCCTTGACTTTTTCATGTTAGTTTTTCTCTGACTGCTTTAACTGTGTTTCTGATGCGTGTCTGTTATAGCAAAAAATGTGGCCTGATTCACTGATATCACATAGTGTCACATTTCTGATTATATTAACTGTTAATTTCATATCATTTCATAAGTTATGGGGGGGGGGGGGGGGGGGGGGGGGGTTTAGCACAGAGACATCAATAATCAACATATGAATCAATCAACAATGGTGACAATCAAAAAAGCTTTTTTTGTGACTTTCAGAGTTGATCTGAATTTTTTTATTTTTATTGTCACCATTGTTGAGATTCATACACTGATTCTTGATGTCTGTGTGAGGCTGCATGACCTTGACAAAACATTTTCTGCATAATGATTTAATAAAATTGTTTATAGTATCACAGCCTTGCAGTAGTATTGGCATGTGAAATTACAGCAAATATTAAACAATTTAGTCAGAGATCAGACTCTGGTATCAGTGAATCAGACCACTTTATGATGACTATATCATCACTTAAAAAGTGACCAACATCATCTGATCAGACTTTCTCTTGCTTTTTTCTTTTTTGCTATAACAAACATGTATCAGAAACACTAATGTTAAAGAATCAAGGGTCAAGAGCCCAGCAAGCACTGACCACCAGAACAGTGACTTCAAATTTTATTATTTACAATAAAACATCAACATCTAAACCTCTGTTAATTCTCAGTAAGAACTTTAGTATAAAATAAATGAAGTCTGGATTGTAATAAGTGAAGATGCTGAGATCTTGAGAGATCTGTTAGTGTTTAATGTTGTGTTAGGATTTAAAGGGTTTCTGTATCGTGTGTTTTGTGGGTCACCATTGTGCTGAAGAGTAGAGCCTGTGCTTCAGTCCAGGATAAGCCAGAAAACATTGGTGTTATGCTGCATGTTGCTTTATTTCAGAGGCAGTAACTGTGTAGTTGCTGATGCAGTGACATATAATTACATTAATTCATTCATGAAACAAGTAATTTGACTTTTTTTTTTAAGATCATGTTTTGCAGTGAAGGTGTTTTATTGTAATAATTCAGGGAATACCTGTAAAATAACAGTGTTTTTCTGTAAAAAAAAAAAAAAAAAAGTTTCATGAAAATTTCTGTTAAAGTTCTTTGCACTTTATTTAAATTAGAATATTTTACTTTAATTTGAAGGTTTTTGTTTGGTCATTGACCTTTTTTTTTTTTACGATTTATTTTTTTTACAGTGTAGGCAAATGCTACTCATGTATTTGAAGATTGAGCAAGCAGCTCATTGGCTACTAATAAAGCAGGAACCAATCATCTGTATAGATAATGATGTGATTACGAGCGGGTGAGTTAAAGGACCTATTAGCCTGCCCATAAGAGTTTCATGCCAGAACTTTGTATTTATGATACAACAGGCATAATCAACTTTTATGAATTTCTGTTAAGAAACCATGGGGGAAAAAAGGTGAATAAAGACTGAGAGGAAGAACCTGAACATCCAGAAAATATTATTTCAAGAAATGTTTAACATTTGTACTGACTCGTCTTTTTGTCTCGTGTTCTGTGAGAGCTGTGAGTGGAGGGAGAGGAGTGTTTTTGTTCAGCTCTGTGTTTTTCTGAATGTCTGAATGTTTCTTCATTTGTTTGCATGCACTGTTTTGACCAGTGCTGTATAGTTTTGCAGAGTGTTCATTGTCAAACTACAAAATTATTTAAATTAGAATTTCTAAAAAAAAAAAAAGCTATTATTTTATATGAAAAAAAAATTCTTGTCTTTTATTGACAAAATGTTTTAGTTTGTCACATATATATTTTTAAATTAAATCAGATAACATTTTTAGCTGTCATATGGTCATGTTACAACATGCCCCATCATATGTTACAATGTGCCCCACTTCCCTTCTTTCGGGGTAAATAAAGAAAAAAGTATACACTGTATTATTGAAACAAAGCCACATATTTGAATCCAAAACAAAAACAATTCCTCTATCATACCACTTGTCCATATAAAAGGATTTGTTTTGGATTAAAATATTCAAGTTATTCCATAGAATTTCTTTGTGGGGAGATAATTTGTGCACATAACACAATTTCCAAGCAAATAAAACTTGATGAAATTTAGAGAGAGAAATCTGTAATGTAGAAGGGGTAAAATTACATTTTAAAAGAAACTCTAAGCCACCTAATCTATGAAATATGGCATTGGTGATATAGTACCAAATCGAGTCATTACTATAAAGACATTTTTTTTAACCAACTAATTCTAAAAGAGCTGACCAATTCCTTAAAATGTAAAACTTCCAGTCCATCCTCAAAACATCTATTAGACAAAACAGATTTCTTAACTTTGTGAGATCTGTTCTTCCAAATAAATTTCAATAACATTTTGTCAATATCATCACACGCTAACAAAAAAAGATAAAGAGGGATAAACACAACGAGACAAACCCTCTGCTTTGGATATAAGAACTCTGCCATAGATTGACAGGTCTCGTTGTAACCAACAGTTAAAGACTGTTCTAGTTTTCATTATTTTAGGTGAAAAATTAAGTTGTTGGAGGAGCAATCTATGTTTAGTAAGGAAAATACCCAGGTACTTGATACAGTCTTTTACGGGTATATGGTGTATCAATGGTTGTTGAGCGTCATAAAGACAAAATAGTTCACACTTTGATAATATAGCCTGAGGCTTCAGAGAATAATTTAATAATATTGAACGGAATACTCAATGGAATTTGACTTTGGTCTTTAAGAAATACAGTAGTACCATCAACTATCAAATTCTTTACCAAATATAGACATACCTTTTAAACTGGGATTTTGTAAAATATCAACTGATTCAACAGCTAGAACAAAAATAAATGGGGAAATGGGGCAACCTTGGCGCACTCCTCTATCACAATTAAAGTGTTTAGTAGTTTGAAAGCCAACCAAAACTGAGGAGTTAATGTCATTATAAAGCATTCTCACCATGTTAATAAAAGTACATCCAAAACCCTAAGATATTTAAGCAAAAATTGGTGTTCTAAAGAGTCAAACGCTTTATAAAAATCCAAAAAACATTATAATAGCGTCTGAATCAATATTCTTTAAATAATCAATGAGAACTAATCTTATTTTGGAGCCAATATGTCTATTTTTCATGAATCCATTTTGTGTTTCGCCAATTATACAATTAAGGCCAGATTTTAAATGAACTGCCAAAATTAAAGCAAGTAATTTATAATCAACATTTAACAGTGATGTTGGTCTCCAGTTCTCAATTAAAGGTGGGTCTTTATCAGTTTTAGGGATCAGAGAAATAAGACCCTGTTTCATTGTGGGAGTCATCTCTCCTTTTTTTAATACAGTCTTTAACCAAACTATGTAAAGTTTGTTTTAAGACGTCACAAAAATGTAAATAAAATTCAAAACACAAGCCGTCAGTACCTGGAGATTTTCCCCTCTTCATAGAATTCAGTGCATCCTCAATTTTAACTATAGAGATATCAAAATCACAAAGTTGCTTAAAATCATCATTAATACCTGAAACCTTATCATGAATACACAAAAGAAAATCATCATATTTTTCTTGAGAAGGTTGAGATTATTCCTGGGTCTGTACATAAAACACCATTAACATTTAGGGCAGAGAGAGATGTCTTTTTATGATTTCTTTTCTCTAGAGCAAATAAGTAATTAGTGTTTCTTTCACCCTTTTCAATCCATTTTGCTCTAGAGAATATAAAAGCACCTTTAACAATGTACATATTTTCAATTTGCGATTAACAGTTTGCTCAATTCAACCTCATCTTCTTTACTGGGATTTTCGTTCTGCATTAACAAACCTAATCTATGAATGAGTTCTAATTCTTTAATGTTTTTTTCTCTTTTAATTTGTTTACTTCTATTAACAGCAAGGTCTCTAATTTTAAATTTAAAGAACTCCCAACTAGAGCCAAGGTCGCCTTCAGTATTACTAAACATAGAATTAGAACTTTTTTTTTTTTTTTTTTTGGGTTAAAAATGATCCAAAATCAATTTTTCAGCAAGTACATAACCAGTATTCAAAACTATCTCCTTACCTCAGCCCGATTCACAATGGTAAGCTTAATAATTCAGGTGGGTTTTTGTGGGAAATTCCAATCATGTTGCCATTTGTCTTTGCGTCACTGTGTCACGTCTGTTTACATAAAGAACTAGTCCCAGCTAGTAGGCTATATGTCAGAGGTCTCTAACTCCTGGCCCGTGGGCCATTTACAGGCCAGTTTCAGCAAAAGAAAAATTGATTTGCATTAGCTCTACTACTAAATATCTTTATGGAAATGAGAAATATAAACCCGCCCTGTACAGCTATGATCAGCTGTTTGGCTGAGCTTTCGGTGTTGTTAAGGAAAGGCCGAAGCTCATCGGTTGGTTCTTTGTCACATGACCTGTGGTGCGCTTGCGGCATTCTGAAAAGTTTAGATGTTTTCATCTCGCCGCGGCACGACCGCGTCGCTTCTGTTATGAGCGCGCTTGCCTAAATGATGTTTTATTAACAAAATTCGGGAGGAGCACTTTCAAATAATCCTTTCAATCATGACGTCATTCCAGCCAGCTGTCAGCAGTGGAGAACACTATAAATACGCAGTCGACTCACCCATGTTCCTCAACAGTTTTTCAGCATCCCTCCACCACCCCGTCTCCTCACACTCGCACGGTTATCTTCCTAACCAAATCTCACACTCACCTGGTTATCTTCGTAACCAAATCTCACACTCGCCTGGTTATCTTCCTTAACCAGAATATGGGGGGAGTACTCTGGGTTTGGGCCAAATACCGAGCTCGGAGCCCTCTCCTCGGACAGCACGCCAAATATGCATACTGTTTATTTATCTGACTTATTTGCAAGTGTGAACTCGTGAAATTACAGTAAAAGCACTCGTACAAGTCGCGAGTGTCGATTTAAATCAACCGAAACGCGTCCGTTGCTACCAATACACGTTACCGATGCTCAAACGGCATCTTGGACAAATGTGGCTCAGCTGTGTGAGCAGAAGCACTGCCAGGTGTCTGGCAAGAAATAGAATAGTGTACAAATGTATTCAGGGATTGCATTTCAGTGCAGGTGCAAGATTTTGATGTTATTTAAGCTAAAATAAAGTAAGGGAAAATATTGCACTGTTAAAAACTAATACTGTATGTAACAATGATAGAGACACTGCTGTTTACATTTTTTAAGTATGGCAAAAATATTTTAGTAATGAAATTTGAAGTAAATGAGAAATAATGCAAAGGAAAGTACATTTTCAGAAATTTTGCGCTTTCTTGTGCTTGAATGTTAAAATGTCCCTCCTATGAGGTGTCAATCACAGCAACGGACCCCAGCCAATTTGAGTTTGAGACCCCTGCTATATGTGATCATTTATAGCCTTTTCTCACAGCAGCTGCAATAATTAAACGTATCATTTGGATGGCGGATCGTATGGTATGACAAATTAACGTTAGACATTAGACTGTACAAAAACTGAAATATACAGGTAACACTAATACACACTAAATACACATAGTCACGCAATGCTGATGTTGTTATCATTAACAATTTGAGAACAAAGTATAACAATAATAATAATTTGCATGGTTTGACGTGATCCGAGCTAAGCAATCATTACACCATAGCTAGCTTGGAATCTTTGAATCTAAATCGCTGTTACAACGCGTTTGCATCTCGCTAGCTTGTTAATTTGTCATCAGTCTCTCGCACGCTCCTTTTTCAACGCGTTCATCAAACAGCTGTGGTAATTCGGATCAGTCTTCAAACACATGTCATCCTGTCCTAGCATTGTTACCTGTTCCATTTGTCACGTTCAGCATAGCTCTCTGTGTCAGTGACGAGGGATTTACATGTCATAAATGTAGGGAAATAGTCAGGCTGACAGAGAGAATCTCAGAATTAGAGACACGCATCCAAACTTTAATCGAGGATAGTAAGGATGCAAGGGCTTCAGATACTGTTTGGGATGCGATTAGCTTAGTGAACTCTGTACATAGTTCGGTTCCGGCTGTAGAGCCCGTGCAGCAGGGCACTTGGGTAACGGTGAGGCGGCCTAGCCGTGGAAAACACCACTCTTCCGTTCCAATAAGAACATCAAACAGGTTCTCCCCACTCAGTGACGCACCCACTGAGAATCCTGTTGAAAGTGCCCTAGTTATTGGCGATTCTATTACACGGAACGTGAAAATAGAGACACCAGCCACCATAGTCACATGTTTGCCGGGAGCCAGAGCACCTGACATCAAAGCAAATTTAAAAGTGCTGGCTAATGCTAATCGTAAATACTCTAAAATTATTATTCACGTCGGCACTAATGATGTTCGACTTAGGTCCCCTTCCTGTTCATCGGAGTGATGAGATAGTTAGCAGATTGTCATCACTCAATGGCTGGCTGTCTAAGTGGTGTCCGCAAAATAATATAGGTTTCATAGACAATTGGAAAAGTTTTTGGGGCAGACCTGACCTGTTGAAAAGAGATGGTATTCATCCCTCTCGGGATGATGCTGCTCTTCTCTCTAGTAATATGGCACATAGTCTTACAGCTAAAACATGACAAACTGACAAACCCAGGTCAGGAAGCAGACAGACCGGCTAAACCGACCGTCTGCTAGCTGCCTCACGTTACAGAAGTCAGATAAATCCCAACACATAGAAACTCTTACACCTAGATATTATCACATAGAGACTGTGTTTGTACACCGAATTAGTAAAAACAAAAAACTTCCAAACCCATTTAATGGTAAAAATTTAATTGATGTTCAACAAATAAAAAATGGAGATAATAATGATAAACAAATGATAAAGCTTGGGTTGTTAAATATTAGATCCCTTTCTTCAAAATCACTTATTGTAAATTATATTATCACAGACAATAATCTAGATGTGCTGTTTGACAGAAACTTGGCTAAAACCGGACGATTACATTACTTTAAATGAGTCTAGCCTTCAGGGTTATGATTATCGACACAATCCTCGTCAGAAAGGCAAAGGGGGAGGTGTTGCTGTAATTTATAGTAATATTTACAGTATTAGTCAAAAGTCTCTCAAATATAGTTCCTTCGAAGTGATGGTACTTTATGTAACATTATGTAAGTTGACATTTGTGTTGGCTACTGTATACAGGCCACCAGGACACCATACAGACTTTATCAAAGAATTTGCTGATTTTCTATCGGAGTTAGTACTACCTGCAGATAAAGTCCTTGTTGTTGGTGACTTTAATATCCATGTAGATAATGAAAAAGACTCATTGGGATTGGCATTTGCAGACATTCTAAACTCTATTGGTGTTAGACAACACGTGTCAGGACCCACTCATTGTCGTAACCATACTTTAGATCTAATATTGTCACATGGAATTGATATTGATGCCGTTGAAATTCTGCAGCAGAGTGACGACATCTCAGATCATTATCTAGTCTCGTGTATACTACAAGACCATGTTTCTAGCATCTGTAAAACCGCATTCTTCCATCTTAAAAATATATCTAAATTACGACATATGCTCTCGATGACAAATGCGGAACAGTTAGTTCATGCGTTCATGACCTCAAGGCTAGATTACTGTAACGCTCTACTGGGTGGTTGTTCTGCTCGCCTGATAAATAAACTACAGCTCGTACAAAATGCAGCAGCTAGAGTTCTTACTAGAACTAGGAAGTATGACCATATTAGCCCAGTTCTGTCAACACTGCATTGGCTTCCTGTTAAACATTGTATAGATTTTAAAATCTTGCTAATTACTTACAAAGCACTAAATGGTTTAGCTCCCCAGTACCTGAGCGAGCTATTAATGCATTATAGTCCTTCGCGTCTATTGCGATCTCAGAATTCAGGCCAGTTGATAATACCTAGAATATCAAAATCAACTGCAGGTGGTAGATCCTTCTCCTATTTGGCACCTAAACTCTGGAACAATCTTCCTAGCATTGTTCGGAAAGCAGACACACTCTGTCAGTTTAAATCTAAACTAAAAACACATCTCTTTAACCTGGCATACACATAACACATTATAAATTTATTTTTTCAAATCCGTTAAAGGATTATTAGGCTGCATAAATTAGGTCAGCCGGAACCGGGAACACTTCCTATAACACCAGATGTACTCGTTACATCAGAAGAAGAATGGCATCTACGCTAATATTAGTCTTTCTGTTTATCCCAAGGTTTACGGTAGTCGGTTGACTACGGTAAACCTCGGGATAAACAGAAAGACTAATATTAGCGTAGATGCCATTCTTCTTCTGATCCGGTTGGATCCGGGCCGCATCCAGGTGAGACCAAGGACCTGCGCCTTGACTCATCCACAACGCAGCCCTGAAGTATCAGCAGAGATTGAGTCAACTAGATCATCCACTGTGAAGGCCTCATCAACATGACAACCAGTGGCACATCTCCTCAACAACCGTCCATACCGGCGTGATGAATACGATCCTCAGCTGGATGGAACTGAATTAAATACTTTGACTGTTGCGATCGTATCTGACTTATGATAGCAACCTGAGTCGTAACAAAGCACTGTTTGCCAGAGGAGAACTGGCCCCCCGACTAAGCCTGGTTTCTCCCAAGGTTTTTTTCTCCATTTTAACACCTGTTTGCCACCTGATGTCACCTGTTGGAGTTTGGGTTCCTTGCCGCTGTCGCCTTTGGCTTGCTTAGTTGGGGACACTTGACAATTGATATTTGATATTCAACAGTGCTTTGATCTGCCTGCATTGACACTATTCTTTAAGAGCTGCTGTGCAGCCAAAATAATGTACCAGTTATCAATGTAAAGCTGCTTTGACACAATCTACATTCTAAAAAGCGCTATATAAATAAAGGTGACTTGACTTGACTTGACTTGACCATAGGCAGTTGGTCAGAACAAAAGTGGCAGACATGTTACTTACTTGTTCAGATGACATTTTCCGGTGAAAATTCTTACTTTGGTCATACTTCAAGACTACAATCTGTGATTCCGAATTACAGCATCCACACCGTTGCGGTGACTGACAGCAAACATTAGATTCATCCACGACGAGGCACAACCCACGTAAATATGATAATTACGCAAACAACTGCAGTTGCAGTTTTAAACAGAGATGGCGACAAAGAAGCAAAACTTACAGACTGCAGCTTTAAGAGAGGCTAAACTAAAAGAAGAAAACTCAAAAACAGTTGACACTAAATGCAGTGCAACAAAAACCAGCTAAACAGCTGGTAAACACGACAACCTACTTTGGCTAAAGAAGTTGAATTCTTGTCCTTGAACAGGGTAGGTGGTGATCAATCAGCAATGTCTTCTACATGAAAGAATAAAAACATTAAAGTGCATTATTGAAATTGAGGGATTACAGGAAATAATTTCCTCACAAGCTCAGTAACCACAAAAAGTTCAGTCTGAGGTTTATTTGGCCTCAATTTTCTGACCATCAATGAATGCAAAAGGCCCCGAGAAAGATGCCTTCTTACCCTCCTCTCTTGCCTTTTTAACAACTGGCCATAACTCGCAGCAGAATCTGCAGGAATCAATGCTTCTGAAATACGTAGACGAGACTCTTTCAGATATGCGTTATCCTTTGCAGTCTGCTAAACGGTGTCTCGGAGTGATCACATAGAAAATCTTACGATGATGTTTCGATGAGCGCCATCCTGGTTCCGTCTTCTGACTTGGTGAATCACGTCAAGTGTATCGTAGAGCTTACCAGAGATGTCAGGTGCCACATGTTTGAGAATATTCTTAACAATCGCTTAACAATTAGCTTTTGGAAAGTAGCATCTTGTTTTGCAGACAGTGCTTGAATGGCATTCAAAATGTCTGTGATATCCCTGCTTGTATCAGACTTCTTTTTAGATTTTTTAGAAGGAGGACTTTTTGCAGGAGTTACTGGAAAAGGCGTCCCTAAACAAAGATTGAAATCATGTTTCGTATCACCCGATGCAAGAGGGTCAGCAAGCACAGCGAACCTGTTACTCAGGCAAGCGTCAGAGACTAGTTAAACTTTGGCGCCAATCTCAACATCCATAGCTTTCGAAAAACCATGTCTCTTACTTCCCATTTAGAAAAAGTCGATGCACATCAATGCAAAATTTTCACATAGAAGACAGTAAAGTATATATAAAGAATTAAAATGAACTGATTAATTACTACCACAACTGCCATAACTAAAAATTACACGTCCGTCCTCCACGACGCCACCTTGGCCACTCTGCATTACGGCTGTTTAAACCATTGAGCATTAAGCTCGTCAGCAAGTCGTTTCCCATCGTGCAAGTCAGCACAAAGTTAAATGGATTTGGACAGCAGAGATGGAGGATCAGCTTGTCGACTTGTGGCAACAGCACAAATGATTATACAACGTATCCTGTAAAACATACCAAAATCATTCTATCAACACTATCATCACAATTTCTTCCTGTCTATCATCCACAAACTGAAGTCTTGAGAGATGTTGCGAGATTTCCCGTGTTCACAGTCGGGACTGGTTGAAAATCTGTTTTTGTGTGGTGTGTTGTCTTTGTCACATCACGGCACACCACACACTATAGGAGCAAAATGGTTATATCTAGGATTTTTTCCCCCTCATGTTTGTGGTCTCTCACATTTTGAAAATCTTATAAGATTCTAAAAATCTTTTAGTGTGTACCAAAGTTGGTGGAGAGCAACTGCGCCATCCGATGTAGTGATGTTACATATGACACTGGAGCTTCAAAGCATGTATCGAGTATGCAACGCAATTTCTCATACTGGAGCACATATTGTTTTCAGAGAAACACATGATTAACAAAAAATGAAGCCCCACCAAAGCCACTGGAAGGCAAGCCTGCAACCATTAGCCAAAAAAAGCGTAATGGCTAATGCTAACGTTCCTGCTCTGGTGGTAATTAGGGAAGGAGTTTTGAACGGTGGGCACTGATGTCACTGCAATTACACAATAGGCTGAGAGGTGCCGCATGTCAGTGGTGTGCACAGACCTCCGCGAGGGCAGGGGCGCAATTGCGTTTCGGGGGTGGGGGGGAGAGATTGTTCTCCCTGTTCTGGCTGCTGTAAATTTTACCTGCCACAAGATGGCACTGTTTTCGACACTCCAGATGCTTTAAATCTTTTCCCGAAACATTTAGAGAAAATCTTCAAAGATTCAAGAGGCTTCATTTCGCCATCCCTAATCCGATGCGGCCGTCTCTCTGTCGCGAGAGTTTTTGACACACATCATGACATCAGAGCAAGGTCCACACTCTAACACATTTCTAACCGGCATGCATCTCGCGTTGATCACCGGTGATTGGTTCTGTGTAGATTTTACTTATCTCAAACGAGCTAGTTCTTAAAGTGATTCCAAGCATTTACTATGTCTGTGTTTCCAACGATATAATTCCACTGTGACGTTGTCGTTATAGTCAGTACCGCGGAAAATAGGGGTGCTGCAGAAAAAAATAGATCTAGGATATCTGTAACGCTATTTAACCATTACCTTGTCTACACTGGACGCCAGCGGCACAACGCGACAAAAGACAAGAACCCATTGTAATCACTGATATTGTCAACACTGGATGCTGCGCGCGACAAGACAATTACAGTGTGCATCTGCTACTCTTTTAACGATTTTTAGAACTACATCGTTATCGTTATATGGTAGTTACCGTCCTTTTATTGTGAACGAGATATGTCATTAGTATTGCTTGTAAAGCTTAACGGAAATCAGTTTTTGATCTCGTGACAGAGTGGTGACAGTGATAGTGCATTGTGATATAGATAGTATGGACTCATGTCGAGGACGGCAATAGATAGTAAAACCGTTGACCTGCTATTTATAAATGAGAGAGAGAGAGAGAGAAAACTAAATTAACTACTAAGGGGCGATGTGTTTGGAGAGTTACGTCATAATGGTGTGCGGGAAGGACACAATACTGAACCTTAAAGCTCGATTTAATTTAATTGTCATTACTTCATTTTGTATAATTTGTTTACACACAAGTGACTATGTTATCGTAGAATAAATTGTTACTGTAGAATAAATAGTCACTGTAAAAATGAAACAAACTGGCACACATAAGCGCGACTCATGGACAGTGACGCACGCTGTCGCGACTCTGGAAAGCTAAGTTTACTGGCGCGAAATAAAAAAATATGATATGTATTTTTAATAATACATTTTTCAAATTATATATAGGCCTTCACAACAGATATGCTTATTTCCAGACAAAAGTAGTGTCTGGAAATAAAACGAAATATTCTGGCACTCTTTGATTGGGTGGGCCAGCCATCAATCTGGATGGGCCAGTGCCACCCTGACTCTTCATAGCCTCGCCACTGGTGCACACTGTGCGATTTATAATAGTTCTTTACGATTTTTGCTTGTCAGACTGTACGAACATGATTCTAATGTCACACTGTGGGATCTCGGCTGTCCTATATGTCAGACTCTAGGACAGTCAAGACGCGTTAAAAACGGACGCGCGCTTGAAAACTTGTCCTGAGTTTTACATCATCAGCCCACACACTCGGTGACAGTGAGCTGCATTACACGCGTGACTGAAATGGTGGCTAACAAAGACATCTCTTTTGATCACAGCTTATCTTGAAAAACGAAAACAATTTGACGTGTGTGCACCCGCCTTTAGGTACACATTTGATCCAGAATCAAACCTATGACCTTGTTGCTAGTGCCTACTGATTGAGCTACATGACAATTTAAAATAATTATCATCCACACATTTTCTCACGTCTCCTTACGTTTCACGCGTGAATTGCAGTCCAGCCGCTAGGATAGACCGGCGCTGGCGTCACGATTTTATTAGTTACTCTGACAAACGTGTGGGATCCTCCTTCATCCTCTCCTCCGCAAGCTGCTCTCCTCCTGCACTTCACTTCAGCTCTTTATCGTACAACTTTACATTTCAAGTAAAAAAAGGGATGTGTTATGATTTTCCATTCATCTCTTGGACTAATTGATTGTAAAGGTTCACTGGATCTATCATGTCATCTCAAGGGGATCTGAGGTGTTTAGTTGGATTTGTTGCTCTACTGGGAATTTTAATGGGGAAAATCTCAGGAATTCATGGAAAAGCGACTGTTCATATGGATGGATCCCAGAGACGAGAAAAACAAGAGTCCCTGAGAGGGTGAGTCTTATACACACACACACACACACACACACACACACACACACACACACACACACACACACACACACACACACACATATACATACATCCAAACTAATGCTGCTTTTATTAGTATAAGGCTGTGATATGTGGGCTGTTCTGAGTGAGAAACATGCAGTGTTATTACAGAAACGTGTCATATATGAACAGTTTAACTGTGAACTTTTAGACAAGCTCTTATTGTTTCTGCGTGCAGATTTCTTCTGTTGCTTTGTCTCATAGGTTTCCTTGTACAGTACATTTATTATGCAGGTAAATTTGATCTTGAAGCTTATCATTGTTTTTTGCAGACCTAATGTGTGTGGATCTCGTCTGCAGTCCTACTGCTGTCCAGGCTGGAAGACTCTGCCCGGGGGGAACCAGTGTGTTGTGCGTAAGTCCAGATGTTCCTCACACTGTCTCTAGGTTCAGTGAGTGTGCTTTTGAATTTCATTGCCTTATTCTTTAGATTTATTCTAATAAAAAATTCTAGGACATATGTGAAATTAATTAAAACTTATTTTATGAGTTGTAGAAATTAAGAAAACATGTTTTATCACTTGCTTAGACACAAATCTGGCAGCAGGGGTTGCCAGTAGTTTACTGTCAATTTACAGTTCTACTGTTATAGTATGTTAACTCATTTAATTTGGCGAAAAAGATTACCTTGAACCATACCTGAAACACATAAAATAAACATTTAATTTCAAGATTTACTCTATCACTTATTGAGTTCACATAACTTTTTTTCTATTAAAGGATTAGTTCACTTTGAAATGAAAATTAGCCCAACCTTTACTCACCCTCAAGCCATCCTGGGTGTATATGACTTTCTGTGTACATTGAATACGAAAGGCGGTCGAAAGGCACAGTAATTTTACTTTTTAATTGCTGGCAGCAGCATGGCCTATATATTCATGTTTTTTTTTTTTTGTTCCCAGTTTGCTCAAACATAGGAGCTGTTTTTACGACACAGTTTTCAACTAAAAATGGAAAATTAACATCAGTAAAACTGTGGAGATGACTGTTGATTTTAAGAAAAGTCATTCCTGTTTATCTTCACTTATAATGGTTGTACAGTGAGTAACACCGAATCCCACAAGTTCCTTGGCACTACCATCTGCAGTGATCTGAAATGGGAGAGCAACATTGTCCGCATTATTAAAAATGCTTCCTCCGTCAGTTAAGGAAGTGCAACTTGTCAAGAGAAGTTATGTGTAAAGTTTACAAGGCTACGATTGAATCGGTCCTGTGCTCCTCACTCACTGTCTGGTACAGTTCTGCCACTCAACGAGACAAGTATAAGCTTCAGAGAGTGGTCAGAATGGCTGAACGCATTATAGGGACTGATTTACCATCCCTTCAGGATCTGCACTGGTTACGCGTCTTGAAACGGGCGGAGAAGATTGTCTGTGACCCTCATCATCCCGCACATGAGCTTTTCAGATTGTTACCTTCTGGAAGCCGTTATAGTATAAAAAAAATTTCTTGTATGTTATGCATACTTGGCCAATAAAAAAAAAGCTGATTTGAAAACTTTTGAAAACGATACCATTATTGTCTCTGTGAAAAAGGTGACGTCACATTGCGCGCATGCGTGTTACGTTTTTAGTCTATAGGCATGTAGTGTTTATTTACAAAGTGACATCACAAATGACTGGCCTGGCAGCATAATACAGCATTTTTTAAATGATTTTGCAGATCTGTGTGAAGTGAACAGGGAACGTTGTGACAATGTTGTCGTCTTTACACGAAAAACGCAAAGGAAAAACGTTTCTGTTTTTAAGACATTGTTGTTGTTTAAATGTACCCTACCCAGTTTTATTACTGTTAAATATGTTTTGCGGTGTCTTTTATAGTACACCTTTAATCCCACAACAATATCATCAGTGTTAAATGAATACTGTTCAGTGTTTGTGTCCACACTGCAAAGAGTGAAATTAATAGACACAGTGTTGCAGTTAATGAGATAATTAAGTGATTAATTAATAATTGAGCATAGTGATGAACACCTGTTGTTTACAAGCAGATGCACTGAAGGAAAGAACAGAAAAAAGAGAAGAGACAAGCAGAAACTTCAGCCACAGCCTTAGATGAAATCAACTGAAGATTAAAAATAGGCATTAGGGGCCAGATTTACTGACAGCTTGTGCCAGCGCAAACCCTCTTTTGGTGTTAAAAAACTACTGTCGGGATTTACTGAAGTGCAAAATTAGCGCTGAAAAAGCATGGACTGAGTTGTTTTTGTGGTTGACCTTATTGCATATGCATTTGCAGGAGTTTCCCTTTCAGACTCAAAATTTATGGGAGGAGAGTATTTAAATAAATCACACAACGCAATTTACTAATGTTTGCACTGGTCAATTTACTGGTATTTGCGCCATTATTTAACGCCCAAAAAAAGCATGTCTTAACCCAGTGGTTCCAAACCTGTGGGCCGTGGCCCACTAGGGGGCCTCAGTGATCCTTCCAGTCGTGACGTATTGATTCAGAGAGGAGGTGGGCCTTGGCGTAAAAAAGGTTGGGAACCACTGTCTTACCCCATTCTGTGACATGGCTGCAATTGTTGCTGCTAGGAGGAGACACCACAGAGAACAGAGAGCATGTGGTAGAAAGGAGAAAATATTTTCCACTCTTATTAATTTCTTTGGAATGGCAGAGGAAGACGTTATCCAAACATATTGTTTGCCAAGCTATGTTGGCCTATATATATATATATAATATATAAATATATATATGTGTGTATGTGTGTGTGTGTTACATGTTACAGATTACATGTAACAAGTTGCGCCTGTGTCGACCTGCACCTGATGAGCATCAGCTCTGCTTTGCAACCCAACGCTAATTTGCACTACTGTTGGTAGTGTCACGGAGTCACAGCCAACACCCACCAACACCTACGCATCGTCACCAGATCACCACACTCCACCCACTCGCTCACAGTCTCCCGAGTACTGATCACCTGCACCTGCACCGCTTCATCAAGGACTCCATAAAGACTCTCACTCCCTTCACTTCACTGTCTGGTCTCGTCTTACGTACCTGGACTCCTTACCCGCTACTCACCTGAGTTCCCGTGTCTCCATTCCTGTCATCATCCGTCTCCTGTTCTTCTGTTCTCCGTTCCACGTCAATTCCTCCTCCTGCAAGACAAACTCTTTTAACCATCAGCTAAGTGACTGTTCAAAAAGTGCTTGATCCATTACTCACCTGCTTCCTCCGTTTGCCTGTGTTCGTGCCTCTGTCTAAATAACTATACATCTGTGTTCACTCACCTCTCTGCCTCCGTCTGTGTCCTGACAGAAGACCAGACCTCATGCAGAGGTCAACACCACCTATACCTCAAGCTGGAGAAGTGCGAGTTCTATACCACTTCCGTGCATTTCCTGGGCTACGTCATCGACCAACATGGCATCCAGATGGACCAGAGGAAGGTGGAAACTATCCGCAACTCTATGATCGTGAAGGGGCTACACCGCTTCCTGGGGTTTGCAAACTTCTACCTTCGCTTCATCTATAACTACAGTCTTCTCAGTGCACCCCCTCACCTCGCTCCTCAAAGGCCGGCCCAAGTCTCTGTCCTGGACTCCATCTGCCTGAGAAGCCTTCCACCAGCTCCAAGAAGCCTTCCTCACTGCTCCGATCCTGGTTCATCCGAACCCTGACCTCCTGTTCGTCGTAGAAGTCGATGCCTCATCCACCGGGGTCGGAGCGGTGTTTTTACAGCGGCAGGATGACCCATCAAGACTCCATCCATGTGCCTTCTACTCCAAAAAGCTATCCCCAGCGGAGCAAAATTATGACATCGGGAACCATGAGCTTCTTGCCATCAAGTTAGCACTGGAGGAATGGAGACACTGGCTGGAGGGAGCACAACATCAATTTGAAGTCATCACAGATCACTGGAACCTTGAATACTTTTGAGAAGCTAAGAGCCTGAACCCTCGCTAAGCCTGCTGGGCCCTCTTCTTCACTAGATTCAACTTCACGGTCTCCTACCTTCCTGGAACCAAGAATTGCAAAGCTGACGCCCTATCTTGTCTGTATCAACCTGATCCTGAGAGCTCCGATCCTGAACCTGTTCTCCCTCCAGCCATGATCGTTAGCCCAATCCAGTGGTCCATCAACCAATGCATTTCCCAAGCTAAACGCACCAAACCAGCTCAGCCGGGAGGTCCTGAGGGGCTTCTCTATGTTCCACCGGCCCACCATCAGCCCCTCACGGACTTAGCTCACACCTCTCCGGGCTCTGGACCCCCAGGCAGTTAACCTCTTGCTCCTGTGGCAACACTACTGGTGGCTCTCCATGACTCAGGATATCTCTCGCTACATCAAGGGGTGCCCAGTCTTTGCCGTCGCCAACATTCCTATGAGGCTTCCCGAGGGCAAGTTGGTTCCCTTACCCGTACCTCGCCGACCGTGGACACATCTGGGTATTGATTTCATGACTGACCTACCACCGTCTAATAACTTCACCTGTGTGCTTGTAATCGTGGACCGATTCTTCAAGGCTTGCAAACTCATACCCCTCAAGAGCCTTCCTACCGCGTTTGAAGCTGCCAAAGCCTTGTTTCACAATGTATTCCGTCATTTCAGCATTCCTGAAGACATCATCTCCGACCTTGGACCACAGTTCATCTCACAAGTTTGGCAAGCCTTCTTTAAGCTCCTAGGAGTGTCAGTCAGCCTGTCGTCTGGATACCATTCTCAGACTAATGGCCAGACTGAGCGCAAGATCCAGGAAATCGGGAGGTACCTGAGGTTGTACTGCCTCCGGAACCAGGACAGCTGGAGCCAGTTCCTACCATGGGCGGAGTATGTCCAGAATTCCCTCTGGCAGACCACCACAGGGCTCACCCCGTTCCAGTGCATCCTAGGCTACCAACCACCTCTCTTCCCCTGGTCAGGTGAGCCCTAGGTGGTTACAGCTGTCAACCACTGGTTCCAGCAGAGCGAGAGAGTGTGGGACTCAGCTCATGTCCACCTTCAGCAGGCAGTTTGGAGACACAAGAGACACGCTGATGCCAGAAGAGGCCCTACTCCTCGTTACCAACCTGGCCAGAAGGTGTGACATCCATCCCCGGTACATAGGTCCATTCACCATACAGAGGCAGCTCAACGAGGTCACCTACCGTCTCAACCTCCCTGCACAGTACGGTATATCACCTTCATTTCATGTCTCTTTGTTGAAGCCCCACACTGAACCCATGTCTTCTCCTTCCACAGATCCTGGTGACAATGTGGCACCTCCTTCTCCCAACATCGCTGAAGAAGAGGCCATCTACTGGGTGCGGGCGATCTTCGACTCCCGACAGCGGGGTCCCCAATTGGAATACCTCGTTGACTGGGAGGACTATGGCCCAGAAGAACGTTCCTGGGTCAACCGTCACAACATCCTCGTCCCCTCACTCCTCACCCAATTCCATGCTGAACATCCAGACCGCCCTGCTCCCCGGGGTCGAGGTAGACCCCATCGTCGTCACCCCATCCGGTTGTCAGGAGCCGCCCGTGGAGGGTGGGGGGTACTGTCACGGAGTCACAGCCAACACCCACCAACACCTATGCATTGTCACCGGATCACCGCACTCCACCCACTTGCTCACAGTCTCCCGAGTACTGATCACCTGCACCTGCACCGCTTCATCAAGGACTCCATAAAGACTCTCACTCCCTTCACTTCACTGTCTGGTCTCGTCTTACATACCTGGACTCCTTATCTGCTACTCATCTGAGTTCCCGTGTCTCCATTCCTGTCATCATCCGTCTCCTGTTCTTCTGTTCTCCGTTCCATGTCGATTCCTCCTCCTGCAAGACATACTCTTTTAACCATCAGCTAAGTGACTGTACAGAAAGTGCTTGATCTTATTACTCACCTGCTTCTTCTGTTTGCCTGTGTTCGTGCCTCTGTCTAAATAACTATACATCTGTGTTCACTCACCTCTCTGCCTCTGTCTGTGTCCTGACAGGTAGATTGCGTTGGTCATTATGTAAATGATTTGACTGCGTCTGTGTTCTTTAATTTGCACGTCAGTCAACTTGCCATTTGTGGAATTATGCTCTCATGCTAATTTGCCCCGTTTAGTAAATCTGGCCCTAAATCTTTTAAGATCTCAGTAGTATATGATTAAACATCTCCACAAACAACATTAACAGCTTCACTTTCTAATGACCAGATTGACATACATAAGTTTACAAACGTTCTTACAGTTTAAATGAAAAAAAGAATAAATCAAGTGAAGAAAATGAAGACAGTATTGTGATTGTTTGTGATTTCTGTAGTTCGTAGTTCCTCTACGACACCTGTGTGAATTTGAGGTGAACTGACTTCTTTTATGCATCCAATAAAAATCACCAAAACACCAGCTGATTTAAACACATTGAGACTTTAGAGAGCCTTTAAACACTCAAGTTTCTTCATTCCAGTGACATTTTCTGTTAATATTACCACATGCTCTGTATTGCAGCTATTTGTCGGAACAGCTGTGGTGATGGTTTCTGCTCCAGACCCAACATGTGCACATGTCCTGGTGGCCAGATAGCCCCAACCTGTGCCACCAAATCATGTATGTTTTATACATTATATGTTATATTATGCAGAATTTTTTTTTTTTTTTTTTACATTGTACTGTATATTTAACAAATTTCTATTCAAAGTAGGTTTCGGAAGAAAAAGAAATACTATAAGACTATAGAAAAAGCAGTGAAGTACACATAGCATGTAAAACAGTCCTAACCAGTCATAACATGCGACTATAAAGTATTTCTGTCTCCCTTTCTCTTTTCTTGTTAAAGTCCAACAATGCAATATCAGATGTATGAATGGAGGGGTGTGTGAAGATGACCATTGCCAGTGTCTAAAGGGATATACAGGAAGCTTTTGTGGACAGCGTGAGTATACTTTGTGTTAGTGGCCTGAGCCTGCGTAGTACTTGATGCTTTCCAAACTGCATACATTCATGACTCGGCATGTTGTCACTTATTCCTGTCCATCATTTCAAAAGAATCTACTAAAAACCACCCAGTATCATCTGTCCTACACTAACCTCTGCAGATCTACTAAACCAGGGGCGCTCTCTATTCTTCACACTTCCTGTTGTTTTAGTATTTATGAGTTTTAATATTAATAGTTTCCTTGCAAAATCTTGTGCACCCACTGCAATTTTAAGTATTCTTGTTCTCTTCTTATTCTCTTCTGTCTTTTGAATTTATGCTGTGTGGTTTGCTCTTTAAATAATATTTGCACTTGGATCTTACCTTTTTTCAATCCACCTTATTCCTACGCCCCATGATGCTTTGTACGAATTATGGGTGTAACTTCTATTAAGCTGTAAACAATCAGTGAAAGGCTCGCTCTATAGATGCAATAATAATTTTTGTATTTACCTGTGAAAACAAACCTGGAAAGAAATGTGAAGATTTGAGGAGAAAAACGAGAGATTCTTTGTGCATTCCAGTGAATTATTAATGGGATATATTGTAAATTAAATTGGGAGAACAGACCACAAATGTGCAGTATATGTTGTCCTTTTTCGTACTATTACAGCAGAATGCAAAGGAAAAAAAGAAAATAATCACAAGGAAAAGAATGTAATGACTGAAAAGAGCTTTTGCCATAGATATTTTTGTTATAACGTCACGTTAAAATACCAAGTGTTACGTTGTTCTCATGATGTCTGAAAATAAAACATGAAGGAAAATTGACAGCTCATTCAGTCAAACTGATGGATAAGTTTTATTTGTAGGGCAACCTTATGATTTGAAATTATTCGTTTCAGTCTTTTCGAATGGAAATTCCCCAAACCGGAAGTGCCACCCATAATTCAAAACACAATAGGCTCTTTAGGAATAAGGTGGATAGTGTCACAGTCTCTTGGAGTCTTGGACAGGCAGTATCTCGCCTCTTACAAATCTCCCCATTCATATTGAATACTGTGTCCATCATCCACCTCCATATATTGGATTTTGTCATCGGTGTCAACTGGTGCTCATGGCACTTTCCTAAATGATCTAGAGTTTCTTTTTAGGCTGCTACTAGAACAGTGCTTCCCAGCCCTGGTCCTCTAGTAACCCAGCACTGCACATTTCCATCTGCTCGTCTCCCTAATCAAGCACAGCAGTGCTTCTCAAACCTGTCCTGGGGACCCCCACTACTGCACATTTTTGATTGTTTCCTTTGAAAGATACACCCAGTCAGTTCAAGTCTTGCAGCCTCTACTATTGAGCTGGTGAGTTAAATCAGGTGTGTGGGGGCTTCCAGGACAGGTTTGAGAAGCACTGCCTAAGATGACCAGTTCTTCTTTGGATTACATTTGTTCCTGCTCCTTAATGCTTCACAACATCAGCCCATTTCTGGTAATTGTACTCCTCAGGTTCTTGTCCAGACCCCAGACATATTGCGGCTTGATTACTGCAATTGCCTCCTCGCTGGACAACCTACTCCCTTCTTATGTCCTCTAAATGCTGATGATTGGCTTGTTTTCATTCCACAAATTCCCTGTCACATATTTGCTAAGGTCTTCCAGGTACTGCTAGAGTTCAGTTCAGTGATATCCCCACTTACCCAAATCAACCAACCTCTCAGTCCTTGAAACGATCATCACCCAGTTACATTACAACAATGCTTCAAGATCAAGTCTGACACATTTCAAATCAAGTTTGATTTGAAACAAAGACAGCACATTTATCTGCACTACTAACACACTGTACTTGTTTTGAGCAAGAACCCCATCTAGGTGTTTGTACAGTAACATCCTGGCTAGGAATTAGTTAACAACTGAATTGAGGACTGTACAGGAAAATAGTCTTACTCCATAGACTGAGGTTCAGCTAATGTTCATAGTGCTCAAAGCCTACCTTTATTTTTCTCAATGGAATGCATACAAACAAACTAACAATCATGTTAGGATCTGCAGGTGTCCTGCTCTGTCATAAACTCCTATAATCAACACAGACCTCTGCAGGTTTTCCAGGGTTGCAGCAGATGTAAATCATCCAGAGAAGCAGTCGTTTCTGTAGGAATTCAAGGCTGTGCTCATAGACAATAGAGGGCAGGCCAAAGCTCTTGGCTCTTGTCTGTTTGGCACTCGGCTAGCACTGAAAGTTTCTTTGATTCTGGTTCTAAAGCCATGGCCTTTTGCCAAGGTTTTGAAATGCAAGATGAGCAAAAATAACCTGTCTGGACAGTACCTGTGTTAACAGCCGGCCTGTAGTAAGCCAGTCATAATCACTGTTCAGTTATCCTGAAGTGTTCTAGACTTTCAGATTAAGATGATTTAAATGTTTTTAACATAGGACACTAATACCTGACCTAATGGCATTTAGCCCACTTTCATCATCAAATCACGCAGGGCAGGGCATATATTTTGTCTTTTATGTGAAGAATGTGTGTAACCTGTAGATCTTAAAGGGTTAGTTCACCCAAAAAAGAAAATTCTGTCATTAATTACTCACCCTCATGTCGTTCCAAACCCGCAATCATCTTCGGAACACAATTTAAGATATTTTTGATGAAGTCCGAGAACTCTCTGACTCCTCCATAGACAGCAATTTATTTACCACTGTCAAGGCCTAAAAAGATACTAAAGACATTATTAAACTAGTCCATGTGACTACAGTGTTTCAACCTTAATTTTATGAAGCAACGAGAATACATTTTGTGTGCAAAAAAAAAAATAACGGCTTTATTCAACAATCTCTTCTCTTCCACGTCAGTCTCCTATGCAGTTAACATAGTAAGCACAGTGCAGCGCTTCTGTGTTCTACGTCAGAATGCCGACTCATTATTGGCTGGCTTCTGTGTCAGCATCACACACATGCATCGTGGTACTCACATGTACAGCGTCGGCCAATACTGAACCGGCGTTCGGATGTAAATATGGAAGCGCTGCACTACATGTACTATGTCAACTGCGTAGGAGACTGACATAGAAAAGAAGAGATTGTTGAATAAAGTCGTTATTTTTGAACCACTGTAGTCACGTGGACTATATTAACGATGTCTTTTTTCTGGGCCTTGACAGTGGTAATTAAATTGCTGTCTATGGAGGAGTCAGAGAGCTCTCGGATTTAAAAAAAAAAAAATCTTAATTTGTGTTCTGAGGTCTTACGGGTTTGGAATGATATGAGGGTGAGTAATTAATGACAGAATTTTCATTTTTGGGTGGACTAACCCTTTAAGAGGATCAAACTTATAATTTGTTACATTCAGATGCATATGAAAGACAGAGTCTTACCACAAAGCAGTCCCACTATTGAAACAGTGTTTTAACGCAGGAGGTTTTGTTTCAGCTGTCTGTGAGAAGACCTGTCAGAATGGTGGACGCTGCATTGGACCAAACCGCTGTGCGTGTCTATATGGCTTCACTGGGCCGCAGTGTGAGAGAGGTAAGAACAACCAATCACAAAACTGTGACTTATTGGCAGCAGCATATTTGTGCCCACACACAAAAACTAGTGTTGTTAACTTAACATGTTTATTTAGGTCAATGAATACAATAATCTATTGGCACAATTAATTATAACTCCTGACATAAACATGTCTGCAGTAGGGAATGTTTGGTAATACTGTACAATAGTCAAGTCAAGTCACCTTTATTTATATAGCGCTTTTTACAATGCAGATTGTGTCAAAGCAGCTTTACAGTGATAACTGGTATATAATTTTGGCTGCACAGCAGCTCTTAAAGAAAATGGTGTCAATGCAGGCAGATGCAAAGCACTGTTGAATATCAAATGTCAAATGTCTAGTGTCTCTAACTAAGCAAGCCAAAGGCGACAGCGGCAAGGAACCCAAACTCCAACAGGTGACATCAGGTGGCAAACAGGTGTTAAAATGGAGAAAAAAAAAACCTTCAGGGCTGCGTTGTGGTCGTGTCAAGGCGTAGGTCCTCAATCTCACCTGGATACAGCCCGGATCCGGTTGACTACGGTAAACCTTGGGATAAACAGAAAGACTAATATTAGCGTAGATGCCATTCTTCTTCTGATGTAACGAGTACATCTGGTGTTATAGGAAGTGTTCCCGGTTCCGGCTGACCTAATTTATGCAGCCTAATAATTCTTTAACGGATTTGAAAAAATAAATTGATAATGTGTTATGTGTTATGTGTATGCCAGGTTAAAGAGATGTGTTTTTAGTTTAGATTTAAACTGACAGAGTGTGTCTGCTTCCCGAACAATGCTAGGAAGATTGTTCCAGAGTTTAGGTGCCAAATAGGAGAAGGATCTACCGCCTGCAGTTGATTTTGATATTCTAGGTATTATCAGCTGGCCTGAATTCTGAGATCGCAATAGACGCGAAGGAATATAATGCATTAACAGATCACTCAGGTACTGGGGAGCTAAACCATTTAGTGCTTTGTAAGTAATTAGCAAGATGTTAAAATCTATACGATGTTTAACAGGAAGCCAATGCAGTGTTTTTATGCACAATGCACAATTTTTTATTGTTTCATAAAGCATATTGAATGGGTTAATTTTAGTGCTGTAGCTGAGGGTCGCACATCAGTCACAGAGCGTCCTAAAATTAAACACACACTGACTGTCAGCTGCTCCCAGCTACAACTTCAGAGGCTGTTCATAATCCTGCCTTGCCACTCACATACAGCAGTTTTCCATAAAATTACATTATATTTTTCCCAGATTATTGTATACTGACTTCACCCAAGGCTGGTAGATACATTGCATTTTGCATTAGCGTGACGCAGTGTGGCACTTCTCGTCTGGTGTGGCTTTATGATCCCTTGTGAGGTTTCTTTGACAGATTCTTTCTGACACATATCTTTTGTGTAGTTTTGGTTCTTTGACCTTAGTTACCATTGGCTGTGTTTAGTCCCGGTGTCATTTATTCCCATAGTTACCCATTGGTTCACTGATTAGTCCCACCTCTATCTTGTTTGATCCTTCATTTATCCTGTCTGTTTATACCTGTTTGGTTCAATCCTTTGTCTGTTCTTGTCAATGGAAGGTTTGGTTTGCGGTGCTCCTGAGGTTTTTCCTGTGCTATTGTGTTCCATAGTGTTTTTTGTGTTTGTGTAATAAATATACCGTTTGCACCTAGATCCACACTTCAGTGTAGGGTTGTAACAGTATAAGATTTTCACGGTAAGATAAACATCTTATGATGATAACCGGTATTAAACAATCATTTATTATTATCATCAGAATGATAACGATAAAATGCCTGTTAAATGAATGAAAACAGGTTTTTTTGGTTGAAGAAATGCTTTATTATAAGAACTAAAACTATATGTTTTTGTTTATTCAAATTTAAAATATCAAATACATGTCTAATATATTAAATGTAACAATTAATTATGGATTAGATTAGCAACTTCTTTTTATCATTAATAATTTATTACAATTGTTAAGAATAATAGAGTCCTTGAGTTTCTCACGGAGGAACGTTGGGAGCATAAAAGGAGGAGCGACGAGAGTGAGAAACTCGAGACTGGTGTGGCTCACAGGTGATGCTCATTAACACTCACGCCACCAGCCTCACCCCGTTCTCATGGCCCTCTGCCTCATCCTGCTTGCCACAGTATTTTATTCAGAAAATTAATTTTCCTTTTTATGATTTATTACAAATATATGATCAAGAAAAACGTAATCAAATGAATGCATAAAACGATTCAATTAATGTTTTAAAATGTAATCAAATGAAATTTTAACAACTGTTATTTTTTGGCAAAGTGCTGCACAAGAGATTTACTAAATTAAAACATATTTAAATAATATTTAAATACATTTTAATATTATTATTGTTATAATTATTATTTTGAGAAGTACTTTCTATTGTACGATAGTAATTACGAATAACATCATTTCAAGTTAAACCAAACTTTTATTTTGATGGGTTTTAGTGAAGACCTTTGAGTTTCATAGTGTATTTGACAATGGTTTTTCTCAAATAAAATGATGAAATGCTCATTAAGCTTTCTCTCAGAGCAGCTCTCATGTCTTCACACCCTCATATTGTGAGAAAGCAGACGCTGAAAACACCATGAGCGTCACGCGTACTTGAGTATGTAGTAGACGAAACGGCGCAGCTCATTCACACAGAGACACACAGAACAAGCAGACTATATACTTATATAACTGTCTTTTTGCACTTCAGTATTCACTATGACTGTCGCGATTTGATTTATTGTACAGCTCTACTTTCGATTTATTCATCCATCCATCCATCAATTTGTGCATTTTATGTGACATCTACTGTAAATTCCATTTTCATGACTGGATTCCGGGATTCCCTCTGCATTACAAAAATCATACCTTTATCTGCACGGAGGGATGGTGTTCTCGAATATAGGTGAACATGTTCAAAGTCTTTCCTCCTTTTGCAGGCATTTTGCGTCCACTTTTTTGCAAATTGTCGCGGACAACCACACATTCGTTTTTCTATATCCAAAGTATTCCCCTACTGCAAATGTAACTTATTTTTTGAGGGGGATACAGATTAGAGATAACTCGCCTCAAGCTCCGATGTACGAGTGGGGGGTGGAGCAAGTTGAGTGTCTAAAGCCCAATTTATTCTTCTGCGTCGAGTGTACGCAGTAGGTACGGCGTAGCCTAGGCATAGTCGTGTACCTATTGCCGTAACCTGACGCGCACCTTCCCAAAAATGTAACTACACATTGTGAAGACGCAGACTGCAAGATCTGTGATTGGTTGACTCGTTTCTACATTTTAGTTTTAGTAATTTAACTAAAAGTAACTGTTTTTTAACATCAGTCAGCTCTAACTTCAAAATGATCTGCTCAGTTTCAGTCACTATTGTTTGTAGTAGCCTAAACTCAAAACAATGGTGCCTAAACTCAAAACATCAGCGCAGAAACTCTACACAGTGGAACATAGAAACCCCACCGCCAACTAGCATTTCGGCTGTGAAATTGCAGAGCAATGCAGACAGAATGCAGAATGCATAAATGCTCATGATGGCGTCTGCTGTGTACACTCCATGTAGAAGTAATTGGCCTTAAGCAGTCAAGTGGAAAGACGTTGCTTATGGCAGATGAGATTCTGCATCTGATTTATTTTTTTCCCCCAACACCGTAGGTAAGGTATTGGGGGCTATGATATGATAATTGTATGTGTTCATACCGTGATTTATTACCATACCGGTATCCCGTTACACCTCTACTTCATTGTTCCTTTTCTGGAGCCACACTGTGACAGATACATTTTCCAGACATGGTTTATTAGATAACCCTCACTGAGCTGGTGCTGCTTCCAGTGTCTGTCCTCCAACCTCTCAGATAATAAGGCATGTTTTTTTCAAATCTTAGGTGTTTAAAGTGTCTGTTTTACAGCATACACTTATTGTACATGTATGTGTGTGTCATTTTTGGAGCCCTTTGTACTTGACAATTTCAGGGAAAATGTATTTGTTATTTTTATTTATATTGAGTTTTTTTTACCACGTCATTTGATAAGGTTACTGCTGAATGTTCAGCATATCACATTTACAAGAGAGCTGTAGACAATGAGTGTCCATCTAAATATGTACTTACAGCCTTGCAAAATATCAATAGTTATTTATTGTTACTAAACCTAAAGAACTTAGTTTCATAGTAGAATAAACCCATTAAAAAACTCATTGTCTGAATTCTAGACATATGTTTATCTATAAAATAAATGAACTCAAATTGTATTTATGTCAGGGTTATGTCCTGTTTTATGTTTCCTTTGTTCCAGTTTCCAATTTCTAGTTAGTCTCCTAGGTTACTCATTGTTTGATTATCGTTTGCACCTGATGTTCATTTAGGTGATTGGTTTGTTCAGTGTATTTAAGCTCTGTGTTTCCTTCTGTTCATTGTTAGTTCTTGTCACATTTATGTTGGTTGTTCTATTTGTGTTCTTAGTTCTTGAGTTCATTGTAAATAAACCTTTTAACTGCTTTTATTCTGCAATTAACTTTATTTCACCAATCTGTGACAATTTACAGGGGTTTATAAAAATAAAATTAAATGCTGGATGTGTCCTTATGTTGTGACTGTAAAGCATCATATGGAAAATTAAAATAAGATTCAAATGGAATCATAACCCTGCAAGATGCTAAGGAAAGAGACAAAGAGGACAAAGTTTTTTTTTTTTTTTTTTTTCCTTTTTTTTAGGATGTGTAGGAGTTGGCATAAGGGCTCATGGTAAATGAAAGCTCATGGTAAATGAAAGCTCATGGTTGTGTAATGCAGAACACATGTCAAGCTGCACAGGACAGCTCAGATTATCTAAGTCATTCTCTCTCTAGATGGCTTCCATGTGCTGCTGCTTTGCTGAGGCTCTTTTAAACATCATTATATGAAACATGTTTATTTGTTCGTTTTGTAGACAGAGGATCAATATAGGTTATTAAAATTCTTCTGGAGATGATAAACAATCAGTCTGCAAATTATAAATGCACAAATGTTTTGTGTTCATGCTAAAGTTATGCTTCCCATTAATACCGGGCTGGACTTTGTTTCTTTGTTCTATATATTGTTCCCCCAAAATCAACTTCAGAAAATTGCAATCTCTTATCTCGTCCACTTCATTGGGACCTACAGTATATCAGATGGAATAATCGTCCCATTAGTTGCCACGGATAAGTAATTATTTCTTGCTTAAAAGATTTTAGGAATTTTTAGATTTGTTTGCATTGTCACCATATTTTCATGACAAGTACTATAAGAACTATTCTCATCACTAAAATGTAAAAAAAAAAAAAAAAATCTCATTTTGAGGCAACAACATCGTCAACACCAGAACCGTCAGCTCCACCCACTCGATCAGCCTTACCTGAATACTAATCCAGCACACAGTTCAGAAGCACACGATTGAGATTCCTTACCTTCATCGTCCTTCGTCATCCTTTGTCTTCAGACCAGATCATCTAATCTTCTTCAGCCTGTCAGTTACCAGCATCTACAAACACAAAGAGATCATCAAGCTAAGTTCATTCAACCTCTCAATATTCAATTTACTCACCTGTTTATTCTCCTGCTCTATCAGATTACCGAACAGGCCCGTGCTTCATCCAGGTCCGCGACAGGAGGTGTGCAGGTCAGAGCAGTGGATTTGTATGCAGTAAAGCACTGTGCTGTGCCACGGTGGGTCAAGCATGGGGTCACACGTGTGAGCTGTGTCTACCTCTTAGCTCGTCCTGCAGCAGAGGGTTCATCCCAAACACCCGTACAGGAGCCTGCCAAGGTCAGCATTGATTTTATTACATTATTAAAGTGCATAAAGTACAGTAATGTATCAATGTCAGTTGCTTTGTAAGTTTTTAATGCATTTCAGCATGGAATTTTAGTGATCTTTCAAAAAAATACCTTTATACTTTGTTATTCATTTAGCTGACACTTTTTATCCAAAGTGACTTGAAAATGATAAATTCTACAAGAATTGATCCTGCCAAGACTGGAATATGAGAAGGGATATGAGAAGTTCTGTTTTGTGGTGCTGGTAGCACAAGAATCACACACTTTAGCTTAAAGAGTAAACTAAACAGTGCAAATTAACATGAGACTACAATCCCATAAAAGTGTGGATGGGAGTATGAAGTTCTGTGGCTGATCTACTGACGATGAGCAAATTAAAGAAGACAGGCGCAGCAGCCTTTTTACATAATGACCAACGCAATCTACCAATAGCAGCGCAAATTAGCATAGGGTCACAAACAAGCAGTGCCACTAATAAGATCTACTAACAACACAGGCGCAGCAAAAAAAAAAAAAAAAGTGGCAACGATATGTTCGGATAACGTCTTCCTCTGGCATTCCAAATAAATGAACATGAGTGAAGAAAATTCTCTCCCTTCTATCACATGCTCTCTGTTCTCTGCGATTCCTCCTCCTACAGCAACTATCACAGCATGTCAAGTGCTAAATAGGTTAAGACATGCTTTTTTGGGGCGTTAAATAATGGCACAAATACCAGTAAACTGACTACTGCAAACCTTTAAATACTCTACTCCCATAAATTTTGCATTTCAAAGTTAAGCTCCTACAAATGTATATGCAATAAGATCAGCCACAAAAATAACTGTGTCCATGCCTTTGTCACGGGTATGGACTAAAAACGACACTTATGTTCTGTAAGTTTGTTTCCCTTGGTTCCTGTTTTCCTACTCTGTTTAGGGGCTGTTTACACAACACCATTTTCAACTAAAAATGGAAAAAGTTTTATCTGTTTTGGCTGTTCATTACATGACATTGGCATTTTGGTGGCCTAAAACTGCAAACTTTTGAAAACGGGTTTCAAAGTGCAAGTTTTTGAAAATGATACTTGAGAATGGTGAGCAGCAAGAATTGCTTAGATATCCAAATACCTGCAGTACTCTACAAAAAAAGTGCATACGTCTGCTTAGAACCTGACGTGGTGTTAAGCACTTTTCCATGCCAAAGACTGTTTTTATTAATATGAACGTTGGTGTGGATTTTAGTGCGCATGTTTTATAAATGAGGCCCCTGAACAGGGTAAGCTTTGAGTGAAAGCCGAGGCCAAAGGAAGGGTTAAGTCCAAGTCCACATTCTCCAGAGTCCCTGACAAGATAAAGACCATGAAAACACAGACTCGACCCTTTTCTAGTCTTGACACAAACTGTTTAGCTCCCAGTTTCTCTCATTCATTATAATACCAGTAAACACGTATACATTTTTTTTTTTTTTTTTTAATCTTTCAAAATAATTGCAGAAATTTGAATTTTGTCAGAACATGTAGTAAATTACATGGTATTTTATTTAGTTGTCTGTTCAGAATAATGGGAAAATCGTGATCTCTATTTGAAACAGAAAAATCATGATTCTCAATTTATCCAGAATCGTGCAGCTCTTAGTATCATTGATTTGATTTTGGATTTTCCCATCTCAACAACAGTGTCTTGATTATCAGTCTGCTCTAGACTGCAGCCTGCCTTTTGCAAACTAATTTTCTACACTTCATGAGAAAATGATTTTAAGGTAATTTCTGGTACTTTAAGTATACAATGTTTTCTCTTTGGCCAGATGTTGATGAATGTAAGGTTGTGCCTGACCTGTGTAAAGGAGGAAGGTGCATCAACACAGTGGGCTCATATCAGTGCCAGTGTCCGGCGGGTTACCAGCAGCACATGAGCTCGCTGAAGTGTGAGGGTGAGTGACATACTGTTAGCATGTTTATTTTATATCAGAAACCATGACAAAAGGAGAATAATAGCATGCTTAACTAAATAAGAGACTGCAGCATACAGTACCGACTATATAGAATTCATAAAACCAAACTGTAATTGTCTGATCATGACCCACTGATGATAACACAGGAAATTACAGGTGTTTTGTGACCAGGAGGGTATAATTGAACTCCAGGAGAAATGTCTCTAGCTGATCCCTTTCATTAAAGATCATTTCATTCAGTCTTCTCATGTACAGCTGTTCACTGTATTTTTCTCTTTCCCTGCCATGCAGGACCAAAACAATAATAAACCAGCTTGACTTAATAATTCTAAGTAAAGTCTATTTCAGTATATATTGCGATAAAATCCCTCAGATGTGGATGAATGCTCCATCATCCAGCATGTGTGTGATGGAGGACACTGCATTAATTCAGTGGGCAATATTTCCTTTGTGTGTCCTCCTGGATACATGCTATCTGTAGACCGGACACGCTGCCTTGTTGAGTTAGACAGCGATTGACTCTTCTGTCCTGTATAAATGTAAGTGCTGATTGGACTATTACCAGCTTTATACTAAAGACTTTGAAACCCCTTTTCAAAATGACTATGGTGTGTGTGCTTTGTACAGCCTTATGCAGCACTTGTTAAAGGTGCAATATGTAAGAATTTAGCAAAAACCACTAGGCCAAAAACCACTAGGCCAGTGTTATATATATTGTTCACCTGAGTGAATATACCCCCCATCGCTATACTGGGGTGTTAGGACCCACACAGACCACAGGGTGAGCACTTGGCCTCACTAGCACCTCTTCCAGTATCAGACTAGTCTGCCATCCAGGTACTGACCAGGCTCAACCCTGCTTAGCTTCAGTGGGCGACCAAGCGAGAGCTGCAGAGTGAAAGCTGCCTGTTGAGGCATGTGGTGAATTCTGTGTTCAGGCAGACATCACAGCGTTTTTAAGACCTCATATACAAGATACACCAAATACATATATGCATTCTTTCATTCATGAGATGCAATAGGACTTTACTGAAATTAAGTGTTCTCCCACTCTGCACCATCACACTCCTACTGAAAGGCAAGAGCCTTAGGCAAGAAAAGGTTTCCTGCTCATTTGACATTTGGCAGGCATAAAAACAGTTAAACGTGCAAGCCTTTCGAAATATAATATATTGACAGAGAGCGTGGATGGAAGCCTCTATTTGAGCATTCAGTCACTTGCATATGCACAGTTTTTCATCAGGCTGCATGCTTAAAATAGTGTATCAGTGGACTGTGCTGTTGACAAAAATAATGTCACCCAAGATGGAGCAGAATGCCGAAAAGGGAAGTATATATTGGGCTTAACAGAGTAGTCTGTAAACTGTTAAACAACAACAATCCAACCATGTTTTGCTGAGGACTGCTTTCGATATCTTCACAGGGAACAAGAATGACACTGATGTGGTGTTATTTTTGTTTCTGCCCATAGTGAGATATCTAAAAAAAAAAAAAAAAAGAGTTGCAAATCAAAGAGAGCAAAGGCCACATCAGAGCTGCTTCTGTTATAGAGGGTATATGGGCAGAGGAAGTAAAGAGAGAGGAACTCCGTGACCTCCTTTATGCTGCAGATCAGTGCCAGAGCATGTGTGGATCCGTCTGTTTCTCTATCATGTCTGAGGAATTCTGAGAGTATCCTTTGATTTTAACGAAAGCACATGTAGAAACTGCATCCATAAGCGCAGATGTTATGGAATGCTACAGTTCAAAGCAATTTCCTGTTCCATAGATACAGTTTATACTTATACCTGTGTGTAGTGTTGGTTAATACAGTACAATCCACCAATAATTGCAGGATTATCCAGAGGTACTCACACTACTACAGAGTATCTTAACAGCCTTCTATGTACTTCACTATTTGCATAAATGAAGGGCAGACACATATGTAATGTGTGAGACTTTAATCTAGCGTATTACCTTGAAGTAGAAAATATGGTTTTACCAGTTTTCAATTTGTTTATAACCAGGGGTTCAAATGTTCAACCGAATATGAACGTTTCATGGAACACCTTTACACTCTCTTTCATTTATGCATCTTCAGTATTTTGGACTAAATATCGTTCTCTCATTGTGCATGTGTGTGTTTGTGTGTTTTTCAGACCAGAACACGGGCGTCTGTTTTGCGTCAATTGTGAATGGACACTGTGCTCAGGAAATCAAAGGACGTTTCACTAAAATCCAGTGCTGTTGTGACCGTGGCCGCTGCTGGAGTCAAAGGACAGCTCTTCAAATGTGTCCTGTACCAGGATCAGGTGATTAACACACCTTCATATAGGCTCATATCATATTGATTTTGCTATTTATTTTTATTTATTATTTTATTATTTGCTATTTTTTTTAGTGTACATTTCATTTTTAATTTAATTATTTAACATGTTTATATTTTAATTATATTTGCACATAATGTATGCTATAGTATAGCTGTCACACTCTCAGGTGTGTGCGTAGCAAATAAACAGACAAAGAGTCAGAAAGATAAAAATCCAATCCAAAATTTAATCCAAACAGGCAAGGTAATCCAATAAAGGCTGATAAACACACCATAACATAAACGGGACCAGACAAAGACTAAGGCTGTGTCCGAAATCGCTCCCTATACCCTTAAATAGGTCACTATGTAGTGTAGTGGTGTCCAAAGCCATAGTGGATGTTACTTAGTGCACTCATTCAATCCCCAGTGCACTCATTCAAATGTACCGCGATAATGAGTGTACACTTGACGGCTAGAGAATACCCATAATGCAATGTGAGAGTCGCGCTGCGTGCTGATTGAATTCCTGCATCTGACCAGAGGATGCCGCCCGCAGCTGAATCATCCATCCATCTACTTCCCAGTGTGGCTACAGCAAAATATCATACAGGTATAAATTCATTTTTACTTGATTATTAAGTTGTTTAATTAAGGTTTATACATGCTAGTTTTCATGACAGATTTAAAGATACATTTTTTCATTACTACTGGTGCTGCCAGTTTGCTAAGTTTCAAATGATTATTAAACAGCAAGCACAAACTATGCAAAAGCAGCAGCCCTTCTGGTGCACTCAGTGTCCGAATTCACTCACTCGTTTTCATTCACTCCTTCAAGTGGACTATACAGGTGCATCTCAATAAATTAGAATGTCATGGAAAAGTTCATTTATTTCAGTAATTCAACTCAAATTGTGGAACTCGTATATTAAATGAATTCAATGCACACAGACTGAAGTACTTTAAGTCTTTGGTTCTTTTAATTGTGATGATTTTTTTTATTTTGATGAGCAGCAAGCTGTAATCATTAAAATGAAAACAAAAAAGTCTGGAAATATTTTACTTTATGTCTAATAAATCTAGAATATATTTATGTTTTACTTTTTAAATTAAATTACAGAAAAAAAATTTTTTTCATGATATTCTAATTTATTGAGATGCACCTGTATTAGTGGACCAATGTAGGGAATAGTGAATGAGGGTATAGGGGGCAATTTTGAACACAGCATAAGTGAACAGCAGGAACTAAAAGGATTAATTCACTTTCGAATGAAAATTACCCCAAGCTTTACTCACCCTCAAGCCATCCTAGGTTTATATGACTTTCTGATGAACACAATCAGAGATATATTAATGAATATCCTGACGCATCCGAGCTTTATAATGGCAGTGAGCGATACCAACGAGTATGAAGCTGAAGAAACTGCATCCATCCACATCCACATCCATCCATCATAAATGTATTCCACACGGCTATTCAATTTACGGAAAAAGCTTAAATGACGCAATGACAGTTTCGTTTTTTTTTTTTTTCGTAACTTCAATAAGGAAGGCCGTCTGGTGGAAACTAGATATTTTACTCAACTTGTTAAAGAGCGTCTTGGTATGTTCCTTCTGTGTTTGTGTGTAGGTGTATTGGAGTTTGACGATAATTCAAACTTGCCATAATTCGATCTGAGTTGCTCGTGATCGTTTGAAGTCACAAGGAAGAGATTAGTGGCTCCATCGACACAGCCATAAAATGTGTCAAGTGAGCTGTTAATGTCAGCCAGGCCAGAGCCAATGTGAGATTTACAAACAAAAGTTCAAGAAGGTAAAACTTTAACGAAGTTTATAGTTTACTTGCTTATCTGATCCTGTGCAGACGCTACATGCGTATGTTTTTATTGTTTCAGTTTATTAATCTCCCAATTTTGCACGCTATAACTTTAAACCTGGATGATGTGACTTGTTTAACATGATCAACCATGTTATTTCCCTTTCGAGGGAACTCGCACTGCGTCCCGAAGGGGGCTCTATGGGAACGCCCTCAGCATGAATGCGTCTGATGCACGTGTGTCAACTAGTCCAATGGCGAGAATGAACGTCACCGGCGGGTGACGTCACAACCAGGAAAGGATAAATACACATCCAGAAAGACCAGCTTCAGCTTTTGTGCCTCAGCAAAGCACTCTGTGTGAAAACTGTCTCTGTCTATTTATTGTTGTTTGTCCTCAAGCATTATATATTCTAGACAGTTTTATTGGCGAGCAAATAGCAACTTGAGTCGTGTGTGCTTCCCTGCCCTCGCTACTATACGAGTGGGGATACACGCGATTTATGTGTTGTTTGTTTGAAAACAGAGCATGCAAGTCAGCTCTTGTATTGGGATCTGACAGTGTTCATTCATAAATTTCCTGATGTGTTGCACTATCAAGACTTTTACCTCTGCTCCTCTTGGCTTTTTTCTCGAGGGAATAAAGTCTTAAACAATAAAGAATCTATAGCTTGGATCTCACGTTTGCCAAGGCGACACGTTGATTTCGGGTCTGCAAACTGCAATAAAGATTCTAGTGGCTCTAATCTCGTGTTTGCCGAGGCGACGCGTACGACGCACTGTCCACTGTGGTTATCCCTCACGCATCCAGCTCCTCTTGGACTGGATGCCATGGTACAGGCATCGCCGAGGCTACGTCTGTACGTTTTCCCCCAATTGTTCTGCTCCCAGGAGTTCTGGACACAATTTGCCAGGAAGGGATAAGTCTGCTGCTAGCAGCGCCTTACTGGCCAAGTCAGATATGGTTCTTGGACCTTGTGCCTCTCCTTGACGGCTCTCCCTCGGAGATTCCAAGCAAAGGGCTTGATTTTTCACCCCACCCAGAAGTATTGAACCTGTGGGTTGGCCCCTGAGGGGCCCAGCTCGTAGTATCTGGTCTCTCAGCCGAGATTGTGGAGACCATACTTTACTCCAGAACTCCAGCCACAAGGAAACTATAGGCCTTGAAGTGGAAACTTTTCACTTCATGGTGTGATATGCGACAGCTAGATCCAGTTAACTGCCCAATTGGTACAGTACTAGAGTTCTTGCACCCTAAAGGTCTACGTATAAGCTATTTCTGCATATCATGTCCCTGTGGATGGTACAATTGTGGGGAATAACCGTGCAGCATGTGCAACATAAATACGTTTATAAACATTGTCAATTTTAGAACTAAAGAAATGAAGAAAATCATTGCACAACTGTTTTGAGACAGGTAGAGAAGTGCCGACATTAACTTTGAGAAGTCTGTTTATAGTGTGAAAGAGATGTCTAGGATTACTTTGATTGCTATCTGTAATCTGAGAAAAATAAGCAGATCTTGCAGACTTAATTTTAGCTCTATATTCCCCCAAGTGGTCTTTCCAAGACTGATAAAATACATGCAGACCTGAGTCACGCCACTTGCGCTCCAAAACGAATGAACCACAAGGGCATGCCTGCCTGGTGTTGGTGCTCAGTGAGATTTCGCTGCATTTATGGAATGGGTGCTTGGATTGGATTTTAACATCTGACCTGCGGAGGACACCAGCCCCACTCCATACCCAGAGCCCAGCCATTCATCACCTCGCTTGCACGGACATGACGCCAGAGCCCACATAAACGAGTCTGCCGCAATGCATGAGTCAGCGCCAGAGAGAAGGACTGAGCCAGTCATCACCCTGGAGCCCGATCCCCACTGTAATTTTTTGACTGTGCATGAGCCGGCAACACTGTGTGACGCAGTGGGAGTACTTTTTGGAAGCAACCTAATATTCCTGCTGCTGCATGTGTTTTTAATGTTAATCAAACAACAGTCTCACTGCAGAAAAATCACTCAATGCTCTTGACTGAATAACTTTTGTAAGTTTAGAGTAACTTTAATAAGGATTCATCTAAATTTTAATTTTACAGTGAAGACTATGCAGTGAAAAAATTGCGTCTTTCTGTTGTTTATTTATGCTGTTGTTGTAGTTTATTTGTTCTTATTTTATTTTATTACTTGACTTTAATAGTGCTTGAAATGTATATTTTACATTTATATTTTATATTTTTTAATTTGCATTGTTCTTGCATTCCATGTAAAAAGTCTGACGAGTAAAATAACAAATTACTAGCCAATGATGATCTTCAGTATGTTCGTAGAGGGTTGAGGAGGGGTGTCAGTCGGCGGGGGGAAGGGATAGGGGCAAGGCCCATGTAATGGTAGTAAGCCTGGAGCATGACATGGTAGCGGGCCTGGGACCTGGAGCAGTGACCAAGACCATGGAGAATCAGGCAGACATGATGGAGCTAGCGGAGACGGATACCAAAAGGCGGCCCTCCTGACTGTGACAGAGCACCTGTGATTGGCTTCCATTGTGTGGCATGGAGCAACAATGAGTTCAGGGACGGCTTCTGTGGCCATGACAGGGAGCACAGAGAGTTCAAACTTGGACTTCGTGGCTGTAGTATGAAGCACACTGAGTTCATAAACAGCGTCCTTGGCTGTGAAATGGGACAGTGAATTCATAAACAGCCTCCTTGGCTGCAGTGGACTATGCCACCTTGGGGGAAGCTGCAGAAGACACTGCTGCCTCAAGGGGAGCTGCTGTGAGCACTGTTGCCTCGGGGAAGTGTAAGCAGCCCAGACGCACAAAATGATGGTAGCTATCAGATTTGGGACTGCACCTGGGAGCACTGAGACTACCGGACTTGGGAGCGCTGGTTCGTGGGCCGTGATAGGCATAAGACCGGCCTCTGTGGCCGGGAGCATGACACTGTGATACCTCAAACACTGCTAACGGTCTCTCTTTTCTGTTCCCTACAGATGAATACGTCAGCATTTGTCTGGTGGGCTCTGCTCTGAGTGGTTACAGCAAAGAGGATCCTGATATGAACCCTCAACACCACAGCAGCTTGAGTCCTACCACTAATGACCAAATACTTCACCCATTTAATGACAATGGGCACATGATACCTCAGATTCACCAGACTCTTCAAATTTCCCAAATACCTCAGATCCCAGGGAATGGTAATAGATTTAAAACATAACAACCTGTTTTTAGTGAGCAAAATCTTATGACCAAGAATAAGTCTTTCTGGCTTTTGTAATTTGTAATATAAGTTTGAAATAATTAAATTTTTAATGTTTTAGAAGTCTTTATGCTCACTAAGGATGCATTTATTTGATCAAAATACAGGTAAAAGCAGTAATATTTGTGAAATATTATTACAATTTAAAGTAACTGTTTTCTATGTGAATATATTGTAAAATGTAATTTATTCCTGTGTTCAAAGCTGAATTTTCAGCATAGTCCAGTCTTCAGTGTCACATGGTCCTTCAGAAATCATTCTAATATGCTGATTTGCTGCTAACTAGAAATCTGTTACTTTGAATTGTAATACTATTCCACAATATTACTGCTTTTTCTGTATTTTCAAATAAACACAGCCTTGGTGAGCATAAAAGACTTCTTACAAAATTAATAGAAATATCTTAATTGTTGCAAACTTTTATTTGATTCCATGCAAATAAAATAAACCATTTAACAAACGTCTCGGTTACAAAGGTAACCCTTGTTCCCTGAAGGAGGGAACGGAGACGTACGTCAGACAGACCGACGAATAGGAATCTCGCTAAAGAGGCCAATCTGCTTCGAGTGTAACTAAAACGAGCCAATGCACATTGGCATGCAATCATATGCAGCAGCTGCTCGCCTCGCAGCGTGGGTATATAATGCGCAGCAGGTGCATTGTATCTTCAGGTTTTCGCTGAGGAGCCGAACCGGATAGGCGGCAGCATCAGCGGGGTACAGCGACTGTGGCGACGGGATGTACGTCTCTGTTCCCTCCTTCAGGGAACGAGGGTTACCTTTGTAACTGAGACATTCCCATTCAGGAATAGGAATAGGAATCCCTACCTTCCAGCGCTCTGTGCAAGCCTCCTGTACCCCCTTGTCTATGGACGGTGGGACAGGGCTAACACAGAGTGTCGATCACTGCTGTTCCCCAAAAAACCTATTCAGTGAGACTATTGGATAACACTGGGAAAGTGTACCCTTTCACTGGAAAGGAACGCTGCGGAAGCCACATCCTTCCCTGAAGGAGTTATGTGGAGAAGAACATATGGACTAACCCCATAGGGCTGTACTACATATGGAAGTAAAGGGGTGACCCCAACCTGATGAGAGGTGGGTTCTCCCAGAGGGAAAGACACGGGCTTCGTTTAGGAGCAACCGTGGAACTACACATATGGGATCCCTGTAGGGTCACCCATATGGTACCCAGCCTAAATCTGGTTCTCAAGGATACAACGGAGTATAGGCCTGGCGCCAGACGCTCCACCACGTCGGCTGCCGAAGGGAGATCGGAGGACTCAACAGGGTCTGCCTCGTAGGGACTCTCTGGAGTAATAAGCGCATGTAAGCGCAGCAAGCTGACACTAAGCCGGGGCCTCTCCGTGCCTCTGACCTGAGGTGAGAACACTGGAGGAGACTGGCTAGACACGAAGGCTATAGAATCTAGCGAACGTGTTAGGTGTCGCCCAGCCCGCAGTTCTACATATGTCTGTTAGCGAGGCGCCACGAGCCAGCGCCCAGGAGGATGCAACACCTCTCATAGAGTGAGCATGCAACCTGAGCGGGCAGGGCACGCCTTGAGCTTGGTAAGCCAAGGCGATGGCATCCACTATCCAGTGGGCCATCCTCTGCTTGGAGACAGCCTTTCCCTTCTGCTGGCCTCCGTAACAGACAAAGAGCTGGTCTGAGGTCCTGAAGCTTTAAGTTCTATGTACAGTCGCAAGGTGCGAACTGGACAGAGCAAAGCCAGGGCTGGGTCTGCCTCCTCCGGGGGCAGTGCTTGCAGGCTTACTACCTGGTCCCTGAAGATGCGGGGAGACAGGGCCAGCCCGAAGGGTAGGACCTTGTACTGATATGCTCGACCCTCAAACGCAAAGCGCAGGAACGGCCTGTGTCGAGGTTGAATTGAACAGATGCACTCGAAAATGCGTTTCTGCGTGAGCATTTTGAACAGTAGCTTGTGGAGGCTCCAATTCAAAACTCGCAGGTCCAAGATCGGCCGTAACCCACCGCTTTTCTTGGGTACAATGAAGTAGGGACTGTAGAATCCTGACCTCATATCGGCTGGAGGGACCGGCTCTATCGCGTCCTTCGCCAGTAGGACCGCGATCTCCGCACGCAAGACATTGGGCATCGACAGCTTTCACTGAAGTGAAGTGGACGTCCCTGAACTTGGGGGGACGCCGAGCGAACTGAATCGTATAGCCGAGCCTGATGTTCCGAATGAGCCAGCGAGACGGACTGGGGAGCACTAACCAGGCTCGCAGAGACTGTACAAGCTGGGCAGCGAGGTGGAATGCAGGGACGCGGCTCGGGAGGCTCTCTTAGCAAGGCGGCCCGTAGCGGGGTCTGAGTGTGCTGAGCAACACTTACCTGGTTCCAAGGTGGGGCAGGGGGCGCAGGAGAGGCTTCCATCCCTCTGTGCTAGGTAACGACCGCATCCAGAAACACACAAGTAGAATGTCATCTTTAAAAAGACGCAAGCTCTATTTGTGTAAGCTCTTTCAGGGACTTGCTCTTTAAAAGTGCTGAAGCACGCAGGGGAACGGCTGCAGCAACACAGACAGGGATTGTATGCAGCCTGTCGTGTGCTCTCCTCTCTTAGAAGGCGGTCCTCTTACTGGCCGTAAAAACGGCTTTTTAGCGCTCAAAAACGCACCTTTACCGGCCGTAAGAACAGCCTTTTTAAACTGAAAAAACAGCTATTTGCTCAAAAGGCAAAAACAAAGAAAGAGAGAGAGAAAAACAAGAGAGGCCGTGCTGTATGCCCGCACTAAAGAGAGAAGTTTGAAGAGCTGACTCGTTTTCCAACACTTGCTTGCAGAGAGACAGGAACATCCGTTCGGCTCCTAAGCGAAAAGCTGAAGATGCAACGCACCTGCTGCTCATTATATACCCGCGCTGCGAGGCGAGCAGCTGCTGCATATGATTGCATGCCAATGTGCATTGGCTCGTTTTAGTTACACTCGAAGCAGATTGGTCTCTCTAGCAAGATTCTTATTTGTCGATCTGTCCGACGTACGTCGAACGTGACCAACTAAATGGGAACAACAATCTGTTCTCAGGCTGCTTATGAGGCCCTCATGAGTTTTTCATTGTTGTTGTTGTTGTTGTTGTTTTTTATTGTAGTTAGTGTAAATGAGAACATGAACAGGTGTCGCCTGTTTCCAAATCTGTGTCTAAATGGACGCTGTTTACCCATGGGGTCTGACTACCGCTGTGACTGTAACACTGGATACAGAGAGGACAACAGAGGAGAGTGCTCAGGTAATTTCACCTCAACACTATGGGCTATTTGTCTACAAATCAAATTCTAGCATTGTCTTTAACTCAAATCAGACATTTAATGAATTGTGTTCAGTTGCTCAGTCAGTACCAAAACAATTCTAAATGGTCCAGAATCTGAACCGACATCTCAAAGAGCCTCAAAATAAAATATGGACAACAATCAACTACCTAAAGCAATGACTTTCACTGACTGATGTAAGTGTTGTGTGTTTTCTGCTCAGATGTAAATGAGTGTGCATTTGAACCCTGCGCTAATGGACACTGTATCAACACTCCTGGTTCCTACTACTGCAGATGCCACACAGGCTTTCTCAGAGCTCCAGGAAAACAGATCTGCATCGGTGAGAATAAACCCATTTATTCATTTAGAGATAAGTTTAGATATACAGGTGCTGGTCATATAATTAGAATATCATCAAAAAGTTGATTTGTTTCACTAATTCCATTCAAAAAGTGAAACTTGTACATTATATTCATTCATTACACACAGACTGATATATTTCAAATGTTTATTTCTTTTAATTTTGATGATTATAACTGACAACTAAGGAAAATCCCAAATTCAGTATCTCAGAAAATTAGAATATTGTGAAAAGGTTTAATATTGAAGACACCTGGTGCCACACTCTAATCAGCTAATTAACTCAAAACACCTGCAAAGGCCTTTAAATGGTCTCTGTCTAGTTCTGTAGGCTACACAATCATGGGGAAGACTGCTGACTTGACAGTTGTCCAAAAGACGACCATTAACACCTTTCACAAGGAGGGCAAGACACAAAAGGTCATTGCAAAAGAGGCTGGCTGTTCACAGAGCTCTGTGTCCAAGCACATTAATAGAGAGGTGAAGGAAAAGATGTGGTAGAAAAAAGTGTACAAGCAATAGGGATAACCGCACCCTGGAGAGGATTGTGAAACAAAACCCATTCAAAAATGTGTGGGAGATTCACAAAGTGTGGACTGCAGCTGGAGTCAGTGCTTCAAGAACCACTACACACAGACGTATGCAAGACATGAGTCTCAGCTGTCGCATTCCTTGTGTCAAGCCACTCTTGAACAATAGACAGCGTCAGAAGCGTCTCGCCTGGGCTAAAGACAAAAAGGACTGGACTGCTGCTGAGTGGTCCAAAGTTATGTTCTTTGATGAAAGTAAATTTTGCATTTCCTTTGGAAATCAGGGTCCCAGAGTCTGGAGGAAGAGAGGAGAGGCACACAATCCACGTTGCTTGAGGTCCAGTGTAAAGTTTCCACAGTCAGTGATGGTTTGGGGTGCCATGTCACCTGCTGGTGTTGGTCCACTGTGTTTTCTGAGGTCCAAGGTCAATGCAGCCATATACCAGGAAGTTTTAGAGCACGTCATGCTTCCTGCTGCTGACCAACTTTATGGAGATGCAGATTTCATTTTCCAACAGGACTTGGCACCTGCACACAGTGCCAAAGCTCCCAGTACCTGGTTTAAGTACCATGGTATCCCTGTTCTTAATTGGCCAGCAAACTCGCCTGACCTTAACCCCATAGAAAATCTATGGGGCATTGTGAAGAGAAAGATGCAATATGCCAGACCCAACAATGCAGAGTGAGACTGATCGACTCCATGCCACGCCGCATTGCTGCAGTAATTCAGGCAAAAGGAGCCCAAACTATGTATTGAGTGCTGTACATGCTCATACTTTTCATGTTCATACTTTTCAGTTGGCCAAGATTTCTAAAAATCCTTTCTTTGTATTGGTCTTAAGTAATATTCTAATTTTCTGAGATACTGAATTTGGGATTTTCCTTAGTTGTCAGTTATAATCATCAAAATGAAAAGAAATAAACATTTGAAATATATCAGTCTGTGTGTAATGAATGAATATAATATACAAGTTTCACTTTTTGAATGGAATCAGTGAAATAAATCAACTTTTTGATGATATTCTAATTATATGACCAGCACCTGTATACATATATATTATATAATATATATTTAGAGAGCAAATCCCACATTTAAATGTGAATGTCACTCCTGAAACTTTACAGCGTGTACGTAGCCGTTGGACCTCTTAGCAGCATGATAAAACAAAACGTTTATTCAAATCTGAATGGATTATATCAAGCGTGCAAAGAGCGCTCCCTTTATAATCACTAAAAAGCTGTCACTTACTTTAGGTCATCGTGATCTCACAGCTACACATGCAATTAACACAGCATCTGTTTTTTCCCCCCTTCCTGGCATACTTTGGTTAGCATTTCAATATATGATTTCACCATGAGCTCCCAGGATACTCATGATGTGGTCACAATGTGAGGTCACAGCAAGCTAAAAGTGTAACCTCACAGCGCACTCACTGTGTGCTCATACTATGGTCAAAATGTGAGGTCACAGCACACTCATTGTGCACTCATACTTTGAGCTTACAGGATACTTATGATGTGGTTACAATGTGAGATCACATCGAGCTAAAAGTGTAACATCTCAGGTTATGACTATAACCGTAGTTCCCTGAGAGAGGAAACGAGACACTGCAGGGGGCGCTATGGGAATGCCCTCAGCGTGAATATGTGTGATGCAATGGTGAGAGTGAACGTCACGGCGTGTGGCGTTACGACCAGGAAAGGATAACTACACATCCGGAAAGACCGGCTTCAGCTTAAATTGCCGAAGCAAATCGATCACTGGGATGCAGGGAGTATGGCAACGCAACGCAGTGTCTCGTTTCCTCTCTCAGGGAACTATGGTTATAGTCATAACCTGAGACGTTCCCTTTCGAAGGAACTTGCACTGCGTCCCGAAGGTGGCGCTGTGGGAATGATTTCTCAAAACGGCATAATTCCAAAATGCCTGCAGGTCGAGATAAAATATCTCACAAACATGAGTGGTGAGGATCAGCCCGCCGCATCACAGACCTCCTTGAGGAAAACCCCCAATAACAAGGCCTTGGAGGCCGCCATACTCCTAGTAGAATGAGCTCTGACAGACAGTGGATACTGCTGATCAGAGACCTCATAAGCAAGTGATATATCCTCAACTATCCACTTGCTAACCATTTGTATGGACGCAGGGAGACCCCTAATTACGTGGTCCAAAACAAATAAATAGTTGATCTGAAGTTCTCCACAGGGCAGCTCTGTGGATATTAGGTGTCCAGTGCTCACACTGGACACACAAGATTCAACTTTTCCTGGTCTGGATCTGAGAAACAGAGGACAGAAAGCTTGCAGCACTATAGGCCATGGAGTATTGGTCAGAACGTTAGGTATATAACCCGGTTAGGGTATAGGAACACTTTGATCATCCCTGGTGCAAACTCAAGGCACGTAGGGGATACAGATAGGGCCTGAAGGTCTCCTACTCTTTTTAGGGAAGAAATGGCAAGGAGGAGAACAGTTTTCAATGTCAGAAATTTTTCTGAGACAGAATCAAGCGGCTCAAATTGAACTGCAGATAAGCCTTCCAACACAATGGCCAAATCCCAAGCAGGAACCCTAGTGCATGTTGCAGGCCTCAGCCTCAGAGTGCCACGAAGGAAACAATACCTCAAAGGGTTATTCCCCACAATTGTACCATCCACAGGGACATGGTATGCAGAAATAGCTGATACGTAGACCTTTAGGGTGGATGAGGATAGCCCTGATTAAAACGATTTAGCAAGAACTCTAGTACTGTACCAATTGGGCAGTTAACTGGATCTAGCTGTCACAGATCACACCAAGAAGTGAAAAGTTTCCACTTCAGGGCCTATAGTTTCCTTGTTGCTGGAGTTCTGGAGTAAAGTATGGTCTCCACAACCTCGCTTGAGAGACCAGATACTATGAGTTGGGCCCCCTCAGGGGCCAAACCCACAGGTTCAATACTTCTGGGTGGGGTGAAAAATCAAGCCCTTTGCCTGAGATAGAAGGTCTCTCCTGATCGGAATCTCCAAGGGAGAGCCGTCGAGGAGAGACACAAGGTCCAAGAACCATATCTGACTTGGCCAGTAAGGCGCTACTAGCAGTAGACTTATCCCTTCCTGGCGAATTTTGTCCAGAACTCCTGGGAGCAGAACAATTGGGGGAAAACCGTACAGACGTAGCCTCTGCCATGTCTGTACCATGGCATCCAGTCCAAGAGGAGCTGGATGCGTGAGGGATAACCACAGTGGACAGTGTGTCGTATCCTGAGATGCGAAAGATCCAATCCACTTCCACGTGGCCATAAATCTCCCATATGAGCTTCACCACTAATTCACCACATTCCCCTGGCCTCAGCCCCTGTCTCGACAGGATGTCTGCTCCTATATTCTAGGTCCCTGGAATAAGATTGTTCTCAAGGAGAGCATCTTCCCCAGGGACCACAGGGGAATCTGGTGCGCCAGTTTGCATAGTGGGCGCGAACGCAGACCCCCATATCGAATTATATAAGAGACCATCGATGTCTTGTCTGTCCAGACAGCACGATGACCTCTCAGGTCTGGGAGGAAGAACTTCAACGCATTGAAGACCACCATCATCTCCAGGCAATTCATGTGGCACAAAAGATGATGACTACTCCACAGCCCTTGAGCTGAGCGGCCTTCCATTACCGCTCCCCAGCCTGTGAGAGAAACATCTATCATGAGAGTGACTCGATCACATTGAGCTCCTAACACAGGGCTCTGGGACAGGACCAACTTTTCTTCCATATAACCAAGGCGCGGAAGCCTAGGAAGGTGGTTCTCTGTAATGGAGAAAGCACACTCTTCTTGGCGTTCTGCCACAACCCCAATTTTTTTAATATGAGCAAGAACGACATCTCGATGTCGAACTGACCATCTGTTCCGACTGCACTAATATTAGCCAGTCATCTAATTAGTTCAGAATGCGTATGAGTGGAACTAGAGCTGCATCTATGCATTTCATGAACGTGTGGGGTAATAGAGCTAGACTGAATGGAAGAAACTAATATTGGTATACTTTGCCCCTGAAAGCAAACCTGAGGAACTTCCTATGCTGTGGAAGGATGGAGACACGGATTAGAACTATCGTGACAAACCAGTCCTCGGATCTGGTTTAGCGTCAACATTTTGAACCAAAGTCTCCTGACTGAATAATTCAAATGGTTAAGATCTAATATAGGACGCATATAGCTTTTAAAAACCAGGCAATATTCCATTGAATTCCTCAAATTAAATGCATCCATGAACCACCAGACAAGTGTACACAGTCTGAATGATAGGTTGAATATTTAAAACTGCCGTCTGCACACCCTAATCTGTGCGTTGCCTCGGCAAACACAAGATCAGAGCCACTAGAATCTTTATTGCAGTTTGCAGACCCGAAATCAACACGTCGCCTCGGCAAAAGCGAGATCCAAGCTATAGATTCTTTAATGCTTAAGACTTTATTCCCTCGAGAAAAAAGCCAAGAGGAGCAGAGGTCTCGATAGTGCATCACATTGGGAAATTTATGAATGAACATTGTCAGATCCCAATACAAGAGCTGACGTGCATGCTCTGCTTTCAAACAAACAGCACATTAATCGTGTGTATCCCCACTCGTATAGTAGCGAGGGCAGGGAAGCACATACGACTCAAGTCGCTCGCCAATAAACTCCTGTCTAGAATATATAATGCTTGAGGACAAACAACAATAAATAGACAGAGACAGTTTTCACACAGAGCGCTTTGCTGAGGCACAAAAGCTGAAGCCGGTCTTTCCGGATGTGTATTTATCCTTTCCTGGTCACTCTTGCCATTGGACTGGTTGACACACATGCATCAGACGCATTCATGCTGAGGGCGTTCCCATAGCGCCCCCTCCGGAACGCAGTGCGAGTTCCCTCGAAAGGTAATCTCACAGCAGACTCACTGTGTGCTCATACTATGGTCAATGTGAGGTCACACTCTACACTCATACTATAGTCAGTGTGAGGTCACAGCGCACTCATGTGCTCATACTGTGAGCTCACCATGTGAGACCACAGTGATATAATTGTGTTAAACTTTCATTCTGTTAGTTTAGTGTGAGTTCACTGTGATCTAAAATTTCTAATATTGCTCAGTTATGTCACAAACATTATTGGTCAGTTATATCACAAACATCATGTAGTTCATACTTTACAAGTTCATATTTCATATACATCAACAAAGTATTTCAAAAATTCAGTTTCCTTTTTTTTTTTTTTTTTTTTCATCCTGGTGTTGGCATTTGATACAAATATTTCTATTTGATGGATGCATTCAGATTCTGGTGTTGTTTTGGTGACTCCTTTTCACTCCTCAAACTCTCTTTCTTTTTCCCCTTGAAAAGACTTGACACATCCTGAAAGAGAGCAATATGTCAATGCAGTCAGTTTGATTACTGGTGTGATTACCGAAGCCAGGTGATTCTACACCTGAGCTAGCAATATGGTTGGCCTGGCCATGTGCCAGTACTCTGGTAACACAGGGCCAGGCCACAATGCATATTTTTGCAATGCAAGTTTCAACTGAAATGCCAGAACCACTCCCCCTAAGGGCCATACATAGGCTGTCAGTGAAAGCATTCCTTATGGCCAACAGCCCAAGCTATAAGCCTCAAAGAGGCCTTCCACAGAAGGCCTACCACAGAAGGCTAACCAAGGACACTCAAAGGCTTCTGGGACCAAACTTCTTTTCGAAGAAAAGAGAGTATCTCTAAGGGAATGTAGCCAGGGGTCTGAAGGAACCATAGCCAGTCACTTGTCAGTGGAACAAAGTCAACCCTGAATGCCACCAGGGAGGCCGACCTGGTCTAATTAAAGCAACCTAGTCTTGGCCAACGATCTGTCTGATCACAGAGTCTCAATTCACATTCTTCAGAGAATATATCCAGTAAGAGGGACTGCAAGAACATTGAGACGGGCATCCTGGAGAGCAGGACTCAGCTTAGCGCTTCTTACCCTTACCAATGAGGGGAGTAAAACTCTGCTCAATCCTAGGATCTACTCAGCGCTTAATTATTTTCATTCATACTACCCCAAGGGTGGGCACTTTTCACCAAAGACAGATTAGACATCTGTACTGAACCCTAGGGAACAGGAGCTTAAATAAAGCTAACACTGTTTCACTCAATTCAAGGGGTTCAGAGGAAAAGACTAAATAAAGTATAGAATGAAAAACTCTAGAAAAGTGGGGCCACAGCAACACTAGCATTTTCTTATTCACATAGTGATAAGGGGCCTACCACATGAGACCGCTGCACCAGGGAAACTTAGCAATAGTCTGCTACCTTAGCTGCTATCTATCTTGCACCTACACCAAAGGGGTAATGGGCCATGGCCTGACAACTCTGATAAAAGGAGGGCAGAACTAGGAAAAACTACACTCTCCTGACATGGGTAGTAATAAAAGGGTGAAATGCTTCAGTATATCACCTAAACCTAGTTCTAGCCTAGGCCAGCTATAGCTGTGGGTCTATAGGGCCACACATAAGCATAGATCTGCCTGGGGCTTAACCCCCTCAAGTCGGCGGTCGCGCCGGTGACACCACCTTGCTTTTTTTCTTATCAGTATTTAAGAAACTCAAAATACAACAATTTTGCACATACAATTAAGAGTTATACTCCATTTTAATCTGTGAAATATGTACACTCATGGTAAAAACATGTGCTTTTTGCAAAATAAAACTAACATGATGCGTGATCTCTCGTCTCCCTCTGAACGAAGTCCAATCTGATAGTTCTCAGAAAATGAACTGTAACTTAGTGAATATTAATGACACAAAAATGAAACTTATGTCTAAAGTAACGTTGAAATGTCAGGTTTTAAATCGTGTAAGTCAAATCGGAAACAAAAATTCTGTTTAAAAACTCTGTTTATGTAATCTGTATGAAAAGAGAGACATGTCAGACGTCCGTGAGTCAGCTCATTATCCACTAATTCGGCCACGCCCACGGAGCGAGTGCTATTTAAATGCAAATTCTGAGGCAATAGATGTATACATTGTCACAATCGTGTATTTATTATCTTTAAAAGTGTCTGTCTGTATGTTATAGCCATGGTTAGTGATCTCTGGAAGCCTCTGTTAGTTCCTGGAATGTCACATGGTATGCCTGTTCATCTAACGAGTCATTTGTGGATTAAATGTGACTAAAAGCGCCCTCCGGCTGCAAGTATAAATGGAAAACACAGTATCCAGCGCTCATAGTGATGACAATAAATATTGAATAAATATTGAATAAATATTAAATATAAACATATGAGAATCCATCAATATTTCTCCAAATGTGCATGCTTTTAAGCTAAAAGCCCTGATGGATGTTGTTTTGTCAAAGGTAACGACTGTTTTTCATATTCATAACTCCTGACGAATAGGCTATTAACAAATTACGGTCACTATAAGAGTAAAACAGAGGTCAAAATGTGAAACTTGAATCTTAGCTCTTTTTAATGATGTATAGTTTGTCAACTGCACATTAACATTTAGGCTATATAATATAACAAATATAATAGCCTATATGAAATGCCATAGAGGTAACATGAATGTTCAGACGCATTGCATCACAGAAATACATTATATTTTAAAGTATATTAAAATAGAAAACCATTATTTGGTTTGAGACTTAAGACTTCTTTTAAAAACATAATAATAATGTGTCCAATATTTTGACTGGTACTAATTTATAATAGGCCTATACAAAATTTTCTTCACATGATGTGCAATAATACAATAATACGTGCATGCATGAGATCACAAAAATCATGTTTTTTTTTTTTTGTCAAGAGTGGACATTATATTAATGTTAATACTGTTATTAGTATGATTACAGAGGGTTTTTTCACACAGCCTACTTGACTGAAAGGGCTGATTATGTGGGTCATTATGGAGGTCATTATGTGGGTCTTTGTCTTCTCAGGTGTGAATCACAGCATTATTCATGAAGATTCACACCTCCATGCATACTGTGTTTCTTGACAAAAAGTGTCTTACAAAATTTAAATCAATATATTGTTTTATATGAACGAGTAGGCAGGATAATTTTTACATCCTTTTGAAGCAAAAACTCTAGTCTACAACCTCCAATACCCAGACGTCTTGTGAACACATATTTTGTATTTATTTTGTGGCCTTATTTCAGTGACTTGTGTGTAGCGACCGAGACAAATCAGACATAATTATTTGCTATAGTTAACCAATAATTGTTTAAAGCACTCTGGGGCCTGTCCCCCACCCCCCGAGAAGTTCTCAGTTTTATTGTGCTAAAGAATGTGGTTGCCACATTGAGAGCAGAGAAGAGACACAGGAAACGTGCATCTTTCCTGCATTATCCCCACAGAACACAGACTTTCCTGCATTAATTTATAGACAGACTGTTCTATAAATGAACATGCACATCCCCAGGAAATGGTATCCATTATTACTGTTGTTGTATTGCACTCATTGTATTCACATGTTTTATGATACATTTAAGGTAACTTCAATTATGCCATGTTTAGTGTCTATGGGTTCGTATCAAGAAGATTTAAATGCTTGTGTATGCGGTATGTCCATACCTGTGCAACACATCAGTATTACAAGAATGTTTAATAGTTCTTCTTCAAAACTCAGTTTATCAGTTGATCTTGCTCTGTCGTAAAAGCCCTGACAGGGGATGTGTTGTCATCCGAAAATACAACAATATTAAGAAATACAACTTCATTGGCCACATCAACCCTAAGAGGTTGGACTTTGACCAGAGGTTAAAAGCTAGAGCACAACGCTCTTCTTCCTCTCTCTTTCTTCTTCTTCTTGCTTCTGGGACGACAAAAAAAAAACTTTTTTGCTCCAGGCCTCATCAGGCCAAGGCCTGTGGGCCTGGAGGGCCTGGAAGGCCTGTAAGCCTAGGCCTGCAACCCAGCCATGTGCTTATCTGTGAGAGTGAGAAAGGACGCTTTGCCCACTAAGAGTCAAACTAACAGCTTATGTTGTTTCATATTACTTCATCCAACGCAGAAGATACTGGCAACAACTTAGGACCGAATCATCGATTTCTCCTCAGTCTGCAGATCCGATGCTCCTCAGCCTAAAGGCACCTTGCAAGTATCGTACATTTGTATTAATGTGTAGACCATCTGTCAGCAAAGGTGTTTTATTACTGAGAAATACTGATGATTTCTTTTCCAGACTCTTTGACTCTTTCTGTAGCTCTATTTCCGGTCCCACTTCCGGTTCAACTCTATCATTGCTCATTTTTACCTACGTATGTGTGTGACCTGCGTGTATGTTATGTGTTTGTTAGTTTAGTTATGTGTTTGTGAGTTAGTTAATAAAGATTGTGCACAATAGATGTTTGGTTCTGACTCCGTCTGCTAATAAATTGCCTCTTAAATGATTTAGATCTTGACTACATGCTCTGAGTAGTACTGTATAAATAGAATGTTGTTTTTCCATAACCTGACTTAATAAACAATTAACACTGTGTCCACTGGATGAACAGGTTAATTGATTGTAATATTAACCTTAATGTAGCCACATCAAGTTAATCTGATTAACTGATTCACATACTCATAATTAATCATAATTAATCATCAAAATGATAAATAATTATTAATATTTCCCCGCTACAAGTTGGTGGAGAATGCAGGCATCATTTTAAACAATTGTTTGCAGACCGACAGAGTAAGCAATCATATGTTGTTCCATAAGCTTAATTAACATCTTATACATGCACGTACAGATCTCTGATAAAATCAGCAAAACTGTTGCTTGAATGCGCATTCCTTCGAACGGCAGAAAGTCCCTCAATGCTATAATGCATGTTTAAATTGTACAAAGAAGCTAACCTGAAATTATCGAAGAAATCATAATTTCAGCTGTTAAACGAGCGTAAGCCTTTTTCTGACGACGGAATCGCAGATTAGCAGCACGTACAAATGGTACCAGAATAAACTTAACCTGATCTTGGGCGAAGAAACCCCCACTTTCAGTTTTAAATGCATAAGTCTTTTTCTGACGATGAAATCGCAGATTAGCAGCGCGTACAAATGTTACCAGAATAAACTTAACCTGATCTTGGGCGAAGAAAACCCCACTTTCAGTTTTAAATGCATAAGTCTTTTTCTGACGAAGTAATCTCAGATTAAGCAGCATAAATTTACCTGTGTGACGAAGAATCTCACCACATCGTTTGTAACGGTGCTCCTTAGTCACCGATTAATAAGGCCTTATCATTATTCGTTACGCCATTGTATTCATATCAACGCATTGGACCGCTCATATGAAACAGTTGCGTCGAATTTGTGGTGTAAATTCTAGCCTAGCTAACTAGTAATTCACCATTGTCTGTGAAGTGATGTGCTGTAGTGATTTGTGAGTTATGCGTGACCATGCCAGAATTCTCAATGCTATGATTTAAACTGTGATGGGGAATGCAAAACTTTGTGAAGCTCCGAATCTTTCGAATCAATTGCGTCACCAACGATTCACTGCGTCAAACCGCTCAAAGCGCCACAAGCTGGTGACCCCCTGCTGGTCAGAACAGTAAGTGCAGCGAAAACTTAACTGAACGAGACATCTTTAATAAACCATTTACAAATGTTTTATTGAAGCTGTAATCAATTAAAAGCGATCAACGATTCCATCACTGGTTTAAACCGTTTGTGTGGGTGTGGTCATTTTTATTATTTCGACTTTGTTCCTCCATGATATTTTTATCTTAGTTTATTTCCCTCAAACACTTTGTTGACCTGACTATCCCTTGCAGCCAAGTTGAATTTAGTTAAATTTGAAAATTTAATTAAATCAATTTTGTCTATTTACCTTTCCTTTTAGATTCCTAAATCTATAAGGAAATTCTACTTTCATTTTTATTTCAACTTTATTCCTCCTCTGTGGCTTATTTTATTTCATTCACTTTCTTTTGTTTAAGCCTGAATATCTCTATTCAGCCAAGTTGGTTTTAATTAAATTTGAAATTTAATTAAATCAATTTGTGTATTCACCTCCCCTTTGTTCCCTAGAGCTAAAGGAAGGAGTTTCTGCTTTTACCCTTTTGTTAGTTATGTTACCATCACTAATCTTCCCTCTCTGTATAGGATTATGGTAGTTCTAGAAACTGTTGTTTCCTTAATGAGGTATAATGGGTTATAGGTTATTAACATCCCAATTCCTATCTCTTAGCTACCCCTCCTCACTCCTCACTCCTGGCTTCCCCCACCTCAGCTATTCACTCCCAACCTGACCCACATAGCCGTTCTGTACGAAACTTGCATTTGCCTGTGCTATCTCTCTCTCGTGTCCCCATAAGTGTGCCAGTTTGCCTAGGACAGCCAGCCCTGCCATCCAGGACCCCCTGGAGACCTAGCGGAACAATGTGCCCTTCAGAAATTGGCCCTTCAGCCAAAGCAACCAACGACCTGCAACGGCAGAGCAAGGAATGGCGAGATCGGCAACACAAGTGGACACTTGAGGCCTGGCCTGAGCCACAAAGAACTTCATCTTCTCCTTAGCCCATGCTCGTACAGGCTTCCAACAGGAGGTAAAAGAACGAATGCTGCAAGTCACAGAGTTCCACGGAGAACCAACCCACTCAGCATGAGAAGGCACAGGACAGATGCAAGGACCCTGACAGAGTGGAGCAACTGAGGTAGATCACCAGTCTTCAGTAGGCTCTGACAGCTGCTGAGCACAGAGAGCAACTGGAAAATGCCATCAAACAAGACCTGAAAAAGAACTTTCCACTTAAAGAATGTAAAGAACTGTTTGAATTTAAAGAGACACTAAAGCTAAGGCCCTTGAAGGCCATCCGCATGCACAGCTGAAATCCAAACACTGACTCAGCAATTCAGCAGCGTGGAAGAGAAGAACAAATGGACCCCACAAGGTAAAAATGCACCCTGATGGACTTCATAGCAGCAGCGCAAGCTCCCCCAGCCCTACACGAAGGTTACTGCCCAATGTTACTGCCACAGACTCAGACTAACCTGAATGAATGGAGGACACCAACAGGACCTTTGCCTCTTACACCAGTTAGTCACCTTTTTGGGCAGCACAGCCTGCCCCCACACAATGCCATTTATGTGACCCGACACAGAAGGCCTGTAACACACACAGGCCCCTCAGAAGGGGTTCTCAAGACCCCAGTGACTTTGAACTGCAAACACAATGCCTTCCACATAGCTCCTACAAAGGTTCCTAGTCAGCATAGGGCTTAAAGCTTTTAAAGTAGGTGAAAATGTGTGTTCGCAGAAAAGCAGGAGTCTGCATTAGTAAAAATAGGAATTTCACTGATTGAAAGAAAACCTTAAATGAATGTGTAAGCCTCAATGCACGGATATGTTGAAACATGCAGATATTTGATATACACTGTTTGACTTCGCACAGCAGCGTATTGGTTTCCATGACAATGACTTGTCAAAGGAAACGCTAACCCCAGATAGCACATACATCACCGTGACACCAGATGGAGCTGGTTATGTTAGCATGGCCTCACGCCATTCGCTTAAAACACCGTCCACTTAAAAGTGGGCCTTTGATAATTCCGACACGACATTTGATACAACGTTCGATTCGCATGCAGATCACTAGTGGCTGGCTTGTTAGATGCAGATAAAACAAGAGCTTGAACTGACATCTCTGCTGTAACTGAAAGAGTCTTAACACAAATCTTAACATGTGTCAAATGGTCGGCAAAGTTAATCTGTTTTTGTTAAAGAAATACCAATTGCAGTATTGCTTAACCTGTTTCTGATGAGTAAATCTCAGTACAGTGTTATATAAATGTAGATTTAGGTAATGCCCCCCATTTATAGTTAAGATTGATGTCTTTGGCTGCATCTACCAGCATAGCTACCTGTTGACCAAAACTGTGTTTCACTCACTGAAAGGAACATCAGTATTCATGCACAAGACTGACGTAATTATGTATGCTTAAACAAGCTTTGACTTTGACACAGCAAAACTGTGTAATTACTCTTTAAACAAGTACAAGAAGTGTTTCAAGTAGAGAGAAGAATTTTACATGAGTAAAATTTGCATCTTACTGAATTTAAGTTTGAATTATGGAAGTATAAGCGCCCCATTTTAACTCGATGCGTAACTCGTTTCAGACATTCTTCATGAACTGTTGAATTGCTCTGACATACACTGCTTCTCATGACAACAACTTGTCAAAGGAAGTACTAACTCGCCACCTCGTGACATCATATTGTAAACAAACCAGGCTAGGTGGTTAAGCTAACTAATAACTTCTACAGTTAGTGGTTAGCATTATTTACTTTAGCTTGTGTGTATGCAGTGGAAACCGATCTAAACCATTTTCCTTTAACCCCATTCCTGGTTTCTGATTTTTCACTTGCTCTTTCCTTAACTTTAATTCTTCTCAGTTAATTAGTGCACTTACGTGCATTCCTTCCTGAACGCTGTTCAGCTAAATCTGCAGTTAATAGTTTAATTAAATCTAAATTTAATTACATGTAAACTGTTTAGCTAAGAAAGAATTCTTTGATTTATTGAGATTTTTCAATAGCACGTTGACTAAACTTCATGGAGGGACACACACATGGTGTGGTCCCGAACACGCTGCAGCTGTGACCAACTAAATAGTGATTTCCAAAGCTAGTCTAATTGTTAATCACTAGTGCTATTGATTATTCCCAATACCAGGTCATTTTGTTGTTTTAATAATTTCTTTAAATCTTTTTATTTTATTTTAATCATAATGGCAGTCAGCTCTTCGTTTTTTAATTAGTATTATTTCTTTCATCTATTTGATTTATTTACATTTTCCTTTTGTTCTAGTGTGGATTCATTTCCCAATAGAACCAAGAAAGTAACAAGACATACTCTCCTCCTTGGTTTTGTTTATTTACAACAGTTGCTTAAATTTTATGAGCCAGTTACAAAAATAATTTAAACGATTGCTATGGCACAATTTTGAGCACCACTGATAAACCCAATCTAAGAGGGAAGCGTTCCTCTTCCTCTTCCTAGGACCGAATCATCGATTTCTCTGCGTCTGTAATTGACTACCTCCCTCAAATCTTTCTTCTTCCTAGAATCCTGCCTTCTCTGGGACCTACTCCGAGGAGGAGGAGGTGCCCGAGAGGCGATACTGGACTTCTGGCCCTGTCTCCGATCCTCGGATCGGGATGGGCCAGGACCTCCTATCTGTCTGGGCCCAGAATCGGATCTGAGCGGTATGCAGGTTTTAAACGCTGTCGTTGATCCATATCCTTCAGCAGATCAACCTGGTAAGCCTGTAACACTGGCATCGTGTGTAAGGCAGCACCAGTCTGACCCGCTGCCGCGTATGCCCTGCCATTCAAGCGAGATGTAATCTTAAGGAGCTTCAAAGGCAGGACTGGAGCTTTTAATGTCTGTGCCCGCCCTGTGACGAGATAGTTAGCAAACATCTCATCAATAGGGGGCATCGACACATACCCATTCTGGCTCATTCCCTCAACATCAGTGAAATTAGCTCACTGATGTCAGTGAATATGAGCCGAGTACGGGTTCTTCCATGCCTTCTCGATCACCACATGTAGATCAGGACAGAATGGAAGGCTCACAGGGCTGCCAGATTATGATCGGAAAGGAATCGTACGTTGAGCCGTCCATGTGCGGTCCCTTTCTTAATGCACTCTCATGGCAGCTGCAGCTTGCCAGAAGCGTGCTCGATAACCTCGAGCAGCTCCGCATATGTGGGGCAGGGATGCTTTGAAGTTGCATTCAAACTTCCATATGCATTCAAACGCAGTATTGAGTTCCCTTTTGAAAGTATGTAATCGTCCTCTGGTCTCTTTTGGAGTGCAGTTTCCAGACTGCCAAAGAGCAAAGAAGTGAATGAATGAAAGAAATCACGAGAGCAACAGGAGATTTGAAGCTCATGGCAGACGCACCTAAGAGATGATTCGCCTTGTGATTGGCTGAATGTTAGTTCACTCAAATCTAAGTAACAAATCAGAGAACACGGGCGGAAATATTGGCGGTGGGTCAAAAAAAGTGCAGCTGACAGAATCGCCTGTTTCTAACCATACGAGGGACGTGTCCTCCACATCCCCCGACGCTTAACATCCCCCGACGCTTAACATCCCCATTATGCTACGCCCCTGGGTTTGCTCTGGAATCCTGCCATATCCATGTTTTTCCAGTGTTGAGAAATAGTAAGTATAATGTCCCCCCGGTGACCAACATTTGAACTGCCTTCTCTCAACCTGCTCAACAGTTTGAATTCACAATGATCTCTCATGAGAATGGTGTGATGTTACTGTTCAATATTTTGAACTCACAATGAGCTCACATTTTACTCACACTGTGAATATCACAGTATAGGAATCATGTTATTTCACTGTTATCATCGCATGATCTCACGTGTTGACTGAGCACACTCTCTGGGTTCTGCTCACTAGCTCCATGAAGTGAGAGAGAGTAGCTGATCAAGGATGGTCCTCATGTATCCTATGATCAGCCGTGCTCACCTCTGCATGCTTTTCAAGCTTAGTTTCAAGCTCTGGATGCCTGTTTTTGATCCTGTCAGTAACATGCTTGTCTCAGCAATTAAGATACGCAGTAAGTGTAAGTGCAGAAATAAGTGTAAATACTTGCAATATCGATCCTCCGAACCGCTGATGTTGACAGAGACAGAACCATCACTATATTACTTTATACATTATATACAACACTATATCAAAGGTGCAGTAAAAGTGGTATTTGAACTACATTGTTGGACATTGTTGATATTTGAAATCAACCCAAACAAACACACCCCTCTCTTCATTGCTCCGCCTCCAAAACTCACACTCCAATACTAACCACCCTGTCGGACTCAAACCACTGCCCAATCGCTGCTGGCATGCGAGGCTAATGCACTACCAATGACGCTAAACACAGGTGTGAGTAATACATGAGCTCATTGTGAATTATTTTCAAATCTCCCTCTTGCTCGTTCTCTCTCCTCGACCGTCATGCGCCCTCTGATGCTGATTGGTTAGACGTTTGTTGTTTGTTGCTGCCCGACTAACTTCCAAACAGTGTATTTGAAATATCACTGAGTCCCCCTTTAAAGGCACAGCTAAATGTGACATTTACTACAATGGGTTTATGTGAAGACTGTTTTAAGCTTATGGCTTTCAATTTCACTGTCATGTTGAATGGCTGTAATTTATCCTTTTTTTCCTCAGAAATTGAGAAGAAAAAATCCATTTAAGAGAGACATCTGTTGCAGTAATGGTGTCAGTGATGCTGGCCTTCATTCATAGTACTTAGCCAATTATATTTCAACCAAGTGTGCTGTTGCTTAATTCATATCTCTCAGATGAACTCGACTAGACTTTTGTAGATTCAAATGTGATAAGACTTTTATTTACACCGCTGTCTTTGGTCCATCTCATGTCACCTCTATTGTCTGAGAGCATGCCAGTCCTCGAGAATTTTGCAATTCCTAACACAGCCGAAATCAAGCCTGGATATTTTTCTATCTTATAGACTGCTTCTTGTTTTGGTCCCACAGGACCAAAATGAATAGTCTATTCTAGGTATTATATGTTTGGCTAGAATGTGATAAAGCTGTATTCACTTCTGTGATGATATTGTTTGTAGACGTTGACGAATGTCTTCAGAATGGGGTGCTGTGTAAGAACGGCCGCTGTCTGAACACAGAGGGCAGTTTTCAGTGCATCTGTAATGCAGGATTCAAGTTCACACCTGATAGGAGAAACTGCATAGGTAAAACACTGACAACCACATAGTCAGCCTTTTTCAGTTCATAGCAGTTAAATGTAATCATTTTACACACACACATGCAAATATTTTTGCTATAATACAGCAATTACGTTAGATTAGCCCAAGGCCAAATTAACATAACATAAATAACATAACAGGATGGGCAGTTATAGAGGTTTAGAATGTGGATTATATGCAGTAGTCCCTACAGTAAGAGTGTACAATTATAGGAGTTTCCTTTATTCTCAATCAGATAATGATGAATGTGCCGCCACAAACATGTGTCTTAACGGAATGTGCATCAATGAAGATGGCAGCTTTAAATGTGTATGTAAACCTGGATTCACCCTCAACTCCAGTGGCCGATACTGTACAGGTGAACTCCCTTTCTCATTTCTAAAAATAACATTACTGTAAAAATGACAATTACTGAAATGAATCATTTGTTTTTCAGATTAATTTGTAACGTGTGCTTACATTTGAATATTTGTGAGTAGAGTTTTGTGTTAATGGGTGTGTGTGTGTCCCACAGATATCGATGAGTGCCAGGCTCCAGGTGTGTGTATGAATGGACGGTGTGTAAACACAGAGGGCTCTTTCAGGTGTGAGTGTTTTGCTGGTCTTACTGTAGGAGTAAGTGGCCGCATATGTGTAGGTAAGAGCTAGTTAACTTGCACACTTGCATGCACAATAATGTATTGTCCAGTCTGACTTATTAAAATCCCAAATAAAGGGTACTAATTTACTTGTGCAGTCTATTTTCATGTGTAAGAAATCATGTTCTCTTTGTGGGACAATATGGTAACTGATCTTATGACAAATAAATGAGTGACAGCCCAAATAGCCAATCTAATCGCTTCGATGAGAATCCTTGTTGCCATATAATATTTTGCTGTCAAGCTTTAAAGTTTGTCAAACCTCCTGTTTTGTCAAATTCCTTTAATAATGGTAAAAGGTGTTATGGCACATGCAATTTGCATACTAGATATCCAAAGTGACTATTTTAATGAAGTTTCTTTTGTTCCGTTCCAGAAATCAGCCAGTAATCTAGAAAAATGCAAGCATTGGATCAGACTTGCTATGGTGCTATGTCTGCAGATATTTTATTTTTATTTTAAATAAAATGCTAGTTTTTTATTTTCTGCCATCTAATGACAATTCTAAAAGTGAAAGTGACAGTTGGCTACTGTTGCTATAGCAAAAGCAACTTTAATGTGCATCTGATTGATAGATAAACTATGCATTTGTTGTTGTTATTAACATTGTGGTTAAGCAAAGTTTGCCTTGTACATTCAGCTTAGTAGTATTAATACCAAGTCAAAGAGGGCAATTTGCAATTGAACCATGCACATGAATTTTAAACGCTTACATTGTTTCATGAGGATACATTTTCGCATCTTGAGAGAAGGAAAATAGAAATTTAACTATATCTCATTTTGTTGCCAGTTTGTGTTTATCTTGTATTTATTTTGTGCAATTTTTGTATTTATCTGACACCCAAACTTGGATTTGATTAGGACAACAGGTAAAATTTACACTATATAGAACTAATAAAACTAGAAAAACGCTATATGATGAACTGCAGCATTTACCTAAAAAATGCATAAAATATCTCACAAAGATTTCTGCACAGGTACTTAGATGTTTTTTGGACTCTGTAGTTTGGTTTTATGTAGCTGCATTTGTGGTCCATGGGCAGTGGTTTTTGTTCTTGTTGTGTTTCCTGTAGCAGTGTGGTATAGTTTTGACTGTATTCCTCACATATTTCTGTTGCAGACACACACATGCGCAGCACCTGTTATGGAGCTGTAAAAAGAGGCTTATGTTTACGGCCCTTCCAGCGAGCTGTCACCAAGTCACAGTGCTGCTGTGCCAATCCTGACTATGCCTTTGGTGAGCTGTGCCATCCCTGCCCTGGCAAAAACTCAGGTATTTGTTACCCTGCTACACTGATTATACAGATTACTGTACTAATTAACATGTTGTTTGTTATTTTTTTTATTTTTGGAAATTGTACTGTTTGGTACAGTATAGTTGTACAGGCCTGAAGAGATGTGTTGAGTATGTTTCAGACTTGCAGCTTGTTTCTTCACATTTCTGATGTGAAGACATTGGTTAAACATGGTGTGAGAGTGGGATAGATATGAATATCCAGGGTAGAACTCACTCAGTTTCGAAGTATAGAGTCTTCAAAGATGTGTGTTGTGGCATATAGGAGCGAAGCACACACTCAACACAACAGTTTACAGGTTTTCTAAACATGGATCTTATTTCTTTCTTTCCGGTTGTTGATTTTCATGCACTCTTACTCTTAATAAGAGAGTTTTGTGAGGAGAATCAAACCAAAATTAAGAACATATGGAAATTAACCACTGCTAAGACCAGCTCTGCTTAATTAAAGGATCTATAAACAAATTAATCATAATTAATAAATGTTTTTTGTCTAGCATATATTCCATAAATGTCTCCCAAATGTATTCCATAAATGTCTTTTTTACTTGAATATTTAATGAAGATTATGATCTATGGTTCCCGTCATTTATCTTGTAGCTGCTTAATTTTCTATAATTAATATGTGAGTTGTTCTGAGGAGGGGAAGGGCAAAGTTTTTGCAAAACGTGTTAGATGCAGTTTATTCAAGTTAATGCATTCATAAGTGTTAGCCTGATTAAACAAAATCTGTAAAGCATGTTATAATTTCACACAGATAATAAGGTTTTGTACACTGCTGTCATGTGTTGTTCTCTCACTGTTCTAGTTGAGTTTCAGGCCCTGTGTGCGAGCGGTGTTGGATTTTCTGCTGATGGCAAAGGTAATTCTGATGTCGTGCTTAATGTTTTATACTACAAACAGTGATAGGCTAAAGGTTGGAATTAGTTACATAACTCTTTGAACCGATTTACAGTCTGGACGAGTTACCAAAAGTCTGAAGATTTTGGGAGAAATCATGTAGCGTGTACTGAGTAACTAAAACTAAAACCATAAAAACACTATTAAATGTTAACTGAAATAAAATAAAATATAAAAAAACCCTTTAACTTATTTCAACTAGGACTTCTGGTTTCACGATGTAGTGAGGGGTCGCGCAGTGTCTGTGCTCTGACTTTTTTGCTTAATTATTACTTATCGCAGATGTCTTTTCTTATAATTTGCATGGGATACAGTGTCTTTAGTGTTCAGGGAGCAGAGCTAATACAGAAATGGGCAAAAATACTAAGCCTGGCAGTGCTAAAAACATGAAACTTCAAGTAAAGACGCATCTGACATGGTGGCGGCACCTATTCCTTTAACGGTAGAAGTTCTCGTGTCAGAGCTCGAGAAGTCGAGGCGAAGTTTGTCGGACGAATTCACAGCTTTGCTGAACTCTTCTTTATCCCCTTTACAAACATCTTTGGAGAGCATCCACTTTGGCCTCATACACCACCACTATTTCGGGGATGGAGACTGCTCTCACTGACCATAGCGGTAGGATTACTGAGCTGGAAAACGAAATCACTTCGTTGAAGGCCAAATTAACGTTGGCCTTGGACTTAAATGCAACGCTTGGTTCTGCGGTGGACGATCTGGTCTCCTGATCGAAACAACAGAATTGAGGGATTGAGGGCAAAAACCCAAGAGAATTCATCACTGACTTTTTCTTGAAAACTATGAAAGACGTTCTGTCAGTTCCCCCTGAAATTGATCACGCCCATTGAAGTCTGGCGCCCAAGCCCCGTCAAGGCGATAGACCACAGCAGATTATAGTTAGATTCCACAGGTTTTTGGATAAAGACACTGTACTGCGTTGGGCCAAGGAACACAAAGAGATATCTTATTAAGGTCGTACCATAAAGATCTACGAGGACTTTAGCGCAGGAGTCGCCAGGAAACGACAGCCTTCAACAGAGTGAAATCAAGTCTGTACAAGAAGGGTATACACTTCAGCATGATCTATCCAGCTCGTCGGTGCATGTCTTTGACACCCCAGAGGCAGCTGAACAACATTTCCAGGAATGCATTCAAGACGGATAATGTACAGTTGTGTGACCTTTTACAATATTAGACAGCGTTAATAGAATTGTTTTATTATTAGTACTATTATTATTATTATTTCTAAATAGTACTATTAGCCTATTATTGTTATCTTTATTTGTATAATTCATTATCGGAGTGGACTTCACTGCATGGTTTTCCGGTTGTGCTATGGTTCCCGCAAATCGTGATGGTTTCTATGGCGAGTTTAGGATGTTTTTTTTTTTTGTTCTATTTGTTGTAAGGTTGTTCATACTTGTGTGGAGGAGAATGATTACTTAATTGTTTTTTGTTTTCTTTTCCTTTTCTCTGTAGTTTGCACCATAGAAATGGCTGGTTTTAACACAGTGCTAAGTAGTAGAGGATTTACTGTTAAACTAGTCAGTTGGAATGTTCAAGGCTTAGGAGGACCAATTAAACGTTCTAGAGTGTTTTCTCATCTTAAGAATTTGAACTCTGATATTATCTTTCTTCAGGAAACACACCTACACAATGAAGACCATATTAAATTAAGAAAATTGTGGATAGGCCAGGTGTTTCATTCTAACTTCAATAGAAGAGCCAGAGGAACTGCTATTGTAATGCATAAATGAGTTCATTTCTCTCCCTCTCAGATTATTGCGGATCCTAAAGGACGTTATGTTATAGTCGTTGGCAATCTCTTTCATATTTCAGTTGTATTTGTAAACATTTATGCCCCAAACTGGGATAATCCTACTTTTTTTACTTCCCTTTTTTCTTCTATTCCTAACTTAAACTCTCAGTATCTTATACTGGGAGGCGATTCAATTGTGTTATGGACTAATCTAGGTATGATCGGTCTAATCCTAAAACTTTAGAGCAAATAGCTATGGCTAAGGCAGTGTCAGCATTCATGAATCAGATCGGTTGTGTTGATCCATGGCGTCATCTTAACCCATCAAAAAAGGATTTTTTTTTTTCTAGTGTTCACCAAACTCGCGTATTGATTATTTTTTCTTCTTCTTCTCTCTTGCCATTAGTTAATTCTTCTGAATATTCAGCTATAGTTATTTTTGATCATGCCCCACATTCTCTCAACTTGAATTTCACCCATATTAAAGGCAGGACAAACCAGTGGAGGTTTGATTCAGGATTATTATCAGATGAACAATTCTGCGAGTATATCAGTAATAATATTGATGTATTTATTGAGACTAATAAGTGAGAGTCTGTTTCTCCTTCTTTATTATGGGAAACATTCAAAGTGGTAATCCGAGGTCTTATTATTTCATACACTGGTTTTAAGTACAAGCTAAGAAAATGTACTCGGTTACGTACGTAACTTCGGTTCCCTGAGATATGGGAAGAAGTACTGCATATGGGGAAAAACTCCTTTTTTCTCCTATTACTGATTACTTTTTCAATAACGCAGTGTAACTGCATGGCCATTGGTTCAAACTGGGAAACTTTTTGAAGCAATGATGGTGTGGTGGAGCTGCACGAGCCTATGGCGATGTCTGGCTATATAAGCGAGCATTTCGCCATAGGATTTCAGGTCAATCGATTGAAGTGACAACACTGAGTCGTACAGCATTCGTAAGAGGCCGAGCTGCAGGACTGGGGAGGCGGAAGCCATCAGCCCTAGCATCCTCTGAAAATACTTTAGAGGAAGACGGGCTCTGATCCTGACAGAAGCCATGAGCTGTTGAATGGCCAGAGCACGCTCTGGTGAGACTGTTGCCCTCATTTGGGCTGAGTCGAAAACAGCTTCCAGGAACGAAATTCGTTGGAGTCCCAGGCACTCCAAGTGGCTGAGGAGCACGGATCTGTGGAGTGCTAGCTCGTCCTGAGACCGGGCCAATATGAGCCTGTAGCGAAATTACAGGTATTTAATTAATTAGCTCAAATCATGGTTGAAATATATTTATAATCAGATCATAACGCGTTATGATTAATTATAATATAGATCGACCAAAAAGGGAATTATGCGCATATATTGTGAATTAATTACAACGGATTATAATTAATTACAAATATGACTAGTTCTAGATTAAGAGTTGTTTGAGAAAGACTATCCTAGTTTGTCCAGCAAACCGTCCGTTTTCTCATAGACTATTATAATAGGAAGTTTATTCTCTGGCCACAAGAATTAACTTCCCTCTAGCATTAAACCATAAAGCAGTTTTGCAGAATCAAATGTAGAAGTGACTTGGTTTTCTGAATGAGCAGCAGAAACAATCGAGCATGAATATAATGTATTTAATAGATACGAACTACGAATATATGACTAAAATACAACATGAAACATACATAGAATAAACGAAAGTAAAGTCAAGAAAACATAGGTGATCAAAGAAATGGCAAAATTACAAACAGTTAAAACCTTTGAGAACCAGCAAGGAAACTTCAGTTTACACAGAGCTTAAAGTGCGTGGAAAGAAATTCGGTACTTACATTAGTTAGGTGCTGTGGTTGCTCGTGGTTTGGTCGATTGGTCCTTTTCCAGGCGTGTGCGTTCTTTGGCGGGGTTTTCAAACAAGGTTTTACTTGAGCGTAATATAACCGGAAAATAAAGAAGAGAGAGAGTCCGTCTCCTAGGTGATGAAGGAAGACGAAGGCTTGACAAAAGAAAAGAACTTGTGTAACGAAGAGAAGCATGTCATTGTGTTTTAGGGACAACAGACCAGCACGCCTCCTTTCATCAAAATATATATACACCTTGGAATACAACAACAGGTACACTTTGGTACAGTCATATTTGGAGAAAAGCATGTACATACAAACTTCACGTGTGTTTGCGTGTGTCTGTATGCTTGTGTGTGGGGTGTGTATTGTGGCCTGTGTCTGTGATCAGATGGCCCTGAATCCCACCAGGGTGGCTCTTTGAAGTCCCTGGAGCGGTTTACGCATCCTTCTGTTTTTCTTAAATGAGGTAACGAAGGTGCCAATGGGGAATTGGTCCCGGACTTGCCGGAGCCAATTCGTGATTTATATGCACAGTTCAGGAGGTTAAAAGCATTCTGGGGATTGTAAAGTAGGCTGGCAGATCTGATCTTTGTACAGACGCTACAAGCCAGTCGTCGAGGTAATTCAAAACGGATTCCCATCTGTCTCAGAGGGGAAAGAGCCACGTCCATACACTTTGTAAAAGTGCACGGAGCTAGAGACAGCCCTGTATATTGGTAAGCCACTCCCTCGAATGCGAATCTCAAGAATCGTCTGTGATGGGGGGGCTGTCTGGATGTGAAAGTATGCATCTTTCAGATCCAGCGAGAAGAACCAGTCCTCGGGGCAAATCTGCACGAGGATCTGTTTCAACGTCAACATCCTGAACTTCCATCTCGTTCCGCCTCGCTGCGATGCCTCTTCAACAGCGAGAAGCGAGCTTGATCCGCTGCGAGAGAAGGCGAAAGCGTTCAGTCTCGTTGCACCGTCATTGGTTCAAAAAGTTTCCCAGTTTAAACCAATGGCCGTGCAGTTACAAATATTAGCAAAATTCATTGCTGGTATAATTCTTCCCATTTAGATTGGTTTAAGTTAGAAGCACAGTCCTGTTCTTCATATTCACTCTCTGCCTTTGTATGTGCTCCTTTATCCAGTCGCCCCTCAAAGTTCACTACAAATCCAGTAGTATGCATTTTAAATTTGCTGCTGCTTCTCTTTATGGCCCTATCTGCAAGAATCATTTATTTCTTCAACGTTAGATTCATAGAGATAATTTGTTAATTCCCATTGTCCTTCTTTTCCAGACTTGTCTGAACCTTCTTTATATGAGAAATGCTTAATAGAGAAACAGAGGTCTATATCCTTTTTATACAATTAAATTTTTCTTTATGTTTTGCCGTTATCCTCTCGTTTTAAACATCAATGGGAAGAAGAACTCAGACGTAGTTTGGATTTAGAATGGTGGGAATTAGCTGCTGGCTAATTAACTTAACTTAACTCTTCTTCATCCTGTGCCAGACTGAGTCTGATTCAATTTAAGGTTTTTCATAGAATTCATTTTACAAACCTCAAATTAAGTAAGCTTTTCCGGGCGTGGATGCCACTTGCAATAGGTGTTCTCTGGCTGCTGCTGATCATACCCATATGTTTTTTTTTTTTTTCAAAGCTGGAAGATTTTTGGTATTCCTTTTTTGATACTTTTTATAAAGTTTTGAATATTTCCCTTGAACCATGCGCTCTGATTGCTATTTTTGGGTTTTGAATAAAAACAGAAGATTTGTTGTCTTTTCTATATATTGAAAAAATTAAGTTTGCGTTAAGAGGCTCCACTGAAAATTTTTATAAAAAGCCACTTAATTTTGTCAAAAATATGCCACTTATCTTTGTTGATTTGTAATATATATTTTTAATTATTCTATGGAGTCATTTGTTTATTCTTCTGTTTCATTCAAATGTGTATAATTGTCTTTTTTTTTTTTTTTTCCTGAAAATGTCCTTAAGTTTTCTTCTCTTTATTCTCTTAATAGAATAAAAGAAAAAGAAAAGGAATCTAGAGATTCATTAATATTGTTGTTTTCTTTGTATATTCCAATAATAAAATAATAATAATAATAATAATAATAATAATACATACATATTTAAAAACCCCTAAAAGTAATGAAATTACACTAAAACTTTAACTAACGAAAACGCTGTCACGGAGCCAACAGCCAACACCCACCAACACTTATGCATTGTCACCGGATCAACACGCTCCACCTCGCTCACAGTCTCCCGAGTACTAATCACCTGCACCTGCACCGCTTCATCAAGAACTCCATAAAGACTCTCACTCCCTTCACCGTCTGGTCTTGTCTTACGTATCTGAGTCCCCGTGTCTCCATTCCTGTCGTCATCCGTCTCCTGTTCTTCTGTTCTCCGTTCCACGTCGATTCCTCCTCCTGCAAGACAAACTCTGTTAACCATCAGCTAAGTGACTGTTCAGAAAGTGCTTGATCTATTACTTACCTGCTCCCACCGTTTGCCTGTGTTCGTGCCTCTGTGTAAATAAATATACATCTGTATATCACTCACCTCTCTGCCTCCGTCTGTGTCCTGACAAACGCAAAATATAAAAATAAAATCAAGTTCAATATATTAACAAAAATTATAATAGTATCCTAATGATATACTAAAAATAACACTGCTATCCAGTCAGAAGAAATCAAGCATGTGTAATATTTTGAGCTGATTTTAGAATGTTGTTAATTCACATTGCAATTCTCTATTCACTGTGTTGTCATAACCTCATGTAACACTGTGTTCACTACAAGACAGACTTCTCCCATTTCTCACATTGTGAAATATAAAGGTGTCATTTTACCTTTTAAATTAATTGAATAAACTTCATACTATTTTGTATTTCTTTGTGAGGCAGACATTAATGAGTGTGCTCTGGATCCTGATATCTGCTCTAATGGAGTGTGTGAGAATCTCAGAGGAACTTTCCACTGCATCTGTAACAGCGGCTATGAAAGTGACCAGACTGGCAGAAACTGTCTGGGTCAGTTGACCTTTTAGTATACACAGATGAGTAACTCCAATGAGACCTTTCTGACAACGCACTACACAACTCACACCTGTGGAGATCACATTCAGAGCTGTGACTGTTCAGTGTCTATGCAGCAGTCACTGTTGAGTTCATAGTTTTTTGCTTGTCATTTGATTGGATACATTTCTATTTAATGCAAATTGATGTAAATTGTCTACACTGTAGTTTGTAGTTTCCTAAAGGATATTTCTGTACAGTGTAAAAAAAAAAAAAAAAAAGATATATTATGATGTGGAATTACAGAAGTCAAATGTTATCTGATGTGTCTCATGACCCAGCATCCTCTCAGGGTTTGCCATCTGTGTTTGCAGATATTGATGAATGTGTAATGAACAGTCTCCTATGTGATAACGGCCTGTGCCGGAATGTTCCTGGCAGCTACAGCTGCACCTGCCCGGACGGATATACCTTCAGACACGACACAGAGACGTGTGAGGGTCAGTTACAACTGATTTAGCAGCCTCTTAAATGACCAGGTGACTTGTTGCTTGTTGCTTCAGTTTTTGTTATTGCAGTTTCCCTATGTATGGAGAAACATGATGTAAATTCCAGAGACAGGTGTTTACAGTATTCCACCTGAAACGAGACAGGCCTTACATGCCCTAACATGTCTGGTGAAGTAGATCAGTGGTACAGTTATTTATTTTTATTTTTTTTTAATTTATGATATTTTAATGTATTTGAAAGAAGTCTCTTCTGCTCAAAAATACAGTAAAACATTAATATTGTGAAATATTATTACAATTAAAATAACTGTTCTAATAACTTCTATTGAATTATATATTGTAAAATGTAATTTATTCCTGTGATCAAAGATGTATTTTAGCATCATTACTCCAGTCTTCAGTGTCACACGATCCTTCAGAAATCATTCTAATATGATTTGATGCTCAAGAAACATTTCTGATTATTATCAATGTTAAAAATAGTTTCATATTTCTGTGGAAACTGTGAAAAGAACATTTATTTGAAACAGAAATCTTTTGCAACATTATAAATGTTTACTGTCACTTTTGATCAATTTAATGTGCCCTTGCTAAAATTAGTATTATAATAAGTATTAATTTCTTTAAAAGAAATGTACCCCAAACTTTTGAAAATATGAAGCAGCACAACTGTTTTCAACATTGATAATAATCAGAAATGTTATATATAGAATTAATTACATTTTACAATATATTCACAGAAAACAGTTCTTTTAAATTGTAATAATATTTCACAACATTACTCTTCATATTTTTGGTCAAATAAATGGAGCCTTGGTGAACAGAAGACACTTCATTCCAGTTACTAGTGTACATATTTTTATCTTTAATATTCTAGGCTTTTCTCTCATCAGTCAGATCATATAACCTTTCAGATTGTCCAACCTATCAGTGATCTGTTTCCAGACGTGAATGAGTGTGCGAGCGGCCCGTGTGTTAATGGAGTCTGTAAGAACAGTGCGGGTTCCTTCTCCTGTGAGTGCTCACTAGGAAGTAAACTGGACTCTACTGGACTTTTATGTGTTGGTAAATGTACATGTTAAATCATGCACACACACACCTCTGAGATCATTTGATCATTCACATATGTTTGGGAAAAACACAAATTCAAAAAGACTGCATACTGTGTTCTTTTTCTTTTCTTTTATTGTGTGTACTTCAATTGTGCTCATGGAGGTTTATAATACACAGACAGTCTGAAGGGCTCGTGTTGGTTGACCCTCCGGGACGGCCGCTGTGAAGTGAACATTAATGGAGCTACACTGAGGTCACAGTGCTGTGCTACGCTGGGAAAGGCCTGGGGCAGCCCATGTGAACCATGTCAAACCGGTATGAAAACACTGCTGCTTATTGTACAGAGTTCTAGAAGCACAAGCTACTTAGTACTACTGTAGTGTACTAGACTCTACCGTTAAAAAGTTTGGGGTCGGTACGATTTTTTTAATGTTTTTGAAAAATGTCTCATGTTCACCAAGGCTGCATTTATTTGATCAAAAGTACAGTAATGTACAGTGAAATACTATTATAATTTAAAATAACTGTTTTTAGGTTTGTGCAGGAAGTCAATATCTTTATTTAACCAGGAAAAGGTCACTGACATTAAAAATCTCTTTTAGAGGAGTGTCCTGGCCCGAATAAGCAGCTCAAATTTGCATATACATATATATTTGTTATATACAACAAGTAGCAACATATAATTAAAACAAAAAAAAAATTATTTATATATTTTTATTTGTAATTTATTCCTGTGATCAAAGCTGAATTTTCAGCAGCCATTACTCCAATCTTCAGTGTCACATGATCCTTCTGAAATCATTCTAATATGCTTGCAAAATATGTTTGTGACCAGTTCACTAGGCGATAAGGCATATTTCAAAGTGCTTTGTATTCAATTTCTGTATGGTATTAGTATGTCATATGAATACTTGTAATGTTTTATAAGCAGTGCTGACAGTATCTGTTCCTTGTTTTTATGTTGTTTGTTGTCATCTATTTTTATTTATGTTTTGAAAATTTTAAAAAGAAAATAACAAAAAAGAGATCATTCTAATTTGCTGATTTTCTAATAATAATAATTCTAATAGGCTAAATAAATATTTCTTATTATCAATGTTGAAAATAGTTAATGCTTAATATTTTTGTGAAAGCAGTGATACTTTTTTGGGGGTATTCTTTGATGAATAGAAAGTTAAATAATAATAATTTGATTTTAATAAATCTTTTTACTAGAGATGCACCGATGTATCGGCCGCCGATTTTTGCTTAATTTACAACCATTGGCATATCGGCTGTAGGTGTATAATGTCTGTTGTCTCAAAAAAAAAAAAAATCACCATAAGAGCTAAACAAAACACAGCCGTACATTAAGCTCTCTCCATTGCATTATCATCAGCATACAGTGTATTACACAAAACACTTATTACAGCTAACAGTAAACGAATATATATACAGACCTTATGCCTTTTCGGGGGTGCTTAATAAACTGACAAACTTTAAATCTGCAAAATAACGTGCTCTCCCTTTCATTACTCATAGAACTCCATAGACAAGTCAAAATAAGAGTCAGAAACAAATTAGAAGATTAATCATAATCAAGTCAAGTCACTTTTATTTATATAGTGCTTTTTACAATGTAGATTGTGTCAAAGCAGCTTTACATTGATAACTGGTACATTATTTTGGCTGCACAGCAGCTCTTAAAGAATAGTGTCAATGCAGGCAGATCAAAGCACTGTTGAATATCAAATGTCAATTGTCAAGTGTCCCCAACTAAGCAAGCCAAAGGCGACAGCGGCAAGGAACCCAAACTCCAACAGGTGACATCAGGTGGCAAACAGGTGTTAAAATGGAGAAAAAAAAAACCTTGGGAGAAACCAGGCTTAGTCGGGGGGCCAGTTCTCCTCTGGCAAACAATGCTTTGTTACAACTCAGGTTGCTATCATAAGTCAGATAGGATCGCAACATTCAAAGTATTTAATTCAGTTCCATCCAGTTGAGGATTGTATTCATCACGCCGGTATGGAAGGTTGTTGAGGAGCTGCGCCACTGGTTGTCATGTTGATGAGGCCTTCACAGTGGATGATCTAGTTGACTCAATCTCTGCTGATACTTCAGGGCTGCGTTGTGGTCGTGTCAAGGAGCAGGTCCTTGGTCTCACCTGGATGCGGCCCGGATCCGGTTGACTACAGTAAACCTCGGGATAAACAGAAAGACTAATATTAGCGTAGATGCCATTCTTCTTCTGATGTAACGAGTACATCTGGTGTTATAGGAAGTGTTCCCGGTTCCGGCTGACCTAATTTATGCAGCCTAATAATCCTTTAACGGATTTGAAAAAATACATTGATAATGTGTTATGTGTATGCCAGGTTAAAGAGATGTGTTTTTAGTTTAGATTTAAACTGACAGAGTGTGTCTGCTTTCCAAACAATGCTAGGAAGATTGTTCCAGAGTTTAGGTGCCAAATAGGAGAAGGATCTACCACCTGCAGTTGATTTTGATATTCTAGGTATTATCAACTGGCCTGAATTCTGAGATTGCAATAGACGCGAAGGACTATAATGCATTAAGAGCTCGCTCAGGTACTGGGGAGCTAAACCATTTAGTGCTTTGTAAGTAATTAGCAAGATTTTAAAATCTATACGATGTTTAACAGGAAGCCAATGCAGTGTTGACAGAACTGGGCTAATATGGTCATACTTCCTAGTTCTAGTAAGAACTCTAGCTGCTGCATTTCGTATGAGCTGTAGTTTATTTATCAGGCGAGCAGAACAACCACCCAGTAAAGCGTTACAGTAATCTAGCCTTGAGGTCATGAACGCATGAACTAAATGTTCTGCATTTTTCATTGAGAACATATGTTGTGGTTTATATATATTTTTAAGATGGAAGAATGCGGTTTTACGGATGCTAGAAACATGGCCTTCAAAAGAAAGATTGGTACCAAAGAGCACACCCAGGTTCCTAACTGATGACGAAGACTTAACAGAGCAGCCATTAAGTGTTAGACAGTATTCTAGGTTATTACATGAAGAAGTTTTTGGTCCAAAAATTAGAATATGTTTTTTCTGAATTTAGTAGTAGGAAATTACTGGTCATCCAATTTTTTATATCAGCTATGCATTCCGTTAATTTTGTGAATTGTTAAGTTTCGTCAGGGCGCGAAGAAGTATAGAGTATCATCAGCGTAACAGTGACAACTAATGCCATGCTTCCTAATGATATCTCCCAAGGGTAGCATGTACAGAGTGAAAAGCAACGGTCCTAGTACTGAGCCTTGCGGTACTCCATATTCAACTTGTGACCGATATGACATCTCTTCGTTTACTTCTACAAACTGATAACGGTCAGATAAGTATGATTTGAACCATGACAGTGCAATTCCACTAATGCCAACATAATTTTCGAGTCTATTTAAAAGAATATTGTGATCAGTAGTGTCAAATGCAGCACTAAGATCCAGTAACACTAATAGAGAGATACAACCCCGATCTGATGATAAGAGCAAATCATTAGTAACTCTAATGAGAGCAGTCTCAGTACTATGGTACGGTCTAAATCCTGACTGGAAATCCTCACAGATACTATTTCTTTCTAAAAAGGAACATAGTTGTGATGATACTGCCTTTTCAAGTATTTTTGACAGAAAAGTGAGATTTGAGATCAGCCTGTAATTGACTAATTCTCTAGGATCAAGTTGTGGTTTTTTAATAAGAGGTTTAATAATAGCCAGCTTAAGAGTTTTTGGTACGTGTCCTAGTGATAAAGATGAATTGACGATATTAAGAAGAGGATCTATGACCTCTGGAAGCATCTCTTTCAGTAGCTTAGTCGGTATAGGGTCTAACATACATGTTGTTGATTTTGATGATTTAACAAGTTTAGACAATTCTTCCTCTCCTAAAGCAGTAAATGAATTGAATTTTTCCTCAGGGACACTACAATGCACTGTCTGACGCAATACTGTAGTAGACGGTTGCATGGTTATAATTTTTTCTCTAATATTATCAATCTTGCAAGTAAAGAAGTTCATAAAGTCATTACTGCTGTGCTCTTTGGAAACATCAGAAGTTGAAGCTTTATTTCTTGTTAATTTAGCCACTATATCAAATAAATACCTAGGGTTTTGTTTATTTTCTTCTAAAAGTTTTGAAAAATAGGCAGATCTAACAGATTTTAAGGCCTTTCTGTACTCAAACATTCTCTCTCTCCACGAAATGCGAAAAACTTCTAGTTTTGTTTTCTTCCAGCTGCGCTCCATTTTTCTGGCTGCTACCTTTAGGGCCTGAGTGTGCTTATTGTCAAGTCACCTTTATTTATATAGCACTTTTTACAATGTAGATTTTGTCAAAGCAGCTTTACATTGATAACTGGTACATTATTTTGGCTGCATAGCAGCTCTTAAAGAATAGTGTCAATGCAGGCAGATCAAAGCACTGTTGAATATCGAATGTCAATTGTCAAGTGTCCCCAACTAAGCAAGCCAAAGGCGACAGCAACAAGGAACCCAAACTCCAACAGGTGACATCAGGTGGCAAACAGGTGTTAAAATGGAGAAAAAAACACTGGGAGAAACCAGGCTTAGTCGGGGGGCCAGTTCTCTTCTGGCAAACAGTGCTTTGTTACGACTCAGGTTGCTATCATAAGTCAGATAGGATCGCAACATTCAAAGTATTTAATTCAGTTCCATCCAGCTGAGGATCGTATTCATCACGCCGGTATGGACGGTTGTTGAGGAGCTGCGCCACTGGTTGTCATGTTGATGAGGCCTTCACAGTGGATGATCTAGTTGACTCAATCTCTGCTGATACTTCAGGGCTGCGTTGTGGTCGTGTCAAGGCGCAGGTCCTTGTACCATTGTACCATGGCGTTGGATTAATTTCCTTAATGTTTTTTAAACGCAAAGGAGCAACTGAGTCTAATGTGCTGGAAAAGACAGAGGTAATAGTTTCTGTTGCAACATCGAGGTCTTCTAAGCTGTCTGGTATGCTAAGGCGATGAAACTGATCAGGAAGATTATTTATAAAGCGTTCTTTAGTGGTAGAAGTGATGGTTCTACCAAATTTATGGCAGGGAGGCAGTTTAGCTGCTTTGACTAAATGTAGTATACACAAGACTACATAATGATCTGAGATGTCATCACTCTGCCTGCAGAATTTCAACGGCATCAATATCAATTCCATGTGACAATATTAGATCTAAAGTATGATTACGACAATGAGTGGGTTCTGACACGTGTTGTCTGACACCAATAGAGTTTAGAATGTCTGCAAATGCCAATCCCAATGAGTCTTTTTTATTATCTACATGGATATTAAAGTCACCAACAACAAGGACTTTATCTGCAGCTAGTACTAACTCCGATAGAAAATCAGCAAATTCTTTGATAAAGTCTGTATGGTGTCCTGGTGGCCTGTATACAGTAGCCAACACAAATACACACAACTTACATAATGTTACGTAAAGTACCATCACTTCGAAGGAATTATATTTGAGAGACTTTTGACTAATACTGTAAATAGTACAGCAACACCTCCCCCTTTGCCTTTCTGACGAGGATTGTGTCGATAATAAGGTCTGTGTTACAGTGTTAGGTGTGTAGAAACACGCATGAAGAGGAATGTAATATCCAGAGTCAAACTTTACTAGAGAATCCAAAGGAGCATACAGGAACACAGGAGACACACACACACTAACATCCAACGTAAGCGATACCCGACAACATGATCAACAGAAACAGGAACTTAAGTACACAGATGATTGAACTCAAACGAGGAACAGCTGACATGAATGTGATAGTGTCCATGGTGACAGATTGTGGCGGGAAACTAGAACAAAGGAACATGTGACGGATGAAAACACAAACAGAAAGTCCATGTGACTGTAACAGTCTGTTACAACAAGGAAGGATTTATATGTATTTAATTTATACAGGGAAGGATTTATATGTATTTAATTTATACAGTGAAGAATATGCAGTGTTATTTTACATTTGTTTACTTTATTTCTGTACCTGAAAACTGTTAAACCTACCTAAACCACTGTTTATTTCATATGTATCTTTGTTCTGTTGTATTTATGTAGGCCTGCTAAATGTTAATTGGATCAAATCCATGTTCATTAGAAATTATTTAATGATGCAACAATAAACTAGCTAGTATAATTTAATGCAGGTGTTTTGGAACTTCGCTGATTTAAAACATGATCAAAATACTGTCTATTTTGATGACAAAATTTAAAAAAAAAAAAATTTGGCCCCAAAAAATCCTATTGGTGCATCCTTACTTTTTACTATCTCTTTTGATCAATTTAATGTGTCCTTGCTGAATAAAAGTATTAATTAGTAAAAAAAAAAAAAAAACCTTTTAATCATGGTGTATATGTTAAGTATATTTGAATTTCAACCTGATTTGTTTATTGGGCCATTACACTATATGATTAAAAATATTCACATGTTTGTAAAAAAAAAAAAAAAAAAATCTTTAAAAGTATACTTTTTATTGGCAAAAATAAATAAATACTTGAAAATGTTTTAAATGTTTTTAGTAGTATTAATTTAAAAAGGTGTATGTCATTTCAAAGCTATGGATTGTGATATGCTTTTTATTTCATGAATACTATTATTTATATTCACAGATCCTGTATGTGAACAAGGATTTGCTCGGCCAAGAGGGGCTTCATGTGAAGGTGACTGTGTCATATTGAAGTGACTGACAAACAGTAAAATCTCGGATTTTGGTCTTGTTAAGCTTACATAGTTAATCACAATGCACTTCTCTGTCGCTCTTGCTCTGTGTAGATGTGAATGAGTGTGAGATGTTTCCTGGTGTGTGTCACAATGGACAGTGTGTGAACACTAGAGGTTCCTTTAAATGTCAGTGTCCAGAGAGTCTTACACTGGATGTCACTGGACGTCTCTGTGTGGGTGAGTCACGCTGGCGTATCAGCTGGCCCCAGCTCTTTGTCATAGTCATTCACCTTCACCATAGCCACTATCACTCCGTCTTTCATTGGCTTTGATGCCCTGAAATATATTTTCTGTTCTGGCTCTTTTGAAATCTTTCTGATCTTGTGTGGTTTAACCATAAATATTTTTAATAATCACTTAAACACTACTCAGATAACTTTATTTTATATCAACACTGGCAGTTACACTGCTGAAGCTTTTTTGTAGTCTGTATGATTTTATCATCATTGAATTAAATGGTTAGTTCACACAAAAATGAAAATTCTGTCATCATTTACTTGCCCTCGTATTTCAAATCCATAAGACTTTCGTTCATCTTCAAATAAAAGTAAAGTTACAAAATACAAACACAAATAAATTTTTTTTTTTTAAAACAAACAGATTTAAATGTGCTTGTTTGCGTTCCAGAACTTAAGTTTTCATTCTCTTTCGGTCAAATCCCTTAACACAGACCACTCTATGCGAGTTGCGCCCTTGCATGACTGTTCTTGAAGCTCTCCTTGAACATGCCTTAGGCAATGTGAATTGGCCCATTCACATTTAAAATCTTGCTCTTCAAGACTCACTCTTAAGCTTGTGAATGTTATAAACCACATTACTCACTGCAGTTGAACAGCTTTCACCAGAGGGTTATCTTCCAGAGCGTTGTGGTGGTTGTGTGGTTGTGGTGGTGGCTTCGGCTTGCTGGAGGACTGTAAAGAGAACGTCCGGTTACCTAGTGTAACCTCGGTTCTCTGAGGGAAAATAAAGAGACAGAGAGCTGCCCCACAATTTCGCCCATCTTTCAGAGCATATAATTCTACATGTGAATGGGTTTGTCATAGTAAGTTGTGGCCATAGAGCCAGCCGCCATTTCATGTTGACTAAGGGGTGAATGAGAGTTTCAAGAACAGTCGCATATGGGCACAACTCCCATAGAGTGGTCTGTGTCTTGCTTCTTTCCCTCAGAGAACATCTTAGGGTTACGCATGTAACACTGGTTCCCTTTCATTGAATCATGTTCGACGTCTGAGAGCCCAATCACCTTCGAGTGTAAACTAAACACACCAATGGACATTGATGTGCAAGATTTGCATTACGCACTCCACCCCGCTAAGCGGGTATATAAGGAAGAGCTTGTGCAATCGCACATTCAGCTTTTCGCTTCAGAGCCAAACACTTTTGTTGTTCTGCTGCAATCATCTGTTCGAGTTACTCAAACTACAAATCAGGAAGAAGCTCTGCATTCATACTAGTACAAATTCGTCCCCTTCGGGCTGTCCCTGTCGCCTCGCGTCTTTATGAAGGTTGTGGAGGCAGCCCTCATTCTGGTGAAGGAACAAGGTTTTCGCATCCTGAACTATCTCGACGACTGGCTCATACTGGCCCACTCGCAAGAGCAGTTGTGCGAACACAGAGACATGGTACTCCAGTACCTCAGCCATCTGGGGTTTCGGGCCAACTAGGAAAAGAGCAAACTCTCCCCCATGCAGAAGATCTCTATTCTCGGTATGGAGTTGGACTTGGTCAGCCTGACAGCACGCCTCATGGAGATGGAGATCTGGAGATGCTCAGAGCCGCACAGGTAGACCTGTTTGCCTCTCCTATTTGCCACTGCCAGTTGTTTTACTCCCTGACTGAAGGGATCCTCTGCACAGATGCGTTGGCATACAGCTGGCCCCGGGGCCTACACAAGTATGCATTTCCCCCAGTGGGCCTACTCACACAGACACTGGGAAAAGTCAGGGAGGTCAAGAAGCTGGTGATTATTGTAATTCTCTTTATATTAGAATAATTCAATCAAATGTAAATCGACTTCAGATGGTTCAAAAATCATCTGCCAGACTTCTGACTGGCACCCGCAAATTTGATCATATCTCCCCCGTATTATGCTTTTTGCACTGGTTGCCGGTCTGTTACAGAATCGAGTTTAAAGTTTTACTGTTTATTTTTAAAGCTCTGAGTGGAACAGCTCCTAAATATCTCTGTGCTCTTTTAAACCCAAATACATCTGTTAGATCTCTTTTTTCTCTTTAGTGCATTGCGGTCAGAACTGTTTATATTTATTTTTATGTCTTTTTAGCAAGGTTTGTACAACACAGTGGTCAACTACTGTTGATTTATTGTTTTATAAATAAATTTTGATTTGATTTGATTGCCGCACATCAAAGGTTAAATCCTCCTCGCCCTCACATCGTACCCTCTTGGGACCTCTCCTTGGTGCTAACGGCAGTATAGAGAGAGCCCTTCGAGCCACTGCAATCAGCTGAGCTGAAAGTCCTGTTATTGAAAACGGTGCTCCTGAATGTGCTGGCCTCTATCAAGAGGGCATTTTTGGTTGATGAATTGCTCTGTCCCGTCTGTGCTTTGGGACTGTACGTGGACCAAACACAGAGCTTCCCTTTTCGGGGAACCGGGGTCACATATGTAACCCTAAGACGTTCCCTTTCGAGGGAATTCAAAACTACCAACTACACCATGCTGAGGGAATGCCTGCTACAACTAAGCTGTAAACTGTGCACAATCATAGTGAGCTAGACATAACTCTTCAATTACAAATCCGGAGTTGCGCATCCAACACCACCAGGTGCATCTTATGTGGTTATACAATGGCTCTATTACTAGAAGCACCCATGCCAACTTGTTACAGAAAGCAACCCTAACTTAGGGGTGCATAACCCTGCTTAAATCCCCAATAACAACTGGGGAGGGGGACAAAATGAAAGAATGAGTACAAGAATGCCTGCCCAGATAACGTCCATTCATCCAGCTCTTACATTCGTTTTCACTTAGGAAGTGACTTTACAGAAGGGGGCAGGCGAGAACCTCTCAGCACATCCAGCCTAATCTGCTTTACAGCATACAAGAAATCCATCCATATCTTACCAACCTTCTGCATGCTAAGATGGAGGCCATTAAAGCAACCCATCCACAGGGGAGTGTAACACACTACTTATACCTTAATAATTGGGGAGGGAGACAGAATCAGAAATTGGGATGGTATGCGACCTGCTCAAAATAATTCCTATTCATCAGCTCTGCTCCCTGGTAAAAGAGTAAAGATACTCAGTGTCTTTATTACTGGCATACAAGTGCACCAGCATGCTTCCTACTCCAATACTGGAGGAGAGCAATAATTATATTAAGCTCTCAGTACCGCTACATTATGAAGAGCGTGCTGATGCAGACATATGTTTCAGACTGTCAAGCACAGCTGACAGATGCACTATAAAGGCGATAGAGAGAGTGGTTGCCAGATTTTAGTGATACCCTTTGATCTTTGGCTTACGCAGCTTTTTTTATGCAGGGCCCCACAGGCCTGTCTCACCAATGCATATGCCTTGCCATAAGCTGCAAGGTGATAAAGCAGAGGAGGCAGACTCATCTGTCCACATTTGAAGCTGCCGTGCTGTTTCAGCAGACACAGGGCCTGAACCACAAGCTGCAAACACTTGACTCTCACACCCTTTTTAATTTCTTTTTTTATAAAAAAGAAGTCAAGTGAGAGGGGAGCTCCCTCACTGCAGCTTATAACAATGATACCAAAAATGGGATTTGAGAGCAATGAAGCTATCAGGGAAAAACTCCTGTCAGACTCCTCCTCAAGCTCCGTCTAAAATACTCACTATCAGACCCGCCCTGGCGCCTCTGCAGTCACGGGACCTGAACCGCGAGGCGCAGACACTTGACTCTTACCTCTCAAGAGAGTGTCAAACATTGGTGGAGCTTTCCACCACAAACGCATCACAGTGAATACCTTCAGCTCCCCAGAGAGTCAAATGCGCTCTGTGCAAATGCTTTATTCTCATCGCTTTATGAGAATCAAGCAAGAACAGAGCTTCCTACTGCACAAAAATAGTAATGTTTCCATGCACTTTTTCATAGATAAAACTAATGCGTTGCGCTGGAATTCATACTCGTCTTCTGTAAGACCCACCTTCGTTGATTTGATTGGCCATCTCACGCTTTTTGACATTGACGAGCGCTTTTAAGACTATTGAGACCAACCTAGAAACTTTTAAAACTTTTTGTCCTCCAAATAACAAACAGAGCTGTGCATAACGAAGTGCAGCAGAGCAGCATCAAGAATATAAAATACTGAGGGACAATTTGGCCATTTCTAATTTTTGGGGAGACTTTGGGGATTCCCTCTAAATGTCTATGGTGGCTATATATCTAGCATACACTCTACATTTCATAAAAGATATGTATCATATCTCCTACATTTAAAATTTATAATGAACGATTGCTATACAAAAAGTAAAAAAAAACAAACATCTTAGGCCTAACTTACCTAATGCAGAAGCCGCCTCTTTTCCGAGTTGTGCCCCTGAAGCATCATAGTTAGAGCCCCCTTTCCTTTAGTTGTGGGTTTATTTTAAAAAATGATGAATAAATATTCATTTAGTTTAGTTAGCCTGCTATTTAGCATAAGCCTAAACTATAGCGGGAACAGAACGAGAAGAGTCATCTTGCGTACCACCACGATATGATTCGCGAGTTGGGACTTGGGAGAGAATTTTTTTTAGTATAGTATTTAAAAATGATTTAGCCCTAATTTACTCATTCTAATCACTAAAATAATAGGATAAGACAAATAAAATGAGAAAACGTGAATTCTATATTTTATTTTTATTTTATTTTTATTTTATTTATACCTAAAAATCATAATTGTCTCTGGCACAGGGGGAGACACATCTAGCAGGGACAGCAGAGCGGACTCTGCCAAGGGAAAACACAGACTGACCGTAGGGAGGTTACCGTGGAAGCATACACATATGGGACTGCCGTAGCACAGGCGAATTAACGAGTGCTTGGCCTAGCAACAGACACTCTGCAATGTCCGAAGCCGCAAGGGGTGGCGGAGGAAGTCAACAGGGTTCACCAACGGGGAACTCGCTGGAGCAATAGACGCACATATCCGGAATGTGTCTATGCAAGCCGACACTTAGAACGAAAATTTGTGCAGGTCCCCTACCATCTTGATAGAGGCCATTGCAACCAGGAGAACTGTCTTAAGGGACAGAGTTTTTAACTCAGCTGACTGCAAAGGCTCAAAGAGTGGTCCCCAGAGAGCTGCAAGTACCAGGGACAGGTCCCAAGAGGGTATAGAGGGAGGGTGAGGCGGATTCAATCTCCTCGCCCCCCTCAGGAACCTGATGATCAGGTCGTGCCTTCCCAAAGACTTACATTTAACTACATCGTGATGTGTGGCAATGGCGGCAACATACACTTTGAGGGTGGAGGGAAACAGCATTCGCTCAAACCCTTCTTGTAGGAAGGAAAGCACTGACCTGATCGAGCAAGTTTCTCCCCGTGAGAAGCACACCACTTGACGAACAGGTTCCACTTCAGAGCATAGAGGTGACTTTGCACAACAGTTGTGAAAGCAGGCTCACTGGGGGAAACGCATATTTGCGAAGGTCCTGGGGCCAGCTGTGTGCCAGTGCATCCGTGCCGAGAGTGCCCTCGGTCAGGGAGTAAAACAACTGGCAATGGGCTGTGTCTGGGGAGGCAAACAGATCTATTTGTGTGGCCCCGAAATGCTGCCAAATCAGCTGGACCGCCTGGGGATGCAGTCTCCATTCTCCCAGAAGCGGAGGCTGCTGTGAGAGCTCGTCAGCAGGTTGAGCACGCCTGGGATGTGAATTCCACACAAGCCCGACCTTCTCTGTGGCCCGGGAAAGCATAGCAGTCAGCTCTGGATCTGATTCGGGTAACGCTACAGTCCCAGAGGGAGGCAATGCAACTGAGTCTTCATCTCCAGAGGACTCTTGCTCACCTTCCGATGCCGCGATTGACATCTAGTCCTCAGCTGGTGCGCCAAATGAAAACGTGACCAGCATGATCCTCTGGCAGCACCACTGGCTGCAGTGTAGTGGAGGGGTTAGGGGCCCACGGAGATGGTCTCGGCGGGGAAGTCCTAACCGTGATCCTCAGGTCACCCTGCCTACACGCCGAACTGCCGCCCTCCTGGCGAGACCCAGAAAAAAACAGCAGAACGGGGCATAGGGGAGGGGACTCCGCCTTGAGAACCAAGGTAGGAGAGTTTAGACCTTAACACTGCGATAGTCATGTTTCCGCAGTGGAGACATTAACTTCAACAAAAGCTTCCTCAGCATGCTGAATGCCCAGGCATGTGATGCAGAGATTGTGACCATCAGCTGGGCCCAGGTAACAACCGCATCCAGTAACACACGGACGGAATGACGTTGAAAAAGACGCAGTGTCCGTCTGCAATGCTCTTTTAGAAAGGAAAACTCACTCTTTTGTTCAGTGCTGAAGCACACAGGGGAAAGGTTGTGATTGTAGGTTCACACTGGTCGCCTACAATCAACACAACCGGCCCAAATCGCAACCCTTGTCTGCACAAACACACACACTTGCTGTGAAAACAGCAGTTGAGAGCTGTATAAGAAGGTCATGGCCACCGCTGTAATGTGCTGTCACACCAACACTCGTACAACAGAAGAAGAGGCTTCCTCAGGCTCATTTCTTTTCAACACAGTGAAGAGATCTTAGCAGGAAACACGAATGCTTGACTCCGAAGCAAAAGACAGAGTGCGAGTGCACCTGCTTCCGCATTTATACCCACGCCGCAGGGCGGTTCGCGTGACGCAAAGCTTGCATGCCAGTGTCCATTGGCTTGTTTAGTTTACACTCGAAGGTGATGAGGTGACGTGACCTACTGAAAGGGAACCGAGATTTCACTAGTTAAGCTTCTGTTTATGTGAATGAATGCCTAAATGAAATCTGTTCATCATGTAAAACATTCCTGTCGCTTTAATTATTTAACCGTTCAATTTATTTGCATTACTTTTACGTTGTCTTGATAAAGTTTTTGAAGCTTGAAAATTTTGGTTGCATGAACTTTCAGTTGAGAAGAATTTAAAAAAATCTTCATTTGTGTCATCCGAAGATAAACAAAAGTCTTATGGGTTTGGAATGGTGACAGTGAGGGTGAGTAAATGATACGTTTTTAATTTTGAGTGAAGGATCCCTTTAATCTCTCACATGTCTTCATATCATGTTGATATGGACTGGGGCTAGGCAGTATGATGGTATGTACTGTGTACTGTGCAGTAGAAATACATCAGCCACTAGTGATTGTACTGTGCTATTTATACCATGCTCTATCTGTGCCATCATTTAAAAAATTCATCACCAAATGATGGGAAGTGTTGGAAAGAAATGTTTCTTAGTCTATTTTTTTTCTCCAGATGTTCGCTCAGAACCCTGTTTCCTAACCTATGATGAAGATGTGTGTACGCAGCCGGTACCAGGACGGTTCCGTATGGATGTGTGTTGCTGTGCAGTGGGTTTAGCCTGGGGCAAAGATTGTGACTTATGCCCTGAGCCTGGCACATGGCAGTTTGACGCTCTGTGCCCAAGAGGACCAGGCTTCGCCAACAAAGGCGACATGCTCACTGGCAGAGCTGTTTATAAAGGTCAAATAAATATATTTGCCCTTGAGTATTTAGCTTTCACTGTTATGTCTATTCTTATTAAGCTCATATATGCTGTTTAAAGTTCATATTATGTTTAAATAATGAAGTTTATGCAATTCCCTCTTTGTCAGATATAAATGAGTGTAAAGTTTTCCAAAGCATCTGTATTCATGGAAAATGTCGGAACACCATTGGAAGCTTCAGATGTCGTTGCGACAGTGGGTTTGCACTGGATGCCAATGAGCAAAACTGTACAGGTGATATTGAGTGTCTATGAAGACAAAAAGCAAGTAATTTTCATCAGTAAAGAATGACTGGAGAAATGTTTAACGTTTTTATGAAGACAGTAATGACTGACAATAGAGATTGGTTTTTTTGCTACCAGTCTCCTGAGTTGCATTCTTCAAAAAAAAAAAAGATGTGCTGCCCTGTAAGACCCAAGGATATAAACTGTATATGAATGTTACATAATTTTCAGATGAATGTTCGTGCTACTGTTTGAGTTTCTGTAAATACATTTAGCTAAAAATGATATAGCATTTAATGTGTTTCTCTACAAGATCTGAGTGTGTATGTGAATTTTCACAGATATTGACGAGTGCAAGATCTCTCCTGATGTTTGTGGTCATGGCATGTGTGTGAACACACTGGGCAGTTTTCAGTGCAACTGTTTCCCTGGTTATGAGAGTGGATTTATGATGATGAAGAACTGCATGGGTGAGTGATGCTTCATTAACATCAGTTTACTTATTACTTTCCATTATTTAATTGATTTTTTTTTTTTTTTTTACTGTGCTAAAGTTTTCTGTTTTAATACATTAAACAGGTCATAAAGTTTTTTTTTGTTTTGTTTTGTTTTTTTTGTCATCTGATTGATGGTTTAGACTTTTTAGCAAGAAAAAGGGCTTTTAGTATAATTGTACAAATGTCCACCTTCAGCTTGTGGTTCACATGTCTTTTTGATGTGTAATCTTTAATTATTTTTAATAAACATAAGAATATTTAAAAGTTTAATATTGTTATCAATATTTTAAGATGAATACATACTGGACTGAAGCAACTCAAGTTTACTTGATTATCCATACATCATTTTTTAGAAAAGTCATGTTCAAATGTGAGTATCAAATATGATGCAACAGGCTTTTGTTCATGTCTCAATCATCATTGTATTGCATTGCATTATATGTTTTGGCCCCCACAATAAAAACTAAACAGCTTTGATTTTATGTAAGTAGTCTGTTATAAAGATTTCATTGATTTACATTACAATCTATCACAATTTCATCTTACTTTTTGGCCATATAAATATCAGCATCTGCACCAAATTGCATATTTTTGTTCAGAATAATATTGAGATGTTTACTCTTTGAGTATGAGCTCAATATTCTCACTATATCATACTAAATGAGTTATAAAAGCCTGATGTAAGAAATACGATACTCGACAAAAAACATTTTTTTAATAGTCTAATAGTCTTAAAACAGTTGTATATTTGCAAAACATGATTTTTTTTCATCCTCATTTTGACCCTTTGTGAGAAATGCTCAGTTTTGGTGCTCTGTCTTTTAAAACCCTACAAAGCTAATGTATCATATTTGATTCGCAAATTTCTAAGCCCTTTAAATTATCAACATGATTGCTAAAAAAAACTTCTACTACAATCTACTACATGCCTTCTGTCATCTGATTGATAGTTTATACTTTTTTTAGCAAGAAAAAGGCCATATTCTCCTATCATTCTATATGAACAATTAAAGCCTGATGTAGCAATTATTATATTCAGTGGGGGGAAAAAACATGTGCTTTTATTTATTTATTTATTTATTAATATTTTGTTCAAAGGTGTGCAGGAAATAAAAGGTCGTTGTTTTTGCAGCTTGGTTTCAACAAGTTTTTTTTTTTTTTGTATTTTAAATATATTTATTTTGTGCTAAGTATACTTCAAATACATTTACATATTTATGTGCCAAATGAAAAAAAACCCTGCAATTATACATTTGGTATACTAAACTGGTATACTTACCCCCGGTTTTGCGGACAAGGATTAAGCAAGTCCTAGAATAAAATGCATGTTTGAGCAGTTCTAACTGGAAGTAACTTGTACTGTACCTTAAAATTTGTCAGTGGCATTGTTTTGACTTAAGATGCACACCAGTAATGTTTTTTTCTAGTGAAAGTTTATAAAAGCTACTTAAATGCCCTAATTGAACTAAGGCCTAATCCTGGCTTAGGCTAAGCCCTGTCTGTGAAACCGGGCCTTAAAGTCTTAAATTGGAACAACTAATTTTGCACTTAATGCACTTTAATTGTGTGGAAGTAGTGCTGAGGTCCAACTAAATATATACTTAAGTATATTTGATTGTGAAGTGGAACTATTGCAAGTATATTTTAGGTACACTTTAAATATTTTGCATTTATATTATACAAAGATCATACATGTAAGTAGGCCAATTTAACGCAAGTTGAAGAACCCGAGTGCTAGTGATGTTGCATATGACACTGAAGCTTCAAAGTACGCAGCTCAATTTCTCATGAAGCTCCGTGCCAGTGAAAAAAGTCTCACTTTCTTTCCAGTCACGTGAATGCTTCACTTTGCGTGTCGGAATGTTTGAAGCCAGACCAGTACTCTACGGGTTTATAGAAGTTCAAGTCCATTTACTAAAATTTGTTTTTTTATGTATAAGCCTATAGCCTTATAATAACATGCTCATATATTCTGCCATATAAACACTATAAAAACCATAAAATAATTAGAACACAATTTGAAAGGGAACTCAACACTGCGTTTGACATGCTTTGGGGAACGTCATCACGTGAACCGGTGTTGGAAAGCAATTACTAAATCTCACCAATCCTATTGGCTGGCGACAGCCTAGGTCGTCATAATAGACGCGACCTGGAAGTATAAAAGGAGCGCCTAAAAAAGCAGTCAGTATCTTATCATCTTCAGGGACTGTTTTGTTTGATTGCGATTCTTCGAATCTGGTAAGGAATTTACTATGTCTAACAAACGTTTCAGGAAGTGTGTGGATCCGTGTCCCAGGTTTTTGACACCCGATGACACACACAATCTGTGCGTTTTCTGTCTGGGAGAGGAGCAAACTGTGGGAGAGGAGCAAATGTGAGCGTCTGCCTATTAGGATGCTCCGCTCTCATTTGGCTCTCTTCTCGAGGGCCAGCATCTGTGCCTGATGGTTCTGGTCCCGCCCGTGCTGAGGCAGAGCGGCGGCTGAAATCATGGGGCTCTCAGATGGAGCTTGCTGAGGAGTTTGAGAGAGGTGTAAATCTCTCGCAACCCCCAGAGGCTGACAAGGGTGAGCTGCTGGATGATGATGATGATGTCCTCTCGATGACATCATCAGATCCAGCAGCGAGTAACTCTATTGCCGCCACAGGTTTACACCTGTTTCTGTAGTAGTAGGCTTTGTTCTGGCCTCCTTCAGAGCATGGTGACTACGTTTGTACTCCCCTTGCTAATAAGGGTAAAACGTGTTATTTTTTTACTGAGTATATGGCCTGTTGGAATGCATAGCTCAGGTTGAGTTTGTTTAGTGAACCTCACTATTCAGTTTGGTTCCTATGTAGCTCCCTTTTAGAGTTTAAACACTGCCACAAGTTGTTTATTCTGTTGTTTGGAGTAGAAGGCTTTGTTTTAGGCCTCCTTCAGAGTACAATAGCTTTGTTTCACAAGTTTTGTTGGTAGATGTTAAGTCAGAGTCTTGCTCACTTAGAACTAGCACTGCCACAGGTTTATGCCCATGATCATTTGAAGTAGTAGGCTAGTGCTGGCCTCCTTCAAAACATGGCAGCATATATTCTTTGTACTCCCCTTACTGGAAGGGTAAAAAAGTGTTTTTACTAAGTACATTGCCTGTTGGAATGTGTAGAATTTAGGCTCAGGTTGAGTTAAGCTAGATAACCTCACTTGATAGTTTGGTTCTGAGATTACGCTCACTTAGACACTGCCACTGGCTGACGCCCGTATCTTTCTGGAGTAGTAGGCCCTGTCTGGGCCTCTTTCAGAACATGTTGCCGTAGTTTGTACTCCTCTTGCTTAGAGAGTATAAGTGTTTTACTGAGTACATTGCCTGTTGGAATGTGTTGAAAAGATTTAAGCTCAGGTTGAGCTAAATAGTTAACCTCACTGGATAGTTTGGTTCTCATATATGGCTCATATATTACTACCCTCATTGGTAAGGGTAAAAGGCGCTAAGCTGAGTCCTGCTCTCCAGGATGTCCATCTTTACATTCTGGTCTGAGCTGGTTACTGCCCCTTTTGCAGTCCCTCTTACTGGACATCTTTGAAATGTGAATTGAGACTCTGTGTTCAGACAGGGCATTGGCCAAGACTAGGTTGCTTTAATTAGACCAAGTCAGTCTCCCTGGTGGCGTTCAGGGTTGACTTTGTTCCCCTGACAAGTGACTGGCTAGGGTTCCTTCGGGCCCCCTGGCTATATTCCCTTCTTTGAAAAGAAGTTTGGTCCCAGAAGCCTTTGAGCAGCCTTGGTAGGCCTTCTGTGGAAGGTCTCTTTGAGGCTTATAGCTTGGGCTGTTGGCCATAGGGAATGCTGTCACTGACAGCCTATGTATGGCCCGTAGGGGGAGTGGTTCTGGCGTTTCAGTTGAAACTGCTAGTTCTGAAGTTTGTCTAGCCATTTTTTGGCATGCACTCCCATCAAGCATGGCGGTGTGGGTATATCATTCCCCAAAGCGTGTCAAGCAGGCAGCCCCAATGCATGGCAGGTAACGCAGTGTCTCGTTCCCTGTTCTCAGGGAACCATGGTTACATATGTAACCTGAGACATTTTATTATAACTAGTGTTATTATAATTATTACATTTAATTTATTGCCACACTTTAATATGTGAGTTATATTATCAGAAATCTGAACATTTAGCATTGTCAGGCTTTTATTTGTGCTTATGGATAAAACGTAGCTGTGCTCTCATGTTTATATTTGCTGTAAATTTTACCTGCCACAAGATGGCACTGTTTTCAACACTTCTGATGTTTCAGATCTTTTCCAGAAACATCATTATCATATAACATCATTTTCAACACACTCAAATGTATCTAATATGATAAAAAAAAAAAAACAGCGCTACGTTACCCCCAAGCTGCAACTTTCCCCCGTTTCCCTTGAGGCCAATACGGAAGTGACTTAAAGTGCAATTCATGGACCGCACTAGGGACATGCTCCAAAACAGAGCAGAATCTCATTGAGCCCCATGTTAAAATGCCCAACTTTACAGCAGAAAAAAAAAACATGTTTACAGCCTGGTACAAATTGTGGTTTTGGTCTATATAGCTAATTTTTTATAACTCATCCGTTTAAATTATATTAAGCCTTAAAGTTCTGCATAATTAAGGGCGCGGCCACTTAACTGACAGGTGGATTGCCGCTGCTCTCACCACTAGCCGTTTGTCTGCTGCCGTCACGTCACCTCAGCTCTACCCACTAGCCGTTTGTCTGCTGCCGTCACGTCACCTCAGTTCTACCCACATCCCACCTCTTTGCCCATTTTCTGTTATCCAGGAGTGACGCACTGCCAAGATGGCAACGGCCAGCTTTAGGTTTCAAAAATGTTATTCAGAAACCTACGGGTGACGTCACGAACACTAGGTCTATATTTTTATGGATGTATGGTCTATGGTTACCCCACATACGCTTGACCGGAAGAAAAATAATGTGTTTATTGAACATTTATGCATGAAAACCTATTATAGTAGCCCAAAAAGCAAATCAAGATTTAATAGGACATAATAGGAGGTCCGGGGATGTGTCCTTGAAAGTTGTCCAGTTCCGGAAGCTCAAACATGTGTAACCATTGAGGTTTATTCTCATGTCTTAGGAAGCATGTTTGAGCTTCCGGAAGAGGTTTGTACTTATACATGTCATTCATGTTCGATTGAGCATCTGTTTATGTTCGCTGATCAAGGTTTATACGTGAGTAAAAGCCTAAATTAAATCTCTTCATCATAAAAAGCAATTGAGTTTCTTCAGAACATTTTAACTAAACCGCTCAATTCATATGGATTAGTTTTCCGATCTCTTTATGAACGTTTTGAAGCTTCAAAGATCAGATTGCAAAAGGAGTCTATGGAGGGACAGAATGCTGTCAGATTTCATCAAAAAGATCTTCATTTGTGTTCTGAAGATGAACGGAAGTCTTACGGGTTTGGAGTGATTAATGAAAGAGTTTTCATTTTTGGGTGAACTAACCTTTCAAGTGTTTTCATTCCCATGAGTTCATAGAGCCCTGATTATGGGAATAACCATCATTATGATGTGTACAGTATGTGTGTGTTTGTAATGCTGTAGATATTGATGAGTGTGAAAGAAACCTCTCACTGTGCAATGGAGGCACTTGTGAAAACACTGATGGCAGTTACAAGTGTGTGTGTCCACCGGGTCATCAGCTGTCTGTGGAGGGCAGTGCCTGTGAAGGTGAGAACTAAATCATATTATTTCTATCTGCTGTATCTCACTCTTTTTTTATCAGTAGAATAATGCACAGAACTATTTACCACTTCTCAGCTCGATTACATTGATTATTGTACATGGACCACTTCTTGGAATTCACTGAACCCTTTTAACTAAATACATATTTTGTTTTGACCTGATTCTTCTGCCTTTTGTCTGCAGATGTGAACGAGTGTGATCTAAGTAGCACGTTGTGTCATAACGGCAGGTGTGTGAATGTGGTGGGGACCTACCAGTGCTCCTGCAACTCTGGTTACCAGACAACACCTGATAGGAAAGAGTGCACAGGTCAGAACTTTATATTAGATTACCTTTTAATGGTCTTTGAAGCTTCAAAATCTCCATTTTATCTGTTAATTTGGTAATTTTCTGTGCCTCTGTCCAACCACTCTTTTGTGTGTATGGATACTGTAGATAGATTAATGAAAAGAGGAGTATATGAAACCAAAGTGACTATTCATTTTTTTGTAAGAAATCTTTATATGAAATAGAAGACTTTTGGGTAACACTTTAGTATAGGGAACATATTCACTATTAACTACAACTTTTCCCTCAATAAACTCCTAATTTACTGCTTATTAATAGTTAGTAAGGTAGTTGTTAAGTTTAGGAATTGGGTAGGATTAAGAATGTAGAATAAGGTCATGCAGAATAAGGCATTAATATGTGCTTAATAAGTACTAATAAACAGCCAATATTCTAGTAATATGCATGCTAATAAGCAACAAGTTAAAAGACCCTAAAATAAAGTGTTACCGACTTTTGTAATATTATAAATGTCTTTATTGTCAGTTGTGATCAATTTAATGCACCCCTTGTTGAATACAAGTATTAATTTCTCGCAAAAATGAATCTTACTGATCCCAATCTTTTGAACAGTTGTGTATGTAATTGCTTGTCAGCTATTATGAATTTTCCTACGTTTTGATGTCATTTGTATTCTTCAGACATAGATGAGTGTACGATAGAGAATGGAGGATGTGAGCTGTACTGTAGTAATTCAGAGGGGAGTTACTACTGCAGCTGCGCACAGGGTTACGCTCTGACGCCGGACCAACGGACATGTGCAGGTGCATTCTAAATATCTGCTGCTCTACTACCTAACCTGACAAAGCACTGTTGACCTTTTCTATATCTACAGAAGCCTCATTTAACACAGCAGTCTTTAATTTCCAAATGAAAATCCAAATGATTGATGAATATTGTGGAATATACTGTATGTCCAGTTGCACACATACACTGTACACTGTACATACTCACATAAGAGACTCACCTCTCTTTCTTTCTGTCTGTCTCTCTCTGTGTCTTTCCAGATGTGAATGAATGTGAAGAGGATGTTGGCATCTGTGAAGGTGGTCAGTGCACTAACATCCCCGGAGCATATCATTGTCTGTGTTTTGAAGGATTCATGACTTCTGCGGACATGAGGACATGCATCGGTATGCTGCTAAATTTTTAAACAGGGATGTATTTTTAGAAGGAGTGTTTAACTCTGTGTTTGCTCATTTGTATATAATTCAACTCACACATCTTGAATAACTGTTCTGCAGAGATCATTTGCTGTGCGTGACAGATGGGACTTTAATTTGACTTAACATCTCTCAAGATTGTATATAAAACAAATAAGATCAAAAAAAAAAAAAAAAGTCAACGTCTGTGTTAATTACTAGTTTTAAAAGTGATGAATATGATGCATATCTAACCAGATGTATCAAGTCTGTCTGTACTGGGTCTGTCTTGAATCTGTTGGTGAACCAAGTATGATGGTGTGGGACTTTTGTTTGATGCTTGCAGATGTGAATGAGTGTGAACTCAACAGCAACATCTGTATGTTTGGGGAGTGTGAGAACACCAAGGGTTCTTATGTCTGTCATTGTAAGATGGGTTACGCTGTGAAGAAAGGAACCTCTGGCTGCACCGGTGAGACCTGCATGATCCAAAAAAAAAAACACATCAGAAACATGCAACGCGTGTGACGTGTACTTCATACTCAGTATTATAAATACTTCCAAACTGTAATTAAACTGTTAATGTACAGTAAATACTCCACAATGCACAGAGCTTTGTAATAGTTTGTTAATTGTATATATGTTGGCATGCAATCTCTTATGCTCTGATACAGATGTTAATGAGTGCGAGATGAACACTCATAACTGTGACACACACGCCACCTGTGTCAACACAGCAGGACTTTACCACTGCTCCTGCTGGGACGGGTGGTCTGGTGATGGAGTCAAATGTGCTGGTATGTGTTATTCATGATTTACCCAGTTACTGGGCTAGAAAGGTGTGTACAAGAGGATTACCAAATCATTGTTTTAAGTGTGAAAATATAGCAAAAGTAACACAGGAATTCAAAAACAATGGATTTGTGACAAGGCCCCTGAAATAATCAGGCCTTCATTTTAAGCTTTCATTTAGTGATGAGGGATTTTTTTTTGCTAGACAAAGAGCAGGAGAAATACCAAGCGAGTGTCTCAGAGCCAGCAAAAGCTATGAAAAGAGTGACTGTTTGTCTCACAGAGTAAGATGCAGCCTGCAGAAATGACATGCATGGTTGTTGTTCTCACTGGAACTACCTACTGTAGCCAAAGCACAATAAAGTCAGTTAGCCATTTCCAAAGCCCATATTTACAAAATATAGATTCTGGGAATCAATACTCTGGTCTCATGAGACCAACTTGCTCATTTTGGATCTAACAGCATCCAAAATGTTATGATGTTGCTAGAGGAGTACAGTGAGAAGTGCCTGGTTCCCACAGTAAAGTTCAGTGGTAGTAAAGCTCTTATATAGGGATGTATGAGCGCTGAAGAGGGGCCAAGAAGGGTCAGAACAGAATATTCAAAATTATGGAGGGCATACTAAGTGCTAGAATATTATACATTTGTTGAATTAAATCTAGGGTGTACTCATTTCTGCAATCCTTTATTTAAACAAAATGGGCTCATTTAGCCATTTTATGGCTATTAATGACATATATTTCTCAGTTTTTATTATGTATATGTTTACTACATTTTAGTTTTGCCATCTTTCCATGAATTGTATTAGTGATCATAAAGAAAATACATCTTTTGTATTTGTTCAGAGGGGGTGTACTCATTTATGCTGTGCACTGTACCTGAACGGGAAATGAATAGAGTAAAAGTTAAAGTAGCCCCTGAGAAAAATACTTCCAATAAGTAGAAGTATTACAAAGCTAATAAAGCAGTAAAATGAAAAAAGGTCTGAAGAAATAAGAAGCACGTAAAGGGGACATGGTGACAGTAAAATGAGATGAGAGGAAAAATTATATTTCAATGTGTTTGCATTCATTCACAAAAGGTCTGCATTCCCCAAAAACCTTACAAAGAATGCAAAAGTGTAGTGAGGAACGCAAGAGAAAAATTCAAACGCTTTGAAAAATTCAAACGTCTATTTACACCAGGTACAAACAACCTGCCTTGTTGACAGAGGCTAACTCTGCCCACAAATGTCTGATTAAGCTAGACAAAATTACAAAAGAAAACCTGCTGATAACAATATCAGTGTCATGGAGGGTAAGGCGGGTGACGTTAGTGTTTGACATCACATGACTGACCCGAGTTCGAATCCTCCTTTTTCCAAACTCATTCTTCTCTTTTTTCCCATAGCATTTTAGCTCGGAGAGGCGTTTGTTTTAAATAAAAATGAAGAAATATTAGAAAAGTGGAAATAAAGTGCCTAATGGGTATTTAATAGTGGGAATAAAGTGTTTATTTGGTAGGGTTAGGGAGGGAGGGCTTTAGGGACAGGGACAAGTAATGTGCCAATAAGGCAGCATCTGTTTATGATTTTAATAAATATAATCATATATGCTGAATATGTTATTGCATTGTTTTATAATGTACTAAGTACACTGAGGTGCAATCTCACTGTACTAACAGTATCTGCCAATAAATATAAATAGCATCTAACAGCTATTTACACTTTCTGCAAATAACATCTAACTACTATTTACACATAGTGTAAATTCCTCCCAAATTAACATTGTCATCATTTAACACACCTTCTTGTCATTCCAAACCTGTGTGACATCTTTCTAAAGATATTTTAAAGAGTGGCCATTGTCTTCCATTGTATAAACAAAAAAAAAGTTTGAGATTTCTCAAAATATATTCTTTTATTTTCCACAGAAGAAAAATGCATATAGTTTTGGAAAGACATGAGGGTGTTTAAATGACAGAATTTTCATTTTGTATATTGTTTGTTCATGTTATTTTACAGTGCATTAACTAATGTTAACAGATATAGGTTTGATTTTGAAAGCGTGTTGTTCATTGTCAGTTAATGTAAACTAACGTGTAAACTAACGTTATTGTAAAAGAAAAAAGGTAACATTTTATGCATTTATGTTTTCTAAATGGGTTCCAATGCTTATAGTACAAAGTTTCTCTTTCTCTTAGAAATAGAGATTTATATTTAAATATAATCTAAATTTATGACCTACACAATGCATGCATGATTTCCTGATGGGTCTAGGGGAGGAACGCAACAGCAAAATGGATGGTGGTGTATGAGTGTCTCCAGCCCCAGAATTGTTTCACAACAATAACCCAAATAACCACATTATATTTCACAAAAGAAAAATAGTCTTTATTTACAAAATCAAGCAAAAGAAAAGAGGGGGAATTTTATTCAGAGAGACAAAGGAAAGAAACTCTACTTTAAGAAGTTCAACACAGATGAGGTGAAGATACACAAAGCCACCAACTTCTTGCATTAAAACAACATCAAGTCTGGGGTTGAAGATGAGACCTCTAAGCTGTAACAGGGTCAAGCCACCACCAACATAGCTCTGATGATGGTTGCAGTTTAAATACTCTCCTTCCCCCTCCCATCATCCAATCACAACAGGGCACTGATTATTAAAGTCAGGTGGCAATTACTGTCCCTACAGAGAGAGACAGAGAGAGAGAGAGAGAGAGAGAAAAGACAGGGCACAGCTTGGGCACAACAACAAACCCTTACGGCTCTAGACATTACAATGTATAAAGTGCCAATCAAATCAGTGGATCTCAGTGTTCATCACACTGTTATCTAATGTTTTAAATTGTGCATTTAATATGCATTTAATATGTATTTAATGTGTAGATGTGGATGAGTGCGCGAACAGGACTTACATCTGCAGTGCTGATGCCGAGTGTGTGAACACGGTAGGCTCGTATCGCTGTGAATGTTCAGACGGCTTTACTGGTGACGGATTTACCTGCTCAGGTCCATCATTCATCTTTCTGTCTGTCTGTTCAATCTTCTGTTTTATCCACACCAACATACTTCCATCAAACATTATTCACTGGTGTCTTGATGTCCTGCAGATATGGACGAGTGTGCTGAAGATGTGGATCTGTGTGAAAATGGCCAGTGTCTCAATGTTCCCGGCAGCTATCGCTGTGAATGTGAGATGGGCTTCACACATACTCCGAACAGCAAGACCTGTCGAGGTGTGCTTATCTACACACACAGACTGCAATAATATAATCTACTGATTGACTGTAATTTAGATGCATATCACAGAACTGAAATGTAGTTGTCAAAGTCAGTTACTGCTATTTGGCATTATTTTGTGGACAGACAAGGGATCACCCAAAAATTCTGTCATTTACTTACTTTCATGTTGTCTCAAATTAAAATGATTTTCTTTCTTTCATGGAACACAAAAGGAAAGGTTTTGCTGATTGCAGGCTGAATGGGCATGGATGCAGTTGAGCTTCAAAACTGTAAAAAAAAAAAAAAAAAAATTATAAAAGTATGTGATTTTTGTGTGAGGATCCAACTAAAGTTGTTATTCACAGTTATTCACAGAACATTTGGCCTTCCGATGCACACTGAAAAAAATGATTACTTAAAAATGGTAATATCTAAATTAACTGGTTTCTGTCACAGACACGCCAGACTATAGCACCGTCCAATCACTGTGCACTCCCTCTCCAGAATACTGATCACCCACACCTGCACCTCATCGGCTCACCAATCAGTCATCAGTTAAAAGACACTCACACACACTCAGTCACCGTCCGATCTCGTTCGCATCAAGACTTACCTTCATGCTTACCTCAAGGACTCCAAACGATCTACTTGCCCGTCTCCAGCGTCTCCAAGTTGTCTCCAGCGTTTCCCTTCTGTGTGTGAGTGTTCTTCGTCTTCGTCACAGCTCCTCGTTCACTTCATCCAGAAACCTCTTTACGAATCGTTACAAGGACAGTATCACTCACTCAGCACTTCAAGACACTACATCATTCACCTGCACTTCTGTTATACTCTGCTGTGTGTCAATAAACGTCCTCAACTGTTACCTCCTGTCTCAGCCCAGTCTGTATTGTAACAGAAGACTGGACCGTAACCATTTGACACCAGCATGAGTCACCCAGATCCCTTCCAAAAGCTCGTCAACACCCTGCGTCGAGCTCTTACCACCACTTCACCGTCATCACCACCTGCCATCACTGCAGACAGTGCTACCACCACTTCTTCACCGCCAGTGTATGCCAGTCCCATGGCCAAACCGGCGCCCTTCTCTGGAACGGCGGAGGACTGCAACGGATTTCTCCTGCAATGTTCACTGGTCCTGGAGATGCAACCGCACTTATTCCCCACCGAAACCTCCAAGGTAGCGTTCCTTATCTCATAGTTGAATGGCAAAGCTCTGCAATGGGCCGATTCCATCTGGTCCCAGAATAATCCAGTCATCCAGTCGTATTTAGGCTTCGTAGCCCACTTCAAAGAAGTCTTCGGGAATTTAAAACAGGGCTCTTTAACTGTGAGTGAATATGCTTTTCAATTTGGCTCTGGCTGCCTCAAGCGGCTGGAATGAGCAGGCCCTCATAACAACCTACCGACTGGATCCTCGAGTGCGGTTGCATCTTGCTACATACGAGGATACCATTGGCCTCGAACTATTCATCCAGCTCTCCATTCGCTTTGCCACTCGTATGTAGTCGTGTCTCGAAGAGCACCAGGGCCAGCCAGCTCTCAACACCTCCCTCCGCCGACCAGAACCCGGCAGCCCTCCAGAACCCACCTACGAACCCATACAACTGGAGAATGCAAGGCTTTCCTCCACTGAACGGCAGAGGCGGCTGACCCAGAACCTGTGTCTGTATTCTGGTGCCCCCAGGCATGTAATCTCCGCATGCCCGATTCGTCCTCCTCGTCCCATGGTGAGTGCCATCCTTCCTTCTATAAACAAAATGTACCATCCTGTTACGCCCCCTTCAGTGACGTCTTCTGCCCCAAGAGAGCCTCCAAGCTGCCTCCACATCGGCCATGGGACTGTGCCTTCGATCTGCTTCCGGGTGAGTCAGTGCCCAGGGGAAGGATCTACCCCCTGTCAATCCCGGAGGAGAAGGCCATGGAAGATTACAGCATGGAAGCTCTGGCACAAGGTTACATCCGTCCTTCTACTTCCCCTGCTGCTTCGAGTTTCTTCTTTGTGGCCAAAAAGGACGGAGGCTTGCAGCCTTGTATAGATTACCGGGCTCTCAACAATATAACAGTTATGTTCCGTTACCCCCTTCCTCTCGTCCCAGCAGCCCTTGAACATCTCCGTGGTGCCACTGTTTTCACCAAGTTGGACCTCCGCAGCGCTTACAACCTCATCCGGATACGTGAGGGGGACGAGTGGAAGACCGCCTTCATGACACCTACTGGACACTACAAATACCTCGTTATGCCGTATGGCCTGGTCAATGCCCCCTCCGTATTCCAGGACTTCATACACAAGGTGCTCCGGGAGTTCCTCCATAAGTTCGTCCTGGTCTATATTGATGACATCCTTATTTACTCCCGGAGTATGGCCGAACATCGCCACCACGTTGCGGAGGTCCTGAAACGCCTGAGGGAGTTCCAGCTCTTCCTAAAGGCCGAGAAATGCTCCTTCCACCAGCCCTCAGTGCAGTTCCTTAGGTATAACATCGACAGCAGTGGCATCCGCAACAAGCCCAAGTCTCTGTCCTGAACCCCAGCTGCCACCAACACCTTCAACCTCCTAAAAGAAGCCTTCACCACCGCTTCTCTCCTCGTCCATCCCGACCTGGAGAAACCTTTCGTGGTCAAAGTCGATGCGTCCACCACCGGAGTAGGAGCGGTATTATCTCAGCAGCAGGGGAACCCAAGTAGACTCCACCCATGTGCCGCCTTCTCCCGCAAGCTCAACCCGGCAGAGACCAATTATGACATCGGTAACAGGGAACTGCTCGCCATCAAGCTAGCCCTGGAGGAGTGGAGGCATTGGTTGGAGGGAGCTAAACATCCCTTCCTAGTGCTCAACGACCATAAAAACCTGGAGTACCTACGAGCAGCCAAACGACTGAACCCAAGGCAAGCACGTTGGTCACTTTTCTTCACCCGATTCGACATCACCATCTCCTACCGTCCAGGCCCCAAAAATTTCAAAGCTGATGCCCTTTCCAGATTACATACTCCAGAAGAAAACCCTGAAGAACCTAAGGGCCATCTTTCCCGAAGAACTTATTGTCTGTCCCATCACTTGGTCAGAAGAGACCTTGCCCTCCTCCAATGCCTCCACCAACACTCCGCCGGGTTGCCTACTAGGCTTGCAATACACCACCCGGTCACGGCGCACCCCACTCATTCACACAGCCCACACATCCTTAGGCACTGGCCACCCAGGGGTCAATGAAACCCTCTCACTGCTGAAAGAACGCTTCTGGTGGCCAAATATGGCATCCGATGTCAGAAGGTACATGCAGGGGTGTAAGGAATGCACCATCTTGAAGAGCCCTCGCCATCTCCCATCCGTCAAGCTCCATCCTCTGCCCGTTCCCAACCAACCCTGGTCACACCTAGGAGTCGATTTCATCACGGATCTCCCTGTCTCCAATGACTGCACTTGCATACTGGTTATAGTAGACCTCTGCTCCAAATCCTGTCGCCTGATCCCCCTGAGAGGACTACCCACGGCCATGCAAACAGCAGAGCTCATGTTTAATCATGTCTTCAGATACTATGGGATCCCAGACAGGGGGGGGACCCCAGTTTGTCTCCCGAGTATGGAAGGCTTCCTTCTCGCTCCTAGGTGTGACCGTCAGCCTCTCCTCCGGTTACCATCCCCAGTCGAACGGGCAGACGGAGAGGAAGATCCAAGAGATCAGCCACTTCCTCTGTACCTTCTGTCACGACCACCAGGACTCTTGGAACCAGTACCTGGGTTGGGCCGAGTACGCACAAAACTTCCTTTGGCAACCATCTACTGGACTCACCCCTTTCCAGTGCGTACTCATTTACCAACCCCCAATGTTGGTAAACGGGAACTATTGGATGTCCCCGCTGTCGACTACTGGTTCCGAGAGAGCGAGAGGGTCTGGGACTCCGCACACCATCAGCTTCAACGAGCCCTACACAGATGCAGGATGACAGCAGACCTTCACCGCTCCAACGCTCCCAATTACCAACCTGGACAAAAGGTCTGGCTGTCAACCAGGGACATTCGTCTGCGCCTGCCCTGCCGTAAGCTGAGTCCCAGATTCATTGGCCCATTCACCATCACCAAGCAGATCAACCCGGTCACGTATCAACGTCAGTTACCTGCACAGTACCGTATTCATCCCACTTTCCATGTGTCCCTCCTAAAACCTCACCACCCTTCTGTTCCTGTTTCCACAGAGTCTGGCGTTACAGAAGCTAAACCCGGAGCGGGCCGTGGAGGGAGGGGTACTGTCACAGACAAGCCAGACTCTAGCACTGCGCACTCCCTCTCCAGAATACTGATCACCCACACCTGCACCTCATTGGCTCACCAATCAGTCACCAGTTAATAGACACTCACACACACTCAGTCACTGTCCGGTCTCGTTCGCATCAAGACTTACCTTCATGCTTACCTCAAGGACTCCAAACGATCTACTTACCTGTCTCCAGCGTCTCCAAGTTGTCTCCAGCGTTTCCCGTCTGTGTGTGAGTGTTCTTTTGTCCCAGCTCCTCGTTCACTTTATCCAGAAACCTCTCTACGAATCATTACAAGGACAGTATCATTCACTCAGCACTTCAAGACACTACATCATTCACCTGCACTTCTGTTATACTCTGCTGTGTGTCAATAAACATCCTCAACTGTTAGCTCCTGTCTCAGCCCAGTCTGTATTGTAACAGTTTCATTCAAAAATATTATTTGGCATCATTGAATAAATACATTACACCTTAGTAAATACATTAATTTATACCAACAAAACTATTTTTATAAATTAAATCAGGTTAAAAAAAAGTTTTTCATTAGGGTAACAATTGCAGGTAACAATTGAACTTCATATTTCAGATTTGATTTCAGACCTTTATACAGTTATTGAACTAAACTAAATCAAAACTGAACTGACTGCAGCTGAACAATGACACTATTTTCATTTTAGAGCTGCTTTACAAGCAGAATTGAATTCTGTTTGCATCATTGATCATTATTTTCCTGTTTATGATTGTAAAGCTGCTTTGAAACAATCCGCATTATATGAAGTGCTATATCAATAAAGGTGACTTGACCTGATTTGAGAGCTGCAGCAGAAAAGTTAAATTTTGTTCTGTCAGGCAAAAATATCACATGACTTCAGAAGACTTAAAGTCGGCATGAAACGGAAGCTATAGTCTTTTCTTCTATTGTGACGTATATCCAAGTGAAACAGCTTCTGGAATGAAAAAATAATGTAGGGCGGTACTTAATTTCATCATTGGGAATTGTGAATCAATTGATCGTAAAAAGTTGGGTGCTGCTAACTAAACGGAGACAGATCTGAATGTTAGTTTGTAGTCAGTTGTGGAGGATATTTAGTCTCGCACATCATGAAGAGAACAGACGCCAATTCGAGGGGGGGGGGGGGGGGGGGGGGGGGTTAATATTTTTGATTATACATTATGATGGCATTTGAAAAAAAAATAATGATGTGCAGGGATAAATCATTTATAATAAAGACTGCAACATTCTGTAGAAAAAAAAGAATGGTCAATTTTCATTTCATGGTGATTTTAATTAAGACTGATTGTTAACGAGTCAAATAGACTACCTTTATAATTATTTTATGTAATCAGTCATTGTAAATTAATGTTATAATTATTGTGAATCAAGTGTGTATGTTTCAGATATAGACGAGTGTTCCTTCCAGAACATCTGTGTGTTTGGCACATGTCAGAATATTCCAGGAATGTTTCGCTGTATTTGTGATAAAGGGTATGAGCTGGACAAGACAGGTGGAAACTGCACAGGTAAACATGCTGTTACCCTACAGTAACACATCAACAACTGTTCTTCACTTCACACAGTGACCGTTACTGTGTTGTTGTGATATCAGATGTGGACGAGTGTCTTGATCCCATCAGCTGTGTTAATGGTCACTGCGAGAACACAGCCGGCTCGTACCAGTGTAACTGTCCCATTGACTTTGAGCTCAACCCCACTGGAATTGGCTGCGTTGGTAAGATTGATTAAATTTAACCCAAACACTAATGCCATCACAACAATAATAGTGCTGCTGCTGCTGCTGCTATCATTAGCAGAGTTGTACATCATACAGAGAGATGTAATGTGTTCACTGTATATCCTGCATCCTTCCCTTTATTGAAGTGTTCTGTCATCATCCATAAAAATTCACATACAGTCAGTTGGTCTCTTTCCTTGCGGCAGACACGCGAATAGGGAACTGTTTTCTGGAGGTGGCAAACCCTGGACGTGGTGGGCTGGCCTGTAGCGGTGAGGTGGGGTTTGGAGTCAGTCGTTCGTCATGCTGCTGTTCTAAAGGACGGGCATGGGGTAACCCATGTGACCTTTGCCCTCCGCTCAACACCTGTAAGGAACTCTACAATAATACTCAATTGTTTAACACTACAGCACTTCAAAATGACAATAATTCAATTATACCAGAGTCAGAATGAGCTTTATTCACGAAGTGTGCGCAAACACACATGGAAGTTGTTGTGGTTTTCCAGGAGCTCTGGTTACATCCATCCATCCGTACGTACATATATAATACAAGAGGATAGAAAGTAATTACTAAGTGTAAATAAGTAAGATTAAGAAGAAAATAAAATAAAATAATAACTAAAAAAATAATAATAAAGTAACATACATCTAGATCAGAAGACTTATGTACAGATGTATGCATTATGTACTGCATATACAATTGTATCAGTAAAAATATGTATTTACATAGTAAGGATATATTCATTGCCTATCTCTCAGGTGGCATAAACACCATAAGAGTACTAAATTATGAATTTTATATATATATTTATATATAAAAAGGTAGTAATTGTTGTGCTAGCTATTTAAGTTGGAAATAGCCTGGAGAAAGAAACTGTTTTTATGGCTAGATGTTCTAGTGCAGAGGTCTTCAACCCTGCTCCTGGGGACCTACTGCCCTGCAGTTTAGCTCCCACCCTAATCCAACATACCTGAACCAGCTTATCAAGCTCTTCAGGATCATCTAAAAATCACATGCAGCTGTGCTAAAGCAGGTTGGAAATAAACTTTGCTGGACATTGGGTCTTCAGGAGCAGGGTTGAAGAATATTGTTCTAGTGCACAGATATCTGTAGTGTCTGCCTGAGGGCAGAAGTGCAAACAGGCTGTGGCCTGCAGAACTTTTCTAAAACCCGCCCTTAACACGCATCCTTAGAACAATGTCAGACGACCTCATCATTTCACCAGCTGACTGAAAACTAGCTAGATCACAAAATGAGCATGACAGAAATTAACATTTGGTCTTAAAGACTTAAGATTCCAACATCAATATTTGACCAATGTTTTACAATAAAAAATGTTACAGTAACAGTAATTTATTTTAATTTGTGTCAGGAGTGCACATCAGTTATGATGAATCAAACTGATATTTATATTTACATAAAAAATATGAATAAATACACGATCATAATCATATGAGTTGTCTACGTTCCTCAAGCAGTCTCTGGTATTTTCCATAAATGCATGTATTTATTATTGCAATGGTTAGCATAAGTAGCCTTTAGCATCGCATATATCTATATTTCTGCCTCATACAGTGATCAGAATCCCCATCAGATTGCAAGGAAAATATTTCAAACATTCGCTGGTGTCTGAAAGTGAGTTTTGAGCTGAAAATTGTTTCAAATGTCTTAAATGTTGAAGTTAGCTGGTAGCCTAGGAAATGGGCAGTGGTGTTGACCGTCTCCTGACTCAGGTAAACTCTGCCTCTGTTCATGACCACTCCTCAAGCCCCAGTTGGCCCACTTTGGACCAAGGTATTCGGCAGGTCAAAAAACCCTGGCCGTTGGCACCGAGGAAGCCCTGACGAGGCCCAATCAACCCCTGGAACTGACAGTGGAAATGCGACTGGCCCTGGCACGCACTAGCATGCTCTCCTTTGGCCCCGACAGTGGAAACGCGGCTAATGGAGTCTATATAAATGTCCCACTTCAGCTCCTGGAAGATAGTGGTGCCCAGGAACCTGAATGACTCCACTGCTTCCACAGTGTTGTTCATGATGGTGAGTGGGGGATGTGCTGGGGTGTTTCACCTAAAGTCCACTAGCATTTCCACTGTTCTGAGCGTGTTCAGCTCCAGGTTGTTATGACTCCACCAGACAGCCAGTTGTCCATCTCTATTGTGGATAAAGCAGATGACTTTAGTGTGGTCTGCAAACTTCAGGAGCTTGACAGAGGGGGTTTTTCTAGTGCAGCTAATCGTGTAGAGGGAGAAGAGCAGTGAGGAGAGACCAGACCCCTGAGGAGCACCAGTGCTGATGGTGCAGGTGTTGGATGTGAATTTTCCCAGCCTCACTAGCTGCTGCCTGTCTGTCAGAAAGTTGATGATTCATTGACAGATGGAGGTGGGTAAAGAAACCTGGGTTAGTTTAGTAAGAAGGATATCTGGAATGATGTTGTTGAAAGCTGAGCAAATATCCACAAACAGGATCCTTGCATAAGTCCCTGGTTTGTCCAGATGTTGCAGGATGTAGTGCAATCCCATGATGACAGCATTATCCACGGACCTGTTTGCCCGATAAGCAAACTGAAGAGGGTTTAGCAGAGGGCCAGTAATGTCCTTCAGGTGGGCCAGCATCAGTCTCTCAAATGACTTCATGACTGCAGACATTAAAGCAACTGGGGGGGGATTAATGGTTGTGTGGCGAGACGGTTAGAGCAGGTGTGGGGTGCGAGACTGGGATTTTTTTAAACCTGCAGTAAAACACATTCAGGTCTTCAGCCAGTTGTTGATTTGCGACAGTGCTGGGGGAATGGTGTCTTGTAGCTAGTGATGGCTTTCCACACAGATGCTGTTACATTCACATGGACTTTCTGTTTGCGTTTTCATCTGTCACATGTTCCTTTGTTCTAGTTTCCCGCCACAATCTGTCACCATGGACACTATTACATTCATGTCAGCTGTTCCTCGTTTGAGTTCAATCATCTGTGTATTTAAGTTCCTGTTTCTGTTGATCATGTTGTCGGGTATTGATTACGTTTGGATGTTAGTGTGTGTTTCTCCTGTGTTCCTGTATGCTCCTTTGGATTCTCTAGTAAAGTTTGACTCTGGATATTATATTCCTCTTCGTGCGTGTGTCTACACACCTAATACTGTAACAGATGCAGGGTTGAAAAGCTGTTTTTTCAGCTTTTCAGAGTAGTGTCTCTTAGAAACTCTTATCTCCTTTGTCAGTGTGTTTTTGGCCTGTTTGTACAAGGCTTTATACAGCGGAACAATATGTCAGTACTTTCATACTGCAATAATTCAGTACTACTATACATCATTACTACTGGAGGGGTGAAAACATTTAAAAGATGAGCATGTTATGAAAAACATATCTAGGCACTTAAGGAATAAAAAGTTACATACTGGTGTGCAGGACATATTTCAATCCTTCATATTATTGTAATAGCTTAATGCTGACAATTCTTCATTACCTTAGTAATTTCAATACTATAATACTATCAATGCTTACATCAATGCTTTAATAGTATATACTGCAATATTTCCATAGTTTAATACTGCAATAGTCCAGTACAACAGTACATTGTTACCTCAACATAACAATACTCCAATACTTTCTGTAAATACTACAACACTTCAATAATTCTGCTTCCGGCACATGCGTTGACTGTGATGGCACAGATTTTGCGTTTGTCGAATTGTTTTGTTTGTTTGAATTTTTTTAGATTTTTTTTGTTTGATGTTAATGCTGCGAGTGTACTACGGCTGAAACATCATGGGAAACTGGACAAGTTGGATTTGGATTATCCTTATAATTGTATGGATCGCTAGTGACTGCTCCATTTGGAGTATTCAGTCAAATGATGTCGGAGCGCGGCATGGACTTACCTACTCCCGAGACACACTTCTACTTTTTCGTAACTCTATCTATTGTCAGTTAAATCCATCTTCTTTTTTTTTTTTTCGACTTATGTAACACCTGGCTTAAAGAGGAAAAAAGGTAAGAGAGGAGGGGTGCACGGCAGACTCTTAAACCTCTACTTTTAAACCTCCATTACCCTCAATTATACTTTCAAATGTTCGTTCATTGAAGAATAAAATGGACCTACTACATGCTAAATGTCTCACTGATGCATCGTTTAAATTCTGTATGGACACTTTGATTCCGGTAAAGAATATCAGAACATATCCAAATTCAAAACCGTGTATCAACCCACAGATAAAATATATTTTTCATAAAAAAAACTTGCCTTTAGGCAGAAGGACTCTGTGGGCCTCAAAACCATAAACCGGGACATTAAAAATGAAATGTTAAAGGCCAAAAAGAATTATACAAATAAACTGGAGCAGGATTTTGCAAATATGATAACCAAACAGGCCTTTTAGGACTCTCACTGGACAATCTATCAAACAAACTATATGTGTATCCAATCCTACTACTTTTGCTACTAATCTTAATCATTTTTATGCTTGTTTTGATACCTCTAATTTTTCAGCAGAGTGTAACAGCATTCTGGATTCTTTGCCTTCTCAAGAGTTGGATTATGTGTCCCTCTTAACCAAGCAGGATGTCTATTTCCAGCTCACTAAGTGCAAAATGAATAAGGCTCTTGGGCCGGATGGAATTCCAGGTCGGGTCTTGAAAAACTGCGTTCTGGAATTAACTCCTATTCTTCATTCTCTTTTTCTTTGATCACTTCATACCTCAGTGACACCAGTTATATGGAAAACATCAACTGTTATTACTGTTCCTAAAAAATCTCATCCATCAGAGTTAAATCATTACAGGCCTGTGTCTTTAACATCGATCATAATGAAATGTTTTGAGAAAATGGTCCAAAAAATCATGCTTAAATATGTTTCACCATTTTTGGATCGTCTTCAATTTGCATATAAACAGAAAAGAGGTACTGATGATGCAGTGGCTTGTCTTCTGCATTGTCTATTTCAACACATCGACATCCCTGGAAATTATGCTACACTTCCAGCTCAATCCAGCGTCATCAGGTAATCAAGAAACTAAAACATCTGCAAATTCCATCACTGTTACATTCACATGGACTTTCTGTTTGTGTTTTCATCTGTCACGTGTTCCTTTGTTCTAGTTTCCCGCCACAATCTGTCACCATGGACATTAATCACATTCATCTCAGCTGTTCCTCGTTTGAGTTCAATCATCTGTGTATTTAAGTTCCAGTTTCTGTTGATCATGTTGTCGGGTATCGTTTGGACGTTAGTGTGTGTATCTCCTGTGTTCCTGTATGCTCCTTCGGATTCTCTAGTAAAGTTTGACTCTTGATATTATATTCCTCTTCGTGCGTGTTTCTACACACCTAGTATTGTAACAGAATACCCGACCTAGACTGTAAGCGACGTTTTTTTTTTACTTCGTTTTTTTTTTTTTTTTGGTTTTCGTGCTCAGTCTTTTTTTTTTTTTCTGTTTTTTCACTCCTGCTTGCACAATGTTTCCAGATGTGAAACTCATGTGCCTTGAGCAGGGAGAAAGCTCCCTCGAGAGACATTTAGAACTGTTTTTGGATCTCGCACATCAGACCACCTTCCCGGACTACTGCCTGTGCACGTTCTTGCACTTTGGACTCAATTCCACCACACGTGCACAGCTGTCCGGGGAGGGTCCTCAAGGGAGCTTCGTGTCCTACGTGGAGTGGGTGCTGGTGTCATGTGGATCACCTATGACTGTAGGATTCGACGACAACGACGCCATCCCCACTTCCCAGCCAGTGCCCAGCCATAACCACCCAGACGGCGAGGATATTCGACCTGAGCCCACCGCAGGTAGTACGACGGAGACCGCCACGATTGAGCCGCCCACGCCCACAAGAGCGATCGGGGGTATCATCGCCACGGAGCCCGTGCAGCGTGTGCCTGACCAGGTGTGTGAGCCGGCTGATTCTGTCATCACCGAGGGAGTGTTGGTGGACCTCGAGGGTCCGGAAATGAGCCCTGCCCACCCCCCCGCTACTGAGAGTGAGTTTGCTGAGACACTGCTGGACTTAAGGTGTGGAGAGGAAACCTGTCTTACCCCTATACTGTCTTCACTCCCAGCCCTGAACTGCCTGTCTCCCCGCTGGTTCCGTCCAGCCCTGAACTGCCTGTCTCCCCGCTGGTTCCGTCCAGCCCTGAACTGCCTGTCTCCCCACTGGTTCCGTCCAGCCCTGAACTGCCTGTCTCCCCGCTGGTTCCGTCCAGCCCTGAACTGCCTGTCTCCCCGCTGGTTCCGTCCAGCCCTGAACTGCCTGTCCTCCCGCTGGTCCCGTCCAGCCCTGAACTGCCTGTCCTCCCGCTGGTCCCGTCCAGCCCTGAACTGCCTGTCCTCCCGCTGGTCCCGTCCAGCGTTCCTCTCCCATTTCCTTACCAACATTCCTGTGACTCTCCACTGATCTTAGATGTTTGCATGGAACTTCAGCCTGTTTCCCAGTCCACAGCCATCTGTGCCACCCAGTCATCTCCGTCTCCCTCCAGTCCCTCGATTCCACCACCTCTCAGTAGCGTGGCACCATCTCGGGCCTGTCGGGATCCGCCTCTTCCTGGGCACGAGGAGCCCGAAGCTCCGCCTCCAGCTTTGGATGGTCTCGAGCTGCCTCCTTCCTTCGCTCTGACTCCTGCGCCTGCGCTCCTCCCACCCTCGACCTCTGAGTTGACCATCGGCCTTCCGACCACGCCGGACTCCCTCGGTACGTCGGCTCCACCTGGGTCAGACATCGCTTCGCCTTCGGTGCGGACCTACGGACCATTCGCTGCTCTCCGGCCCTCCACCCCTTCCACTACAGCTTGCTCCGCCCTACCTCAGGCTCCGTCTCCACCCTCGGTCGCTCCTGCGTGTCTTCAGACCTCCGGATCCCCTCCTCGATCTCAGGAGGTCGTCACTGCGGCTCCGTCGCGGCCGCTTGGATCGTCACCATCTCTCCACCTCCTCAGCTCGTCAACTACGCGGTGGGCTCCATCCTCGCCGTTGTTGACTTCGGTCCTCCCCATGGCGGTCGTCATCAACTCTCTCCCATGGCTCCTCCCTCCATCAACGCCGCCGTGGGGCACTACCCTGGCTGGTGCCTGGCACAACAGCCTGCAGCCCCTGTTCAAGGCCACCTCCTGGACTTCACCACCTCCTGCACCACCCTGGACTCCGTTTCTCCGCCTCCTCCCGGTTAGCCGTCCGCCTCCTGAACCGCCTCCTACATCATCTTCAGCATCTTATCTTCTTCTTCCCCTCTCTCTACGGCGCGAGGACGCGCCTTTCCGGGAGGGGGCATAATGTTACATTCACATGGACTTTCTGTTTGTGTTTTCATCTGTCACGTGTTTTCATTTGTTCTAGTTTCCCGCCACAATCTGTCACCATGGACATTAATCACATTCATCTCAGCTGTTCTTCGTTTGAGTTCAATCATCTGTGTATTTAAGTTCCAGTTTCTGTTGATCATGTTGTCGGGTATCATTTGGACGTTAGTGTGTGTATCTCCTGTGTTCCTGTATGCTCCTTCAGATTCTCTAGTAAAGTTTGACTCTTGATATTATATTCCTCTTTGTGCATGTTTCTACACACCTAGTATTGTAACAATCACCACTAATACATTGGATTTATAATTTTCTTTCTAATAGACCACAAGTAGTAAAGGTGGACAATTCATTATCATTCACCATTGTGCTTAATACCAGTGCTCCCCAGGGATGCGTACTTAGTCCGTTTCTCTATATCCTTTATACAAATGATTGTCAGAGTCCATTTACCAATACTCATTATTTTAAATTTACTGATGACACAGCTATCGTTGCACTGCTTAATAATAAGGACAATGACTCTTTCTTGGACTATCAACATTCTATAACGTACTTTACTACATGGTGTGATAATAACTTTCTCCACCTTAATATTTCAAAGACTAAAGAACTGGGGCCGTATTCACAAAACAGCTTAAGGCTTAAAGTAGCTCCTAAATGGCCGATTTAGGCGAAACTAATGCAAAATAATGGGCGTGTCAGTCCTAATTTTAGTCCTAAATTTTTGCTCTAAAGTATTTCACAAAGCATTTTAGCACTAAAACTAGCTCCTAAATCTGTGAAACGTTAGGAGTACTCAAGAGGACACCTAAGTCACTAAAACCAAATCACAAACAGTCCTAATCCACTCAAAGACACTGTACACCATTGACGCAATAGTGATAGAGCCTTAGGTGCTGAACTTTTTCTTCATAAATGCAATACATTTTGATTTATAGATTTGAATCTATGATGAGGTGCCAAAAATAAATCTTTAACAAATAAATAAATATTGTCCGATTACCTGTGGCAGTGGTTTTCATGAGTTCACACTTACAAATGATTGAATAGAGTAATAAAATATATAATAAGCGTATTTTGTGTACTGTCCAAGGGGATCGAGGGCTCAGAATTTAGCCCAAACCCAAAGTTCTCCCCATATCCCCAGCCGAGAGTGAGGGAGAGGGTGGCAGAGGGATGTAGAAAACTGTCAAAGTAACTATAGGCGAGTCAGCTCTCGTCTGTGTATTTATTCCTCTTCTCGTGCTGATTAGAAAGACCGTTTGAATGTGTTCCTCCCAAACTTTGTTTATAAAACGTTGCTTGAATTCTGCATTCTCTTGAGATGCAGACATCCAAGAGGCAGACAATTAACTGTATATACTAGTTTAATTAGTGACACTTAGCCTACATTTTAAAACCTTTATTTGAATATGGCAACATTTTTATTTTAAAACCTTTATTTTAATATGGAAACATGACACCTCATTCTACAATATTTCTATTATTAAATCGCTGACTCCTCCCCAATCAGCAAATCACTGTGTATACTCCATAGCAACGAGGTCAACCCCGCCCTTACTCTTAGCTTAAGACTTTAGTCTATTCCTTAGTAAACGTTAGTCTCAGCTGCTTTGTGAATAGGTTTTAAGAGAAAACTCTTAGCTAAGAACTTTTACTGCTATTTAGGAGAACTCTTAGTGGTAAGATAAAATGTTTTATGAATACAGCCCCTTGGTTTTTAGCTCTTCCAAAACAAAGATCCATCCTTCCAGTATTATTATCAATGGAAAGATGGTTGAAAGGGTGGAGCGTTTCAGATACCTTGGTATAACATTGGATAAACATCTTAATTTTAATCAGCATATTCTAGGTATTTCTAAATGTTGTCAACAGAGACTCACAATTATCCGTAAACTAAAACATTTATCTGTTCAGCCTAGTCTTCTCCTTTTATTGTATTGTAGCATTATTGAGTCAGTTCTTATGTATGGTTCTATTTTTTTTACCCTTTGCTTACAGTTACTAATACGAACAAACTTTTTAAGATAACTAATTTGGCTAGTAAAATCATTGGTTTCCCTTTCGAAAGGGAACTTCTACTCTGCGTTTGCAAACGCTTATGGGGGAACGTCACGTGACTCGGTGTCTGAAAGCCAACTATCCAATAACTCCAATTCCTATTGGCCGGCGACAGCCTATGACGTCATACAGTGCGACCCGGAAGTATAAAAGGGGCGCCTGGGGGTCATTATCTCATCGTCTTTCGGGACTGTTTGTGTCATTGCCACATTGTGTCATTTGTGTCTATGCGTACACTGTCTGGGAGAAGAACACGCACGGACGGTGCTTGAGGGCGCCGTCTGTGTGAATTGTGAGCGTCTTCCTATGAGAACGCTCCGTTCCCGCCTGGCCCTCTTCTCGAGGGAAGAGGCGTCAACATCTGCGCCTGGTGGGTCCGGCCCTGCTCGTGCCGAAGCAGAGCGGCGGCTGCACTCATGGGGCTCGCAGACGGAGCTCGCTGCCGAGTTTGAGAGAGATGTCATAGTCTCTCAGCCTCCGGTGGCGGCTGACGGGGATGAGCTCCTGGATGACGATGATATCTTATCTCTGACATCATCGGATCCAGGAGCGAGTGTTCTTCTGGTTGCTAGCCCCCGTGGGCAGAAGATGACCGACACTAAAAGCTCCGGTTCTGCTGTTCAGACCCCTTAAGCAAACATCTTGTCTGAATGGCAGAGCATATGCTGCTGCAGGTCAGGCTAGCGTGGCTTTGCACACTATGGCAGTGTTGCAAGCCTACCAGGCTGACCTGCTGAAGGACCTGGATCAGGGGCTGGGTTTGTCCCCTGATGCGGTGGCTGAGCTGCGCCGCACCACAGATCTTGCTCTCCGGGCCACCAAGCAGACGGCCGCCTTGATTGGGAGATCGATGGCAGCCATGGTGGCCACGGAGAGACATCTGTGGCTGGACATGGCGGACATCGGGGAAAAAGAGAAGGGGCTCTCTCCTCGATGCCCCGGTTTCGCCAACTGAACTTTTCGGCGGCTCCGTTGAAACGGTGGTTGGAAAGTTCAGGGAGGCGAAGGCATGCTCAGCAGCTTATAAGAATTGCATACCGCTCAGGTCCGATCCTGGGCCCAGACAGCCGGGAGGCTCTGGCCCGTCTCGAGTCGAGGCTCTGAGGCAAGGCCAGAGGTTTAGTGTCGCCGCTCAAGCGCCTCCTCCACCTCGGAGCAAGTCGCAGAAGCAGCGGGATGCAAAGTACATTTCACAACAAAATATTAAAATTCAGCATACCTGGCGAAATAGAGAGATACACACAACAATTGTGCGGGAAGTTCTGAATGCAGATGCTTCCTTGAGTGGTTTGCCAAATCCCTTTAAATACCCCAAGTTATGACAAAAGGGCTATAAACATTTAGCACCCAAATATTTATGCAGCTTTTACTGGACCTTTTCTCGTGCCCCAACGGGTCACATGCCTGGTTTTGGGGATCCGAGCAAATGGCTAATTTTTATTGGGACACCTCCCACCCCAGGAGAACAGGTTTTGTTTTCTTCATTCTTGTCTGTTCTATTGTTGTGGGAGTGAAACCCTCTTACCAATCGCACCAGAAGTATTTTCACTGTATTTTCAAGTATGTCACTTAAAACAACTAAGATAGCAGATTTGTGAGACTTGCATGGCCTGAAGGGAAGGAGAGGGTGTGAGGAGTCAGGAACTCAGCATGGGGGGGAAGAGAGGAGGTTGAACCAGGTGTTGTCCTGTGTTCTTTCTCGCAGATCCTCTCTTCAGATTAGAGAGTTTTATTGTTTTATTACAGGATAGGAATCTTGATTTCAGTAATTCAGTCTTAGTAAAATCCATCCTTACACCTTTAAAAACAGCATGTAGATCAAAGTTTGTGTTACTTTGAGTTCTAGACTTTTGCCCTACATTATATGTGAGTTTTTTATGCTGCCACAGGTTAGCACCTGCCCTCAGAACAATAGGCCCTTTTGCTGTGAATGGCCTCTATTTGAGTATGTTGGCTTTGTTTGGTTCCCTTTAGTCACAAATATTTAGGGTACATTGCCTGTTGGAATGTGTAGGCTAGCGCAGGTCGCAGTTAGCTTCCCATAGCTTTTTAGGTTAGAGCTGGTTCCCTGTAGCTTGGTTCCCTTAAAATTCACGAGCTGAAGCCACGTGTTATTGAATTGGCAGGCCCCTTCAGGCCTCCTTTTTAGTTTACATGATGGCACAGTTTGTGTTTTTTAATCTGTGAGTAGGCTGATCGCCACCTGATACTGGAATGGAGGGCCCTTTAGGCCTCCTTTTCTAGTCGACTTGTTGGCAGGATGCCTAGGAAACCATGCCACCATCGGCCACGCCCCATTGCTGACGGATAGGCCCTAACAGGCCTGTTCACGATGTTTGCCAGCGTTTTTCATGTATTAATCATAAAACTTCTTATACATGGCCTTTGGGTGGTATGGTTATGGTAGCCACTTGCTGATGCCACGTGTTTACTAAGGCAGGCCTACTTTGGCCTCCGGTGTAATATGTGGAGTTCAGTCATGTACTCCTCTTGCTGTGAGGGTAACGGGGTGCTTTTTACCGAGTATTCCGAGCGGCTAGCCCCTTAGGTTGATTTGGTAGTGAAACCTTACTGAAGGTTGGTTTAACCTATATCTGCCTCCCTGAGTCTGATTCTAATCTAGTTGAGCTCCTAGAAACGGCCACGAGACTTACGCCGTGTGTATTAGAGGTTGCTAGGCCTACGGGCCGCCTGGTTTGAACACACTGGAGTATGTTTGGGTGTATTTCTCTTTGAGAATTATCTGTATACACTTCCATTGGCCAGAGGCCTAAGTGATAAATCCAACCTCCTTTTGTATGGTTATTTATCGTCCTTGGGGCCTAAACACTGCCATGAGCTGATGCCACGTGTCTGTTGAGGTTATAGGCCCCTCCAGGCCTTCGTTAATACGTGTTGGCATATGCTGTACTCCTCTTGCTTTAAAGAGTAAAAGGTGTTTTTTACTGAGTACACTGCTCGTTGGATTGTGTTAGGTGGATTGTCATGCGGGCACTTTGCAGCCTCTTAGGCTGCCATTGAAGTCGTCTGTCTACCCCAGAAAGACAAGACAGGTGTTCGGGGTGGCCCCTAAAACCGGGCCACTTTCTGTATAAGACTTCTGTTTTTCACATAACTACTATCATGCTGTAGGCCCCTGCTTGGCCTCCATGAGTATGTGCCCATTGCATGGTCTACCTGTTAGGTGAACTTCGTACTTTCCTTTTAGGGTTACGTATGTAATAGTGCTTAACTCCCTAAGCTGATCATGGTGGTAGGCCTTAATCAGGCCTCCTCCTAAGATCCAGCACCAGGCTGGTTTGTGCTCCCCTGGATCAGGGTTCTGTAGCGCACGGCCTCCTCAGTGTGTTATTTAAGCACTGAGTAGATCCTAGGATGAGTGGATTGTACTCCCCTCAGTACAAGGGTTCATAGCACTTAGCTGAGTTCTGCTCTCAGGGATGCCCGGGATACGCGTGGGTTTGAGTTTGTTTCTGCCTCTTTGCAGTCACTCTTACTTACTATCTTCTATGAAGAATGCATTTTAGAGGCTCTGTATTCAGACAGGTTTGACCAAGACTATGTTTGTCTCGTGACAGACCAGGTCGGCCTCCCTGGTGGCATTGGGGGTGACTTTGTTCCCCTCTAGTGACTGGCCGAGGTTCCCTTCGGTTCCTCCACATTCCCTTAAAGGGACCGCTTTTTCTTCGGAAAACGCCTTAGCAGCTTCTGTAGGACCTCTGAGGAGGGCCTTCTTGGAGTGCAGCTTGGGCTGTTGGCCGAAGGGAATGCTGTCACTGACAGGCTGGTGTGACCTAAGGGGGAGTTGCCAAGCAGTTCTCTAACTGCTCTGGAGCCTTTGTCTCAGCCATTTTTCTTGGCAGGCATTCTCCTCAAGCATGGCGGCGTGGGTATATCGTTCCCCAATGCGTTTGCAGTGGAACATGGAACGAGACTCTGCGTTTCCTTGCCATGCTTCGGGCTGCCTGCTGAACAGTCCCTCAAGACGATGGATAATGACTGTTTCCCCAAGCGCCCCTTTTATACTTCCGGGTTGTGCTGTATGACGTCATAGGCTGTCGCCGGCCAATAGGAATTGGAGTTATTGGGTAGTTGGCTTTCAGACACAGAGTCACGTGACGTTCCCCCATAAGCGTTTGCAAACTCAGAGTCTCGTTCCCTGTTCTCAGGGAACCATGGTTACATACGTAACCTGAGATGATTTCTACTCCTAATCTAACAGATTGTGTTATTTCAGCTACGTTTCGGAAGGCATATGTAATCCTGAATGATTCAGATCATTCTGGCCGTAGGTATAGATTACTTATGTGCAGAAAGGCCAACTACAGTAGGATTTTTGTTCCTGTAGCTATACGGGCCTTAAACACTTTGGAATCAGCCTTTATTTTACGCTCCTGCATGTTCTTTTTTTTTTTTTTTTTTTTGCTTTGATTGTATTGTAATATGTTTATATGTATTGTGCTGATGTGTTTGTGTGACACACTGTGAAGATGAATTTCCTCTTGGAGGACAAATAAAATTATCTATTTATCTATATAATTCAATATTTATATTTCAGTACTGCAATATATCAATACTGCAGTCGTTAAATTCTTAACATGACAATCCATTCTCCAAAAGGCTTTATCGTCTGCAGTTCGCAGGGATGCTGGAGCCCAATAACAATTCTTCTGTCTTACAATACTTTAATTTTACAGTACAATAATTTAAAGGCAGATGCAGATCTTTAAACTATTTTTATTTTATTTATTTTATAATTTATTCTGTAAATATGTAGTTATCCTAGACACTATTAGTATAATTCAGTATAAGTTTTTTCATATCGTCCTAGCATATTAAATAAATATTGCTGAATATGAAGGTTAAAGTTGGCTGATAACCATATCATGTGTCTCTAGCGGAGTATAACACACTGTGTCCTGGAGGAGAGGGGTTCAAACCCAACCCTATCACCATCATCCTGGAAGGTAATCAACCCTTATAAAATCATCACTATACACCGCTGAACGTACTCTCTAGCTTATTATTTCCTGCGAAGTTATAGAACTTAAGCAATAAGGTAGTAGTTCCTGTACTATTTTATGATTACAGTCAATTTTAAAGGGTGTTCTTAGACATGACACATAGTAGGGTGACTTTATTCATAGTATAGTATTTTTAAGTGGTTACTATATAATAAATATATTAGGCGCATATTTGTTTTTTAAAACATTATTGGAGAGAGACTAATATGAGCATAGAAGCCATTCCTCTCATCATCTAAAAAGTACATCGGGTGTTATGGGAAGTGTTCCCGGTTTCCGTTTGATCTAATTTATGCAGATAATCTACATGTGTGTATAACAGAATTTCTAAACCTGAAAAATAAAGGGTATTTACTTTTGTCTTTGAGTTATGTTTCTGTTTGTTTTCTGATGGTGTCAGATATTGATGAATGTCAGGAGCTGCCCGGCCTGTGCCAGGGTGGAAACTGCATCAATACATTTGGACATTTCCAGTGTGATTGCCCGACTGGATACTACCTCAACACAGACAACCGCATCTGTGAGGGTGAGGCAGCATTTCTATGGTTAAAAATACTCTTTGTCCACTGAGAGATCCTCCGAAAGGTGAGTTTGACTGTAAGGTGTGTTTTTCAGATATTGATGAATGTGTGCTCAGTTCAGGGGTTTGTGGTCCGGGAACCTGCTACAACACACTGGGAAACTACACGTGTGTCTGTCCACAGGACTACATGCAAGTGAGCGGAGGACACAGCTGCATGGGTGGGTGTGTTAGTGTTGTAGCAATAACTGAATATGTTTTTGATGCAGTCAGCACAGTTGTTAATTAATAGTTTAATAAAGTGGTTCCCAATCCTGCTCCTGTAGATCCACTTTCCTGCAAAATTCAGCTCCATCCCTGATCAAACACATCTGAACCAGCTAATCAAGATCTTCAGGAGAACTTGATAATTACAGACAGGTGTTTTGGATCGGGATTGGATCTGAACTCTGCAGGTAGGTAAATCTCTAGGAACAGGATTGGGCACCACTTGTTTTAATAGTAATTAATAGATTTTATTTACATTTTAAATGTGTTTTGCTCTACTCGGGCGGATTAGTGTACTTTATTTAGTGACTGTATATTTTTTGAAAAATGCAAACTACTAAATTTGTAGGATTGTGTGTTGTTTTAGATATGAGGAAAAGTCTGTGTTACCGTAACTACAGTGGTAGTACCTGTGAACACCAGCTCAAATTTAACACCACACAGAGATTGTGCTGCTGTGCCTACAATGTGGGAAAAGCCTGGAACAAACCATGCCAGGCCTGTCCGAGCCCTGGCACAGGTGAACACACATTCACTTACTGTAACTGTAATTTCAACATGAGGACGCACATACTTGCAGTATATTGTATTAAAAACACACAACACAAACCCTAATCTTCAAAAAGCAGTACTACTTTGCATGAATCTTTTTCATTTCTTGACATTCCTGAATGTCCCTATAGAGTTTCTCTTTCTTATCAGTCAGTAGCGGATGCTATGAGAACTTTATGCAGGAATGATGACCTCTGAAGACCTTGGTCTTTTCGAGGTGCAAGACTAGAGCCCAAAATTAGTATTAAAGTGGTAGGCTCTCACAGCCTTAGTCATGTTCCCTAATTCAGGGAATTAAGTTAAATGTATAATGCAGACTGTAAGGCTGGATGTCACAGTTCCCTTCATTCCCGGACTACATTTCCCATGATCCACCTGCACTCACTTCCTCGTCATCTCCCCATCAGCACTCATCACCTGCACCTGGACCTTATCATCCTCACACCCTTTATAATGGACTCACTTCCTGCACTCCTTGTCTGTTCTTATTGTTAACCTATGTGTGTTTGGTTGTGCGTTCATTCTCCTTCGTGTAATAAATGTCCCTATATTGTGGAAGTCTGTCTGTGCCTCATCTCTACAGCAACCACACCGTAACAGAAGACCAGACCACACCGTTGGACTTCAACAAGTTTTAACATGGGTATTTTCCTCATGCCCGTGCCCTAAAGAAATCACCAGCGAAAGCTCTCAGTGGAGGACCGTCTTTGGGCTCTCAGGCAGGACAGCTGCCCGCTGGAGAAGTATGTGGAGGAATTCGCTGAGCTGTCTTGCAAGGTGAGCTGGCCAGATGCCATTCTTAACTCCTGTTTTCTGAGGGGTCTGGACGAGGATACGATTCGCTATATTGAACCTGAATGCCTCTTTTCCCTAGTCGAGTCTATTAATCTGATTCTCTTTTTAAATGGTTCTGAGTTCGAAGTTGATCGTATTTTTCTCGTCCGGCTCCCTCAGAAACACAGGTGGCCTGGCCAGTTCACCAGCCACCGATTTCCTCCACCTACCCCTCCAGTGGGTATTCTCCTGTATTTCTGCCTGACCCTAAACCTAAGAAGAAGTCCAGCGCTATGCCCAGATGGCAGAAGAAGCCTGCCACCAAGCAGCCCAAGCTTCCCATGAAGCCTGCCTCCACGCCTGAACCGCCGCTCCAAGCGGCACCCACTTCAGTACCCGTGGGGCTTTTAATTGAGTATGAGGGGATGTACGGGACTCCTTCTCCAGACCCCTCTCCTGTTCTCCACGGGTCCGCTCCTGTTCTCCACGAGTTTGCTTCTGTTCTCTATGAGCCCGCTCCTGTTCTCCGCAAATCAGCTCCAGTTGTCCATGAGTCCGCTCCAGTTGCCTACGAGTCTGCTCGTATCTGTGGGTGGGGAACTTGTGGGTGGGTCACCAGACCCGCCATGGCCTGCCAAGGCTCCAGACCCACCATGGCCGCCCACGGCCTCTGACCCGCACTGGAGACCTCTGTTCCCGTCTGCTCCTCTCCCCGCACCTGCGTGAGGTCTCCAGGGTGCCCACCCCCCCTCCCCGGTTGCTCCTTCAATGGCGTGAGGCCGCGCCTACCGGGAGGGGGAGGTAATGTCACAGTTCCCTTCGTTCCCGGACTACATTTCCCATGATCCTCCTGTTTCCTCACCTGCACTCACTTCCTCGTCATCTCCCCATCAGCACTCATCACCTGCACCTGGACCTTATCGTCCTCACACCCTTTATAATGGACTCCCTGCACTCCTTGTCTGTTCTTATTGTTAAGCTATGTGTGTTTGGTTGTGCGTTCATTCTCCTTCGTGTAATAAATATCCCTATATTGTGGAAGTCCGTGTGTGCCTCATCTCTACAGCAACCACACCGTAGCACTGGAAGCTTACGCTGCTATTTTGAACCAATAATTGAAAACAAAAAGCAGTTGAAGGATGACGTGCATAATTCAGTTATTTATTTGACTCCAATATAATTAATCTGACTCTATTAAAGTTGTTGTTATTCTTTAACCTCTTATTCTTTAAAGGTAAAAGTCTTACTTAGAACCGATAGGAAAACGTAGGATTTAACCTGAACGTTTAGAAGTTACAATCACTTTAGCTTTTAACATATTATTAGTGATAAAAGAAAAGCAGACAAAGTTAAGTTACATGTTTAAATATACAGATAGTAGAATGGAACAACATACTGTATAGAAAACTTAGTTGTAACAAATAATGCACTGCTGTGCAGAAGAGGCCGTAAATTATTAAGAGGTTACGCATCACACCGATGCGGGAGTGGCAGGGTTAAAGCCTTTCTCCTAGATCAACAGTTACCTTTCCTTCTTATACCCTGAGCAAAGCATTGTTATACATGAGTGGAATACCAAAACCAACTGACAGGAAACCAAAAGATATGGCAAATGGGTGGTGATCAAGAGGGGGAGAAGTACATTAACATATTCTTCTCAATGCATGTTTAAGCAATAACTAGATTGTACATTAGGATATTTTTATTATCTCTATTAAGTACACTACCATATAGTTCAGTTTATAAACTGTCAGATGAGACCGAACATAACATATGCTTTCAACTACAATTTATCTACTAGTGTTTTCTAACATGTAACTATATGTCATGGGAAACGTCTTGAGAACAGGGAACGAGACACTATATCCTAGAACGCCCTCGTGTGACAGGTGTTTGGAATGATAGTCAAATCACCCAATCCTATTGATTGGTGACAGAGACTGGAATATAGTAGGAAACTCCGAAGCCTATATACCAAACTCAAACAGTAAGGGAGTATCGACAGTCTAATACCGATCCTTAAGGGAGGTCTCACAAGAGTCCTTCTACCTTCCGACCGGTCTTCGGGAGCAAGTCCTAACGACCCTAAATACGAGGGGAGAACTGAGCTCGACCGGGACGAGCAAAACCAAGCCTGAACAAACAAAGAGCTGTGAAACAGCATCAAAAACAGTGAAGATTTCGAAGGAGGCTCAGAGAAGCCAACCACTTGGAAGTAAGAGTATAGTCGCAAGCTAGGAACACTCGTTCACACAGCAAACATGAGCTGTGTGCACAGCATATCGTTTATCTACCCTTAAATAAAGGGGAGCACAAACACAAAGCCGCCGGGATGACGAGGAGGCCTCACGAAGGGCCTAGTACTTCCAAAAAAAGAAGGAGAAATAGCGCATTTGACCCGAACAGTATATGTGTAAAGCATGCATGGGGCATAGAGCTTTGGAAGTATAGACTAAGAGAGACCAGGGGATCTCAGAGAGACTCAAAGGAGCTAGCTCCGGATGAATAGCGGCCTCAACAGGGAGAAATCCAAGGGGGCCGAGAATTAAACCCAAAACTTGAAACAAATCAAGGAGCTACCCACAAAAAGACTACCAAGCTCAGAGAGCGGAGGCTTCAGCAAAGAGAACACTCTCAAAAGCGAGAGGAAACCTACAACGCTCAGGCAACCACAGGCTAACTATCAAAGCCTAACATTAATGGATATGCTTAATGCTAAACACCGCCAGGAAACCACATACTCAAACATTGTTAAAAACCTTAGTAGCAATGGAGTAAAAGAAATGACCTAAACAGAGGAGAGGAGGCCGCAGGGCCTGCTACTCGTATACTTAACCTAATGCAGAAGGTGGGCCCCCTGACCAGAAGCAATCCTGACAAGAGGGGAGGCAAACATGAGCCGAGCGACTAGCAAGGGAGGCTGAAACAGAAGTAGCCAACACCTACTGCTGAAGTAGTCAGAACAGGCAGTCAACGTCTGCCTAGGCCGGGAACAGGGACGGCCCAAGAGGAGGGCCGACCCCATAAACATGAGGCTCAGTGGAAGCCTACTGGCTAAAACCCAGACAGTTTAAGTAAAATAAAACTGGATGCCTACCGACCATGACAATAGAAACCGCTAGCACAGGTTAGCTGTTTGAACCTGACGACTCTCGGATGAGAGGAGGCTAGCAACGAGAGACCAAGGTGGCCGAAAGAAGGCCAACGCCCCCCTCCGAGGAGGAGGGGCCAGAGAGGCGATGCTAGATGCCCTCGCCTCCTTGAACTTCCCAACCACCGCATCGACGGAAGTCCTGAAAAGTTCAAGAGGCGAGACCAGCGTATCAAGGAGAAAACCCTTCTCTTTCTCCCCAATGTCAGCCAGGTTCACCCACAGGTGTCTCTCCATTGCCGCCATCGATCGACCTCTGCCGGAGGCATGCTCTAGAGGGCTGCGTTGAGATTGGGCTCCCGCGGGACCCAACACAAATCTCGCGAGAGTGGGCGTTTTTACCTTTGCTGTGGGTGGGAGTGGGCGGTCAGAAAATTTTGTGGGAGACCCGCAGGGAATGGTGGGATTTGCTGAACCGGAGGATACCAGAGAAATGGCATCCTCGACGAGCGGATCGATCTCGTGAGCCGCCGAATCGCGAGAAAGAGAAATGCCTTTCTCAAACTTTTCGTTGAGATCCACCTGCAAGCCCCACGATTTTAGTCTCCTCTCAGCCTCAGCGCGAGAAGGACCCGAGCCGCCAGGTGCAGATGCCTGTCCCTCTTCCTTCGAGAAGATTGACAGGCGAGAGCAGAGTGTCCGCATAGGATGCTCACAATGAACGCAAACAGATCCCTCAAGAACTGAAATCGCGTGCTCCTCACCCAGGCAGTGAACGCACAAGTCGTGTGTGTCCTCCGTTGTCAGATATCTCGGACACGGATCGGCACAATGCTTGAAACACTTCTCAGACATAGTAAATCTTACCTTGTAAAAACAATCGCAACAGACACTGAAAATGAAAAGAGGATGACATGTTCTCTAGGCGCCCCTTATATACTGTCTGGTCGCACTACTATGACGTCAGAGGCTGATAGGATTGGCGTGATTCAACTATCGTTTATTATCAACTATAGTTCTAGGATGCAGTGCGAGTTCCCTTTCGAAAGATGTTTTGACTCTTGAGAAAAGTCAACACAACAAGAAGTCAGAGGCAGTGTGATCATTATCTTTTTACAGTCTACTCATGTTTGGCAAGACTTCCCTGAAAACTTCCATGAGGGAAGAAAAACAGTGACCATCTTCTATTTTCCTACGTAGAAGTTGAAGTTGACATGTAAATGTGTCACAAAAAAGATACACTTACTGGATTGTACCCTCTGTTATTTTAGGTGACTATAGAAGTCTTTGTGGCAGTGTGACCGGATTCAGGATTGATTTTGAAACTGGAAAACCAACAGGTAAAGACAAATTTTGCAGTTAGTGAAATTTCAGTAGAAATGGCAGAAATAGTTTTTACATAATGTTTAATGGTTTTGTTCTGATCTTTTCAGATATTGATGAATGTCATGAAATCCCAAGTGTCTGTGCTCATGGTGTGTGTATAAACCACATGGGCAGTTTCCACTGCGAGTGTCCCTCAGGCTTCTTTTACAATGACCTGCTGCTCATCTGTGAAGGTCTGATGTCCACTTTCTCTGTTAAGGGGCCATTCACACAGAATGAGTTTTTGCAAAAATGAGTTCAAAGCAAAAAATGCTTTGTGTGAGTGGCCCCCTTAAATCTTTTGAACTACTGGGCTTATTTATGTGGCAGCTTAAAGTGTATAATAGAGCTGAGTATCATCAGCGCAACAGTGAAAACTAACGCCATGCTTCCTAATGATATCTCCCAAGGGTAGCATGTACAGAGTGAAAAGCAATGGTCCTAGTACTGAGCCTTGCGGTACTCCATATTCAACTTGTGATCGATATGGCCTCTCTTCATTTACTACTACAAACTGATAATGGTCAGATAACTATGATTTGAACCATGACAATGCAGTTCCACTAATGCCAACATAATTTTCGAGTCTATTTAAAAAAATATTTTGTGATCAATAGTGTCAAATGCAGCACTAAGATCCAGTAACACTAATAGAGAGATACAACCCCGATCTGATGATAAGAGCAAATCATTAGTAACTCTAATGAGAGCAGTCTCAGTACTATGGTACAGTCTAAATCCTGACTGAAAATCCTCACAGATACTATTTCTTTCTAAAAAGGAACATAGTTGTGATGATACTGATGATACTGTGATGATCGTGGTATTCTCTCCCTATATATGATTGTTTGCCGCCTTTAGCCACTGTCAATGTGCTGGATCCTTCACTGGAAACTGAAAATCACTCACTCCCACTAAACGATTACTCTTTAAATTCTTGCACCCCTGAACAATACAAATCGACACCATTATGACTAGGGCTATGTTCACACTGTCAGTCCAAATCAGGTTGTTTGTGTATCCGATTGGAATCTGATCTAAAATGATTGAACGTCCACACTGTGTATTGCAACAGTTCAGTGCCCATGCCACTCTTACTTTTTCTGGAATATCTGCATTGGTTTTTTTTTGGCAATGACGTTGCATATGTTACGTTGGTAGGTATATGCAACATGTCATTTATATAGATCAGTGGTAGGTATAAGCCAAAAACAACAACAACTGCAACACGGAGGGCTTTGCTATACAGATTTTGTCTTATTTACAACATGACAATGTGTAGCCACTACGCTGGACTACTGCATCTTCTGAGGCAGCGGCAGAAAAGAGGAGGCTGGTATGCATGGCTTTATTCCTTGTTGTCGTCTCTGCCGGTCTCAAAACATGTCTTAATTATATTGTCATTTTGTGCTCGACCGGAACTTTGAAACAACAACCTTGTTTCTGCAGCGACTTTTAGCATGTTTCCTATAACAATGTATGATGTTTACATTTTTACGTGGCGTGAAAAAGTTACATAAACCACTGAAACAGATTTACAGAAATGAAATTTGAATAGGATTTCAAACCACTTGAATGTACTGTAGCTTGAAACAGATTTTAATAATCGCTTTTTCATATTTTTTTTTTTTTTCTAAATCTGATTGGATTTCAATTAGATGTGCAAAAATCTGATTTGGAATGACAGTCTGAATGAGGCTTAAAAGTTCGCTAAGAAGTATTAACTACTATTACTACTTTTTTTAATAGCATGTTGCATACCAGAATGTACATTACCGCCACCTACTGGGAACTGAATTAGAGACTTTTCATATATAGCATTCTCTCTTCAAGACACTTCAGGGTCCAAGCCTTGGATAGAAACATACCCAGTGCATTATGGATGTTGAAGTTTTCCTTCCTATTTGGGAAGACAACAGCCTTTCCCTCTGTTTTCTGTAGTCAGGTAGCACTAATTTCAATTTTTTTCACCATTCTAATGCATTGGCAGCTAAGTTTAATTGAAAGCCAGCAGTAAATTAAGGTGCAGGGTCAATGTAAAAACTGGACTAATTATTATATAGTATTCTGCGTGAATTGATTTGTCATTTTTTTGACTGTCAAACATTACAGTACTCACAGTGGGTCTCATTCACCAATAATTGTGTGGATTATTTGTATTTAAATGCATGAAGATTTATACATATTCATACATAAACGCATGTATCTAAAAGAACAAAATTAAAGAATAACAAGGTCCACCTGTTTTATAGGGCAAAAAAATGTTACTAAACTAATACAATGTTGTGCAACATCATTAAACTTTCAAATTAACAATAACTGATAGATTAACGTATTATGTTACTAGAAAGCCTAATTTTACTGGAGAACATTTTACCTACCATCTCAGAGGTAAAAGGCAAACAACCTACTAATTACTTAATGTTGCCAACAGAGGTCACACAATTATAAATTAAACTACTCAAAATTTGGTGAAAGGTGAAACATTTACAGTAACGCTTTTAACATGCATATGGTTAAAGAGACCCTTTGTGTTTTTTTTTAATATGTGTGTGTTTGTGTGTTCAGACATTGATGAATGCAGCAGTGGAGAGCATGTGTGTCAGAGAAATGCAGACTGCATCAACCGTCCGGGCGGCTATCAGTGTGAATGTGCTGATGGGTATAGACTCACACCTGACGGGGCCTGCGCTGGTGAGCTGCCACCACCACCACTCAAGACATTACCACAGTCTTGTTGGTTGTGCATGTTTGTATGAAATGATTTAATCTTATTAAAACACAAATTGGAAAATATTACCTGGAAGACAGTGTCATGTTTGTGAGTGAAAGCTCCTTCTCGTCATTTCCAAATGTCTCCAATCACTGTTAATTATGCAAGTTATCTTAAAAGAATTGTGGGTGTTTGGATTAACTAAGTAATAAAACCCAGTGATTTGAGTCTCTCATTCCTGTGCCTCCAAAAAGACCGTAATGAGTGTGTGGAGATGCCCAGCGTGTGTCGTCATGGTGACTGTGTGGACATTCCAGGAGGATACAAGTGTGTGTGTCACACCGGCTTTACAGCCACACTAAACCACAGGATGTGTGTAGGTAAGACCTCTTTAATCTCCATCATATCTACTCCATTAGGACTAGTGTTCAAAAGACCCCTGGATGCTGTGTTCATACATTGTGCCCTTATGAGGCATGTCATTAAAACTCTGAATCTGTAACGTTGGGAGTTGTGACGACAAGGGGTATATCCAAGCTTTATTAGAATGAGAGTAGTCATACAGGCAAGGGTCAAACACCAGCAAACGGAAACATAAGGGCAAGGCAGAAGAGTAATCCAAGTGCCCGGCAATGGTCAAGGCAGGCAGCAAAACGAACATCAAACAAGGAATAAACAGTCCAGGGTCAAAAAAATGGCTAGGAACTAGGATTAACACGGAAAACAAACGACTACACAATACTCTGTGTGTGTGTCTGAGTGCAGCTTATAAAGGGTCCACTGATGGGAAACAGGTGCGAGTGTGTGATTGGTTCCTAGATGGAGAATTATGGGAAATGTAGTCCAGAGTGATGTATAACTGTGTGTGCACTGAAATGGTGAACTGGCAACCTCTGGTGGGGAGTAGCAGGAACCAGCAGGTGCCGGATACATAACAGAATCTGACCTTCTCCTCATTAGAGGTGCTATATTTTACCAAAGCAATTTGCCTGTGAAGGTGTTTACAGCAAGTTTTTTTCTCCCGTAGATGTTAATGAGTGTTCACGTCAGTCGTGTGGGAATGGCACATGTAAAAACTCTATTGGCTCTTTTAACTGTATCTGTCATCAAGGATTTGATCTCACCAGTAATAACTACTGTACAGGTAAAGATGTTGTTTCTTTAAACATGTTTACTGTAGATTTGTATTGTATATTTGACCATATATACCTACCCTCCATTCCTTATATTAGGTTTTGTTTTTTGTTTTGTTTTTTTTCATTTGTGTAGTAACTATCTAAAGCTATATCACTATCTAAAGCTTTTCTTATTGCATGTTTTTGAAATATGGTCAGCTAGTAGTTAAAGATGCTGAAATATCTTCTGTTCTCATTGCTTCTCTAGATATTGACGAGTGTGTAGTTTTTCACTCTCAGCTCTGCAGGAACGGCCGGTGTGTTAATAACGTAGGGTCCTTCCAGTGCCTCTGTAAAGAGGGTTATGAACTCAGTCTTGATGGCAAGACCTGTATAGGTAATTATGTAAGGGTTTCCCAAACTGGAGTGAAGGAACTGCAGGGGGTTTATTAATTAAATTTTAAAAATGTAAAATAAAAATTCAAATACATGAATTAAAAATAAAATAAAAATGATTACTAAAAAATATGAAATGTTTTATTTGTTTACTTGCATGGCATGTGACCATTAACTGACATCAGAAAACTGTAAAATTTGAATGTGTTGTTAAATTATTGAAATATCAACTTAAAATCTCAGGGGTGATTCAAGTAAATATTGTAGGTCAAAGGTGTTTACTGCCATTGTGTGAATAATATATAATCCTGTTATAAAAAAAAATTATAAATAAAACTATAATCTAATTACAAGTACTTAATTTTTGTGATTACATAATCCAGATGACATATAATCAGTGAATATATGCTTAGATTGAAGTATCCATCTGAGACTATCTACCAAATTTATTAATCTGCAATAAACAAGTATACTGACAAATCATAACAATATATATATTCACTATAATTGCACACTATTATTTTGTTCTAGGATTTGTAGACAGATGGGGGTCTTATGACAATCTCATAACTGTCTGTCTTGTCTTTTAATAAATGCAGATGTTAATGAGTGTATAATGATTCCTGGCATATGTGCTCCTGGAACTTGTCTGAATCTGGATGGTTCTTTCAGATGTGTCTGTCCTGATGGGTACATCGTCCACAATGAGCACTGTGTAGGTAAGAGTACTGCTTCAAATGCCCAACAAGAGGTTACACCCCTGTGCAGTATCACTAAAGTGTAAAATAATTCAAAATTGTATCACCTCTCCAGTGCATAAACATGATGCACATGATGTGATTACAAGCAGGTTGAATTAAGGACCTGCACATCTAGAGTTTCATGACAGAACTTTATATTAATGGAAGGTGGACTTACTTTTTGTTTAATTAAGTTCATACTATGGGTAATGATATTTAAGTGATATTGCACAGGGTTTTTTTGTGTAATCTATGCAGTTCTGTTTTATACTACTATACATTAACATTTTTATTAGTCTGGATATCATTAGTTTATAAAAAATAAAAAAAAGGGAAAAATCTGTCATCATTTGCCTCAATCTCTTGTCGTTATGATTTTGTATGACTTTCTTTAAAATAAATATATAAAAAATGTGGTCCCTATATATATTTTAAGTATTTCTCTTTGTGAGAACAGGCCAAAATTCACTGAAAATCTTTATATCCTCCCTAGCTTTCCTTGGCATGTTCATGTGAGTTCATGTAAGAAATAGTGACATCTGATTCATGAATAAATTATTCTCAGATCTTGATCCACATTCAGAGTCCATGATCTGGTTCTTCAACTAACTCAGTGACTATTGTATGATTACAGAAGTCATATGTATGATACTTTTATGGTGCTTTTGTGTTCTTTTTTGAAAGCATATTCACAGTTTCTTCTTTTGTGTTCCATGTAAGAGAGAGAGTCATACAGAGTTGGAATGAAATGAAACATATTGAAACATTTACACTTTTTTCCAGTAGATAGTATGTAAGTCCAGTACATTTTGTGTGTGTCTGTGTATGTGTGTGTGTGTGTGTGTGTCTATCAGATGTGAACGAGTGTTCAGAAGAGCCCGGCATCTGTGCGTATGGCTCCTGTTTCAACAGTCTGGGCAGCTTTGAGTGCGTGTGTAAACCTGGATTTGTGCTGTCAGAAGATAGACGCAGATGTTACGGTAATTCATCATAACCCTGTTTGTCTGACTAAACTTAAACAGGTGAAAATGTCTGGTTCATATTTTACCCACAACAGGAAAAAAAAAAAAAAAGAAAGAATTTTTTGCATTAAGAAAATAAAGCCTATTAGAACCATGAAGAATATGACCTGATTACACATTACTGAAACTGACTGCACTAAACTGTTGTTGTTGTTGTTGTTGTTTACCATTGAATTCATTTTAGAATTTATAAAGCCTATGATATTTACATTACACTTTTTTTTGATTGTCTGTAGTATTGGTAGGTTGTAGTAGACCTTCACTAGTAGACTGTTAGGTTAGGTTTAGGTGTCAGGGTTCGGGTTAGTAGAATAAGTTGACATATTTGCAAAGCTACTTATAGTTAGCCTTGTAAAAGGAAATGCAAGTCTCTGAAATGCTTGATTCTGATTGGCTGACAGACAAAGATTAAGAGGTGTTTATTAATTAATTAATTTAGTTCCATGTCTTGACTGCTTTACAGTTCTATATAACTTCAACACCTCCAACCAACAATTCATCCCATGCATTTGATTTGACATTTTCTATCTCAATCAGTGGAAATGTGCAGTTTAATTATAAAAAATAAAGCATTGTCAAGAAAGTAAGAATATTTAATTAAAATATGATGGTTAGGCAAACCATTGCTGTATTGCAATGAGCCATATGCAGAAACTAAGACATGCACTCACTTGCACATGCAGAATTTGAACCCTGTCTCGCTACTTAATTCAATATTTTCTATACTCAAAAAGTTGCATTATATTTTCAGTAGTGGTAGTTTTTGAAGTTAAACTAACATGTTCCCTGACTCTGCTGAGTGACAGGCAATTCACTCATGCTCTCTCTCCAATAACGGCATATAGTAGCTTCTGTTACTAGTTCTAAAATGACATTTAGTTTCTAAACCAGGTGTGTAAGAAGTAGTTTTACACACAAGAGTGTTTTAAGGATAAAAACATGAAAAATGTCTTGAAAGAATTGTCATTCCTTACATAATACTTATGCTATTTGTTGTGTCAGACACTAGAGAGAGCTTCTGTTTCACACGCTTTGAGAACGGCAAGTGCTCTGTCCCGCAGGCGTTCAACACCAGCAAAGCCAAGTGCTGCTGTAGTGTCATGGCCAAAGAGGGCTGGGGCGACCCCTGTGAGCTGTGCCCTAAAGACCAGGATGGTACCAGAGTTCTCATCTCCTTCATCATCCTCTACATCACCTCGACGCCGGACCCAAAATCATTCTCATGGTTTCATGTTGTGTTCGTTCACAGCTGCATTTCAGGATCTGTGTCCATTTGGCCATGGGATCATTCCTGGTGTTGGGGACACACGTGTAGGTACTGTGACAATACATGTTTTGATTCTTGTAGGCTCAAAAGATGGTGTAGCAATTGGTTGTAAATTAATATTATTAAAATAATGCAATATCTTACTTAATGCATTGATTGTCTGATACTAAAAAAAATTATTAAGAAGACATTAAACCCAGAGTGCACAAAATGAAGCTGTACAGATTGACCATGTCACATTTGTCACACGCTGTATCGCTGTGTCTCAGACTTAAATGAGTGTGTGGAGAATCCAGAGATTTGCGTGAACGGCCGCTGCATCAACACGGACGGCTCCTTCCGCTGCGAGTGTCCCGCGGGATACACGCTTGACTACACAGGAACATGTTGTGATGGTAAGAGAACAGTGAAATGTAACCTTCCACAAAAACGTTTTACTTTAAAAGTGAATGTATTGCACTCCAAATATGAATTATGTGTTCAAGGACTATTTTGAACATTTTTGTTCACCCAAAAATAAACATTGTCATCATTTATTTTTTCACGAGTTCACACTTCACAAATAAGTCAGATAGAATAAATGGTATGCGTATTTGGTGTTCTGTCCAAGGAGAGGGCTCCAAGCTTGGTATTTGGCCCAAACCCAGAATACTCCCCCGTATTCCTGGCTGTGGTAGGAACAAGCCAAGAATGAGGAGTCAGGGTGCTGAAAACTGTCGAGGAAAATGTAGGCGAGTCAACTGTGTGTATAGGCTTCCTCTCATGCTAATAGGGTTGGATAGATCATTTGAACATGCTCCTCCCAAACTTGCAGACCCCTTCATGGCTCAGCAGCTTGTTTTATAGTATATTTATTACTTTCTTCTGCAGAACACAAAAGTGGATATTTAACAGTTTTAGTTATCATTGACTTTTATACTCCATTGTATGGAGTATACTCCAGTGTATGGACCAATAAGTGGAGTATAAAATTTTATACTCCATTGTATGGACAAATAAACATTGAGACATTTTGCAAAATAACTTCTTTTCTAACAATTTAAATATCTCTATTGTGTCAAGCCTGTTCACTCTAACATTATACCACCTGAGGTCACAGAGTCTCTGTTCCCTTTCGAAAGAGAACTCAACTCTGCGGTCGAAAATGCATTGGGGAACACCTCTGCATGAACTGGTGTCTGAAAACAATATCAACTCACGACAATTCTATTGGCCGGCGACAGCCTATGATGTCATCATAGTGCGACCCGGAAGTATATAAGGAGCGCCTAGAGTACCAGTCAGTATCTTTTTCGTCTTCAAGGATTGTTTTGTTTGAAACAATATCAAACCGATATTAAGGTAAGACTATTTATGTCTGACAAACGTTTCAGGAAGTATGTGTATCCATGTCCCATAGAGTTGACATCTGATCACATACATTACTTATAACGTCGTCTTTTATGAGAACAAAGAGAATGTACAGGCAGTTATTGTGGGATCTGTCTGTTTGTTTTTGTGAGTGTGTTTTACTTGTAAAATGCTCCACTCTCTTCTGGTCTTTTCCTCGAGAGGAAAAGGACCGGCAGCTGCACCTAATGGTTTGGGTTTTACTCTTGCTGAGGCAGATTAGGGTCTAGATCAAGGGGTTTTCAGCTGGAGCTTGTTGGAGAGTTGGAGGGGTGAAATTCCCTACGACCTTCGATTGCTGACTGGAGAGAGCTGTGTTATTATGATGATGTGTCGTCTATGACATTGTTCGATTCAGCAGCACTTGCTCTTCTTGTTCTAAGCCAAACAAGAGAGCAGGAGATGGCTGATGAGGATGAAGATGGTGAGCCTCCTGAATCCTCAAAGCCACCCTGCCCCCACGTATATACAGCTGTGTAAGATTATGGAACGCGCCTCTGGCAGTCTGCGGTTGCCATTGGAGCTGGTTAAGAAAGAAACCACTCGCGGACGGTTAGTCGAACGGTTCTTTTTGCCATAATTCTCCAGCCACCGTAAGCTTTCCATGGCTTCTTGATCTTCATACTGAGATCGAGAAGGCATGGAAGGACCTGTATTCAGCTCGTCTTCATCAACATCAGCAGGTTATTCGTTGATGTTGATGGAGTGAGTATGGTTACGCGCCGACGCCTCCTACTGACGAGATGAGTGTAACTATCTCATGATATAGGTGGGCTCCAATGCTCTATACACTGTAGCAGGTCAGGCGGGTGTTGCTTACACACAATGTCTGCTTGTAAGCATATTAGTTGGACCTGCTGAATTGGCTTGGTAGGTTTCTTTATGTTTTTATTTATATCAAGTTTCCTGGATGCGGACTAAGGGCCCTGAAGTTCCCTTAGGTTGGCTGTAATGTTATATTATTAGGGTAGTACTGTGTTTGTTTTTTGGATGTGTTGGCTTCTGATAATGAAGCCACCGTTCGTATGTTTTCAGATGTCGGCTTTATCTAAGCCGCACTGTTAGCCACCTTTTGGTTTATTAGCTTTCTCCTCTGGTAAATGCTAGAGTTTTGAGACTCTTTCACTAACTTCAGATAGATCTATGTTTACCGTCGGCCTTACAGGCCGTCTGACATTTTGTGCTTGGGTTGAGCTTTGCTGCTCTGAGCTTTATTTAGAAATGTAGTATTCTCTGAGTTTGCCTCCTCTCAGTTGAGAGTCGTTGGTAGAGGCTGGTGTTTCTTAGCCCCAGGCAGATCTATGCTTATGTGTTAACCTTATAGGCCCACAGCTATAGCTGGCCTAGGCTAGAACTAGGGTTTAGGCGCTGCTAGTAGCATTTTACGCCCTTTTTATACTACCCTTTATTATGTGAGTGTAGTTTTTCAAGTTCTGGTGTCCTCTTATCAGAGCTGTCAGGCCAAGGCCCATTGTCCCTTCGGTATAAATAGATAGCAGCTAAGGTAGCAGACTATTGCTAAGTCTCCCTGGTACCGTTGTCTCAGGCGGTGTAGGCCCTTTTCACTATGTGAATAGAAACTTTGTTGCTGTGGCCCCGCTCCCCCAGAACTATCTAGTGGTACTTTGACTTCAGTGTTTCCCCAGAACCCCTTGAACTGTGTTCAAGCTTAAGTGATATGGTTAGCTTTTTGACGTGAAGTACCCACCCTGTATTTTCAGGGTTGGATTAATAGTACTCCCTTGTTGTTCAAGATTATTGTACTTTAATATGTTAGTTCTGGTTCTTGCCCTACACTTTGTGAGCTCAGTAACTCTAATACCGCCACAGGCTAGCACTCGTGTGTTCTGGAGTAGTAGGCCTGACATAGGCCTCCTTTAGAGTATGGTGACGTAGTTTGTACTCCCCCTTGACTGTAAGGGTAAAAAGTGTTTTTACTGAGTACATTGCCTGTTGAAATGTATAAGCTCAGGTTGAGTTTAATAAGCTAACCTCACTACATAGTTTGGTTTCATTTATGGCTCCCTTAGAGCTTGAACACCGCCACAAGCTGACACTCATGTCGTGTGAAGTAGAAGGCTCTGTTTGGGCGATCTACCAACTGCTTGTTGGTAGATGTTTCAGTTAGAGTTTGCTCACTTGGAAACTAGCACTGCCACAGGTTGAAACGCCTGTGTCATTCTGAAGTCACAGGTCCTGTTTGGACCTCCCTCAGAGCATGATGGCGTAAGTTTGTACTCCTCTTGCTTTAAGAGTAAAAAGAGTTTTTACTGAGTACATTGCCTGGTGGAATGTGTGGATAAATTAAGCTCAGGTTGAGCTAAACACTCAGGGGTCGGCTGGTCGCGCCAGTAATACCACCTTGCTTTTTTCTTATGAGTATGAAAGAAACTCAAAATACTCAGTCAATTTTGCACATATAATTAAGAGTTATACACCATTTTAATCTGTGAAATATCTTCTTTTATTTGTGTACACTGATGAGATTAGCTCAGGTTGAGCTAAACTAGTTAACCTCACTGGATTGTTTGGTTCTCAGATTTGGCTCCCTTAGAGCTTAGACACTGCCACTGGCTGACGCCACGTGTCTTTCTGAAGTCACAGGCCCTGTTTGGACCTCCTTTAGAGCATGATGGCGTGAGTTTGTACTCCTCTTGCTTAAAGAGTAAAACATTTTTTTACTGAGTACATTGCCTGTTGGAATGTGTGCTCAGGTTCAGCTAAACTAGTCAACCTCACTGGAAAGTTTGGTTCTCAGATTTGGCTCCCTTAGAGCATAGACACTGCCACTAGCTGATGCCCGTGTCATTATGAAGTCGCAGGTCCTGTTTGGACCTCCTCTAGAGCACGATGGTGTAAGTTGTACTCCCCTTGCTTAAAGAGTAAAAGGTGTTTTTACTGAGTACACTGCTTGTTGGAATTTGTTGAGGTAAACTGTAATATGCGAGCACTCTACAGTCTTATCTGCTAGTTAAACTCTGTTCCATGTTTGTGGGATCTTGCTTATCAGCAAGCTAGCTGTTCTAGGTGTGTGGCCTTCACAGGCCACCCTTTAAGCTTTCTGAGTAGCACTGAGTAGATCCTAGGATTGAGCAGAGTGTTACTCCCCTCATGGGTAAGGGTAAAAAGTGCTTAGCTGAGTGCTGCTCTCCAGGATGCCCATCTCTACGCTCTGATCTGAGTTGGTTACTGCCTCTTTTGCAGTCACTCTTACTGGATATCTTCTCTGAAGAAATGTGATTGGAGACTCTGTGATCAGACAGGTTGTTGGCCAATCCTAGGTTTCTGTAAAGTAGACCAGGTCAGGCCTCCCTGGTTGCAATGGGGTCGAGTACATCCCCCTGACTAGTGACTGGCTAGGGTTCCTTCGGGCCCCCTGGCCACATTCCCTTAAAGGTACCCTCTTTTCTTTGAAGAGATGTTTGGTTCCAGAAGCCTTTGAGTGGCCTTTGTAGGCCTTCTGCGGAAGGCCTCTTTGAGGCTTTTAGCTTGGGCTGTTGGACATAGGGAATGCTGTCACTGACAGCATGACCCGTAGGGGGAGTGGTTCTGGCACTTCAGCTGAAGCTGCTAGTTCTGACGTTTGTCTAACCATTTGTGGCATGCACTCCCCTCAAGCATAGCGGCGTGGGTATATCATTCCCCAATGCGTTTTTTAGAATGCAGAGTTGAGTTCCCTTTCGAAAGGGAACGTCTCAGGTTACGTATGTAACTATGGAACAAGACACTGTGTTTCTTAGCCATGCATCGGGGCTGCCTGCCGAACAGTCCCTTTAGACGATAAGATACTGACTGGTTCTCTAGGCGCTCCTTATATACTTCCGGGTCGCGCTATGATGACGTCATAGGCTGTCACCAGCCAAGAGGATTGTCGTGAGTTAATATTGTTTTCAGACACCGGTTCATGCAGAGGCATTCCCCAATGCATTTTCGAACGCAGCTGACAGATTGCTGCGATCATTCCTGTTGGTAGTCACTGCTCATTATCGGCATAAAGTTGTACTCTGCTCACCAGAAACTCTTTTTAAAAAATGTATGACTTCAGGTTTCTTTTCAGACCCCTTCATGGGGCTCAGCTCAGACCCCTTCATAGCATAGCTTGCTAGTATAGTATATTTTATTAGATATTTAAGATATGTTTGTAAAATAGCCTACACGATGATATGAATAAAACCATGATTTCAGGCTTCTGTGATTTACACTGTATTTCTCACTTCAGCTGAACTTGCCATGAACTTAGACCTGAACAATGATATTAAGTTGCTCTTTTGGTTTACATGGCCTTCAACATTTTCTCTTCATAAATGTTTCTTTTTTTTAAAAAATAGTGAGACAAACACACTGAGTAATCACTTAAAATATTAAAAATAATACAACCCCATTTTCAGAAAGGTTGGGACATTTTGTAAAATGCAATAAAATCATGAATCTGTGATTTAATTCTTTTGAACCTTTATTTAACTGACAAAAGTACAATGAAAATATTTCCATACTCCAAACAAGGTGGGACAGAGGCATGTGAACAGTCCCTTCAGACTGTGTCAGACTATGCCACATCACCTTTCCTTTTAATTACACATTTTAATTGCTCGGGAATTGAGGATATTAATTGTTGTATTTTTGCAAGTGGAATTTTCGCTCAATCTTGCCTGATATAAGACATCTGCTCAGTCTGTGGTCATCGTTGTCTTGATTCTCCTCTTGGAGAATGGGCCCTACATTTTCAATAAGAGACAGTTCTGGACTGCAGGCAGATAGTCAAGAACATCCACTCTATGTGGATGTTGTGAGTCTATATGAGTGTTTACGAAACCACTCTTATGTAGGCAACAGATAAGTGTCCAATCCTGTGTCACTACATGCATTCTACCAGCCGTTTTTTTTTTTTTTTTTTTTTTTTTTTTTTTCGAGGCCGGGAACGGTTTGTAATTGTGCCCTGCCGAGGCAAGCTCAATTGGAAATATAACTGGAACCGTTCTTAGAACTTCTTGGCCGGTGGAAAAGCGGCTTAAGTTTTGGCATCTAGAACTCTGTGACTAGAGTGATATTTTTGCAAAGATGAGAAGACTTTTTCCACAACAGTTTCTCCTTTGATATTAGCTTGACATTTTGAGGTGGTTCAGTGGGTGGCACTGCTAGCTCGCAACAAGAATGTCCCTGGTTCGGCTTTCTGTGTGGAGTTTGTATGTTCTCCCCGTGTTGGTGTGAGGTCATGTGAAGATTTTTCTGATCCATTAAATCTATATCTCAACTGGGTAATCATCATCTATTATTGTCAACTTTTTTCAACATGTTCAGCCAACAGTTTTCTGTTCTTTCTGTGTGTGTGCAGATATTGATGAGTGTTCAGTGGAAAACCCGTGTGGAAACGGCACATGCTCAAATGTGATTGGATCTTTTGAGTGTCTGTGTGAGGAAGGATTTGAGCCTGGACCAATGATGAGCTGTGAAGGTTAGCTGACAAAAACACCTGAAAAACGTAGCATCTTTTTTAAACCAGCTTCAGATGCACTCAAAGATTGATAATGATTATCACACATGATCACTGGTCTACAGTAATCCTTCATCAAATGATACAGGATGTTTTTGTGTCCATCTTTACTGATTGTGTGTCATTATTGATTGTCCAGATGTGAATGAATGTGGTCAGAATCCTCTGCTCTGTGCGTTTCGCTGCATTAACACTTTCGGGGCATATGAATGCAGCTGTCCGTCTGGTTACACTTTACGGGAGGATGGACGTATGTGTCAGGGTACGACATATTATCAATAATCAATGAGTTTGGCATAAAACTGTCCAAGCCTTAGCAGTTGCAGGCTCAGGATATGTGTATGAATGTATTGTTTTAAAAGTATTCAAGCATTTGTGATGATGTTAGGCTCCTCTGTGTTCAGATGTAGATGAGTGTGCAGAGGATCTTCATAACTGTGACTCCAGAGGAATGGAGTGTAACAACTTAATCGGCACCTTCATGTGTGTTTGTCCGGCCGGGATGGTCCGCAGGATGAATGACGATGTGTGTCAAGGTAAAATCAGAGATAATCTATTCATAGATCTTAATTCATTAAACTGATCTGCACTGCTATTAACTTTTACAAACACTCTTGAAAAAATATTTTGTTAAATCTGAACGTAAAGTTATATGAGAAACTAGGCGGTGTGGAATACTGACTAATATGTTGATATATTCTGGGATTTTGTCAAGATGAGCATCTTGTGATATACAATCCTTTATGCACTTGAAAAACGCAAAGGCGCCTCCCGGTGGACAAGTTCTTTTGACTTTCTCACAGGCCTCTAGGGCTATAAGTCAAACATGCCCATATACACGAGATACTCGAATATCCTCAAAGGCAATCTTGGCACCTTTGACAAAGAGACTGCATGCTAATTTTTAAATAAATCAGACTTATGGTTGCGTTGTTATAGACATTTTTAAGTTATTTGTTATAGCATATGTTTTTGTTGTTGTTTTTAAGTTATTTGTTATAGCATAAGTTATATGTTATAGCACCACCAAAAGGCCAGTTGCCGCGCCCTCTTTTAAAATATGTGTACCGAGTTTGATGAAAATATCTTATTCCATTCACGAGTTATAGCCATTTTAGTAAAAGTGGCTGTGGCCAGTAGCGTGTTTACCCACCATGCAAAGCACACAATTGATTTCTCCTGAGGGGACTCCATATTACTTGAAATCAGTATATCATCTGGGCACCCTTCCTTAGCTTATTATTTTCAGTGTACTATGATTCAACATGATTACACAATAATTCGAATCTTGCTCACTAAAGAAGACTGGATACTATGTAAATTGTGGCACATCCTATTCAATCCTACAGAGTGAATACAAGTTTTCTAAAGAAGGTAAGACAGGATATATATATATATATATAATATATATATATATATATATATACTTTTTTTTTTTTTTTTTTTTTTACAATACTGCTGTTAACAACATAACTTCAAGGATGCCCTATGACCCACTGGAGTTTCCGCCCCCATAATAAAACGTATCCTAGTTCCACACATTAAAACATAGATTGTCTAAAAGGGCTGAACTCAACTAAGTTATTGAACTGAATCAACACTGAAACTGTGTTCATTGTAGAGCTGCTTTACAGCAGAATTGAACTCTGTTTGCATCTATTGATCATTATATTCCTGTTTATCCATGTTTAGCTGCTTTCAAACAATCTGTATTGTATAAACAGAAATAAAGGTGACTTGACTTGATTGCTTAAAGTTATTTGTGGGAATAGTTGGGTAGGTTAGTGGGGTGTAGGAATGACAGAGTTGGCTATACCTGTTGTACCCTATATACACCAATAAAGCCAACACATACTGATCACACTAGACTGGAAAAGAATGGGTGACACTTTATTTCGATGGTCCACTTTAGATGTTCTGCTCACTAAGTAACTTTGCAACTATACGTCAACTTATTTTACTAACCCAAACCCTGACACCTAACCCTAACTTATCAGTCTACTACAGTCTAATAATGAGTGTTAGTTGACATGTAGTTGAAAAGTTACTTATAGTTAGTAGTCTCTAAAGTGGACCATTAAAATAAAGTGTAACCAAAGAATGTCTATTTTACTCATTCTCATTCACCTTCTTAATTTTTTTTTCCACTTTACAGATGAAAATGAATGCTTGACTCAGCCTGGGGTTTGTGAGAACGGCCGATGTGTAAACACTGTCGGCAGTTACACGTGTGAATGTGGCACTGGGTTCAAAACTGACTCTACAACCACGCAATGTCTTGGTAAAACCTCTTTCTCGACTCTCTATATAAAGTTATGCAGGGCTCGAATTGAGGGGGATTGAAAAAAATGACAAAAAGCATCCCCTCTGTAAAACCATCGGCCCTGACCATTCCCTGGATTTAAAGTGTTGTGTATTATGAAAAATCATGCAAATGAAATATTAATATTCTCTACATTTGGTCCCAGCAATATGCACTACGCCTATGGATAGATGTTTACTTTTTGTACAAGTCTCTATTATGATGCGAATTGATTCGTGTTCTGATGTTTGGCTCTCAGATTACAGGAAAGGCTTTTGTTTCACTGAAGTTCTGCACACCATGTGTCAGATGTCCTCCAGCAGTCGTGTTCCTGTCAGCAGGTCTCAGTGCTGTTGTAACAGAGGCCGTGGCTGGGGGGAGCAGTGTGAACTCTGCCCTCTGCCTTCCACTGCCAGCTACAAGAAACTCTGTCCATATGGCCATGGCTATGCCACTGACGGAACAGGTGCAGAAAATCACACTGATGACCAGCTTTTCAAAAACAGATGCAGAAGCAGTGACCCAAAGCTTAAATCGTATTAGTTGGTGTGTCACAAGCCTTACCAATGGTGTCTTTAAAGATTTAAAGACTTTAAACATATAAAACTGAGAATACCCAAGGAAATACACAGCACCTTGGAGGCAGGTCAGGTCAGGCCATTAGCTCATTAGAAGAAACTCTTAAGACCTGAAATGAAAAGAAGATTATTCTTTGATTATTGATTTTTAGTGTCGGACAACAGCAGAAACAGAGAAACATCCATATACTAAATGTGTGTAGCACTACCTGAAAATTCTTATTATCAGATGATGGGTATCCTTTTAAGACTTAAATTGTCAGTAAACCTCTTTGTCTGTCCACAGATATAGATGAGTGCAAGCTGATTCCAGGAGTTTGTGTCAACGGCGTGTGTATCAACATCATGGGCTCTTACAGATGCCACTGCAAACCAGGATACATGGCCTCAACTGAAGGAACCGCATGTGTCGGTAGGCCACAAACACTCCGAACTATCAGTCTTTTAAATCCACCCGATGACTCATTATTATGAACTATTATTGTTTATTATTCCTTGAGATCATGGTTGTGTGATTGTGTTTCTGTCAGATGTTGATGAATGTGGTATGTCCCCAAAACCCTGTAACTTCATATGTAAGAACACCGAGGGCAGCTATGCATGTTCCTGTCCCCGCGGTTACATGCTGCAGGATGACAGCAGGACGTGTAAAGGTGAGGAAGTGGAGGAGTCTTGCTTTTGGGCACTTATCTCAGAAGTATTCCTTGCAAGTCATACAAAACAAGATCTAACCAATGAAGTTTTCCTGTGTTTAGTTGTGTTCAGTTTGAGGTAGTTGTTCATTACTGCTTTGGTGTGTCATTATTTATTTTTTCTTTATAGATCTGAACAAACACATTGTTTTGAGTTGCTTAGTTGGGGAGACTTAATATTCGACAATATTATTGACTTGACTGCACTTACACTGTTGGATGAGAACTGAACTGGACGATGACAACACTGTTTTCTACAGAGATGCTATATAGCTGAATTTAACTCATTTTATATTTAATGATCTCTTTACACAGTTATTGAACAGAACTGAATCAACACTGAAGGAACTTCAGCTGAACAATGACACTATTGTCTTTTTTTAGAGCTGCTTTACAGCTGAATTGAATTGTTTGCATCATTGATCATTATTTTCTTATTATCACTGTAAAGCTGCTTTGAAACAATCTGTATTGTATAAAGTGCTATAAAGGTATCTTGATTTAACTTACAAAATCATAGTTTTTGCAACTCTACACACAAGCCATGAAATGATTAGCCATTTACACGCCAAACTACACGGATGTGAAAAATGAGTACTAAAACAGAAAACACTACTATCTTGTGTCTTGTTTGTTCATTGTGCAGTAGAGTGCACAGAAGTGCACTCATGCGTACATATATTTGCATAGTATATACAGTATTTATGAACTTTACAGTTATTGAACTGAACTGAATCAACACTGAACTAACTTAAGTTGTATATAATGACGATATTGGCTTGTTTAGAGCTTCTTTACAGCTGAATTTGAATCTGCTTTGAAACAGTGTATTTTGCATAAAGCGCTATAGAAATAAAGGGAATGACTTTGAAGGACAAAAGCCTGATCCAGCATGTACGGAGTGTAATGGAGAATGTGGTGTAATTTGAGGAGTAAATTGATAGTTGATGACAGAGTAGTTATTTTCTGACCATCATAGTAAGAGTCAGAGTACTTTTTAGACTCTGATGTGGTGAGATGTCCTTGAGATGTCTGACTGCCTTTTAAGAATATACAGAGTATATTTGATTTGAGTTTTTTTGATTCATAGATGTGGATGAATGTCAGAGTAAACAACACAACTGCCAGTTCTCGTGTGTCAACACCATCGGTGGATTTTCCTGCAAGTGTCCAGCAGGCTTTAGCCAGCATCGTACGGCCTGCAGAGGTGAAACGCACGTTTAGAAATCAACCAAAGAAGGAAACACTCCATTACTTAACAAAAACACAAGTAGTGTTTGGAAATATACACTTGTGAACTTTGTTTCATTGTATGTGATTATGATCATGGTAAATGAAGTAAAAAGCAATATGTTAGTCAGGTGTGTGTTACTTGTTGTGATTTTCTATGGTAAGATGTTTCTTTCTGTCTTCACTCAGATATTAATGAATGTTTGTCTGAGCTGAGTCCGTGTGGCCTGCGGGGTGTCTGTCAGAATTCAGTGGGCAGCTTCAACTGTGAGTGTCCACAGGGCTTCAGACTGGACTCTCTTGGTCTCAACTGTGACGGTACAGCTCTGTGTTTGTGTATATGATTGAAATGTTGCAGTCTCTGAGTAAAAGTCATCACATTTAGAATCAAGTCCCATCCTGCATTTTTTACCCTCATTGAATATTCTATTTCACTCTTGACATGTCACATTACAGAAGGAAAATGGGTTGCAAATGGCTTTTTTTATGTTGTCTTTCACAGTTAAAAATGTGCACTGCTTTATTAATTACTACTATAACAATTTAAAATTTAGAGTTGTATAAACAAGATATTGAGTATCTGACATTTCAGATAGGGCTTTTTTTTTTTTTTTTCCCTTCTCCACAAAAAAATAATTCCAAATTAAGCCAAGGCAGAATCAACTGTTGCATCTCCAAGCAACACACAGTAATGGCATTTCATTTCTGAATTAATCATTGTGTTGAGTGAATGATTCAGTGAATAAAGTCACTTGTCACCACCTACCAGTGTAACCTGCATGGGTACAATGGTACAAAAATTCAGCCAAATTAGCCAAAAATTAGCCAAATTTTGTGCTATAAATAGACAGATTTTTATAAATTCAGATGTGGATACGGGCACTGTACTATACTATGTGAGATGCATAAATAATGTTATTGACTGTGCTGTTTCTCTCTCTCTCAGATATAGATGAGTGCGCACGTGATCACAGGTGTCAGTTTGGTTGTCAGAATGTTGCGGGTGGTTTCCGTTGCAGCTGTCCACAGGGATACACACAACACCAGGAGTGGAACCAGTGTGTGGGTTAGTCCTTTTTTCTTTTTTTTTTATGGGGACTTTTCATAGAGAATTTTTATACTGTACAAACTGTACATTTTATACCCTAACCCTGAACCTTGCAACCTAAGTTTCTATCAATTGCAAGTCTTGGTGGAAATGAAGTCTTTCCTTACTTTTGAGTCTTTTAATGATTTTATTTCCTTTCTCTGTACTTGGGGATTAACCAGTCTTCAGATTGTCTAGAGTTGATAGAGTTTTAAAGGGGGCTCAAAAACGTGAGCACATTACCTGTTTTACAGTCTTTACAGGCTACCTTTGCACTATAGAATTGATTTTAAAGTGCTCTTATTGGTTTTCATACCTCTCTGACCTGTTGATAGATCATCACCCATTAGGTCTGCCAATCAGAGGCTATAAGTTGTTCCAAAAACCAGGCTAAAGTCTAGGGGAGAATGGGCATTCGCTATAGCCACTCCCAAACTTAGGAACAGCCTACCACTTCAACCCTAAATTACAAATGCTCCCCGGGCACCACAGCGAAAATGTCTGCCCACTTCTCTGTGTGTGTGTTCACTTGAATGGGTGAAATGCAGAGCACAAATTCTGAGTATGGGACACCATACTTGGCTACACATCACCTTTCTTTCTTTCTTTCTTCACATAAAACTTTCAGCAATCTTACATTTTCATGTTTTACATACAATTTTACATATGTTTTGCTCATAAGGGACCAAAAAAAAAACTATTTCAGGTTTTACTTGTAGGTACATTTACCACACACAACACACTTTTCTGAATACATCAACAAATAAATCCCCATTAAAAATTGGGATTCCTTTTTTTACAATTAGGATGTTTTGAAAACACATGGGCTTGCGATTAAAGTCATGTGGTTAGTATATGCGCTTCAGACACATTGAGCCCATGGTCCTCACATGGGAGAGGCAGGTTTGATTCTTATTGAATTGCATGTGATTACAGTGTATATGTGTATGATACGAGCCATTTCTGTAATGCAGATGACAATGAGTGCTTGAACCCGGGCAACTGTGGTTCAGCTTCCTGTTTTAACACGTTGGGCAGTTTTAAGTGTGGCTGTCCATCTGGCTTCACCTTTGACCCCGTGTCCACGAGTTGTGAAGATGTGGATGAGTGCGTGTCCTCCATGAGCCTCTGCAGATACGGCTGCTCAAACACACAGGGTGGATTTGTGTGCGGATGTCCTGCAGGATATTACAGAGCAGGACAGGGGTGAGATGTGCACGAAATAGTGTTACAGTTGAATCATAGCAGTCAAACTACAGTCATGTGTAATATTTATATAGACGGGTTATAGTTGAATAGTGGACAGGTAATAGTGATTTCATTGTAATGTATGTTACAATTTATTAAACCATGTTTTTTTTGAGCAACTTTTGGGCAAATGTAATGAAACCTCAAAACATATCTGGATATTTGCTAAAAAAAATTCACATATTTACTGATTTATACTATTTTGTATAATACAAAAAAAAATCATCATTGATGCATTACAGGGAAAATAACTTAATTTTCTTTCTGAAGTTTCATTATTACTGTAATAAAAAAGTCATGAAAAACATTTAAATAGTTCTTGATCCTTTAGATTCTCACCATGCAACAGTCTTCCTCATTATAGTTGTCAAACCTGGCATTGTATATTATTATGAATATTGTTGGCTGTGACAAATTGCTATGGTTCAGATTTTTTTTTTTTAAGTTGCTTTGGACAAAAGTGTCTGCTAAATACATAACTGTAAATGACATGGGTAATACATTTAGCTACCATTTTTTGTGATTTATTAGTCTTAGTCACTCATTCAATATCACTTAATGAAAATGTTTCTGCAGGCATTGCGTATCTGGTGCTGGTTTTGGGGGTGATGGGCTTGGACCAGAAGAAAATGCTCTCTCTCGTAAAACCTGCTACGGCTGCAAAACAAATGGACACAAGAAAAGTATCAGGAGAAGACACACTTCAAACTTAACACTGGTAAAAGAAATGAGGAAAAATAAGAGCATTTCATTAAAAATGTGTAGAACTGGTAGTTTAATTTCTCTTCTAAATTAATGTTGTGGATGTCCGTTCACTGAACCTAATAACTTTAATATAATATTCTTCTGTTCATACAGGATGCAGTTAGTCTGGCCAGTGTGGACGTAGATCAGCCACTTAAGTTATTTCTCAATCGCTCGCAACTCAAACCCAAAGCAGCCATACTGGAGCTGCTGCCTGCTGTCAAACCCCTCGCCAACCACGTCATGTACATCATCACAGCTGGCAACCATGATGGATTCTTCCAGATCAGGCAGCGTGCAGGTGTCAGTTACCTGCACAGCACACACAGGACGTCCTCAATGAGACACTACATTCTGCAGATCAGAAGTTCTGCTCTCTCTAATGACATGAGCAGGTCTGAAGCGGGTCGCTCATCTCTGTCTATGACACTCCACATTACACTCCAGTAGAGTGTCTAAACGTGTCTGATAAGCTAATTGCTCTCTAAGATCCTTAAAGTTGCATTGTGAATGTTTGAATATGTGACGACTGATTGAAACAATTTTTATGAAGCTAATATTTTATCATATCTGCTAAGCCTCACAGAAAACATTTGTCATTTTTTTAATTGAATAACAGTATGTTTTTAAGCACTTCGAATTTCCAACCTGAGGTGTTCACATAATGAAGACAATTGTGTACAATATCATGGGCATTATGATGTAAACATTTTAAGCATGTATACAAGAACAGTCTTATGCAGCTTCAGGGGGCCTATTTGGTGACATTTTCTATTTTTAAACAGTAGATGCAGAAAAGCACCCTATAAATATGGAATTTGCATAGCAGTAGGAGGCTATTATGTGGATATATGTATAATATATATTTATAAAAATCCTCAACATTTTGAACTGTAACTGCCTTTTTGTCTAACTAGTTACAAGCCTACTATCTAGTGGTGCATCACTGCCATTATTAAATGGTGCATATTAAAGACAGCATTTAAGAATATCAGTTTAACTGCAGAGGTAACCGTGTCATGATTTTTTTTTTTTTTTTTTTTTTTGATAAGTTCAGTCTGGAGTACCTGAGGTTGAGAATGTTCATTTAGGTCCAGGATCTGGTGCTCAAGGACACAGTGGAAAAAGATTATCAACAGATGCACCAACAGAAACAGAATGCAACAACTGATTATCATTTCACTTTATTTTTATATATTGCAATAAAGATGTACAAAGCATCGATACCCTTAACCGTTAAAATGTTAGAAAAAAGCATGTGACAAATAACAGTACAGTATATCAAAACATTACTGTTCCAACACAATCAATCAGATCCACCCTCATGGTTTAGCAGGAAACTCAAACCACTGGTCAACAGAGCATTTCTTTAAAAGGCATATAAAAGATATAAATGTGACCAAACATTGAAAAAGAGACCAAAGATGAGAATTTGCAGACTAAACCCAAAAAAGAAATCTTAACTACTGTAACAAAATAAAGAAAAAACAAAAAATAAATATTTTTCACCATATTAATTTGCTATTATTCCACTCTTTGATTAATCTGGTTAGGCTAAAAGATATTTACAAGTTAATAGGGAAGTATAGTGTGAACTAGAGCTGGAACTCGTTGACCTTGATGTGTTAACTCATTTTCACACAATAAGCTAATGAGAAGATGTGAAACAGACTTTGGCAACATTCTGCAGGACGAGAAATGCCAAGGGCACAAAAAAAGTCTTCATCTACAGAAAACACCAGTGGAACCTTTGAGAGGCACTTTTAAAGCACCTCATGGTATGGAAACCTACAGCTGCAACAAGATGCATTTCTACATCAGTGAGAAACACATATTATATGGTTGTGACACACTTTCCCGCTTTCTTTTTTTATATCTAAATATAATATACAAGTGTCTTAATCATTCAAGATAACAGGTAATAGTTGAATTGGTGATTTTGTCATTGTACGTTGGTGTGGTTGTACAGCACTCGTTCACCCGAACAAACACGCAACAGATTTTCAACAGGTAAGATTGTACCGTCAGCTTCACTAAATTCACCCACTTCAAATTAAAACATGCGGTGCACACACATTTAAGTACTTTTAAATACTAATTTATATTGAGAACTATAAATACGAATATATTTATTCTAACTGTCACATTGAATATTTCTCAGGTAAATGGCAGGGCTGTGAATTGCATGAATATAACACACACAGAACCTGCAATAACAACACACGGCGCCTGCAAATGATCAGAAAACCCAGAATAGTGTTAGGAACCAAATTCAAAGTGTGACGAAAACAAAGACCTGAACGCTTCATATTCAGCTGGACTGCAGCTAATGTGATGGTCAGTTAGTGAAATGGGTAACCGTTTGCATGACCAACACTTCAGTTAGTTAATGCTTTAAACTAAGGCATGATGGGCCATACAACAAACATCTGGTCACATCCCAGCATTCAATCACAAGACCCAACTGGACAAACAAATAACATTCAGGTACAGGACAACTGATGCGGATTTCAGTCTCTCGACGTCAGACGTCTCTTAAAGATGAACCCGGCACTCAATCCTGAGTTTAGATTACACTATTTCAATGAGTCACGCACACAGTCCGTCTGCATAGAGGGGTTTCATTCAACGCAGAAAACATTCTTACAACTTCTATCTTGGGATCTCCGATTAAGGCCTTTAACCACAGAAACACACTGACCAATGAAAGCAGATTGAAAGGAAAGGAAGGGAAGACCCAGCTTCAGTTGGTTACAGTAACAGTCCAACCTTGACACGTAAGAGGGAAGGTGGTGTTTGAAAGCGAAAACCGTTTGGTCAAATGAGCAGGTTTTTATCAGGGTACAATTATAAAACTAGGAAAGTGTAAAGATGGGAGAGCTTTTTGAGACGGTCAAGATTACATTCTCATTCAGGCATTTGTCCATCTATCATCTATAACTAGCCAGTATGGCTTGAAGACAACAAGTAAAAACAACAATCATCACTTCATCTGTTAAGGCAAAGGTCTTCTCTGTAGCAGAATCTGTGATTCCAGGGCTTTGCTCTTATTTGGTTCATTGTTAGTTTGAAAGGATCGGACACCTTTTTTTCTTCCTTCATACAGCACTCATCCATCAGTCTCTCTCTTTGTCAAACCAAAAACTGTTCAACTGTACACAAGGGAAAACTAATATAGTTTTGTTAAAGTTCTGACTTTTTACATTAGACTACTTGAAAGATGATTGTAATCACCCCGTAGTTCAGGTCTATCATTGTAACAAGAACATGGAGGGGCGCTGAGCAATAACTCCACAACTCATTCAATGCTTAAAGGAAGACGTAAAACTTTGAGGAAAAAGCAACAGAAGACTAAAACCTGACTACAAAAAAGCAAAAGTATTTTCAAATGCTGCGCAGTGAAGTCCTCAGTCCACTTGCATTACAACGTAATCAAATCAAGGAAGATTTACATATAAAACCCAAGAAAAACAAGCAACCTAAATCTATGTTATTATAAATCAGCAGTCAGGGAAAAGTTTAAGAATTTAATATGATTGCACAGGAAGGCACATCCACAAGGCTATAAAACTGTTGCAAAGAACCGTGTTTTTCTTCAAAGTGAGAAAATAAGAAATGAGGTGATTATTGCTTCATCAAGAGCAAATTAAAAAGTAAGAAAGAGGAAAAAAAAAAAATCCACAACTCAAAAAGTTGTGACAGTCATAATAATGATAACAATGATAACAACAATCAGTGTAACAATGTGTGCTCAGAAACCTGTGAGCTGAAGACAATATAAACCAGCAAACGTTGATCTTTCCTGTTGACCTCTGCGGCGTGGAAGGAAGAACCGCTCTGGAACATCGTTTGTTTCAGCTTTGTTGAGAAGAGTCTATCAGCATCATTCGTCGTCATTGTCATCATCAGTCAGATGTGCTGTACTCATTACGTGTGTGCTCTTGTGGGCAGACGTGTCTGTGAGCTCTTTAGGAGTAGAACGTGAGGACGCTCTGATGGTTCCCACGCACTAACAGGATGGGTGGCAGGTCTTTGGATAATGTGTCCAGCCAGGCCATATAGAGAGCGCTGGAGACGGCTCCTTTCCTAGCCAGTGGCATGCTCCTATTACAGGACAAACACACACAATTTTAGTGCTGGCTAAAAACAAAAAGGAAATCTTAAATAAAATTTTTTTTTAAAAAAAGACAATGGGTGAAACTGGCACTGATCGAGTCTCTCGAATGACCATTTTCTCATTTTGCATTTATAGCTATTTTTGAAACATTTATGTGAATGGCACTGCAACTTCAAACTCAGCACACAGATAAATTTGAATCATAGCTTAGTTACAGCTCTTCAATCTGATTGGTCGGGTATAAGTACTGATATAACAGTCGAACAGCACAGGGACTTTTCACTGCATCACACCGCTTATCTGTTTTTACTTCCTCATTGCAGGTTAAAATCACTGTCAGTAGGTGGCGGCAAGTGACCATATTTATAAATCACTGAAACGTTCTTGTTTGTAACTTACATGACAATGAGGTTGGCTGTGCTCGAGTGCTCCTTCAACAGCTCGTTCAGCCTGATCTGACGGTTACTCTGAGGAAAAACAAATCAATTAGCAGGTAGACTGAAGTTACTGTATCTGCAGTTAAGAAAAACACTTCAAACAAGAATTTCAAAGTAAACTGTTAAACAGAATAAATGATGTGTAGATGCACTGGGCCTCATTTATAAAATGTTGTGCAGAAACAGTCCCAAATTTGATCTTACAATCATTTCTCAGATGTGCATACGTGTGATAGAATGAGTGTACACACAGAAAACGAGCGTATGCCTCTCTTTTAGATGTGAAATGTATAAATCGCAAATGATCTTGAACTTGAGTGCAGCTGAATGGTTTCAGTTATCCGCATTGTAAATTAACACCTAATTAATGTCTTATACATATAAAAGATCAACAGTCATCATCCAAATCCTTTCATTTAGAATGGCGAGCTGCAAGAATAGCTTCGATTTCCAAAAAACCGCAGTAATCTAACAAGGAAAAGTGCGTACGTCTGCTCTGACGTGGAAAAGTGCTTAGAGCCACGTCAGGGTCTAAGACGTTTTTATAAATTTGATCTTAGAGTGTGTGTACGCTTAAATCCACGGCAATGCTCACATCTGTGCATATGCACGCTTTACAAATGAGGTCCACTTTGTCTCAAATGTAGTTTTTTTCCTGCTAAATTAAGTCAAAGACACAGCAGCCATACCATGTGATTCACTCTAGGTATGTGTATAAAAGACTAAATTAAATCTGTTAAATCTTTTAAGTTTTGGTTACCAGGACTTTCAATAGTGGGACAGAGACCTCAGGTTTCATTAACAATGTTTCTAAATATAACCAAAGTCTGTGGGTTTTGACATGGTGTGTAAATAACTGAAATTTCATTTTTTTTGGTGATCTAGGCCCATTCACACCAAGAATAATAACTATATTAGAGTCCATACTAGTGGGTGAAAATGCCCTTCCCTATTCCCTATTCTATAGAATTAAGATATTTATTAAAACTTCGATAGTTTTGTCCTTGTGTGAACAGGCCTTTAGGAATAATCTACCGCTCTACTTCAGGTCCTTTTCCAAAATGTAATTTTTTAAATCTGATTCTTTCCAGCCTATGTGAGTGCAGCAGTGTTGTTTTTTGTTTATCAAATTATTAAATAATTGTGATTTACTGAATCCAGATTACATATAATGTGTTAGTGGCCAACACAGCAAGTGAAGCCCTTTAACTGCTGCTTACAAACAAATTTATATGCCGTGTTGTCACACGCTGTCCTTTGGGTGTCACTACATTTTTCACTATCTCCGCTTTCATCAATTATCCAATTTGTTGTCATTAAATGTGCTTTATGACATCAGGTGTGTGTTGAAACCTTGGCTTTGTAGAGCTCCAGCTCATTGTCTGTGATTCTCCAGGGTTCGTCGCTCTTTAGCTTCTCAGCAGCTTCCTGCTCCATGTCATCTTCTCTCAGTTTATATGGCTCGATCATTTGAGCAAACTCTGTCAAACTGAATGACAAACACACAAGGTTGGCATTGTGAAAGCTTAAGTGGAACTTCAGGTCTCAGAAATGTGCTAATTTGCATAGCATAGTCACAAACCAATTTTAAAACTGTTCAATGAATCAGATTTTTTTTCTATTTATTACTCTGATGTCAAACAGAATGAAGAATAATACAGTAGAGCTTATCTAAACAGTAGAGCTTATGTAATGATGTTTTATGATAAGTGTTATATAGTTCATACCCCTCTGACTTGGGCTTTGTGTTAATGTCACCCAGGACAGTGATGTCAGAGAAATCGATCCTGAACTTGCTGAGCAATGTGGCCATGCTAAGAAAAGAACAACAAAGTCTCATCACATATTTATCAGGCAAAAATAAATAATGCACACAATATTGCCACTGCTTCCTTGCAGCTCAGATAGTTCTTCAAATACTCCTGAAACGTTACATGCAGAAGGTAGAGAGAACGAGTTTCATAAAATTTTCTTTTACTTGTGATCAAGACAGCAGTGTGTCAGGACAGTGCTTGCAGATTTAACAGATCCATGAAAATTAATCTACACGCGCAGTTGAACGACCTCTCACGGTTTCTATGAAGACCTTGCTGCTGGAACACTAATTATAGCTAACAAAGGCACTGGCAGCAGCTGCAGAGAACAATGGGAAACAACAAACACACACACACACACACTTCATGTGCATTCAGAGAAACAAAGCGTGTGCCACAGAGTGTGTGCTTTATGTAAAAAACATGGTGTACTAATATGATTCATGGTCCAGCTTTCACTAGTCTGTGAGATCTCAACTCTACAGGACTAGACCTGACATCTGTGAAATGGGGGGGGGGGGGGGGGGGGGGGGGAAGAAAGAAGAGTCTATATATTTTTAGAAAATCATATTCTTATAGTTAATTTGTGTCATTTGTGTGAGTTGACTGTTCTGCTTTAGAAAAAAAAAAAAAAAAAAATACAAAAAAGGAAAGCACATTCTATTCAGTTGATGATTCTGATATATAAATTAAGTGTCTTTATAGCAATATTTTATATGCATTATTGAAGCTTCATGTACGCACGCTCTGCGGTCATGGTCGATCCTGTTGATCTTTCCACCAATGAACACGCGGATCTTACAGTCCTTCCATTTTTTCTTGTTGGCGATCAGATAGGGAATCAGCAGAGTCAGACCTAAAACAGACGAATTACATTAGATTAATACATCCTCTTCTGCTAGAACAAGTTTACTCTAGTGTGTACAGTTGCTTTAGTATAAATTACACTTATTTCCAGCAAATGTGTTAATGTGTATTAACAAAGATTCAACAACAGACACAAACTGAACAAATTTCATAGACATTTGATGACCAGAAATGGAATAATGAGACCCTGATCAAAGGGTCAATATGAAAAGTATCTGGTATGGCAGAAGCTGCTTTAAAGGGTTAGTTCACCCAAAAATTAAAATTATCATTTATTATTCACCCTCATGCTGGCTCAGTATTGGCCGGCTTCTGCGTCAGCATCACAAGCATGCGTCGTGCTTGCTCACGTGAACAGCGTCAGCCAATACTGAGCCGCCATTATGACGTTGAGCACGGAAGCGCTGAACATAAACAGAGTACGAGAATGACACAAAAGAGAAGATATTGTTGAATTAAGTAATTTTTTTTTTTTTTTTTGGCACACTAACAATATTTTCGTCACTTCATAAAATTAAGGTTGAACCACTGCTGTCACAACGACTTTGTTTTTTATAGTGGTTATATATTGCTGTTGGTTATAGATCCCTAGTGAAAAAAAAAAAAAAAAAAAAAAAAAATTATATATAGTTTACTTAAGCACAATTTATTCCTATGTACTTTAGTATAATTAAGTTTATTTCTGGTACACTATAAATTGGTATACTTAAAGTCTGCTAAATTGGAACAACTAATTTTGTACTATGCATTTCAAGAATGTTTTGCTTCCCTTTTACTTGACGTGATCTGTCATTAACGCAACATGAAGCAATTGCATAAACCGGCATAACATTAGTTTTATTCTTGTGCACGCAGTAAAACACAGACAGTTCCGTTCGTTGGTGGAAGAATGTGAACGTGCACTGTAGAACTGCTTGTGTTTCAGTGTGTGCGGATAAAATAAAACCATCTGTAACATTTCTCTGTCGATTGTCTCTGCACACTTTAACTCTCAATGCACCACAACTGCACCTGACTTAAAACGCAATGAAATGAATTGGTGGTCTCACATTACGCTGCGGATTTAAATGTGACGCATAAATTAAAGTGATTTACTTTTCATGCAGTTTCTGAATTTATTTGACATTTTAACTTTGTGTAATTTTTGAGAACTGGTCAGCATCAGTTCATAATATTTGGACAGCCCAAAGGGCTGCAGTCCACATTTCAATGTGCAACGGGCCATTAAAGTAGCATTAATGGGTAAAGTGTATTAGACTTAGGTACATTGGAATGCATTAGAGATACACTAAAGTAATAAAACTTCTGATCAATTTCTTTCACCATTTTCAAACTGACTATATGTCGTTTTCTTTATTTGTCATAATTTCAAATATTTACTTTTGTAACTTTCTATATGTATGTATATTTGCTTTGCAACCACGCAAAATATTGAAATAAATTTGAATTGAATTAAACAATAGCCTACCTGATTTTCAAAGTGTGGGCAAATTATTGAAAAGGTAAAAGGTCATAATTATAAAACTTCATGATTATTTTTTTGCAACTCAAAACATTTCCTGTAAACTTTTATCTAGGCCAATACTTAAAATATTTTTACACTCAACAAGTAGAACTCAAATATAGTTCACTGAATCGTACATTTAATCATAACAGGTCAACATAGGATTCAACAAAAATAAATGACTAAAGTAGTACTTAAATATTTAACTAATTAAATCATTATATTTGCAAATTGCTCATCGTTACATTTGAGCTGGAGGCAAAAGTTTGAAAATTCTGCCTTTATAGCACCTGCTAGCAGAAAAACTAGATGTTTAAGATCATACCTCACATTTTCTTTGGTTTGCACAAAAAAAAAAAAAAAAAAAGTCTCATCTAAAAAAAATTACATCTAAAAATAATTTCATCATTCTCAGATTTGAAATACATGGTGAGATATGCCAAAATCTGCAACACAGATTCCTATTAGTGTGCACTCTAGCAAGTTTGGTTGTTTAGCAGAAGTACAGCAAAACAGATTGTTGGTGAGTGTGATGGCATTTGCTTTATGGCATGTTCGAAACAGATCAATCATTGCAGTCTATAGGTGTCAACTTCTGATTCAACCAATGGTAGGACATTGGGGCAGGCCAATGGGGGTCAAGGTTTAGCTTCAGCAGTCATGTTCATGTTTTCAAGTCATGTCAGAAAGAATGTATTTATGAGATAAAATGCACATGAACATCAGCACAACTCAATTATGAGTTTTGGTAACTTATGGATTTTGGTATGGATTTTCTTAAGAGTTTCTGAGTTAGGTGCATGACTGTGAGAAAACATGTCAGAGGCAATGGATGAAGAGTCTGCCCTAGTAAAAAAACAAAATGTATTTAAAAATAGGCCTACATTTATTTCATACTAACTACAAACCCATTAATATATTTACTGACAAATATTCTAATTAAACTTTATTTGGAGTTCTTCTTTATTGCACAATGCATATTTCTTAATATTTAGCCTAGGATATTTAGTAAGGATAGTATGATCATTGTATAATTTCAATGCAAGATATTTAAAGTGTACCTAAAGTATACTTGCAATAGTTCCACTTTAGCACAATCAAAAAGTACAGCAGACTTTAAGTATACCAATTTAGTATACTAAAAGTACAATTGCAAGGCATTTATATTAAGTACATAAATATGTAAATGCATTTGTAGTATACTTAGCATAAAATAAATACACTTTAGTTTATTTATTTTTCACTAGGCATATACCTCTCTGATTTCATCTTGGTCTTTACGGGTGTGGAATGACACGAGGGTGAGTAATAAACGACAATTTTCATTTTTGGGTGAACTAACCCTTTTAGTCCTACAGTGAATCTTGTCCTCATAGACTGCAGCAGATCTGCCGGTTCTCGCTGCTCGAGATGTTCCTGCGCTCTTACTCCAAGACACTTGCAAGATCTTGATATGTGGGGGGACACACGTTTACACGTGGTTTGGCACTTCAAGGACGATCAGCTGTCCTTACAGTCTCCCTGTAGCACTGTCTTACATTACTTACATTGCAGTTTATTGCTCTGTTCACCATCTGCAGTCCTCATGCCCCCTGCAGCAAGACTGTAGCATGTTCACACAGGTGATCAGGGACACCGGATATCTTTTACAGAGTCAGTAGAAAGGTCTCTTTACTGTCCTAAGTAACTGTGACTTTAATTGTCTACCACCTGTAAACTGTTCGTGTCTTAAGGTGTTAGTGTCTCCACAGGTACATGTGCAATAATTGTTTGTGGTTCATTGAAAATTTTGATTTTACAAAATTATCTTTAAAACACAACCTAAAAAAAAAAAAAAAAAAAAAAAAGGGGGTGTTTCTCTTTTGCTTTAGATGGAAACGCTTGTAAAGCTGCTTGTAAAGCTGCCTTACAAATCTGAGCTCATGTCAAACTTGTCAGTGTTTGTGTGTGAATGAAATGCTGCAAAACCACTTTACTGCTGTCATGACAAGTATGTGCTTGTGCAATGGCTGCGTGTGAAAATCAACAAGACATGACATTGTCTTTACAGTACTAAAGTGGCTCTAAATAGGTTAAACAGGAAAGGAAGAAAAGATACGACAATACAGTAGGAGTCATACAGATTTGCCTTGTAAAACAGGAAGCCCTGTCTGGCCCTTCCCATCTGAAAATGCAACAACTCATCCAGGCTCTTGTCATTTCTTGACTGGACTACTGCTGCAAAGCTCTCTTAGCCAACACTTCCTGTATGCGGCATCAAACCACAGCTGCACGTTTGGTCTTCAATTAGCCCAAAAGATCAAAAGCCATGCCGGCCATTAATGCTTCACTGGCTGCCAGAGGCTCCTCACATCAAGTTCAAGATATCGATGCTTGTGTACAGAACAGCCACTGGCTCCAAGCATGAGTGAGCGGCACCTCACATACTTTAATATGAATAATACAATTTGCTAATATATAGTTTTAATGAGTTAGCATTAAAGTACATCCATAAACATCCATTTTCATCACCAAGATACAAACAGGACTCAATACTAAGAATTTCTCGTTGACACAGGGCCAATGTCAGACACTCAGCAGAGTTGCCAGAATGCCGCTGGTCTGGTACTGTCACACAAAGGTTTTTTTTTTGTTTTTTTGTGCACACATCCAAAATGCACACACAGAGAGCTGCCTGTCACACACCAGCTGAGTACTGAGAGTTTTTACACGTATAAACTGTAAAATACACATAAAAACGTAATATCATGAAATTAAATTACTAATGTCTCATGAATTTTGGTCATATGTTTTTAGGTTTCTCTTACCTTATTGTGAATAGTACTGCTTTAAATTACTGTCTCTTCGCTGTACTCATTACCAGGTGATTTTATCATTTCAACATGGCGGCAGCTTTTAATTACAAGTCTGTAATTGCAGTCTGTTCCTAATGTCATGGAAACAGCAATTGCATGGGTCAAAAACAATAACTATTTTTCTTTTTCTTTTTTTGGTCGAGCCAGTAAAGAGTTTGTCAGGACAAGTGAAGATCTGACATATTTTTGTCTCTCTTAATCTCGCTTGTACCTACTGGCAGCCCTGGAGATATTCCAGAAACAAGGATAAGCAACTTTCCCAGGTTAAGTTTACTCAACGATAACATTAACTTTCGCTTCCAAAAAAGAGGCAACTTTGGTATGCAAGTAGCCATAGCAAGTATACCATGACAGCACAGAGAAAGTGTCATTATGTTGTGCGTAGTCTATGTTGTATACTTTCTCCTTGTATTCATTTGTTTTTCCAACATATTTTGAAAAATATGAATCGTTCCAATATAAATCAACCGGAATTGTGGCCAAATGTCAGATTTCATGATGCATCGTAATTGTAAGTTTGCAAATGTTTTTAAACTCACCCCCATCATCAAAGAGCCACCACACATCGACCGTCCCTTTCCCCTGTTTCTGCTGGAACTGCTGACTGGCGTCCAACAGCTGCTGATCAGCTACATTCAGGGGAAGTGTTGGGCTCTTTTTATCTGGAAGGCACAAACACACGCTCAGACTCCAGATCAAGATAGCCAAAAGTAATATATTAAACGAAAATGATCAGATTAATTCATAAGCAGACAGAAGAAGGGAAAGAGACTGAAGCAAACTCTTCAGTGGGAAAGAGAAGCAACCCTGCAGGAAGACACCAAGTATTAGAACAGACAGGAAGTGACATCACTGGAGCTGAAACACTAACACATCTAGATGTGAAGGTCAGAGGCCACACCAGCAGAAAACACTCAAAGCAGCGTGTCCTAAAATGTTGCAAAGAAAAAGTGCATGCAGGTCTGAGACAGAATGAGCAAAGAATAAAAATAAGAAACATCCTGCCTTTCTTCAACAGTGGCTGAGTGTGAGCTTTGCCATCATCATCCTCATCTGGATAATGTTTAGAAAAAAAAAAATCAGAGGGTTAAAGTCTGCTACTGCTGCAATGGGAAACATGTGCGTCAGTCAAACAAAGAGACATTTGTTCTGCTGCAGTTTATTACATGAGTGTGAGGGAGGTCACCTGCTGAGGAAACCTCAAGAGTTCCATCATCATAAACAGATCCATTAAAACCCAGTGATGACGTCACACTTATATATGCATGCCGCTAAAATGAGTTGACAGGTTAACCAAGAGGGCCATGCTGTTTGCCGTCCAGATCTTGAGCAGCTTTCATGATGATTCTGTGACTCGATTTCGTAAATTATGATTGAGGTGGTGCTCGCGAGGCCACGCAGAGCATTACTCAATGGATCATTTACCATTTCCAAATTGGCATACGTCTTTCCATAGGTTTTTCATTTAGATTTGTTTAGACATTATAAAATATGTATTATGACAATAAAATGACTGTGTCAAAGATCAGCATTTTTTTGCCACATTACAGCCAACCCTGAACATGGGGTTATGCGTGTTATATGTGTTTCTACATGTGTGTTTGCACTCGTTCTCTATCCAGGATGTGTTATGGTGTCGCTTACTGTGTGTGTTGTAGCTGAATTGTTTTTTTTTTGTTTTTTGACAAATTGTGTGACTTCATGTGATTTTGTGGGTTTTGGGGTTGTTTTGTGTATGTGTTTACTTTAAGTTTCATGCCATTTTAGGGGAAGGATTTTTTTTTTTTTTTTTTTTTTTTTTAAATCAGCAAACATAATTTGGGGTCTTCCACAACCCCAACATGTTCGTCCTATTTGACTCAAATCAAATGTGCATTTAGAAACCAATTTATGTTCTCAGTGTTGTCTTAGAAATTTGGCATATACAAGCCAATTAACTCATTAGGTGTGGTCTTGATCAGAACATTTTTGTGAATGCACATTTAAGAAAATAGGTACACATGGACAACTGGTGACTGGCCAAATTTCAGCAAATTCTGCCTCACTAAAAATCCTCAATGCATGCGATCAATGAAGCTGTACATCTAAAAAAAAAAAAGCACACTTTCATATTTGTAAATTCTGGTCATTTTCTCAAGTTTTCTCATCTGCTTGACCCCTGTTGATCGCCGCTTGCAGCTATATTTGTTTTTTTATGCATATTTTCTCAGCCTTCAGAGAGCCCTCTGATGTCAGATGGTGCTGAGAGGGCCAATACTTTAGACCTCCATGTAATTTATCATAGACAACCTACAAACATGACAAACCATGTAAACACTTGCACTTGCACTTTTCCCAGCCTAGAGACTTCTGAGAACACTTTTTTTTGTTTATTTGTTGTGTTGTATTGGGCAGACATTTCAGAAAACACATGGAGTATGGATGAGTTGGGATGTGAAATGCTTTTGATGAGAACTGGCCCCAAAGGGACATGATGGATCAGAAGGTCAACATAGGACTTCCACTCTGAGGAACTACTGCCGAAGAGGAACATTTTACAAAACTCCTGGGAAATAAACTCATCTGTGTTTTCGCTTTTCAGCATTTATTAGAACAGAAGATTATTTAAAGGATACACATAATTCTGTGAAGAACAAGTGTAAAACTTTAAAACAAGAGCTTCTTCATGAACATACGGAAATGTAAAAGTGCCAACCTTTCTGGACAGCTGGGCTGTTCTGAACACTGGTGGCCTTGGAGGAGGGTTTGGACGAGTCTCCATCTGAGTCTTTACTCATGTCAACCGAAACCACCACATCCTTCATACCTGAAGAATCATCTTTAGAGACAATGGAAAGTTCAGCTTTGAGGTCCAGGCAAATTCAAATTAAGCGTGAATGGCAAGTTAACTGAAAATGACCTCATTACATGGACAATTTCATCCACACAAACACTAAAGGCCTATCACGCATGTCCAGCTATGAACATCACACTCTGCATCTCAATGTTTTAAAGGCTTTAAAGATATATAATATACTTTCCCTCTCACAGGAACAGAATTAATATCATACTTGTGTAGTTCATAGCTAGTGAACTGCTGATTACACATTTTTTTGAAGCTAACAGAGACTGTCTTCGTGACAACTCAACAGCAAAAAACAAAAATGTTTATTTTTAAAAGTGACTGGTTAATGTAATGTAGTTACTAAATGTACAGCACTGTACCTTGGCCTTGAATGTGAGAAATATCGAGTCCCTCTCGTAGTCTTAGAATGACAACACCATACTGAAAATCAAACGCATCACTACACACACACACAAACAAACAAGCGTTAATGTCTCACAGGAGGAAGACCCAAACCATTTACTTCAAAGCTGCATTTAGTCATAAACATCTACCAGATGTTCATGAGACATACATACACTAGAAATACATAAGTGCACCTGAAAAGGACAAGAGGGAGGGAAAAAAAAAAAAAAAAAAAAAAAAAAAAAAAAAAGCACAATTATGACTCAAACTGAATGTCAGAAAAAAAAATATATATAAAATGTAAAAAAAAAAAAAAAAAAAAAAAAGAATTGTGCTGTTAGGGTTGCAACAGCTCATCACTGGTGTGGTCCACCTGAAGGAACTACTACAAACATTTCTGACAGCAAGTATCTTTGATGGTACAGCTGCCTCAGTGACAAGCCATTTTGCATTTTTTTGCATCCATTTCCCTCTCTACTGCAACCAAAAAAAAAAACAAAAAAAAACCCCAAACTCAAGAAACCAGATTTCCAGCAAACAAACCACTTATATCACTGTATTAGCATAGAAGAAGCTGATGACACACTGATTCAAGAAGATGATTGTTAATAGTGGATTGATTTATAAAAAAAAAAATAAAAAAAAAAAAAAATAAAAAAGATTAAACTCACTGTATTATGTTTATGTAGGTCTCAACATCCTTTATATCTCCAATACACCAGTCATTTTTGAAACCAAGCACCAGAGTGTTAGGCCTCAATCTACCCAGTCCAGCAGCCTGTAACACACACATACACACCTCATTATTAGGACATTCCATAGGCAAAATTCAAATTTACTTAATTTTCTCTTTCACAAGTTTTTGCATGCATATTTTAAGTAAATTTCAAATATGGAATTAAGTAACTAACTAAGATAAGTAAAATTAACACCAAAAATAAGTAACTGTAACTTCTACTTTGTTGAAGTTTCTTTTGCAATACATTTTACTCAAACAATATAACACTGAATTATGCTTTTAAAGTGTATGCTTTACTTAGAAACATTAAGTAAATAATACAATATCTTCATATTAGAAGTAACATGGCACCTGAACACAGTACAGAGACATCAGTACTTGGTACACAATACACAATGACGGTAACATTCGATGGATCGTTTTGAATGTGAATGTGGCATTTTGAGTAGAAATTGAACTCCAAAATATCACAAAATGGCAAGTTACTAAACATAACCACAAAAGCAATGATCAAACAGTGTAAAAACAGCTGGAAAACAGCAAAAAATAGACCTTATTAACTATTCAAGGCCCAGTGCATGATGGGAACACCAGTATCAGAAAAGTTGAGTAGTTTTACTTAATTTTATAATGCTGATATTTATGCTTTAATTTTTCTACAAGCTTAAATAGAGTACTAATATAGGATTTACTTAGTTTAAATTCTTGCCTGAACTAACTTTTTCATGTAAAAATTACATTTGTTTTTTCTGTAATATTTACTTATACCATAAAATCATTTTTAACTCAAACGTTTTGCATTTTTTTTAATAAAACATTTGGTATGTTTATTTAGTCTTTTTGATTTACAGCCAGTTAGCATGTCCAATAATGTAGAGAAAGACAGGTATATATATATATATATATATATATATATATATATATATATATATATATATATATATATATATATATATATATATATATATATATATATATATATATATATATATATATATATATATATATATATAATCTAGTCCCAATTTTAGGCCAATTGGTGCAAATTAGCTTCTGACCAATGAAAATGCTAAAAATAAAGTCGTTTTGTGAGGATTGACATGCAGATGATGTGAGCCAACTTTGGTAAAGATTGGACAAAATTTGTAGGAGAAGCAGTGAGCAAGATCTTATAAGTATTAAACAAATATTTTGTGAATAGGGCAATAAAAAAAAAAAAAAAAACTCAGAAATCAAAAGACAGATTACACACACACACAAAACACACACACCTGCAGCAGGTACTGGGTTCCTTGACGAAGGTCTTCAGCCACCACGGGTGTGTAAAATGCCTTGGACTTGTTATTAAGGAGCCACCTCTGGTAGCGTACCATATCGCTGTTCAGCTCTTTGAAGTTGGGCCGCCGAGAACTCTGAACAAGCACAGAAATGGAATGAAATGAAAAGAAAAGAAAGACAAGCTGAATTCACACCACAGGAACCTCAAATCAAGTCACCCTTATTTATATACTGCAGTGTTTTATACAATACAGACTTTTTCAAAGCAGCTTCACAAGGATAAACAGGAAAACAATAATCAAACAAGCAAACAGAGTTCAATACAGCTATAAAACAGCTCTAAAGAGACAACAGTATCATTGTTCAGCTGAAGTCCATTCAGTGTTGATTCATTCAGTTCAATAACTGTGTAAAGATCAATTATGAAATGAATTTAATTCATCTATAAAGCAGCTCTGTAGAAAACAGTGATGTCATTGTCCAGCTCAGTTCAGTTCTCATCCAATAGTGCCAGTGCAGTCAAATCAATAATATTACTGAATATTAAGTGTCCCCCAGTGGCAAGGAACCCAAAATCCATCAAGTGACAGAAATCGAGAAAAAACCTTGGGAGAAACCAGGCTCAGTTGGAGGACCAGTCAAATGAACCAACATGGTGTGATTATGATTCCATGAACATGTTTTGGGAAATGAGCTCATGGGTTGCTCATTTCTGATTAGCATTGTCCACACAGACCCCTAAATAAGCGACATAGGTTTATTTTAGACAACTATAATCACTGTCCCCAGAGTTCAGGGACATTTTATTACTCTTTATTTACTTTATTTATTTACTTTATTTTACTTTATTAAGAACATTTTTCAATAAGCACATTCAAACACGGATTGCACAACATTCTACTTGCTCCTAAAACACCACACATAACATGTCCTCCATGTATTGACAAATATCAGACGTTACAGTAGGAAAACAGGACGGGTGTTCAGGTACTCACAATGCGCACATGACCGCACACCATCAGACCCACGTTCTTGGTGAAGGCATGGACTAGATGAAGAATAGCTGGACGTGAGTTTGGAGCTCCAGTCATCACCAGACACTGTGGTCTAGAAGAGACACACAACACCGGCACATGTCATCTAAACATCAGACACTGCGGGATCCACAGAACACTTGACTTTAAGAACGGCAACGTACAAAGCGCCATAAACTCATCAAGCAAAAGCAGCACATAGTGTGCAGTGCATAACATTCTCATGACCTCTAGGGTCATCAGTCCAGTCAAGAGCAGAACAAACCAGCTCAGATTAGAGAGCTTCAAAGCAAAAATGTTAAGAATAAAACAGGATTATGCAGAGGGTAAAGCGTTTGATTTGAAGGTACTGTCAGAAATACAGTAATCTCTGACCCAGGAGGATCTAGCAGCACTTCTTCTGCTCTCAACATGTGATTTCAGTCTGAAAGCATCTTCATCTGGTGTCTAAGCAGAAGACGTTACACTAAAGATCACAGTCCTCACAGTAAATCTAGAGCACTAATAAAAAAACAAAACACTATAACATTTATTTTTTTTCCTCAATCAATTTTCATGAAAGTTTTAGTCACTCAATCATTTTACATATTTTGATAGCATTTAAAATAACAACCAAAAAAAAAAAAAAAAACACTTTGTATAACAATCAATAACTACGATTTTCAAGATGATTTTCATGAAAAATGGTTAGTCAAAGCATGAACTTGTCACGAGAACAGTGAAGCGCTAACCTTACCTGTGACTGGAGTCATAGATTTATGCGTGAGTAATGGCCACCTTAACTACTGTACATGTTAGTACATTTTTGATAGTTAATGAAATAATTAATGGTTATGGGTAAACTAAAATCAAACAGGCCCCATTACAATAAAATTATCCATAAGATATATTTTGAATTAAACATTTAAATATATAATATTGCCTTAATTCAAAGCTTCGTCATGGTGCAGGATTACTTTGGAATTATTTCCATAGATACTCCACTTGTTACTGGAGCACCCCAGATACTCACTCCATGCTACAATACTGCTGACAATTTACATCTAAAAATTTAAAGTTAATAATTCATTATATGCGCATTGCATTTTTACAAATGTTATGTACACCGATTAACTTGCGTTTTGTCATTTACCTTGCGTCTTTTCTTTTTAGTCCATATAAAAAAATAATGTATGATGACTTGGTTTAGGGGACAGATCATTAATAACTGCTCACTATAATCAACTCATGAATATAAACTTGCTGTCAAACTAGTATTCAGCTTAGTTAAGTGATGTGTAAAACCATTTGGTAGGTCACAGTGAGCCTCTGGATGGAATTTTAAGTGAAAATTTCTTTGAAATGGTTCTAGAAACGTTTTTTTTTTTTCTTTTGCTATCAACTTTATTATATTTATCATTACTGCTTTGTAACTATAATGATTACAAAGTACAGTAAATAAGATTATATGCTCCATGTCTTCTTGAACATCATCTCTAGAACTTGAGCACATGGATTTTATCATTCATCTCCTTGGAATAATGAGCATGAGTTTGTTATGTTCAGAACATGACACTAAATTCTGGTGGGGTGTGACTCGATTAGTTCAGTGCTTCTCAAACCTGTCCTGGGACAGGACATCTGTAACCAAAGTCAACAAGTGTACGATGACTAGAGTTTTAAAATCTCTTCAGATTTTAAAAGTCATGTAGTTTATTCCAGCCTTAAAGCACCAACAGCCCCAAATACATTCAGTGTGATAATGAATGAATCCAGCACATACACGAGTCAAGATCATTTGAACAAGCCTTCAGTAGGAAACTGAATCAAAGAGAAAAAAAATTATCTGAAACACTATAGAAATAAGTGATTTAAAGTTTTGAAAGTTTTTGAATAATTACAGGTTGAACAAACATGAAACCCACAAACGCACACAGATAGAGGCTCTATTACCTGTAGGTTTTGATGTGGTCAGCTACTCCGCACAGCTGTAAACTGTGTGTCAGGGCCTGATGATATGTCAGAGCTTGAGTGGACGAACCCCAGTTCACATCTGTAAGAGTGCAACAATTTCATAAAGGGCCAATTTCACAAAACCAGAACCCCATCAACCTGTGGAAGCATTAGTTAGAATATTTCTGTGCTGAAGAACATATGACTGTTGCTTGAATATGTTCACCTGGTTTCTTGTAGCTGACGTAGATGTAGAGGGATAAGACAATGACGTTGGTCAAGAGGGCCGCCCACCAGTTGATGATAAACATGACGACACAACATAGGCTTGCTCCAGCAAGAGACACCCACATGTTGTAGTATTTGAAACTCGGCCTCCATCCTGCCCAACAAACACACACTTAGAAATCTTCAGTCAAAAAACAGGGTACCTGCAGTAGTGTGGGTTAGGATTTGGTAACATGGTAAAAGGTCAAAATACCCTTATTACAACCATCAACTGGAGCCAACATATTGGAACGAATAGTTGGCTAAAACCAACAATAGTTCTTTGTGGTATGAATGTGCTAACTGTGCCATTCTGCTACATTAGGTAACAGTATGGGCCACAAACAATGGCACACGGGTGTGTAATAGGACAACTGAGAGCTGCTAGTGAAAGTGGGGAAGGGACGACGCGCATCTCTGAACAGCGTCCAGAATCTGCCGGCTGTCCTCATGCCCACAAGGACATGGGATCTGTTCAAGACATTTCATACGAGGTTGTTAACAGTGTCAAAGCTTCTCAATGTTCTATCAGTCTTTACAACACAAATCAGTCACATCAAGACATAACAGTTTATACAGTTAAAAATGTCACAGTTTTATAAAAGCATGAAAACAGAATTGATTAAATGAAGTTAGCACCAGTTAGGATACGTATACGAGCGGTTACCATAACTAGGAAGGTTTCTTGAACACAGGACACATACTAGAGTAATGGGATTTAGTGGAGTCACGATTACCTTGTAATGCTACAGAAACTACATGACATAAAGGGTAGAGAAGCGTTTTAAATGGTGTCTGTGAAATGTGTCTGGAGAATGAATGAGTCATGTGGGAAATCTACACATACCCTTTATGTTCATGCAATTGTGTGCAGAGATTATATAAAGTGTCAGAAGTGAAGATATCTACCTGCTGGTCTTCTAGAGCTTTGGTATTGAGGGAAAAACAAACCTCTTTACACAAAGAATAAAGAAATGTGTAAAATTATATCCTCAAAAACAAATACACAGTCAATTACATGATGCCATTCAGAAATGAAGACTTTCATTTTCATTCAGATATAAAAGTTGAGTAACACCTGTAAGAATGAAAACTCTCTACAGTACAACAAAAACGTCTCCTTACATAGGAACTTTGCAAAGTTTTTTAAACACTGTGAGAAGCCCATGATTAGAAGACCATATCACTGTATTCTCTCCATTTTTACAAATTGTGGTAGTGACTGCATTTATCCAGCTCAACCATTCTACCCTTCTGCTAGTTAATTACTTTTAATCTTTTGGATATGGTATGTTGGACATTAGTTCTAACTCAGGCTAAATCTGAAAACTTATTTTACCTAGGACTTCATTTATGCAGTTATTTAATATTTATTGCAAATAATGATAAATCACATAAATCAAGTTTTATAGACACACCCCAATAATTTAGTAACAGTTTCAAATATATGCTAATATAAATTTAAAAACAAACAAACAAAAAAAACAAAAACAAACAAACAACATTTTGACTATCTGAGGTCGATCAACATCAACATCTTGATGTTAAAGCCATTATACACTTCTGACGAAATCAAAGAACAAACTAAAACTGGTGTGACATTTTAAACAAAATCAGCAAAGTTTGTTTTGGGAGTTATAAACAGCTTGCCAGAGCAGAAACCAGAAAAATTCCCTCCGGCTGTTTAACGCCTTCAAACTGACACTGGTCTGCGGTGATTATATAATAGGTAAGGGCCTTTGCACCTAATTTCATGGACCCTTTATTGAAATAAAACTGTCATAGTTTCAAGTCCCCTTCTTTAACTCATTCATGGAAAATGACAGATTAAAATCTACTCTGCACATAACATACCCAATCAAAATTCCTCACATGTGTTAGAGGTTGAGATGTATCATACTAACACTAATGATATTTGAGCACTCTGGTGTCTGTGGAGACATGACCCAGCATGTCTACAACATGAATTCATAACAACTCAACCGGTTCAGCTTTCCAACTCGTACAAATAAAAGAATGTCTTACCGGGGGAATTAGCCAGTGATGCGTGAAACACAGAGAAGTTGATGAGAGCATATGATGCCAGGAAGAAATTGGAAATGATTGGGGCGATGACGTTCAACTCCGCTGGAGAAATGAAAAACAAGCACATTTCAGAGTGAGGTGACATCATCTTTGATGAAGAAAACTATTTGATTAGTTAATTTCTGCCTACCAATGAGAATGAAGGCCAATGCAATGGCAAAGGTGAGTAAATATCCTCGCAAGGGCTCGTTGTTCTTGCCGTAGCCCTTCCCAAAAACAGTGATTCCAGGATAGATATTGTCTTTGCATAAAGCCTGAGGGAAATAGAAAAATCTATCAAATCATCAAGACAAGTTCCTACATTACTGAGGTCATTCAAGCACTGGAGTGAAACCACACTCAACTGTGCTTATACTAATGCTAACACACACTACTGTTAAGTCAAGATAGATTTCTAACATGAAGCAACAGATAAGACACTCACCTGGAACACTTTTGGGGCACTGACGAGAGACGCAAGGGCAGAGGAGAGGGTCGCAGAGAAGATCCCTGCTGTGATGAGGGGACTAAAGCCCGACACCACACTCATGACCTTCAGCACAAGACATTCAGTCACAATCCTTCACAATCTTTCTGTTCCAAATCTTAATGTGTTGAGTCTCAAAAAGCTGTTTATGTCCTTACTGAAATGGAACCCTAAAAGTGATTTTTAGCGCTCACACATATAGCACTCAAATAGCACTAATTTTGGCCAACGTCTGCTGTCTACCACGTGGAACAGACTTTGCACCAGCAGTACAGCTACGAGGCCTTAAAATACTACTCAGGGAAATCACTAGGATTTGGAACTGAGTGATAATGTAGAAAAAGGCCATGTCTGCGGTTGATGATGTACCTGGAAATCATTGTGAAGGCCAAACTTGCAAGAAGACTTTTCTCCCTCAACCATAGGTCTGCAGGAAGTGAAGTCATAGCCGAACTTACAGGCCGCATCAGTGCAGTTTACAATACCATTGAGAGTAATGTTGCTCTCAATACCTGTAGCATCCCGCACGATGCAAGCACCTTTCAACAAATCAATTAGTATATTAGGAAAAAAAAACTGATACAGTAGTACTTCATATGATATATGATTCTAAGAGTGTTTACCTGCAGAAATGGCCACACCAATGTACACGAGGCCCGTTATGAGAATAGCCAAAAGTGTCCCTTTTGGGATAGCCATTTGAGGGTCCTTAGAGAAATTAAACATTTACAGTGATCCTTGACAGTGATGAACTGTGTATGTGACGAACAATAAATATGTGGTGAGGACATGAATGGCAACACTCACTGCAAGATCTCCTGAGATGTTGGCACCAGCCAAAATGCCTGTGGCCGCCGGGAAGAAGATGGAAAAAACTGAAAAGAATGTTTCTCCTCGAAAGTCTGGGCCAAAGTTATCCGCCAAGATGCCAGCTAAAAAGGTTAGATAATTATGTAGTTACATTATATAAAAAAACAATGTGAACGATGAATAGAGAGAGAAAAACAACAACTACAACAAATCTCATGCAGCATCACTTTCTTCCTGCTGTCTGTAAGCAATCAGAACAGAGCCACAACAAACCAGCTGAGAACCACAGGTCTAGATGAATTTAAGGTGTGTATTCTTACTGTCATAGCTGAAGAAGCCAAATCTCTCTTTGGACTCAACAGGGATGAAGGACCCAATAAAGTAATTGAAAATGGCAGTGATCAAAATGACCAAGAGGAATATCTGAGCCTATGAAACAAAATCATGTTGACAACTCATGAATTCAAATGGTCAGCAACGTCTAATGTTCAAAGAAAACTGAATACATAAATTTCCTGCCTTGGCCTCCCACTCCATTCCAGCCACTGAAATGCCGAGAAGCAGGATGACCGTAATGGTTCCAATGATTCTGACATCATTAATTTGATCAAACATGAGCGCTCCAGAACTCTAAAAACACAAACACATATGATTATTTTATCTACCATTCTATACATCATATTAAAGCAATAAATTATGAGCAATATGACAGAATATAATTGTATTATATAGTAATCTCTTACTATGAGTAGCTCAACAACAGTTTCCGCAAAGCCCACAACGTACATGGCTACGGCCACAGCATTGGCAAATGCAAAAATCAGACCAATGGAGCCTCCAAACTCTGGGCCCAAACTTCGAGATATTAAGTAATACGCTCCACCTGAAGAAAAGATATTAAAACAGATCAACTTTCAGAAGACACAATTCACTGTTGACTTATTGGTTATCCTTTGCATTAGAAGACTTTTCAAAATATTCTGAAAATCATAACATTATGATTTCATGAATAGGTGCACAAACACTTGCACAAAGTCATCAAGTTCAGTGCTAGGCCCCACATACACTATATTGCCAAAAGTTTTGGGACGTCTACCTTTACGTGCACATGAACTTTGGATTAAGGATTAAGAATGGGATGCCATCATTCTTAATATGGAGTTGGCACACCCTTTGCAGCTATAACAGCCTTAACTCTTCCGGTAAGGCTTTCTACAAGGTTTAGGCGTGTGTTTATGGGAATTTTTGACCGTTCTTCTAGAAGCGCATTTGTGAGGTCAGGTAGTGATGTTGGCGAGAAGGCCTGGCTCGCAGTCTCCGCTCTAATTCATCCCAAAGGTTTTCTATCGGGTTGAGGTCAGGGCTCTGTGCAGGCCAGTCAAGTTCATTCACACCAAACTCGCTCATCCATGTCTTTATGGACCTTGCTTTGTGCACTGGTGTGCGGTCATGTTGGAACAGGAATGGGCCATCCTCAAACTGTTCTTACAAGGTTGGGAGCATGAAATTGTCCAAAATGTCTTGGTATGCTAAAGCATTAAGAGCTCCTTTCAGTGGAACTAAGGGGCCAAGCCCAACCCCATAATCCACTAACTGTAGTATTAATTTTCATGTACAGAAATGTAATAATTAAATGTAAAATGAAACTGTTCACTGTATAAATTTAATATAGATTAATCTTTGTTAGAGCTGTGTTTTGTTGTTTGATATACATGACAGACAACAGCAGGTATTTATAGGTTGCTGTCACTTTAAGAGTAAGACTCCATGCATGCACACATCCGAATTCTCACCTTGTTCAATTAAGACATAACCGAATGCGTTTACGAGAACACTGACAAATGTGTCCATCCAAGTGCATTGAGGATGTGAAAGATCAATTTGGAGTTCGCGGGCTATCTGAAATGCACCTCTCTTTGTGTGCGCGCGAGCCTTGTAAGTATGTGCGTCTGTGCGCACCGATAACAGCGTGGTGTGCGATACCGAATTTTGCCTCTTCTAGCGCTGGAATGGTTTTATATCCATTTCATGTGTACACTAGCAAGACAAAACCACATGCAAATGATAACCTGATAACCTTTCATTCTATTGCAGTTATATTATATCATGCATACATGCATGCGGCTTGACAGTAACGCTTAATTTTTTGAAGGGGCAAGAGAAAGTTTTACTTGTCCTGATTAAAACATCAATAACAAAAATAGCTAGGGAATCACCAAAACGCAAGCATGATTCTATTACATTTAGTGTAAGTGGCAATTGATAATGGATAATATTATATAATGTATAATGTGCTGACAGTAACAAGGTTGTGCAGAAAATGTGACACTACTTTTATACATTCAATAATAAGTTAAATAAGTAAATTCAATACAAGTTAATAAAGTCACTTACATTTTAATCCATAAATTACATTACATTACTGACTGTTTTTGTTCTATTTCAGCAGCGAAAATAGTTCCAAACAAAGATCACAGCAGAACCATAGCGCATCTCACAGCGACACTCAGCGGCCTTTTATTACTGAATGATTCAGTGTTTTGAACAAATCTGTTGAGTCATAGATTCAATCGCCCATTCCAAAACACCTGCCTCATTCTTGAATGAATCAGCCTTTTGAACGAATCGTTTGAATGAATAACTAGGACAGTCACTTGCCGCCAACTACTGGCAGTTCAGTTTCATGTTTAAATTTTCCCAACATTTCTTATTTGTATATTCAAAAATATTTAAAGAACATCATAACATTATTTAATGCAGTTGTCATTTTTCAGTGTAAATTATTTAATTTGATTTGTAACGGTCCTGCTTTATTTTTATTATTGGATTTATTGATCAAATGTAAAAAAAAAAAATGTAATAAGATTAGAGGGAAAAATGCCCATGGGGTAAATATGACAAATATGCAGATATAAATATACAAAAGCTGATGGAACACTGTTGAGAATATAGCTTCAGAATAATAAAAAACTTTTCCAGACAAGCAACTTTTTTGCTCTGACAAGTGACCAAATTCACTTGTCCAAAGGACAAGCACATGACAAGGCTTAATGTCGAACCCTGTATTTTGTATTGATATGCTCTCCTTTAGACCTACAGAAAGATTTTATTGTTATCAGATGTAGCTTTGCATTTTAGTGTTCATAGCAGAGGGCTCTGTTGACTTATTTTTTACAGTTTGTCAATTGATAAGATTTTGTAGGCTTTGCACACAAATGTGCACTCCTCGAAAGCCATTGCGCGCACACACACACACACTTTCCAATACATTAACTAGAAATTAAACGGAAATTAGGCCTGTCGCGATATTTAAATAACCAATTGATAATTGCGCTCTTTTAAAAGAAACATCGTATCTATCATATCTTGTTGCCCCATTAAAAAGCTGCATAATACATTCAAATAAACGTCTTAGGTTATTACAAATACACACAATTCTTAATTCTATAAATAGGTTTTTTTTTTTCTTCATTTCATTAGAATTCAAATAGTAATTTTTTACTTTTTATTAACATATTTAGATTTTATAAAATTTCTGTGCAAAGTTTTTCTTCAAGAATTAGGCTAGTATACTGTTTGCTGCTGAATTATATAGATCACCTAGATTTTATTTATTTATTGGTCAGCTTATGATTATATATTTTTATTCATTTATTGATTTTCTCTATAATGAAGTAGTGTGTTCAGTGCATTCTGGATTGTGTTTAACAAATTAGAGTGACCATTAGTTCCACAAATACAGATGTATAGATACAGGCCCCAACTAATTATTTTAGAAATAAATTAATTCAACAAAGGTAACCTCTTTGGCTACATATTTTTAATGGTTTAAATGTATACTCTACATGTATGACCACAACTATCATTTAGCCTACTATATGTTGTGTACGTGACTAATGTGCTCTACCATCACCAATGAATAAATTACTATTAGAGCACAAATGTTTACAAGAGAACAAATTTCTTTATTTGATCTGGTCACTTAAATTTTACTCTCAGAATGCACCAGATTTATGCATTTAAATTTAAAATGTACAAAAAGAAAAACCCTAGAGGGACCGATGTCCAGCCACCACAGTCTCAAAAAATCCTGTGGGAAACACCGTATACACATATACATGGCCTGTCACGATATTTAAATTACGGATTGATAATTGCGCTCTTTTATACAGCAAAGATGGAAGTCATAGAGCAAAAGAAAGACTAGCACCAATTAAGTTCATGCACTATATTCAAAGTCATCATTCAATTTAAATTCATGGAAATTCGTCTTCCCTCCGCTGCACTGTCAATCATTCTCTATTCAGCACTCAAACAGCACGCCGCGTTTGGTAACGACAGTCAGCACGGTAAAACTCTCCAATATGATATATTCCCATTATAGTACTGGATATGTAGATAAAGGGCTGTGGATTTGCATAAAATGACTATCTTGCTGGAGTTTATTGCAGTTTCTGAATGATGTCATCATACTAGCTACAGGGTGTCTGCTATTGCACAACACAGGGACTATGAATTGGCGTCACACGCACAATAACTGGAATTTAAGAGTGAGAAGAAACAAACTGTTAGATGTAGATACACACAGGGATTCTCTTTGTGCCATGAACTTTTCAATGCACAGCGTAACTGCGCATTGTGACTCCACATTGCTTTAAGCATTCTGCACCCGGGATGCGTAGAAGCGGTTTGTGCAGCTGTTTTGAAGCGTTTAATATTATCATGGTTTTGCACACTGAAAGATTATTAATAGCCTGTTTTGTTCTGTCATATCCATCATATCTTGTTGCCCCATTAAAAAGCTGCACAATACATTTAAAATAAACATCTTTTAATCTTTGATTATTATAAATACATATAATTCTTTACATTCATATATAAATATAACAAATATATTGAATATATTATAACATATACTAATAGAATATATTTTTCATTTCATAAGAATACAAATAGTAATTTTAAACTTTTTATTAACATTTAGATTTTATAAAATTACTGGGTTTTCAAAGTTGTTTTCAAGAATTAGGCTAGCATACTTTTTGCTGCTGAATTATATAGTCAACTAGTTTTAATTTGTTTATTTATTTTTTGGTCAGCTTATGATTATATATTTTTATTCATTTGTTGTTTTTCTCTATAATGAAGTAGTGTGTTCAGTGCATTCTGGATTGTGTTTAACAAATCAAAGCATGACCATTAGTTCCACAAATACAGATGTATAGATACAGGCCCCCACTAATTATTTTAGAAATAAATGAATTCAATAAAGGTAACCTCTTTTGCTATATATTTTTAATGGTTTAAATGTATACTCTACTTGTTCGACCACTTATGAACTATCACTTAGCCTACTATACGTTGTGTACGTGACTGTGCTCTACCATCACCAATATATAAAATCATATCTACGTATATAGTGAATTGAAATTTGATTCAAAATTGTGAATCAATTTTTAAATTTAAATCACAACCCCAAGAATCAACTGGAAATAAATTGTGAGATTGCAAAAGATTTCCATTCCTGTGAAAAAAAAAATGAGCACAGATTGAGTACGAGCAAAGACTTGAGTGAGCATTTAAGATAGATCTTATTAATGAAAGTGTGTGTAAAGGGGAGGGAGTTCAATAAATTACTGGAATACCAGGGACGATTAGGCCTAATCTCAGATTAACAGCTACTCACCTCAGTGACAGAAAGCATTAGCACATACACAATAATAGAAAAACCTGCATGCAATGCTGAAAAAGGAAATATGTCAAATAGTAAATATGTCCTGTGAGTGTGGGAACATGTAAATTATCTGAAAAGAATGGCAGCTAAATATCCATGAGCATCTCAAACAAACCCAATCCTACAAATACACACCCTCCCATGACTGGGTTAATAACTAATGCCTGAGGTGCTCATGGAAAAATATTGATTTCACTTCCACACTGAAACAAAAATGTTATCTAGTGCCATCAACCCTGTCTCTCAGATGAAGAGCCTACAGAGTGGGTCAACTATCAGTTTCTGGCTTCCAGACTGTCAATGAACTGCTTGATCACCTGACAGAAAAACATTGAGATCTCAAAACACTATTGAATTTCCCCACATGCTGTGAGAACTGGAAGCGTTTTGCCGTGTACCTTACTGCACCTCATCTGTCGTTAATTTAATGCCAGAACGATTAGATGCGTCATCACACTCATGCACTCAGACTTAGTGAAGGAGTCTTAGTGAAAATAATTACATTAGAGACAATTAGCCAGGCGTTCAAAAAAGACTATGCTACCAAAAATGAGAAAAACTCGGTTCTGAAGACCCGAGGAACAATAAAGAGCTTCACACTGTACTTGACCCCAGGTTATCATCATTCTAAACCCTGCTTTTAACCCCAGATAAGGGAGCATTGCACACCTCTAATTTAGAAGTGGGGTTAACACCACTTTTTACCTGGGGTTATGATACTCCTACTCCTGGGACCAGCAAACCAGCATTCAATGCAGGTCCCAGCATGCAAAAAATAAAGCATGTTTTGCAAGATGGGATCTGAATGGGATGCTTTTTTAGCAGGGTACATAGATATTTTTACTACATTTTTTGTCACCAGGTTATGAATCAACCCTGTTAAAATCTCTTATTGAACATACTACTCCAGACTTCAAACAACAAAATGTGAACATTGCAAGGACAAGTAAAAGTCTCCTCTTTTCCATCATTTTTGTTGTGTCCGAAGAGAAGTCATCTATCCAAAGATCAGCTTAACATGTCAACCCTCTTATAATTTGTGTAAATAATTAGTAAATAATTGATTATCAATATGTGATGTGCTCTGAGAAAACCCATCACATGGTGAAATTTGACCTATTACAGGCTGCATTCGGACCCTTTCCAAATCTGTTTTTACTTCTTTCATAGCTTGTCAGTAACAAAAGTTATGGTTATCTGAAGTTGGCTGATCGCTCTGATTTTCAGGTACAGAACTGAGAAAAACAGGTTTAAATAATGGTCACCCCCTTTTTCGCATAGACATGAAAATGCACTATCCAAACTTAAATGGTTGTAATTAAAGAATGCTTTGGAATATAGACCTAAGGTTGGTCTTGTTTATTTTTTATTTTAGAAGTGAAATAAATTAGGAAAGTGGAAGAAAAAAAAAAAAAGGTTATACAAGTTTATGAAAATGTAAAAATTTAATTGATTTTTCTTGCAGTTTAAGAGTAAAACATGTTTTGTAATATATTATTATAAAATATAAACAAAGCCAAAAATGTCAACATCCCAAATTTTAGGTTGATATATTTATTAAAAAAAAAAAAAAAAAAAAAAAGAGCTTTCAGTAAGATTTTGTTTGGGCGCAGTACCAAACTTTTTCACTAAATGACATCCAAGCTCCATTACAGACCATGTAAGGGCGCCTCCATTTATTTGAGTGATCTGATCCATACATTTCCACATTTTCATACATTTTACAAAGTAGACATCCTATTCAGAAGTAGTATGGGCAGTTTGGCAGTATTTGATTTGAATTCAACCTCTAATAAACACATATTTAGAACATGTGTGTTCATTATAGCTCCATTGTTCTCGTGCTCCGCCTTCTCACGATAACGTTGTATTAGAAAAAAAAACCTTTGCGTGTCGTAGTTTACACAGGACTGGCGGGAAATTTGCATTAATACACCTTCATTCTACATGTTATGTAGTGTTGAGAGGGAAAGGGGGGGACATTCGACCTATTTTTTTACTTTACTAAAAAAGTTCCATTGCGACATCCGATGGGTTTTCCCAGATCACACATATTTGGATGTTTACAGAAATATAAGCATTAAATTCACATTGTGTCATGATAGATTAGATGGTGTTCCTGGTCATAGGGTTATCTGATAAAGAAGGACTGGAGCTTATAAATGAAGATTAAAATGTATAGGCTGGCTATACACACCAAAAAAAAAGAAGAAAGAAAAAAAAAGATTAAAAAAAAAAGATCATTTTGCACATGGTGAATAACTTATTCCAAACAAAAATCCATTCAAAGGGTCCCTGTGGTATAACTGCATTTACACTGCACAAATTTAAATAATTCAGATTTCATTTTTTATAAATTACCTCCTCGTACAAAGCCGTTGGTTGCGATCGCAGAAGTCGAGCAGCCAGTGATGGTAGTCACAACAGTTGCCATAATAACAATGATGCAGGAGTACGCTGTGGAAATAAAAATGTGAAATGACAGTGAACATCTCTACAGACTCATCTTTAATCCAAGATAGCACTAAACACTAGCTGTTTGCGTCCAGCTTCATATGCAGTACATTTCCAGTGTTCTTCGGTACGGTGCCGGTAAATGACAGCAGACCGCTCATAGCGCCTCACAGCAACATTCAGCATGTGCATGAGAAATGACTGCAGCTCGATGGAAAACACAAGAGTTTGCTTGCGAATTGAAGTGCTAATTCACACGGCCGACCAAAGTCAAACCTACCAATTCCAGCCTGGCCCACGATCCATGTCATTCGAATGAAGAGCATCACACCCCATATGTTTAACATGCAGCGCACCTGCACAGAGGAAGGATGCAGTTTAGACTCATGCTGACAAAAACATCAACGACCAAAGCCGTTTCTCAAATCTCGCCACGGCCCGACGATGACATTCACCGGGACCAATGACCTCTGGACAGGAACCCATCCATGTTTGAAGGAAAGGTGCGGGTTAAGGTCTATCGACAGCATGTGTGGTGTCATGTCCATTACAACAGAAAAGAGTTATCACTGTTATAGTAATACCCTTACAGGAGAAATAAACCTTCCCAGACCTTCAATGTCTTTAAAAGCACAAATATTTCATGTTAAAGTAGTTTATTTTATCATCTGTAACACCTAAATTTTCTCTCTTTATACATCTCTATCTTTATCTAAATTAATCTATCTTTTAGTGGTATGCCTACTGTTCTAGGTGAATACACTTCTGGGTACATGTTGCTTTGATTTAATTTGTTAACCTAATTTAAGGATTCTTACTCTAAGGATTCTTGTTCCTGTGGGTGTGTTTGCTCTACGTACATTATGTCCCTTTCTGGTGCATCATGCCAAGGTTGTCTTTGTCTTGACAGCAAAGTTTAGAGATTATATATAACTTTACACAGATCAGTATGTGTTTTTCACAATAGTCTCATGTGAACAATTTTTAAGTCTTGTGGTGGTATTAAACAACACATACTGTAATGTACTTTTCACTATAAGTGCCTTACTCTAACTACAATTTTTTTTTTAATTGAGGGAAGAGTTTAAATCTTTTTCTGAGGTTACGGACATTACGCAGCAAAGGCTGTCGAGTGAGAACCCGAAACAATCCTTTAAACACATTTGAACACAATGTTTTCAAACATTGAATGAATTCCTGCCGTGGTTTGAAAGACACTTTGGATGAAAATGAATTTTCACTTGTCGACACTATGAGAAGCTGTTTGGTGTCAAATGTTAAGACTGGGAAGGTGAAAATGAGGACAATTTCAAGGACAAGGAAGACCTGTCAAAATAATGACCAAGAGACAAGAAGCAGAGCTGATCTGTGAACCATAAAGTTTTTACTGGATTCAAATAACCCCCCCACTCTTGTGTCAGAGAGTCTGTACTGAGCAAAGCCACAGCTTGTTGAGAGCATTAGCATAGTAAACATTACAACAGCACAATAATTTAACATTCAGCCTCTAATATGAGTCTCTACAGGCAGCAGATATAGCAAACTAATAAAAAGACCAATTATCACCTACAGCAGAAAAATCTCACTCATCATCCACATTTCTTTCTTTGATTTTGAGTGGCTGCCACAATTCAAATGATGCTCTTCTTCCAAAGTTTCATACATCTACAACTCGACTGACTTCTACTTCTTTCGTGTTTGACTTGATAACTCATCTTAAGGCAAGTTCTTACCAGCACTCCTTTGATCCATCCGAACTTCACCACCCCTTTAGACTCGGACGCCTCTTTAGCCGCGGCCTCCTCGGCAGGGGTCAACTCTTCACCGTTAGCAAACCCATCCTCAAAAGGCTCCTGCAATCACAGATAAATACAAGCATTAATACATTTAATTGTGAAGACTTTTCTATGAAATAATATATACTGCAGGAGATCAGCAGAAAACAAACAAAAACAAGAAAGGAGATATATTGTGATATTTCTTGTTTTTTTGTTTTTTTTGGTAGAGCACGTACTGTTCATTAACGGTCCTGTTAAAAAAACCATCTTGAACATATGCATAAAACTTTACTTAATCAAAACTGCTGCATTTGCATTTATATAACACTAATTTGTGCAATCTAAGTAAAGGGAAAATAGTAAAGTGCTTGCAGGATTCTTTAGGTATATATAGTTTGAAGGTTCACATTATAGTAGTTTAATTTCTAAAGTATTTAACAACAGAAATTGCATAGTCCAATCCAAGACTGCATGACAGTTTATATATATATATACACACACACACACATATACACATATACACATATATATACACACACACACACACATACATACATACACATTTAATACTATAAAGCTGCTTGCTTTAAAGCATTCTACTCTATGAATTGCAGAGCTGGTGCAAACATCCACATCACTATGATCAGATGCTGTCATTTTTGTTGTGTGTTTATTTTGTAATTGAGGGGAAAGCGTGCAGCACATTTACATATCCCAACACCAGCGGCATTTTGATAGAATGTTAAGTAAGCTTTCAGATTCAATGGGTTCCTCAATTATTGGATTTTAGCATGGCTTATTTTGTAAACAACATGACTCTTATTGATCAGGAAGTGGAACAGATTGAATCCTTTACATATCTGGGTACTGTGATTGACAGCCAACTGTTCTTTGCACAACATGCGAACGGTGTCTACAAGAAGGCTAATCAGTGTTTATTTCTTCTGAGACAGCTGAAAAGATTTAATGTTAGACAGGACATTATGACTACAGTGTATCGGTCATTTGTGGAATCAGTCATGACGACATTTAATATTGTTTCTTGGTATAGCTTACTTTTTAGCTGAAAATAAGAAGAAAAAAAAAGGATCAAGAATTATTAAGCAGGCATCTAAGATTACTGGGGTCTCGCAGCTTCACCTTTCAAACCTTTATTATAAGTTAGGAGGAAAGCAGCTTCTATTATTACAGATTGTACACATCCTCTTTATGATGCTTTTCAGCTACTTCCATCAGGTTGCCAGTTTAGAACTTCCTTGGCTAGGAAGAAGGCTTACAGGAATTCTTCTGTGCCCAATGCAGTAACCATTTTAAACAAGGTTAAGTGATTGTGTGTGGGTAGTAAAATTATGCATAATTGCATTTATTTTTTTCCCTCTTAAAGATGTCTGTTTTAAAAATGAATTGTGTTGTGGATTGTTACGTATGTATTGTTATCTTGTATTGTATGAGAGCCTTTTAACCTAAGAAAAATTTCTATCATTGGTGATAGACAATAAATTTTCTCTAAACTCCTTAGTGGTTCCTTAGTGGTTTTATAGTGGAAGCCAAAATGACTGCACACTTCAGCTCTGTACACTGCGGCGGGAGCTGGTATAATTTTATCGTCTTGTGAGCTGGGTTTGCTAATGCTAACAACGCACCCTTGCGCTTTTCTGTGTCACAGGTTGCGTTCTGAGATAACACTGCTATCTAGCAGTCGGGTTTAAACCAAACAAAGCCAGCGACATGAATCTTGGATGTAAACAAACAAACAAACAAACAAACAAACATCAATACAGCATTTGAGAATCGATACAGTTAGGGCTGCATGATAATGGTTAAACTGATAAATCACAATTACTCAATTATTTATCAACACATTTATTTATTTTTCTACCACATGATGGCTGAAGCAGCAGCGCCTGACGGATGGACAACAATATTCCCTGATTAAGAAACTACCATGTAAACAGCGATTTTTGATCACCTTAATGCGGCTAAAGTCATACTCAAAGTAAACAAATCGAATTAAGACAGGTGGAGTATTCCTATTTTATTCGCATTATAGACATGTACACACCTTAAATCACGCTATTAACGTCATGTGGGAGTTTTCGCCGCATTTTGTGACAGGACATAATACACACACAGCAGTGGTCAACCGTTTGATGGCAAACAAGAGAGCAAGCTTCAAGCAAGAAGCCACAAATCAAATTCCTCTCACATTATCTCTCATCCAGTACCTCAGAGTTTGTCGCGGTGGCATGAATGAAATGTTGCCAAATGAAAGCACATAGGAGGCCTGTTGCTGGAGAATTTGTATCCACCGTCGTTTATTTACAGAGCCCCACACGAGAGGGAAAATAAATAGTAGGCGATGTATAAATCATGCGCATGATTTATAAATCGAGGGAGCGAATTGGCACAATTTATTTATTTTTTCTTGCATGTCATATGCGGGGCTCCGTATCTATTGGCACATATAGCATGTCAAATAATTAACTGCACTTGAAGCTTACGTAAAATTAAAAATGAAACACCCAAAACTGTATATGGTACCATAACGAAGACGAACTGTGATGTTAATTGATCTATGTTCTATAATATGTAAAACAGGAACATTAAAGGAATATTCTAAAAGAAACTCATGTAAACACCTTAATCATAATATTGTCTTATTCAGAATAAGTTCAATAATTAGATTACTGCTGTCCATGTAAACGTAGTCACTGTTTTCACGGTAAACAGATCAACATTGTGAACAGAATTCTACAAAACTGAAAACATCAAATGATCATGCAATGGGATAAAATAGCTTCTCTTCCCTGTAAACGATACCATGAAGAATGTGAATATTTAACGGAGTCAAAAACAAAACAAAAAATAAGCAGGTATCCATATTCATTTCAGTATCAGCAGACACAAAACGCTATAGAAAGGTGACAACTTTTACATTTAAAAAAAACGATAAGTTACGGAAACGATAAAAGCTCCTTGTGGTTTCTAGGTTTGATAGATTTAAGCAACCATAAATGGCGCAAAACATAGGAATTTTGAGTTTGTGATAGGATTCCTATATATATATATATATATAAAAAAAAAATATATATATTCACTCCCTGCCCTCCAGCCGCATTTCGCGCCGCAGCAATGACGTCATGTGCAAACAACCCCTCCAACGCACTCAGTGTCCAAATTCGTTTTAATTCAGTACTTCAAGTGGACTATATTAGTGGAGTAATGTAGGGAATAGTGAATGAGGGTATAGGGGGTGATTTTCAAACAGACCCCTTATCGTCCAATACCGTATTTTCATTCTAAAATGGAGATCAAAATATTTGAAAGTATGGCAACATTTTGGTACTGCTACATTCAAGAGAAGTTTTTCTTCATGTCATAAGGGTTCATAATGCTGTAGTCTAAAGGAAAATATAATTATGTAAAAGTTGCACTGATCCAAATGAAAATTAACTGTAAACATAAAAATACGCATGACTTCAAGACTAGATAAACCATAACATACATTCACCACAACACAGTTATCCTTGTGTTTGTGAAAAGGTCAAACACAGGAAGTGTCCCTCCTCCACAGAAACAATGCCATGACGAAGGCAGCTGCCCCATTACAGCTCTTGGAATATAAATGACCCTGCCTGGACATCCACACAGAGGCGGGGGAGACTTTACAATGACAATGTGTGAAGTTTACAACATCCTGTCCCAGCACACAGCACTAGCAAACAAAGCTTTGGTTTTGACTAGTATGTGGAAAAAGCAAACATCAATTCGATGCAAATGCAGGAGCTGGGGGCTGTATTGACATCCATTAGATGAGGTTCAATGGGAGCATTCCGTGCTGAGGACAAAAGTACAGGGAGAACCTCTCATATCAGCGATGATAAAACTCCCAACAGAATGATTAGATGTGAGATTAGATTCAGGTCTCTCTTCACTCCACACCAGCACATTTCTTTAGGATATTCATTCCCGCTGGAAGGGCATGTGAAGCTTACGTCCTCTTACTTGTCCTTGACCAAATGAGTGTGTGTTGATGGGATTCATATGGGTAACATTGAGTGGTGGTTATTGATGGCCAACAGCTTCAGGACATACTGTATTACACATGTAATGACTTGGCAGCACTATACTAATATTGTTCACATCCACGTAAAATCACCACAACCTTTAACCCTTGACGTTAAATAACAGTCAGAAATTGTGTTACCACACAATGACAAGTGGTTAAAAAAAAAAAAAAAACGTATTCAAATCAAACACCATTCTACAACTAATAATGACAGCAAATAATGTGACCTAATTCACAGCAGAATCACTTAACAGGGTGCATAGTAAGAATGCTAATCTAGATTACTTTAGTAAGTCAATGTTGGGACAGTGGACACACTTACGGGCTGCTCCAGAACACAAAATGTTATACACCCTCAGCATTAAATATGGGAAGGAAGTGGTCAACCAATATGTCGACAAGGCAGATAAACTGGGGGAAAAAAAGGTCTGCTCTTAACGTTTTTACTTTGGAGGGCTAATGACACCAAACAGACAGACAGAGAACTGCTAAACACTATTTATATTGTGTGAAAAACAGCTCTACACAAATTCATTATAGGTTTCAGTGTTTTCTGATCCCATTCTCCTCCTTACTGCATTAAGCAGTCAAATATTATTGTGTCATGACTGCTGGCCATAGCAACATATGCAAGAGACTTCACTCCACAGTCTCTCTCCACATCTCAACCCAAGGTAGAGAAGTTAATTGGCAACTATGCATTAGCTGTTAAAATAGCTACCTACTGTAAAAACAGTATACATTTTAATAAAGGCTAAATGATGAACATAAAATTGCTGATAGACAACAAGCAGCTCAGAATTGTCCAGGTAGAGCAATAAAAACACGTAGAAGCAAGGCTGTAAACATTTTTTGAACACTGTTGGAAAACAAACTATTAGGAGGAAGCCACGGCACACATCAGTTGATTATTAAGTCAGACTGAACGGAAAGTTTGCGTCTATTATTAGGGATGTAATGGTTCAGATTACCCACGGTTCGGTTTTTATCACTGTTTAGGGTCACTGTTTTGGTACAGTTCGGTATGTGCTATGTTCTGGGGAAAAAGGACTGCTGTCAAGTTAAAGTAAAGAAAATGAGAACAAATTAACAAACTACAAGCAATAGCACAAATAAATACAATAGAGCAAAGATAATAAACAAATAAAATAAACTGTGCTTTTCAGGTTATTTAGGTATCTAACAGTAGTTTTCAGCTACAGAGATTGAATACAGTTCTGTCCACATTTTTTTTTATCATCACTGTCGATGGATATACATTCTGGCTTCCCAATACGTTACAACAGAGACATACATTAGTCGAACTGTACGGTTCAATTTTTTACTGAGAACTTTTACACCCCTATCAATTGTACATCTGCAATGTACCTGTGGCATGTGGAAAGGGCACAAGGGCGTCACTTGACCAATCCGTCAATACGAGTTGCCGCGTCCAACACGAGTTCAGCGGCACAGGGTTTTAGAGGGGGATACGGGCAGGAAATGAAAACGTTGCTTTGTTTGAGCTTTAGCGCTTTTCAACAGCTCGTCATGAATCAGCGAGGCTCAGTGAGGGGCACGTGAAAGACTAGACAACACACACACAGACACACACACCTCCAAGACAACAGTCCCTTTCAACTAACTTTCATACATACTGGAGCTGCACGATTCTGGATAAATTGATAACCTTTTTTGTTTTTTTGTTTAAAACAGAGATCATGATTCTCCCACTATTCTGAACAGACAACTAAATTACATGTAATTTACTAAGTTCTGACAAAATGTTAAATGCTACAGTCTATTTAAAAATATATATACAGGTGCTGGTCATAATTAGAATATCATCAAAAAGTTGATTTATTTCACTGATTCCATTCAAAAAGTGAAACTTGTATATTATATTCATCCATTACACACAGACTGATATATTTCAAATGTTTATTTCTTTTAATTTTGATGATTATAACTGACAACTAAGGAAAATCCCAAATTCAGTATCTCAGAAAATTAGAATATTACTTAAGACCAATACAAAGAAAGGATTTTTAGAAATCTTGGCCAACTGAAAAGTATGAACATGAAAAGTATGAGCATGTACAGCACTCAATACTTAGTTGGGGCTCCTTTTGCCCTAATTACTGGCCAAGTCCTGTTGGAAAATGAAATCTGCATCTCCATAAAGTTGGTCAGCAGCAGGAAGCATGAAGTGCTCTAAAGCTTCCTGGTATACGGCTGCGTTGACCTTGGACCTCAGAAAACACAGTGGATCAACACCAGCAGATGACATGGCACCCCAAACCATCACTGACTGTGGAAACTTTACACTGGACCTCAAGTAACGTGGATTGTGTGCCTCTCCTCTCCTCTCTTCCTCCAGACTCTGGGACCCTGATTTCCAAAGGAAATGCAAAATTTACTTTCATCTGAAAAGAGGACTTTGGACCACTCGGCAGCAGTCCAGTCCTTTTTGTCTTTAGCCAAGGCGAGACACTTCTGACGCTGTCTGTTGTTCAAGAGTGGCTTGACAACAAGGAATGCGACAGCTGAGACCCATGTCTTGCATACGTCTGTGCGTAGTGGTTCTTTGCAGGTGTTGGAGTTAATTAGCTGATTAGAGTGTGGCACCAGGTGTCTTTAATATTGAACCTTTTCACAATATTCTAATTTTCTGAGATACTGAATTTGGGATTTTCCTTAGTTGTCAGTTATAATCAAAATGAAAAGAAATAAACATTTGAAATATATCAGTCTGTGTGTAAAGAATATTATATACAAGTTTCACTTTTTTGAATGGAATTAGTGAAATAAATCAACTTTTTGATGATATTCTAATTATATGACCAGCACCTGTAGATTTTATTAAGTTCAATTTATTATGTTTCGTAGACATTTAATAACCAAATCATTGTCATTTAGAAATAAGCGGGTGTTTGAATTGAGATCATGATTCTTTTAGCGATTACTAGTGCAGATCTAATACATACCAATACAGATTGCATCTTCTATGTGTTGAACTGCTATGGAACCGATGAAAGAATTCTGATTTATTATTTTGTCACACACTTTCATAATGTGATGAAAAAAAACAGGATATTCAATGAAAAACACAAAAAGTATAACAAAATTCAATGTCTTGTAAGTTGATTTAATGTCAGGCAAAAAAAACAAAGTTGTAACTTATGAAGTGTGATATAGCATGAACTGATAAATCATTCACAATAAGACCAGGAACGTGAATGTAAGGGTGTACTCACACTAGGCACGGTTGCCTTGAACCCGAGCCCGAGCGCGATTGTCCCTCCTCCCCACTCCCCCGCTGGCCTGCACTCACACTGCACTTAACGTTTTGGGCCAGAGCACGCTTACGTCATATACGATGCAACTTTTTGAATGGAAGAAAACAGGAAGAAATGCACATTCGCCAAGATACTGCCTAATATATATTATCATTTATGCCGTGCATTGATTTTCACTTGCACGTATCAGAGGACTACAAAGGCAGCTGACGTTAATGGAGGAATTTGTAGCTTTACTCGCAAACTACAATTCCTGTTCACCAAAGGTGAGAATCAGACCCGTTATAAACCCAAATACACTCAAATAATTACATGAATTGATAAGTGTTCTATCAAAGTAATTAATTCAAGTGTATTTGGGTTTATAACAGGTCTGTTTCTCACCTTGATGAACAGGAATTGTAGTTTACGAGTAAAGCTGCAAATTCCTCAATTAATGTCAGCTGTCTTCATAATAATCCTCTGATACGTGCTATTGAAAACCGGTTAGGGATATAGGGAGATATATATATATATATAAAATATTATATTATATTATATTCTATAAAAATTAACTTTTTTTTTTTTTAGGCAGTATCTTAGGCGAAAGTGCATTTATTCCTGTTTTCTTCCATTTTAAAAAGTTGCATCATATATGACGTAAACGTGCTCCGGCCTGGAACAATAAGTGCAATGTGAGTGCAGGCCAGCGGGGGAGGGGGGAACAATCGCGCTCGGGCTCGGTTCAAGGCAACCGTGCCTAGTGCGAGTACACCCTAACAGGCTGAACACACTTAACATTCATACAGACAACAACAAAAAATGTATTCTGTGTAGCTACATATGCAAAAACTGTTCCTGAATTAGTCAATTTAGTCAGTGATTTAACAATGGCATTACTATGAAAAACAACATTAAATAAGTCAATTTGGACATGCTGTAATTTATTTTACCTTTTTAAGTGGAGTCAACCACATCTACATTAAATCTGAAAAAAAAAAAAATAGCCAACATTGGTTGAACTTTAGGCATTATGTTTTTGTTTATAGCAATTAGCAAAACATTACTATGTTTATCAGAGTCAATCAATCATCACAAGGTAGGAAAACTTGACTCCCGTTGGGCCATTAATTCCCACATTTAAAAAGTGGTCATTACTCTCAATTTAGCATTGTGTACACATCCAGTAAAAAAAAAGTCTCTGGGTCAAATTCTCAATGATCATGTATTTGATTAATACAGTGAGTTTGCTGACATCATGTATTGGCTTCATTGTGGCTGTGGTGTCTGCACACCGGCACAAAACTAAAACAACAGGGAACACGTCCACAGCTGATGACAACAGTTCACAGACCCACCACACTAGTGTTGGCCGATATGCTCCATAGTCATGTTGTTCCATCATCAGCCTGTAAGATCGCTGATATACAATATCGCACGCAATAGTTTACTTATTTGATATTAATTTAATCATTAAAAACAGACAGAGCTTTATCTGACGCTGCACAAAGCATTAATTCTCTCAGACACAACAAGAGCTGAATCTACCTCAACATATGCTGATAACAGAATAAACTATCTTAATTTATTGGCTTAACATTTCTTTTGTGGACTATACATTATTGATAGAGATAGAAACTATTAAAAAAAAAATAAGAATCCATTTTTCTTGTTAAACAAGTTTAGGTCAGTGTTTGAAGCGGCTTTGATTTTCATCACTGACTGATTAGTGTGCTGTATTTGGACCTAAAGACTGTTATTAGGCCTACATCATTTTAATAACAATAACATTAATAACAATAACATTAATAATAATAATAATAATAATAATAATAGTATTGTTATTAGTTGTTTTTTGAACCAAGGCGAAAAATGACACTATATAAGAATGATGCGTCTTTTATCAAACAAGCACTCTTGACAATTTGTGACTAGATCACCTTGCAATTAAATTTTGATGTGGGATGTAGTTTTGTAGTCCCTTTTAATAACAAATCACAAAAAAAAAAAAAAAAAAAAAAAAAAAAAAAACCCTTATATATACACACACATGCATATACACACACACACAAAATATTATTATTATTATTATTATTATTATTAATACATTCATGGGAAAATTAGCCAGTTATCATATTGGTATCAAAGGCATCGCTGATACACAATACTATCGTCTATCGGCACAACTGTACACCACACCTCATATACTACCGGTCAAAAGTTTTTGAACGGTAAGATTTTTTAAATGTTTTATAAAAAGTCTCTTCTGCTCACCAAGGCTTCATTTATTTGATTCAAAATACAGCAAAAACGGTACTATTGTGAAATATTTTTACAATTTAAAATAACTTTTCTATTTGAATATTTTAAAATGCAATTTATTTCTGAAGCTGTAAGCAAAGCTGTATTTTCAGCATCATTACTCCAGTCTTCAGTGTCACATGATCCTTCAGAAATCATTCTAATATGCCGATTTGCTGCTCAAGAAACATTGATGATAATAATAATAATAATAATAATAAATGTTGAAAATGCAAAAGTTTCAGTAAGAGGTTTTTTTTGAGGGGGGGACAGAAATTAAAGAAATTAAATACTTATTCAGCAAGGATGCATTAAATTGATCAAAAGTGTAGACATATATAATGTTGCAAAAGCTTTCAAATAAATGAAGCCTTGGTGAGCAGAAGAGACTTTTAAAAACATTTAAAATCTTAACGTTCAAAAACTTTTGACTGGTAGTGTATTTTTACAAAATCTCTCTTCCTTCTTTCTGTGCGATGTGAAATCTACCAAACGCAGACCTGCTTTAATCTTAGAAGCTCATATCAGACTTTGACACCAACCTCCAGAGAGGCAATGCTTTGCTACATTCCCAGTTACTAGAAATGCTTCCAACAGGTCAGTCAGCAGACCCACATAACAAAGTTACGTTGGAGAATGACAATGCATTAATGTTTTGATTGGATTTCTCTCTTGCTGCTGATAAAAGCCCTCGGCATTTCACAGTACTACTAAAATCTTGCAAACTGTAAATATGAGCTGCTGTCTCCAAACTACGCTTATTTGTACCTTTCTAATTATGAATCAACCTTCCAAATGAAGTCCCAAATGAATTTTCCACATAAACAATTTAGTGGATATACTTCTTGTCTGAACAAGTGTCAGATCAGACTCCTCCCCCACTTAACCACATTCTAGAATATGAACACATTTTCTTGAAATGAAGAATACAGAAACGGACTATGAAAGAGGCTATTCATCAAATGGCATGATACCTGGAAAAAAAGAAAAAAAATCAAAATAAAGCCTTCCATTCAACAAATGAAACTGAACTTTGAACTTTAGTTGACATTTGACATATGTAGTGTCATAAAACTGACACGTATAAATACCATGCCATAAAAGTTATGTTGCTTTAAGTGTCCAAAAGTACAGTGGGGAAAAAAATAGCAATAAGTTAAATGTTTAAAAGAAAAAACTAGCTTGAAAAATATTTTTTATTAGGAGTCAGTATATTATTTTGTGTTAACTAAAGATATACTAAACATATTTCTAGACCTTACTTGGTCTTAAAGCTTCCCAAATCTTGTCCTAACTTTACAAATTGAGCAATCTGAACAATTTTGTTGCACAACACTGTGCAAGTTCCCAGCATGCATTGCAGCTTAAAAAAAAAGTTACGTAGTAACCAAGTGTGCCGCGTGGCACATGCCCTGAAAAGTGAAGCCAAAGGATTTCGGTAACCCCTTTAATTGATGGCTGGCTGCAGTACAAGTCATAAATCCACCCTCTCAATGTAATCAAATGAGATGCGAGCCAAACTAAAAAAAAATAAAAAATCCAATTACACTTCAAATAATTTTTTTTCCAAAGATGGTTTCTATCATTTTAGGTAGTTCTTATCAAGCAGACTTATGTTCAAGTGTTCGTTTCCCCAGTAAGTTTGGTTTTAGTTATTTGATGTTGTATAAAAAAAAATAATAATAATAATAAAATTAAAAAAAGGGGGTGCAAAACATGATTTACAGCTGTGCTTGCGAATGAGTCTGTGGGAGCAGGAGTGTGAGCTGGACCTTGATGCCACGGCTCCACCTCAGGAACACTACTGCACAGACTCGGACTCCGAACAACATAATAGGCAACGACCATTAGTGGGAGATTTTTGCTTCATTTTTCTACAGTGGAGGGAAGCGGAAAAGTGCTGCCCATCTTTTTTTATAGTCTATGGTGGTAACTTATTATAGAAATGATCATTGCTTTACATTTTACTGGCTTTAATTTAAGCTCAGAATTCAGAGTTCATATTTTTGCTGAATTAACATAAGTTGATCATCGCGTGTTTGAGATGTGTCGAGTTACACATGCATCTCATTGTAACTCGAATTTAATATACATGCCTAGAAGGGTAATGTTCGCTTCTAGTTTTAAGAGGCAAAATAATGCCCATGAAAGAATGAGGAAGCTCCTAAAATTGCTAAAATGTTCAACAGTCTTTAGTTGCCTTGTGTTTTTCAATTTAACAGACTGCCTGTTACTAATTAGATGAATAAAAGTATTTAAGCTTTTAGTCAATTTAACATAAATTGATTGTAATATGTTACCTTACAATCTAGTTTTCTGGGGTTTTATCCTTTTTTTTATTCTATGCTTATAAAAACGGTCTGTAAATTACAACACAATTCATGTGTTGACAACAATCTATGCCAAGTCTGTTCAGTACACCAAGATCCACTAGGCAAACTAAAACAAATTAAACTACTTCTCTATGACAGGCACTTAAATACTTTTGTTTATTTACACACAGCTCATGATAAGTCTCACCAGTTTTTCTATTCACACTAAACTTTGGCATGGAACACACTAGTGTCCGCAGTCTTTTGTGTCTTCAGCAGGAATCGCTTATGTGGCCACGGGATAAGCTCTGAAGGGACCTTTACATACTGTACTTCCAAACACTCCCGCCATGGAAATGAACAGGATATTGTGCTCTGATGTTCTCAAGTGCTCCCAAGATATCAACAGTGTTGTTTTCTCAGGGAGGGATGCTGATGGACTGATCTTAAAGTAAATAACATAATTAACAAGGGTAAACAGAAGCCACATTTTAACCAATGTGACTCCAAATGCATCATGGAAAACAATCCCACCAGTTTCAAATAGTATGTGGTGAATGGGTCGCTGTTTTACCCATTTCATTACCGTTTAAATCACACATCTACTTTCAGCCTGACATGGGAATAAGCCAGAAGCCACTCTAAACAGGAAGCGAGCACTTTGGTTACCCCCCCTTAAAAAGCACGGCTGCAGTCCAGAATCTGGCAAACAGACCAGTTCAGGTTGTACAGAGGCACAGAGTGAGAGTCGTGTGCTCAGGAAACATTATTACTGGCGTCTGCTAGCGCACAATAAGATGAAATGATATAAGATAAATGATCAGCTTACCATTAAAGTCACATGAACACACAACAGTACGACACTCAGATCTGCCACATGTGTGCACTTTGAGAAATGTGCTGACTTCCTGTGCATGTTTATTTACCAAGCTACTACCAAGAGATAACCTTTTAAATGAAAGCAGTGGTCAGAGGGCTCAATGCCAGTGTGATATTACTGCATTTCACAGCAGAACATCCACATCTGTCTATTTAGATGTTATGTCTCTGTAAAGACCGGAGGCTTTTTTTCCCAATTTACCATCAACTCCACAATGGAATCCAAGCCACACAAAACATTACAGAACCAGTCAATATTTCACACACATTGACACATTTCAGGTGGTTTTCTTAGTGATATATAATTAATTTAATGTTAAGATAAACACACTCCAGATGAAATTCCACTATCCCAACTTAATGACATCTGCTGATCTTTATGTATGATGAATTGCTTGTGAAGTTCCTCATGTCTAAGTTGTATTAGATAAGTATCTGCTAAAGGAATAAGTGGAAATTGTGTGGCCTGGCATTTTTCTGTCTTAACCAATGACGCAAGTTAGGGTAGGACTACCTGTTATTCTGACAAATACCAGATGGAGGAATGTTCTGTCAGGTTTGAAACCTGACCAACTGTCAGTGCGAAAATCCTAAGATTCGGTTCTGAAAATGGTTCTGGTGTGATGTGTTGGCAAAGCACTGGGGGAGCGTATACTTATATAGCAATGTATCACCTCATGAATATTAATATAGTAATGAATGCACTGAAAGCTACTCATATACGCTTTGTATCAGAGATCAATGCACACACAGAGAGAGAGAGAGAGAGAGAGAGAGAGAGAGAGAGAGAGAGAGAGAGACAGAGACAGAGAGAATATAAGACAGCACAATTAATCTTTAAAAGATCTCAATCTCGATTCAAACACCCACGCGATCTTATTCCTCTTAAACACAGAAGTACTGAGATAATGATGTCTACAGTAGTGATCAAAGTAGAGTAAATCACCTTTTGAAAGTTGCTTCAAATAACGATTGGATCAACTACACAGTTACACCACTAGGTGGCAACAAGTGACTTAAATTTATTTGTCATTAAATCATTCAAGAGATTCGTTCAAAAACACTTATTCATCCAGTAATGAAACAAGTCTTTATGAATCAATCATTCAAACCGATTTTAAATATTCTGATTCACCTGTCTGGATCTTACCTGTGTTCAAGCATCTTCTACCCCTTCTGAGAGGATATTCTCCACTGCTAGAGGTATAATAAGCCAGGAGAGGTCCCAAATTCTCCCAGAGAAAGCAGAACTTATTTATTTTCTTCAAAACAACTGTTAATTATTTTTGCAAAAAACTGATAAATATGTTGAATTTGTTGACAATATTCCTTATACTTGCAAATGAAGTTTAACACAAACATAAACACAAAAAGGATTGTTTAAGTTGAGTATAGAGGGTTTGCACATGTCAACGTCGGTCAGTGTCAGGAAACACGAAAGATCCAGTGATCCATGGATATTGACATGCAGCCTCAAATCGTAAGTTGTAAGGAACACTATCGAGTCCAACCTTTATGCCCGTTGCACACTGCAAGCTTAAGCGGCGCGTGAGCATAACTTCATCGTCACTGCAGCTGCAGAGACACACAAGTATTCACACTGGAAGCGTTTGTGCAGTGTCACTACATATAAAGTGAGCATTTCTTTATAAAGACAGCTATAAATTTGTTTTTATAAGTTGGTCATTTATAAACTTGATAGTCTTAAAAGTTTGTTAACATGGGGAGGTGTACAACATTCGCATATAAACGTAAATAAATAAAAGCCCTGTGTCATCCATTGCTGCACATGAATGAGGTAAGCTTTGTGTTTTACTGCGTGCACATGTTTACAAGACAGCAAACTCGGGTTTGATTTGGGAATGCTGCAGCCTATACATCTCTGTGTAATAACGAAAATGTTTATATACATCATATCTTCTGGCTAGTTTACTTTAGTTTTTTATAATACACCATACTTTAAACCAAACTGAATAATTGAAAAGTTTGAAGTTTAAATGGGTATATTTTCTATAAATATTTTTATTCTTAATTTTCTTTTCTGTCATACTCAAATTCTTGTTAAAAGACATTAGACATGCTTATTCTGTGCATTTTGAACATGGTGTGAAATTATATTTATTTTGTCCATCAAAAGGGTGCTTTCACTTTAATTGAGTGAATTAATTAAATCAGTCATATAAATCAGGTCAGTCATATACACCTAGGATTGCTTGAGGTGAGTAAAGCTTGGGGTAATTTTGATTTGAAAGTGAACTAATCCTTTAAACTTTGATTCCACTATTTGAATCTTTAAAAAAAAAAAAAAAAAAAAAAAAAAAAACCATTGAATGAGCATTGAAAATTACAGATGGCAAAGTTCTCTCTACTTTCCTCCTGGTGGCTGGATGTATAAATGTGAATGGAACAGTTCAGTGCCGTGCGAGGTAAGCTCATCTCATTCAACAAAGCAGCTCATTGTTGCTGGATCTACTCGGGCCTGATCACAACTGTAACTGAAACGATTGCCCCCAGCAAACCCACAGCGCCCATTTCAGCTCATTCAGCACGCCACATTAAGTGCCAGGGCTCATCTCCCAGAATTCATTCATAAGAGATGGGAGAAAAAAAAAAAAAAAGAAAAAAAAAAAAAGTATTACATTTCAGTAAGAGATCTCTTAAAAGCTTGATGGAAACATTTGTTTGAGGAGAATGTGGCATTTTCAGGAGGGCTGGGAAAGAGCTTTAAAAATTACAACAACAAAAAAAAGAAAAAAAAAAAAAAAAAAAAGCTGAAAATCAACTCTAACAGTACAAGTACCTGTGACTAAAGATATCGTTCAGAGCTTTCATATGAAAACTAACTTCTGTATATCTGTATAGACACTTAATTTGTCAAATTAAAGGTTCTATAAAGTTCAACAATCACTGGTTTAGAGCTTTGTGAAAGCCCAATAAATAACATGTTTGTATTTTAGTTTTTTGTATTACCAAACAAAACATGACAATATTAATCAATATTAATAAGATTAACTAAGTGATAAAATGTTGAGTACAAAAAGCAAATGTACTAAAAACGTTAGTCCCTGCTCACACGGATCAGAAAACTAAAAATGCTGCATTATTCATGCCAGGCCAGTAAATGGTGATTGTCATTTAGTAATAAAAAAAATAATAATAATAATAATAATTATTTACTGCCTATAGACTGAACACAATACTCATGATGTTTTTTCACAAATTTGTGTTTTTGTACTTTACACAGAGACAATAACAGTATCGTTTTCAAAAACTTGCACCTTGAAACTGGTTTTCGAAAATTTGCATTTTCAAGCCTCCAAAATGACAAATGTCATGTAAATCCAAAACGCATTTTCCGTTTTTAGTTGAAACTGTAAACTTAAAATTGTTTCACAGACCAGTGAATCATTTTCAGACTTAAAAAGGTCATATGATGCTTTTTAATGTTTTACTTTTCCATTAGTATGTAATGTACCCATTTATGCATAAGATCTGCAAAGTTACAAAGTCTCCCACAAATCAATTTATTCCAAGAGAAAACGGATCCAGAACGGGTCCAGATATCAATTCTGCAAATGTCTATGTCATGCATACACAAAGAAAGAAGACGAGGCTTCAGTGAACTGTAGTGTTGTCGTCGTCATGTGGCATTCCAGTGTTGGTTCGGATCGATCTGCTTGATCATCCAGATTTTCAGAATCTGACTTTGGCTGATATGGTAAAACTGACATTATTAGCCGTTTGTGTTTACAATTGCTTTAGAAGCCTTGGAAGCTAATACTCACAATTATGGTAAAGGGTATTAAATGGGGGTGTGACGAGATCTTGTGTGACGAGATCTTGTGCCACGAGATCTTGCGATTTTAAAATGGGACAAGATTCCTTGTTGAGTGAAAAGTTGTCTCACAATATTGCCATGATGGAGCGCAAGGGTGAAATTAGCACAGATTATGCCACCGCTACATTTACATTATATTATGGTGCCCATTGCAGCACCGCCTCTACTGTCATTTCGCTTATTTTATAGAAATAAACATGTTAATTTGGTTGGGTAACGGTCCCTTTCTATTGTAACCTATTGTAAAATTCGAATTCGAAATTCGAACGCAAAAGAAAAAGCGCGAGCTCCCTGATGCACACAGATTAGGCTACATACAATACCCGGTCTCCCAATATCAAACCTATAAGCTGGGCTGTGTAGTTTTTTAATTATGGTAATTTGGTAACACTTTACAATAAGGTTCATTAGTTAAACATTAGTTAATGTATTAACTAACATGAACTAACCATAAGCAATACATTTGTTACTCCATTTACTAAACTTCGTAAACGTTAGTTCATGAAAATACAGTTGTTCATTGTTTGTTCATGTTAGTTTACAGTACATTAACTAATGTTAACAAGATTTGAATAATGTATTAGTAAATGTTGAAATTAACATTAACAAAAGATTAATAAATGCTGTATGAGTGCAGTTCATTATTAGTTCATGTCAACTAATGTAATTAAGTAATGTTAACTAATGAACATTATTGTAAAGTGTTACTGAGAATTCAGAGAAAGATAATGCATGTCATTCCAGGAAATCCCTATAGGCAATCACACTATCGCTGTAGCTGAATAAACAATTGAAAAGCATTGATTGATTAAACAACATAAGATCTTACACAATTCAGAAAGTAGAACTAAAACGACGTTCATTACAAGATGATTAGTTAAAACATTTCAAAAATGCACCTGCAGACTATTTTTCCAGTCATGAATTTTGTCATTGAGGATTTCTTAAAAATACGGTGCAAAATCTCATCTCACCCTAATGTTTTTACTCCAAACTCACTTCATAACGACAGTTGAGCATCCTTCTGTGAGATGTGGCTTCTTACACAGAATAAGGCAGTCGGGTGTTTATTAGTCTTGTTTAATCAAAGTGTTTAAATCTTCTGTTTATTCAGCCTCAGCGATATAATGAGTGTTATCTTCTACTGCAGGGCATATTTAGAGTTTCTGCACAAGAGCGCACTCTGGCTTTCAGATGGAGAAGCATTTACTACTGATCACAGAGCCGTACAGCTCTGACAAGCAGCGCATGAAATAATCAAAATAATTGGCAAATTGCGTGCAATTTAAATCGCAATAAATCGTGCAGCCCTAATTTCCAATACATGACTGGTGTTTGGCCAATCACAACGTACTGGGTCAAATATAGATTAATCCTACTAAATCTACAAAGAGTGCTCCAATCAGAATTTTTGGGTCTGACTGGGCATGCTATACAACATTACTCTGTGCGTTCGCTCTGTGGCTGGTAAAAGACACTTGTCGCACATTGCAGTAAGCTGGATCGATTTTAGAATATCATATTAATACAAGATGACACAGATGACTTATATTGCTAAATGGCATGTCATTATTTTAAAAATATATTGTATGATGGAGAAAATGCTGTATTAATGTTACTGTGGCCATGTTAGCCACTTGACAAAATAGCAGTCTCTGAGTGGTACAATGGAACAAACTTGTTACTCAGTAAATCAAGAAAACAAGATTCAAACAATAAGATTAACCCTGTTGAGCTATAACAATGATTAGTTTTCTTTTCTGTTAAACCAGTTGCTCACCTGTCTAATTAAAAAAAAAAAAAAAAAAAAAAAGTGCTGGGTGGTAAACCGGTTCTAATTTCGAGACCAATATGTATTTTTCAAAAATCGCCATACCGGGGTATAGCTGAAACAGCTGCTGTCTCTATTCAATGGCCATGAAGCGCTATGTAGAGTGTACAGAGAACAGACTTCTATTAACTGTATACCCTTCTTACACTAATGGAAACAATTTTATAACAATAAATAATTCACAAAAATAACTAATAAATTAATACTGCAAATGTAGAGCCATATGATTGATTTCCACAGAATCCAGTCACAAATGGAACTTACTGTATAAAGCGGAATGTCACTTAATTTATTCATCCAAAAATTGCCAAATTCTAAGTAGGGCTTTACAACTAATCAGATATCGGACTAGTGTCTGTGAATATTAAAGCTAAAAAAAGGTTGCTATAAGTCTGTATGAATGAGCGTCGCAGTTTCCTTTACTGCCACACATACTGAAGCACGTGTGGCGCTCGATGATTTCAGTGTCTGCGGTCTCACTCATTATACATGAACACATGAACTTCATCTGCAGAGCTGCTCTTAAGGGTCACTTTATGAACATTTCACAGTTTAATTTGATAAAACTAAATCAACATTTGTCACATCATATACACAGGAAGTCAAAGGTCTTCACGACCCTGTCAAAAAAATAAAAGTTTGGTATAACTGGAAATAACAGAAATATTACTATTGTACAATAGTGTACTTCGATTAAGAGAGATTAATAATAATAATAACAACATTTATTAAAACATACAAACTCAAAGGTCTTCATTGAAATTACAGAAATTGCACAGTAAAAACATATAGCCTACATAATATTATTATTATTATTATTATTATTATTAATATTTATTATTATTATGTAGGCTATACGTTTTTACTGTGCAATTTCTGTAATTTCAATGAAGACCTTCGAGTTTGTATGTTTTAATAAATGGTATTATTATTATTTAATTAAATAATTAAACTCATTTGATTACATTTTAAACTAAATTGTTAGCTTTATGAACTGCTTGAATTACATTTTTTTTTTTTTACTAATTTTTATTTGTCCTTACAATGTTTATATAATACATTCCCGGTACTCTGGGTACTCCTGACAGTAAAATATGGCAAAATAGAAGGTTCAGTGAAAAAAAACCTGATTTTTGCTCAAAGTGCCCAGCACTAACACACAATATATTAAAGCGTATTTGAGGTTTCCATGGTTTCTAACTGGAAATCAAGCATAATGCGGATATGACATCATTGACAGGCAACGCAATGATACAGGCCGTTACACTAGTTAAAATAGCTGATCTATCTGGATTTAAACAAAGTTGGAAAAATTTGGGATAATTTAAGTACACAAGTCAACAAATTAAATAACACTGTTCCAGTGGTTTTTGGATATTTTAATCCAAAATATTACACATTGTGCCTTTAAAACAAAGATGTACTAATTTTCTCAACCTTTCATTTAAGCAAAACAGCAAACTCCTTTATTTTGCAGATACTGATTACATATTTCTCTATTTTTATTCAGTTTTTTTTTATAAATATCATGATCTTCATATGAACTGTAAGTGATTTTTGTGTTCAGAGAGGGTGTACTCATTTATGCTGTACCGTTATTGTTATCGTTAAAATTACTCTGCTGTGCACATGACCACAAGCATATTTCATGCACAAGAATGCATTCAGAATAATAAAGGAAGGAACTGTAATGTGCAGGTCACGTGGATGCTGAGGCAGAGATACATGATAGTGTGCACAGGGTAGATATGATGGGAAGGCTGCGGTGTGTTTGGAGCCATCAGATAAAGACATTGATCTGACAGACATGTGACCTCACTGATGATGTCGCCTGCAGAAACACAGTGACAGCCGTCAGATAGCCAGCGCCAGCATATGACAGCCACCATACTGCAGTACTCAAAGAGAGACTGCAACCATACTGCAGCACTCACAGGCACGTTTACGTTGGGAATCAGAGGCCCCACAATACAACATGACCATTTTTAAATGGATACAAACAAGACAAGTAAATAGACACAAATGAACATTGGAGAAGCAATAAGTAAAGCAGTTTCAGTAGAAAGCAAATTTATTTATTTTTTTTAGTTGCAGAAATTCTGGTGCTTTATATAAAGCTAACGGTGACGACTACAGGCAAAACCTGCTCACTCACTGAAAAACTGACCTCAGTTGTGATAAAGGTAACATGTCTACTGGGACACTGCCTTCATTACGCATGTAGATTAGCGGCATTCAGGAGACAAACATCACTATGGAGATGCTGCAGGAGGTGTCGGGGGACAAATGCCATTTCATCTGTTGTTTTTAGCCTCATCTTATCTAGTGCCATGCACTACTGACACCAGAACTATTACATCACCTGTGACGAAATCACGTCACAAAAAAAAAAAAAAAAAACACCCAACAACCTGACAATCCTCAGGGACCTGTGACTGATGTAATCACTGTGAGCACAATTAACATCTGTGGCCATCTTGGGGAGAAGACCCTAGTTGCAGGTCATAATGACAATTTTCAATTTTCACAAAATTAGAGTGGTGTAAATTGATTTTAGAAAGATGGCAGCATTGTTATTTTATTTTTACACAGAAATTGGTAGGTCTATTAGTAAAATCGGTTGACTTTAGCAATCTTTGTTTTATTATATGCCAACAATGACTGTTCAAAAATGACAAAAAGCATTTATTTTGTTTTTTTGCTCAAGAAGTATTAAAGATATTACAGAAAAATTAGGTGAAGCTAAAATCAAAATGGAGAAATAACGGCGCACTTTTAATTTCAATGTGGCAGAGACTCAAAGTTCCGTTGAAAAGATAATGTTAATGTGACGAGCAGGGTGGGCAAGAGTCGTGAGAGAATGGCGTGAGACCGGTGCAACCACTCGCGCCACCAGCCTCACGACATTCCCTCACACCTCTCGCGCAACCTGCTCATCACGGTTAAAGCAAGTTTTCACCGTCGTGAAATTAAGATAAGATTATGCACTTAAGAAATGACATTCTGTAATGGTTTGTCCTAAATGAGGTCCTAACTGAAATTATGGTTACCAAACAGATAAGATAGGATTCTCAAGTTAAGATCTTTCTGTAATACGCCCCCAGGCTGGTTCTTAAACTTTCCTTTTAGTCCCATTTTAAAGAGCCCTCGATGGCTCAGTCCCAGAGATATGGACATGTTAATGTGGCTCCATGAGTAAATTGTTTTTGATCACTGAAAATGTGTACAAACAAACAAAAAAAAACCCTGTTGCATAAACATACCTGTCTGAGTGCCATAAATATTCATTTTCCAAAGTTTGCATGCCTAGAACTCAAAGTATTCAAGAGATCTTAATATCCTTCCAGATTAGATTCTCATGCTTAATAAACTTTCCTTTTGAAATCTTCATTTTCAAGGCCCTATTTAGTGCAGTCCAATAGATAAGGGGATCTCAAAGCAGCTCCATGTTCAAACTGTTGCATTTTACCCATTTTCAGTAATCGAAAACCAAATGTGGTTCACTTTGCACACATCTGATACTTATTGCATTTAAAGAGGAATGTCTGAAGAATAAATAACTCTGAAACTAGACATGTATCTTGTTTCCCTCTATCAAAACCAATTGAATACAACACCTCTCCGAGCACCAAAACAAATGTTTTCGAAGTTTACGTCTTTAATTCAAGAAGTGTTAAATTATCTTAATGTCATTTTAGATTCTTGTTCTAATGAAACTTTTCTTAATTTCAATCTTAATTTTTAAGGCCCTACATGGTTCTTTCGATAAAGGGGGCGAAAAAAAAAAAAAAAAGATACATTTCCAGTTTCAACATTATTTGTTCTTCAGATATTCCGCTTTAAAAAAAAAAAAAAGTATCAGTTGTATGCAAAGTGACCAACAAAATTAAACCATAAAACATTATTCAAAATACATAGTCAGTTACTGATACAATCTGTCATGAAATACATTTGTTTGAGTTTTGCTTAATGTTAAAACGGTTTGAGCTTGAATATCATTTTGCATGACTTTAATAGCCATTATGAGAGCAACAGTGGATAATTAACCACAGAGTTTAAAAAAATAAATAAAAAAGGAAACAAGAACGTTCAAACTGTAAGTAATAGATACTTTTCTTTGTGCATTTAGGTCCTTGTTCCCCCTCTATGACCTGAACTATTAGCTGCAAAATACCAGAAATATAGAAACCATTTCAAAAATAGAATCCTTTGTCGTGTCGCGCCTGGTTAGGACAGTCTTTGAAGTGGTCATTTTGTAGCCAAAGCTCTTGAAATTTACATTTTCCTGGCATGTTTGCCTTAGTTAACAGGTACAGGCGACTGCATTTGACTTAAGTTGATGAGCAGGAAGTGAATAAAATGCCACTAAAGAATAGCCTAACCATAATACGCAGAACACGTGAAAACGCAATTTTTTTTTTTTTTTAATGCGGTATAGAAAAATTACATTTTGATTAATGGAAACTAAAATTTAAAATCAACAAACAAAAATCCCTGATATTCCATGACAAAAAAAAAAAAAAAAAGATAGAATTCCCTGACAAAATGTCTGGAATAGACCTTTTAAAATTCCATGCTATTCCAGAAATTCCATGACCCGTGGGAACCCTGTAAATTAAACTGGCTGACCTTGACCCTCCATACTGCCAGAGAGCATGTAAATGGTCTAAACCTCATTAGAAAATAACAGACTAACAGTTCATTCTGTAATTATACAAATATATGGGGGGAAAAATCCTTCCCACAGATTCTCTTATCAGCCATTATTACCATTACTATTTTTCAGTCCATGTTACCTTCTCCCACTCCCGTCCACAACAGTCATGTTTTGTCCCGCTCCTACCCGCATAATAGATTTTTTTTTTTTTTTTTTTTTAAATAGATTTTTTTCTGTATGTCCACAGAACGGTTTCAAGTTACATAATCGCCTAGCCACAACCTACACATTCCAGCATAAATGCTCCCGATAAATTATTAGTTATTAAATCATCAAATCACAAACCACTGTTAATTTAACATAAAAGCAAGCATAGGCTACTGTGTTTTTAGTTGTTCTTGTTGTTTTTGTGCAACAGATGAATAATTTTAGCTTTTTGATCGTATTTTTTAGATATTTCTATTTTGCGGGAGTCCCCCTGAATCGTTTTATTCCCCCGCAACACACACACATTTTTAAACTATTTAGTTGTCTTTTCAGAATCGTGGGAAAATCATCTCTATTTGAAACAAAATAGTAGTAAATAACAAAATAGTTATTCATAATCATGGAGCTCAAAGTGCTGCAGTGAAATTAACAGTTACAGACGTTCACCCACTCGAGTGACAGCCACCCGCACAGACACCACAGGTTACACATCACTGAAACTCTTAGCAGCTTGTGGTCAGAAGTAACACCAAATCACCTGATTCACAGAGAGGCTTCACAGCAGGATCAGACATGTTCAGCTCATCTGGCTGCAGTTGCCTTCGTAACAAGTCTTTCCACATGTGGCTACTTCCACCCCTGAGCTGGATCTGTGTCACTTTAACAGATATTCCACCCTATTTCTCATCAAATAACATAGCAATATACATTACAACATATCAATTCAGTTTTCAGCTGAAATGAACATTAGATGCAGTAAAACAGCAACAAACTTTTTGCAGAAAATTATTACAGGCGCAAATTGTTAAAGCATGCTTAAATGGCATGGTTGCTTCAGCAAATATGTTTACTTTTCTTAACACTTTTGGGTATATTTAGGGTTTAATGTAGGTGGTACGTCATTTTCAAACGTGACTAACCTTTTAGCGCCACTCACCGGACATTTCAATTCAGAACTGCCATGCACAACAACCTACGCAAATAAAATCTGTTGCGCATTATAAAACTGAACTCGCTTTTAGTGCCACTCACTGGACAATTCACTTTGAAAGTATCTTGAAATGTGCAAGACGTAAGGTAATATTTTTCAGAAATCTCGTCAAGGGCACGCAATTCCAACAATCCTCTCACTAAAACACTAAATTTGTCTTTCTGTTTGTTTGTCTCTCGCAGCATCAGTATTTCAACATATATTTCCACTCAGTCACATAAATAAGTCCTGACAGGACTTTCTCGCTGGTCAATATCATGCTGCCTTAATCAGTGTGGCCATCGAACCTTAGTCACACTATGAAAACGTGCAGTGCTGAACACTGTTTTTCAACAAAGCCAAAATAAACGAATGATTTGGGGGGGGGGGGGATGTTGGTGTTGCTCTAATGAAGTACTGAAACTGTTAAAGAAATGACTGGAAAACTGGACTGGAGTGTCGAATGTGACAGCGTCCGTTTGACAGCCATAAAAGACTCACTGGCTCACACATCAATCTCTGTTTAAATTAACTGCCAGCAGCCAATAAAAAAAAAAAAAAAAAAAAAAAAAACTTTCCATTCAGTCATGGATTTGTTGTACAGTGCTGTCCAGTGTGTAACTTCAATAGGAAAAAGCTTCAATCTGAACGCATGACGACTTTAACATGACTTTACTAGTGTTCACTTTACATAACATTTCAAGACCGAACACTTATCAAAATTGGTTTGATAAAAAAACAGACAAACAGAGGAATAACATCAGCCACTTCACATGACAAACTTGATTTTGAAATGGTGCACAAGCACATGCTCAAATTATCTGGACAGAATTACAGATGATTAATTGACAACCATTATTGGACAAACAGAAGAAAATAGCTTTGTAAGTTTCCCCACAACTTAACTCCATTCCCAACAATACAAACAGCTGAACAGATGTATTTATAGCAGCAGAAAACACTGGAGTGTTGATTTACTAACAGCTGCTACACAAAAACAGAGCAAACTAACAGACAACAGACATTCAATGCAATTACAAGAGCTTTAATCTGCTTGCAGGGCCATGACAAATTACAACACGTTCTTTTCACTGGTTTTCTCTTCCAGCATGTGGAGAAAAAAAATTGCATGTCTGATCACTTAGGCTGCATTTACACTGGTTTAAAAAAAAAAAAAAAAAAAAAAAAAAAAGAACTTTGCTCACATCTGACACAGATCGGATATTGTGTAAATACAAAAATCCACAGAAAATCCGAGCCACTTCCAAATGTGGTTTTAAATCAGACATATCAAATATCTGGACATCCGACCTACGTCTAAAAACGCATATCCGATTCCCCTCGGAATTCCAAGCCACCACAAGGCGAGGGTGACATGTTTGCCTATAAAAATATATTTTAATGTTGTATTATGAAGTAGGGCTGAACGATTAATCGCATTTGCGATAATATCACGATATGACAACGCGATTTTTAAACCGCAAAGGCTGCTATTACACGCGAGTAAGCATCAACTTGACACTACGCATATGCCTGGCCTACAGGAAAGCACATTTTATGTTTAATCTATCTAATATTGTGTTGTTCATACTATGCAATAGAGATGGGAGAAAAGATTCTCTCTCTAACGATTCTGAGCTTTGTTTTTAACCACCGATGCGCGATGGAGCTGCGTGTGCTTTAGAAACTTGCTTGCTTCCAATTACACACACACACACACACACACACACACACACACACACACACACACACGGAAAGGTTGAAGTGAATTGCAAGGACATTCGCACGCTTCATTGCACAGGATGCGCTGTGAGAAACGCGTGCTTTGCTGACGACTGCAGTGTGTCGTCTCGCCCGCCGGTATTTTCCTTATGCTCTACGAACAGTTATGTCGTTATATCAGTTTCAAATGTTTCACATAACGCTTTGTGAAGTGTGCTCGGTCATGCGGCTGAGAGCAACTCTGTTTAAGAGGTTAAATGTACTTGCATGTCAAAATGCTTTTATGACACGAAAACAGTTTTTCATGTAAAATTTTTTTAATGTTTCATGTAAAACACAGTCAGTTATGTCTTAAGGGATCAAACAGACAGGACAAACCACATCTTCTATTTCAAAAGAGATCTGTGCATTATTGTGAATGCAGCTTATAGATCTCCCGCTCTCTATGATGTCATCATAATAATAACAACAGTAAAGCTGAGAAAGAGAAAAATCACTCACAGCTCTTGAAAGGAAAATCTTCAGATACTCTTAAATACTGAAAGCACTTTGTTTATTGATTATGTTTTTTGTTTGTTTTTTTTCCCCCCTGTTTATTATTTACTAGCTTTTCCCCCAGTTTCACAGACAAGGCTTAAGCCAGTCCCAGGCTAAAATAAATGTTTGAGTTGTCTTAATGAAAGCAACTTGCACTGACATGTCTTAAAATGTATCAGTGCCATTGTTTTGTCTCAAGATACACACCAGTAATGTTTTTTTTTTCCTAAGGCACGTTTATAAAAGCTATACTTAAAACTAAGGCCTAATCGTGGCTTAATCTAAGCCCTGTCTTTTTATTTTCAATTATTAACATGCAATTGTTTTAATTACATTTTTAATGTGTAATTATTTTAAAAAGTACTTAATTACAAATGTAATTAAATAAGTTATTAATAAGACTAATCAATAAGAAAAAAAAAAAAAAAAAAAGATCAAGAATCGTTTTGGAATCGGACTGTGACTCCCAGAATCTGAATAGAATCGTGAAGTGCCTAAATAGTCCCACCCCTAAAATGATTTATTGCTTGTCTTTATTGAATAATACAGAATATAAAGAGCTTTTTTAAAAAAATAATAATAATCACCGCATATTAAATCCCAATATTAGTAAAAAATAAATCGCAATTAGATTATTTTCCAAAATCGTTCAGCCCAATTATCAAGCAGACATGATGTATGCGCTCGCACTATTCTGCAGCTTTTTTTTATTGAGGTGGGTGGGAACTTTATGTCTATATATCTAAATATCTTTTCCAATAGGAAAGAAATTGCGCGCGCACACATTCAGCAGCTGGTTTTCAACCTCTGACTTTTATAAATAAGCTTCACTACTGAAAACATTATATTACTCAACAAATAAGGTGATGACTTTCCAGCTTCATACCCTCTCTCGTCATTCATATTCAAATTCATTCAAATAAATGTAATCTTACCGTGCTACTATAAGGGTTAGTTCACCCAAAAATTTAAATTCTGTCATTTATTACACACCCTCATGCAGTTCCACACCCGTAAGACCTTCGTTAATCTTAATAATTAACATTGTGGTTAAATGTTTAATATTTAAGTGGTTAAATATTAATATTATAAAGAGCATTATGAATCTGTGTCGAACCAGCAGTTCGGAGCACCAAAGTCATGTGATTTCAGCAGTTTGGAGGTTTGACACGCGATCTGAATCTGATTCGATATGCTGATTCATAACATCGCTTTATATTATTAATATTGAGCCACTGTACTCACATGAACTGATTTAAATATGTTTTTAGTACCTTAATGGATCTTGAGAGAGGAAATGTCATTGCTGACTATGCAGGCCTCACTGAGCCATCAGATTTCAACAAGAATATCTTAATTTGCGTTCCAAAGATTAACGAAGGTCTTACGGGTGTGGAATGGCATGAGGGTGAGTAATAAACAACATTATTTTCATTTTTGGGTGAACGAACCCTTTAAGACTTACAGCTTCAAGTTTACACTTGGCTCTTTTCTCTGATTGGATAGCAATCCATTCATGAAAAAGGACCAGGGTCCAGTTGTTTAGAAAGTTTCATCTGGATCAGGATTATCTAGATTTGGAAATACCATGTTTATCCAGGAACAGGTAATCCATTTTTTTTTTTTTTTTTTTTTTTTTTTTTTTTCATTTATTTATTTAAAGCAAAATAGGACTGGATCACCCTGATGCAGATACACACTTTTTCAGAGTACCAAATCTGGATTACCAGCTCCAAATGGGGTCTCATTCACAATGAAGGCTACTAGCTATATAGAGAATAACAGCTAGAAGAGTCAATGTGGGTGAAGTGTTTTATTTAAAGAAAAGAAAATACCAAACATCCCCTTCCATTTTCAATTTCCTTTAAACAATCAGACCCCTATTAAGGGACATAGTTATGGGGGGAAAATATGAAATGAGAGAAAATCTATATACTAATGCTTTTGCATTCTCTCAGTTTAGCATTTCGCCCAAGAAAGTTTGCGTTCATTCGCAAAGAACTCGTTTTCAGAGTGAACGCAAAAGTCTCTTGGGGGAACACAAAAGCATTACAATTCATTTTTCCTCAATCTCATTTTTCCTCCCATCATAATGTGCCTTTAGAGCTTTTGTAACTTCTCATGTGACCCACAACTAAAACAAACAAATATACATTCAATAAGGGATGCAGTTGTTAGAAACTACTTTTGACTGGTTAATCTCTGATAATTGTGCCAATGTAGTTTATATAGTGTGATTACAAAAAAAAAAACACTTTAAATATTTTTGTTTGATATTGACAGCCATTTGGGGGATTATTTTATGGCACCAAGGTTTTTTTTTAATTTATTGCACTGAAAGGCTTAATAGGAAGCCTAATGTCTACTTCTACTTTATTACTTTAACAGTTAAACTAATCAAAAGCAAAATAAAAAGGTGCGTATATATTACATGATACAAATGTTGTATTTTTTACTAGTTCTAAACTTATTACAATTTTTGTTGCTGAAATCCACCCTTCTGCTGGAATCAGGATAATCCTGATTTTTTTTTGGATCAAAGCTACCCCAGTCTTACTAAAATGTTTTGAACACCGCAACCTGACGATTTGATCCAGATCAAAACAAAGATTGGATTTTGTGATCTAATCTGATTTCAGAACCCCCTCTTTTTTTTTTTTTTCTTTTTTTATTAAACAACTCATTTTCAAGATGAGCCAATTTGAGAGTTGAAATCCAATCAGATTACTTTTGAACAACTGGGCCCAGGTATAAATGCCCTCCAAAACACAATTTGATCACTCAAAGCACTTCTAGAAGTGGTTTAAGATGCATTCCAAACATGACTAAGTGTAAATGGATCTGGTTGTTTAAGCCACATATGTGAATTATCATTAAAAAAGAAAAAGAAAAAGTTCAAGTGTTATAACAGCTTCAGCCAGCCAGATACCACAACTCTATCGCAACACACATCTTCACAGATAAGGCCTGCTGGAGAGGAGCGCCTCTCTTCACAAAGCACATGTACAAACCACCGCAAATAAAATCGTTTGTCGCCCAATCACCTTCATGAATAAAGATGGTGAGCACTGCATTCTCCCACCAGTGCTGACTAGACTGGAAGGTTTAAATAGTGATGCGATCGCTAGAGACACATGAAGTAACCACGTGTAAATACACCCTTAGTGAAGTAACAGCACACCTCTTAAGACACATGATTTGAGGAATCATTCATGTCTGGAGCACAAATGATGCAGGAGGACACAGTTTCATTTTTAGCAATAGAGGTTTCATCACATCACTAGAAGAACTGGTACTAGTGATGCCAGAGTTCACAAACAACACTAACTAAATTGCCATTTCAGTCAGCTCTCAAAAATATCCAGGATTCACTTTAGAAGGCAACTTTGTTCTGTCTCATGATTACAATTACTACTGCAAAAGAAAACAAGTGCAGTCTGAGTATTCATGTCTCAGCACACACAGAAAACGTATCTTCTTTCAGACTGCTGCATTTGACATTAATATTTAATATATAAAATATATATACACACACACACACACCCCTTTCGCATCAGTTTATTTAACTGAGAAAATCATTCAATGGCTCTACTTGCGTCCTTAACTCAGAGGAACTCTCTTACTCCATTTGGAACGGGTGCAAAGCTCAAATGAGTGGAAACTACTGTTAAAACACTTGTGCGTCATGTACTTCGTCTCAAAGAGGCTTTTCTAAAACTTGGCATCAAAGTTTGTTACAAATGCACTAAACTAGATAAGCTGCCAAGTCATAATAGCCAGTGTCGTCAGAGACCTAAATTGTCATGCCTCCGGCTAAAACTGCCAGGCCATTCAGAGGAAACAGAGTGGGTTTCAGGGCTGTGAGACCAACACGGACACAACAACACAACATCTGCTGTTCATGTCAAATTAAGGGGTTTTTAAACAGACTTACACCTGTTATAGCAAACAAATCGCTTCACGAACAAAGCAGTTTATCTTTCTCAACAACAGGCTCATTGCACGAGAGAAACTAAGACTAACAGCAACAGACACACACACTCTCAGCACTTCTGAGTCTAGTGTAAGAATGTAAACACAGCTTGGCCTTGTGTTTTCACAACAGTGAACTACATGTACAATGATACAGTGAAGAGTCTGATCTTCAGATAACATTTCCCATCATCACTGTCCTTATATGCACTGCAGTCACTGCATGCACAGGTCAAAGGTCACAATGGTCCATGATGACACTAAAGTGTTATAACGTTTCACACAAAGTCAAACATTTGATATGAACCCAGTGTTTACCAATCTAATCAAATATCAGAAAAAATTAGACATTTTGACCATCATTTAATAAATACATGTTACCTCATACAAAGCTGGGAGCAATGTGACTAGAATCCGACATATGTGTTCAGTACTAACCCACTAAACTAGTGTCCAGCATGTGTGTTCAATACCAACCCAATAAACTAGTGCCTGGCATGTGTGTTCAGTACTTACCCACTAAACTTGAGCCCGGCATGTATGTTCAGTACCAACCCAATAAACTAGTGCCAATCACATGCATTCAGTACTAATCCACTAAATCAGTGCCCGGCATGTGTGTTCAGTACTAATCCACTGAATTAGTGCCTTGGCATGTGTTTAGTATCAATCCACTAAACTAGTGTCCGGCATGTGTGTTCAGTACCAACCCACTAAACCAGTGTCCGGCTTGTGTGTTCAGTACTAATCCACTAAACCAGTGTCCGGCTTGTGTGTTCAGTACTAATCCACTAAACTAGTGTCCGGCTTGTGTGTTCAGTACTAATCCACTAAACCAGTGCCCGTTAGGTTCGTTCCGTTCTAAACCACTAAACTAGTGTCCAGCAGGTGTTCAGTGCAAACCCACTAAACTAGTGTCCGTATTGGTGTACAGTACTAACCCACTAAACAAGTGTCCGGCATGCGTGTTCAGTACCAACCCACCAAGTGTCTGTCTATGTGTTCAGTACTAACCCACTAGTGTCCGGAGTGCGTGCGGTGTAGCTGTACCTTGTCGAGTTCGTCATGCAGTTCTGAAAGGGTGGGTCTAATGAGCTTCTCGCCTAGCGGAGCGGCGGTCTGCCGGTAGAAGTCTATGTTGGGCACGGCGTCGATGGTGTTGTGTCCGAACGTGCGGAGGTAGTAGGTGTTGGTGTGGGTGTCGTAGTGATGGTGCTGCTGGCCGCCGGTAGAGGAGTGCAGGCTGCCTTCGCTCATCACCGTGTCCCCATTCTGCGCGCTCTCCGCCGGCGCGGCGTCCGGGCTCGAGGCCGCAAAGTTCACAACCCGAAACCGGCCCTTGGCTTCCTCGCCGCCAGCTACAAAGTCCCGAAGTCCGTCGGACGGCGGCTCGGCGGCGTACGCGGGTGGGGATGAGTCGGAGGTGCCAAAAGTCTGACTGTCCCCGGCGGATTCTGACACCAGATCCACCTGAAAGCGGCTCTGGCTCGGTGTCGGACCGGCGGATTTGAGCGCGTCTGGTTCGGGCGCAGACAGATAATCGCCCGGGGCGGCGAAGGGTGGTGGTGACGCCGACATGACGAGTCAAAAAAGCTTTCCAAAAGCTGATACTGTCCGTTAAAAGTGCAAAGGAGCCGATGGGTTTGACTGAACGCAGACACTGATGCTGCAGGAAGACTAAAATAACGCGCCGTGCTTCCCCCCGAACCCGCAGCGCGACGCGCACATGCGGATGCAAATGGAGAACAGCAATACGTCCAGTCAAAAACTCCTGACAAGTTTGACGCGCAGCCCGGTGTGTGCGCTCACAACGACTATAAAGACCCAGATGATCTCCGTGAATTGAGATTTCAGTGGCTAATATGCGCCGTGATGCTGCGCGACCTTGCCGCAACTCCTCCTTTCGTGCTCGCGAGTCTCGCTGCTTTATACGCGCACTGCAGCAGGAGAACAGCGATGCTTGGTGACATCGCGAGAGAAGGCGCATTCGCGAGATTTGCCCGCTCGATCTCTTGTACTGATCAGGGGTGGAGACTACAGCAGGATCACACACTGGCAAATGAGAAGTTGAGTCATAAGCAGATTGCCATTGTATTGTGACATTAAGATGAAATATAAGTGCATAGCTATATATTTTTTCTTTTTAGAAAAGTAGTATATGTTGGTCATAATATTTGTTTATCTAGGGAGAGGAGACAGAGAATAGTTGTCATACGGGTCACAAATGTAAGATTTTGAGTCAAAAGTCCATTTTAAATAAATGCTTGCAAAATCAAAATATATTGTAAGAAAAATACAAAAGACATTCACTTAATGTCAGTCACCAGCGCTCTTGGAGTCTGGGGAGTGATGTTTACTGCACAACCCTTAGCAGCAGGCCTCCGTTACACTGACATATCGTGTGAATGCAGCCAGAGATTTTTTTTATTATGGGGAGATACCAACCTCCACGGCTCCACCATTGGAGAAAGCAGAATGGTCAATATGGATCACGTGTGCCATGATAAATCACACTACAACCTTTACGTCATTGAATTTCTGTCGGAGTTCCGTGACAATCACTGTTTGTGGAAACCATAGAAATAAAAGAGAAGTGCCGTAAAGTGAGTCCTGTTTGCAAAATTGTCTGTGACTTCTCTTATAATATTTTTTTTTATTTTTTTATGTAAAGTCTAAAAATAGATCAGTACAAAATAAATGTTTAATGAGAAATATTGGCCGATAGGCTGTGAATACATTAAAGGTGCCATAGAATGATAAACTGTATTTACCTTGGCATAGTTGAATAATAAGAGTTCTGTACATGGAAATGTCATACTGTGAGCACCATTAACCAAACACCATTGTTTCCTCCTACATATGTAAATCTCGTGCGTGAAAAACACCACGGGAAAAAGGGGAATCCCAACATGACACCTACTGTTACATAACAGTCAGGATCATTATTATTTACGCCCCTAAAATTTTCATATACTAGCCCATGTTCAAGGCAAGGCAGTAGGCTATTAATGTTGTGGAGCTGCTGTTCATGATCCATGATATCATGATATATTTAGTGATATTTGTAAATTGTCTTTCTAAATGTTTTGTTAGCATGTTGCTAATGTACTGTTAAATGTGGTTAAAGTTACCATTTGTTTTTTTACTGTATTCACGGATACCAGAGCTATGTCGTTATTTTCATTTTTAACCCGAAAACGCTTGCAGTCTGTATAATTCATAAACGCATCTTCATTCTTATTGAGTTTCTCCAACAGTGTGTAGCTTTAGCCCCATTAGCCGTGCAGCACGCTATCAAACTCATTCAGAATTGAATTTTAGCAAACATCCACAAAATACATGCCATACTTACGTGATCAGATATGCTGCTTCACGAACAGTTTGTAAAGATCAATTTTGAGAGTTATATTTGCTGTGTTAACTTTTGTATTATTTATGCAATCTTTAATGTAGTCGCAAGCTTGGGGGCGGGGAGCACGAACATTTAAAGGTGTACACACACCAAATCAGCGCATTTTTCCTCCCACTCCAAAATAGGCAGTTAAAACAGTATTTTGAGCTGAAATTTCACTGCAGCTGCAGGAGATTTGCTCCAACTGTTTCTGGGGAAATGATTCTGGGGACACCTTAGACTTATATTACATCTTGTGAAATGGCCATTCTATGGCACCTTTAAATGATTAGCTTTCCCCACAAAAGCAGCTTTTTCTGCATATAGTGAAGCTTCTCTTCCAGACAGCCATTAAAGAAAACTGTCCTCTGGTCTCCTTCCTGTGTACCGCAGCTTTGTGCTTTCTTAAAGCGGCTTTGATGTAGCATCACACAAAAGCAAACGTATTTACATTGTGGGAACATACCGAGTGCCCCTAGTGCCGGTCACCGTGATTTTGCCAAGTAAGACATGCTCCTGGATCAACATATTTTGTTGATCCTGGAACAACATTTCTGTCTGAAAATGTAGTCCTAACCTTATCCCTACCTCTAAACCTAACCCTACCCATAACTTCTCCCTAAAATCAGAGGGAAATGATAGGTGAATAACATTATGTGAACTAACACTAGTGTAGAAGCACTTAACTCTGGTTGTAAGCGTAAACTTTACATAAACTGTAAACTTGTCCCCAAACTGACTGGTTGATTGAAATGTTGTTCCAGGATAAACAAAGATGTTTATCCAGGAACATGTTGTACTTGGTAAAATCACATTCACTCCTAGGGCCACAAAGAATAAATTCTTTAAGGATCTGGGCCCATTTGTATAAAACGTCTCAGAAATACTCTTAAGAATAGACTCCAGCTTTGACTTCAGTTCTTAGTTACAAGTAGGACTTGTCTAAGAGTAGGAGACTTTTATATTGAAGCTAAAAGTAACTTTTAGTTAAGTCTAAGACTTATTCTTAAGTGCTGACTTAAGTGTTGTGAACTAAGGACTACAATTATGTCAACTCAAAATGGCTTGCTTCAACCTCTGAATCAGCCAATAAGGAGCCTGCAAGCATGAAGTCGACAGCAGCACGACACCAATCATTTATTGTTTTTGTGTGGAATCTTTTTCTATTGATATATGTCTCTTCATCTACAGTTGGAGCAATGATGTGAACATGAGTTCCATCAACGGCTCTAACAACTGCAGGAAAGCCCACAATCCTCATAAAAGTGGCTTGCTTTTGCCACATGGTTTGACAGTCAGTAGGAAAGTTAATGAACTGCCACACACATAAAATTAAAGTTGAGAAAACTTAAAAGTTTAAGGCAACCAGCTGGAGGAGATTTTTGAGTTTTCTCAACTTGTTGTTGTATAACAAGTTCAATTTACAACAAATTGAAAACTCAAAAATCTCCTGCAGCTGGTTGCCTTAAACTTTTATGTTTTCTCAACTTTTGATTTTGTACAGTGCATAGAGTAGTGTCCAAAAGTAATGTTCAGCCTAGGAAAATTGACTTCTTCAACCTTAATTCAAATATTTAAAAAAAAAAAAAAAAAAAAAAAATTTTGTTAAAGATGTAAGCATATTGCGTAACTCTGCTTGGAGTCAATTGTTTCATTTGTGATAATGAAATGAAACATGAACTTGTGCAGACATTATTTTTGGCCAGGCTGTAATACAAAGAAATTATGAACACATTATGAACAAGAGGACCAATGAAGTATTGAAAACTGATTATGTTGTAGTCAACATGTTTTTTTGTTTTTTTCTGTGAGATTTTTTGTTTTTCTAAAACCTGTAGCTGCCTTTTTTGCCAAAAATGTTGTCAGATAAATACATTCACTTAGTTTAGTGTTTTGCTTTTCCCTTGTGTTTTAAAAAAATTAAATAATATAAACATAAAAATAAAAAATATTTTTGTCATATTTTAATGGTTAAAGTAAAAATAAAATAAAATAACCTTTGCACATCACTTTTGGCCACTACTATATATTTGGTGTGGTTAGTGGATCAAGACCCTGCTTAAAGACCCTGCGCTGATGGGCATTGATTTGTTGGGTGGGAGACGTTATTACATTTATAGTTATAAAAAGTTTATTCAATGTTATTAAATTTATTACAGTTTATTAAATGTATTAATTACTAATTTAATATCTATTCAATTTATTTAAAGTTATTAAACTTCTCACTAGGTCAGTTACAAAAAGAATTTTAACAACTCCATGTCATCATTGTTTTGTTTTCATTTGTTTCTATCTACTACCTGTTTTTCTTTGTTCCAGTTTCCTGCTCCTTGTTTGTTGCTATGGTTTCTGATTATAAGTCATCACCTGTTCATCATTTGTCTGGTATTGTTTGTGTATAGACACGCTGTTTTGTTGCCTTCTTGCGTTTGGCTTAGCTGAGTTTGTTTTATTAAAAAAAAAACTTTTGTTTGTGGAAACCCGTTTGAACCTTCATCTTCATCTGAACCAGATCGTGACAGACATATAACTTTAATACATTTATATCTTTATTGGAAAGTGTGTTCTCCTCTCTGCTGCCATATTGTTGTTCCTAACTAGGTTAGGAGACCTCTCCACCACTCTTAAATAATTTAGGAGCTGAGACTTAGTCTTAACACCTACTTAGCACTCACTTGTAGGAACCTTTATGAATCACACTTATTCTTAAGTCTAGGAAAAAGAGTAAAACCTTTTAGAAATCTGTGCCCACTGAACAATTCAATTAACAATATCCTAAATTAATAGAAATTATATTTCTGATAAATTATAAAATAAACAAACAAAAAAATAAGAGCTGCTCTGAAAATATGGATCACTAAAAACCTTCTTGGATCTTCATAATATAAGAATAAAAAATACTTAAACTCTTAAACTCATTGTGACTCACAGACAGAAAATACATCCTAACATTTCTAATCATTCCAGAAATCGTGGGCAGAGATTTGACCAAAAAAAAAAAAAAAATGGATTCTAGGTGCTTTTGCCAGTCAGTGATTCCACAGGCTGGTCATATGAACATATTCAAACCAAGATTCAAAACAGTATGATATAATGAAGCCTCATTTGCTGAAATCAAGTTTAATTAATACACACTCCAATCCACTGATTCGAAACAAAAGAATCATAAATGTTTCAAAGCTTTATGAAGCAAGGTTTAAGCAAGGTTCATTACTAGTGGACATGGTTTCACATGATGTTCACAACAAATGGAAATGATGTGAGAGTGTGCATAAAGCACACTGTGATGACATATTTTTAGTCCAGCTCATAAGTTTGCATCACCCTGGTTCCCTCAACAAAACCCAAAAGGATATTTCCATTAGCTTTTGGATTATTACAGCAGGTCTGTGAAAAACAAAACTTTATAGCCCGGTTTCACAGACAGGGCTTACACTAAGCCAGGATTAGGCCTTAGTTCAATTAGGGTATTTAAGTAGCTTTTATAAACATGCCCTAGAAAAAAAAACATTACTGCATCTTGAGACAAAACATTGGCACTGACATATTTTAAGATATCTCAGTGCAAGTTGCTTTCAGTTAAAACAGCTACAATATGCATTTTAGTCTAGGTCTAGCTTAAGCCTTGTCTGTGAAACCGGGGGTATGATTCTTACACGTTTGTTCACCATGATAATCTTCACAAATGAACTTCAATGGACTTCATTGTCACAGTCATTAAGTTTACAATAAACTCTTTTTGTCATTATTCAAAAAACATTTTACCTGAAAGTTAGAACAGTTCATAATTATAAGCACAACAAGGATGTAAAAGTTGACTAGTGAGTATATGAGTTTACTTGTTCGCAGTGATAACATTTATTGTCCCTGACAATATGTAGTAGTCCCATTTAGACACTTGTTAGCAAGTAAAAGCTTTTAAAAAAAAAAATCACAAGAGCGTATTACTGATGTTTTTTTGTTTGTTTGTTTGTTTTTGTACAATACAAAGTGAAAATATCTTGAGCTTGTCCTAACCCATTTAACCAAAACCTCATATAAAAAAACAACACACACAAACACACAAAAACAAACAAACAAACAAAGAAAAACAATTGACTCCAGGATGATGGAACCGGAAGTGCTTGTTTCTGGGGTTTGGCCAACAAAAATAATTCAACCCTGCAGCAAACGTATTTAATTCAACAGGATGATCCCTGGGCTTTATTTTTGTCATCTTTTGGACTAGAACTGTATTATAAAATACATATGTATGCTCTAATAAGAAAACTTTATTACTGCTACAGTCAGTAGTGTCTATGTCAGAGATCATTCAACTTTTACATGTCACGTCCTTTCTTCAACTATCACATGGATAATGTGGAAATGCTCTGCACTATGGTGCTGTGTTTGTCTTGCTGCCTAATCTTCAGCTGTGTGAGCTGGTGTTTTACTCTTGGGATTTTGTTTGTTGAAATTCCCATTGAGCTTTTCTGACAGTTGAGTATCTGCTTTTGACGAAGCAGTCGGTGTGCCCTTAGGCCTTCAGCACTTCCTGTTTGACTTCTTCTTCCCTCTTCCTGTAGTCTTCACTTGTTTCCATTTCAATGTGCTGTCAACCCCTGGCTCATATTACAGTCTGTCCGACATATTTGTTTGTGTGGGTTATCCATGCACTTTTTGTAGCATAATCCAAAAATATCCATTCGTAGTCCTGTATTTGACTACAGCAGTGGCTTTCACTCCTGGTCCTGGTGAACCACTGCATATTTTGTCTCTCATAACACACCTGATTCAGATCATCAGCTTGTTAGGAGAGAGCTCCATCATCTGGCTAGGGCCAGGATTGAAAACCACTAATTGAAAAACAGGTGCTTGCATTTAAAGCACATATCAATGCTGCAGACCAGTGGTTTTCATTTATTACCAAAGCAGATATCTTAAAATGCACAGCATTTTTTAAACTATAGGTTTAAACCAACAGATGTTTATTACCCACAGTAATAAACATCTTTAAAAAACTGCACAAAATAGCTATTTTTCCTATGAAACAATTCAGATATATTGCCTTAGTACCTTAGAAGAGCAGTTCATACCCCTTACAACAGCTGCTAATCCAGTTGAACAAACACAAGCTACTGTTTACTCTGACAGACAAAATGCTTCTCCTGTACTCACTGAAATGAGGCCACTTTGTTTCACAAAAAGATTTGATTCAAGTCACAATTCATAAGTTTTCAATTCAGTTCAAAAACAATTTTTGTAAATTCAAAACAATTTATTGTTAAAAATAAGTTTTTCAGTAAGTTCCAAGATTTAGGGGCATTAAAACCCTATTTTGCCAGGAAAGATAAAAAATGACCCTAATCAACACTTTAAAGGGGTCATTATAGGCCTACTATAAAAAAAATATCCTGTAAGTTTCAGAATTCAAAACTTCCTTGTTAGTCCAAACATATTGAAACCAAGCTCCCAAAATGACTCGTTTTGGATTTTGTCTCATTATGATGTCATAGTGTGAAAGAATTCAGCAACAGCAACAAAACAATAAAGATGTGAGATTACAAGATGTTTTGAAGTAATAAGTTGTAGAAAAACGCAGTCTTTGCATTGCTTTCCTTATGATCCTAACATTAAGAAAGCATGGGTGAACTTTATTTTTATCTCAATGTTCCAGGTCACGTCAGTAAAATGCTGTTCATTTGTTCTCTTCATACTGCAGATTTGTTTTTAAACAAGATACAATTCGACGCAGGCTTTTCAGAGAGACTGAAAATAAAAGATGATGCAGTGACGACTATATTGGACCTGACAGCAATGTTGCAACACATAAGTGTGAATATTTTTAACATTTGTCACTATTGCTTTGTTACAGATCGTTTGATATGTACTCACTTTACTTTCAATTTACTGAAAAAGATGAGCGATGAATATAAGAATTGACAGTGCAACAAACAATGGTCATTCATTCATAATTCCATTTACACATAACACTGTAAGTTATCATTTAACTGTGCTAAGTACTTACAACCAAGACTTATAAAGCATATAAAGGTTTGACATTGTTGGCAAATGTTTCAACTATGTAACAAGATAAATACCTTTCTTTAGCATCTTAGTTTCAACACTAATATAATGTAATAAACATACAAATATGTAAGGAATAAAAATAAAGATGATTAATTACCATGCTGTGGCTAGAGTATCCTTGGTATTTGAGGTGTAGGTTGTCTTCTGAATCGGGATCAGACCCTGCTCATACAAGTACGGCTGAATTTTTTTTCAACATCTGAAGTTTTCAAAATAATTCCACATATATAATGGTGGGGACGTTGAAAATTATTTTAATATGCAAAACTGTTACCCAATCATAGCAGTGGGCGTTTACTTCCAAGTTTTGAATGAGACACGCCCATCAAAACAGAGTGTTCGAAAGAGAGAGTCAAAAACAGGTTAGAAAATAGCCTATTACTTCTAAATTCGTTTTTTTGATGTATAAATCTTGCTAACATTATAAGTGGTCCTCAAAGAACTTTATACAATTTTTTTTTTTTTTAAAAGGTGGAGGGAGGGGTGTGAGCCAATGAAGTTTCACAAAACAGCCTCAACATAGTCTTAATATGATTTAACTTAAATATAACTATAGCTAACTTTATCTCTCTTTTTATTTTTTATCATGTAGAGAACATTTATATATGATTCATCATTTGAAGGCATCCTCTCCTCATTCATTCTTCTTTCCATATTATTTCACAAAAAATAAGACCTGCTTTAATGGTGTAGGGAGAGAAGTGGTTTATCTTTACCAACATTGAATAATGCCCCCCAAAAAAGAGACTGTGTGTCATGACGTGTGTATTTATACTGTATTTTGTGTTATACTGTATTTTTTTGTTTTCTGATCACCTGTATGAACATGCCATAGTCCTGCTGCAGGAGGCATGAGGACTGCAGATGTGAACAGACACCTAAAACAGTGTTACAGGAAGACAGGAAGGACAGCTGATAGTCCTTGAAGTGCCAAACCACATGTAATAACCATGTGTCTCTCCAGATGTGTTCAAGAAATTGCAAGTGTTTTGAAGTAAGAGTGGAGTAACATCTCACAGCATGAACTGGCAGATTTGCTGCAGTCCATGAGGACGGGATTCACTGTAGGACTTAAAGGGTGCCTATTATGCCCCTTTTTACAAGATGTAAAATAAGTCTCTAATTTCCCTACAGTGTGTATGTGAAGTTGTAGCTCAAAATACCCCACAGATAATTTTTTATAGCATGTTACAATTGCCACTTTTTGGGTGTGAGCAAAAACATGCCGTGTCCTTTTAAATTCAAATGAACTGCTGCTCCCAGTCCCCTTTCAAGAAGGTGAGGCTTTAAGAGCTCATGCAAAAAAACAAAACAAAAAAAAAACAGGAAATGTCCAAAACTGTCGGCAGTGTTGTTTGGTTTGTTATCTAGCGGCCGCTCTCCCTTTCACGGCAGTAAGCCGTAACCAGTATCACTCCAGAGACTATAAGCTGGATCACGAACAGTTGGTACTGATCCATCCTTGAGTAACAAATTTTCATTAAATATGTTTCCTATTGTCCTTTGTATTGGCCCTTGTTTACAAAGCAGTCTGGTGTAAAATGATTTGTGCAGACATAAACAAATTTAGGTATGTGGGGGTGCATTACGAGACATTGTTGTCGCTACAGTTCCGGCCTGGAGAAAATGGCGGACAGTGTACAACTCGCTCAGGGCAATTTGGCAGAGTCCGTCAGCAGCGTGGGTGGGGCTTGTGCAAAGTACACACCTATTTTTGTATAATAGGTGTAATTTAAAGCAGCTGCTGCCACACCAGATACTGACTGCTACTTTTCATATCGACCCCTTGATCAGGGTGTCATGATTTAATTTCTGTTTGTTCTGAAACAGAAATTAAATCATGTGTAAGTATAAGGGAACAATATGTTAAAGTCTGGGGAATAAAGGGGTAACAACCAGTAAAATAATAAATTATTTATACTGTAAGTATTTTAGAACTAGGGGTACTTATACTATTATGATAGACAACAATCTTACATTTGGGAGCAATTTAGCGAGAACATACACTGCACACCTTTTTGTAATAATAGTGTACAAATATATAAAGGCTTTTTTTAAATTTACAGGGTAGGCTACATATTAGTGCATTTACATAGTATTTTGTTTTTATTGCAAAAGTGCACTGAGGCAGGTAAAACTACAATATTGCATTTTGTAAATTCTGGGTAAGTATACTAGTTTCATGTAGTTACCGGGTAAGTACAATAAAAACACATGTATACACACAATCTGATATCACTTGGAAACCTTTATTTGAAAAACAACTCATTTCAAAACAGATTTACAACACTAATTTCTCTTGCTTGGCTTCCTCGTCCTCCTGTTCCTCTTCTACTTTTTCTTTCTTTAAATTCTGTATGTATTATAAGAAAATACAGTACACCAAGACATATTCTCACCATTTACTCATCTTTTACCCTCATGCCATCCGAGATGCATATGACTTTCCTTCTTCAGATGAACACAAACAAAGGTTTTTAGAAAAATAAATAATCTCTGGGAATGCCTTATAATGCAAGCTCATGTGTTCCTAAACGTCGAAGCATCAAACAGCACATACAGTAATAACTACAGTAATCCATACGACCCCATGGATGAATCAATGTCTTCTGAAGTGAAACGATAAGTGTTTGTAAGAAAAGACGAGTAAATCATGAGAACATTTTTGGGTGTACTGTATCTTCTTTTAATACATAATATAGAATAGCAAAAGACATGGGATTCCTTCTTAAGATTCATCAATGGGAAGACTGAAAAAGAAGAAAAGGAACAAGAGGAGGAGGAAGCCAAGAAAGAGACGAAAAAAGGACAAAACGTGCTACTTTCTATCAAGACTTTATAATTTGAAATGAAAAGTTGATTTTTAAAAAAAATGAATAAATGAATAAAAAGTTTTGAATGAAGTTGTTTTTGAAATAAAGGTTTCGGAGTCAGTGATATCAGATTGTGTGTATACATGTGTTTTTATTGTACTTACCCTGTAACTACATAAAACAAGAGGGTACCACTTTAATTTACAGCCCGCAGATGTCATACTTACCCTGTAACTATGGAACAAAAGTATATTTCCCCTAGTATAAGTCCCTTAGTTCTAAAATACTTACAGTATAATTAATTTGTTATTTTCCTGGTTGTTACCCCTTTATTCCCCAGACTTTACATATTGTTCCCCTTTACTTACACATACTTACTTTATAGGTACACTATAATTATCGAAAGTTACGCTGTAATAACGTTGTAATTACGCAGTACTTTCCGGGCTGTAATCTAAAGTGTTACCTTTTTATTTTTACAATGTAGCTGCTTGCTGTTCTGTTTCCTCCTCTTAGTGTGCCAAAGCTTTTCAGAGCTTCACTTCTGCAGCAAATAGAAGTTTAGCAAGGGAAGAAGGATGCACACTTTGAAGCACAACAGCAGTGGGCTGGAATTTACAAGGTCCCGTAGGGTTTATGGCCTGCTGTTAAAGTTAACATTCAAATGCAAATGCTGGCAGGGGTTTAAATATAATCAATAAAACTCTTGGACTGAAGTGATTAGGAAAAGGTTACTGTTGTTATGAACTGTTGCTCTGTACTGCAAGTCCAGACTGTGCCACATACAGAGCTGTGGAAAAGTCACACACATTAGATGCTTCACAAAAAACATTTGTTTTAAGATGGTTATTTGTATCTTTTGTATCATTTTAGATTTCCAAAAATCCCTTTTGCAAATTTTGTAAAAAAAATTGTGAAAGTCAGGAACACCTGTATCAGACTCACAGCACTGCACATTTTGTATATTTATCTTATATCACAGTGCTTTCTTCTTGCAAGCTGATGATCTGTATTAAATAAGCAAGTAAACTGCACGAAAAATCACACAGGCTGCATCCAAAAGCTTAAAAAATGCTGCCCCCTCAGGCAGCATATGGATGTAGGAAGGTAATGATCATGTAGGAAGGTAATGATCATGTCCATTTTATTATCACAAAATAAAATGGCATCTGAAAGTTGTGGTTGGTGGTCAATTTGTGTGCAAATGTATGTTTCTGAACTTTTTTTTTTTTTTTCAACTTTTAACTTAATTTCTAGTGGGAAATTAGTATTGTAGCAATTAAATATTTGCTTAGTTATCACCAAAGCTCTTTCTATTTTGTTTTCTAGATCATTACACCATTGGGCTGCCTCAGGTCTGTTCGAAATCAATTTTGTGAGGTACCTTCGTGCACAAATGCTGCCTGTGAAGTTACTGCCTGATAGGGCAGCAAGGCAACAAGTCAGTTAAATTTTTATAATAAATCAATCCGATTACATTGGATCTTCAGTTTGTCTCAGATGCACTGAATTCACACTATATATAGGCCAGGGGTTTCCAATCCTGCTCCTGGACGACTACTGTCCTGCAGAGTTTAGCTCCAACACCAATTAAACATACCTGAACCAGCTAATCAAGGTCTTACTAGGCATACTAGAAACTTCCAGGCAGGTGTGTTGAGGCAAGCTGGAGCTAAACTCTGCAGCACAGTGGCCCTCCAGTACCAAGTTTGGACACCCCTGATATAGGCTATGCCAGAGGAGAACTGGCCCCCTGACTGAGCCTGGTTTCTCCCAAGGTTTTTTTTTGTTTTTATTCATTTGTCACAGATGGAGTTTGGGTTCTTGTCGCTGTCGCCTCTGGATAGTTGGGGAAACTTAATATTCAACAATATTATTGATTTAATTGCACTGACATATATGAGATATCATATCATATCATATGTATTTAAAGACTGATATTATACAAAGATCATACAATCCTTATTAATAGTGATAATAAAAACTTTTTAGGCATTATATTAAGAAATGTGCATTGTGCAATAAAGAAATACTACAAATAAACTTTAATTATAATTTTATATCAGTAAGTCTTTAGTGATATATAAATAAATATGTTAAGTATACTTAATAAGTATATAAATAAATGTATTTTAACTAGATTTTTTTTTTTTTTTTTTTTTTACTAAGGATGCTGTACAGTCTTGTTCGATTTGTAGGTAAATGTCACCATTAAGGTCCACCACAGATTTCATACAAAAAATAAAGAAACCTTTGGAATCACAAATATAAATCTATAATGCCTTGAATTGCTTTTATGCCACCCTAGCAGTACTGTTAATCTGACATTGCTCCTGATATGATTGTAAAGCACTTTGGGTGTACAATAATAGGCTACATAATAAAGAGCTATATAAATGCTTCATTCATTCATTCATCCATTCATTCATAGTTGGAGAAGCTTTAAAAAGCCTCACTTTTGTTGTTCAAAATTCCCATGGTCCATGAACCATGCATCCATCCATTCATTCTCTAAACCGCTTGTTCTTTATAGCATCGTGGGGATGCTGTTTGGAATTAAACAGTAATGGCATCCAAGTTGTTGTTTAATAAATGTGGATGTGCAAAATGTGCAAATAATATTGTAATTATATCGTAATATATTATATTGTAGTAATATAAGTAGTATGTTAATATGAACAAACAAAATATTACAGCATTGCTGTCCAATAATTTAAAGAGAAGAAGGGAAAAGAGCTTGAGGTAAGCAGTTAGCGCCGTGTCGCGTTGATTTCATGTCACATTTTTATTGGCTGGTCAGTAGACGTAGGTCATAGCAGCAAACACACTGTGCAATGATCATGCTGAATTTCTGACACTGTCAGAAAATGATCGTAGGCTATCTTTGGTCGCAAGACCGGGAAAACAGCCGTCTTTGAATCTCTCTCACTGTATGACATACGACCACCGATTAAGAGCCACGATCACAGAAATCGGCACGATTGTTTCACGATGGCAATCTTTCGTCTGGGACAGCCAAAAATCATGTAGTGTATCCCAGGCTTAAGGCAGTGTTTCTCATCTCTGGTCCTCGGAACCCACCTCCCAGTTTTAGATGTCACACTCATTAAAGGTCCCATGACATGCTGCTTTTTGGATGCTTTTATATAGGCCTAAGTGGTCCCTAGTACTGTATCTGAAGTCTCTTTCCCGAAATTCAGCCTTGGTGCAGAATTTCAGCCACTATGAGAGAGTCCCACAATGAGCTTTTCTTAGGATGTGCCATTTCTGTGTCCATAGCTTTAAATGCTAATGAGGAGGAGAGAGGCGGGGCAAGATGGAGGGCACAGCTTGCGGCCACAGTAACCAGCTTGCGGCCACAGTACCATTCGCTAATGTTGACAGTGGATGTATCGCAATGGCTCGTAGACACGCAGACTTTCAAGCTTTTCAGTTTGACCCAGAATCTGATCCGGATGGAGAAGCATTGGATGAAGAAGTTGCAACTCAGCGGCTACAGCAGGAAGTCTCCGAATGGTTAGTTTAAAATATTGTGTCTGGATACGGTACTTTAGTTGGTTATGTATGCTGTTACAGTTATTATCATGTAGCTAATGCTAGCCTACGCTGTTGGCTTTTCATGATGCTCTGATTTGCGTTGCTTGTTTGCAAGCCATGATGTCTCTCGAGGAAAAAAAAAATTGCGCTCGCCTTGCACAGTAATAGCTTATTTTCTCATGGGCAGGCAAAGCAGAGAAAGAGGGAGGTAACCTTTCCCCATATGACGACATATAGGGAAGATTCCAAATTGGGCCATCTGAGCTTTCATTTTCTCAAAGGCGAAGCAGGATACCCAGGGCTCGGTTTACACCTATCGCCTTTTCTAGCCACTGGGGGACCATAGGCAGGCTAGGGGAACTCATATTAATGTTAAAAAACCTCATAAAGTGAAATTTTCATGCCATGGGACCACACATGATTCAACTCATTAGCTTCTAAAACATTCTGGGAGCGGGGTTCCGAGGACTGGAGTTGAGAAACACTGTAAATTCCGAATATCAAATGAAAATAGAACATGAATTTTTGGGATTAAATTGGACTAAAATAACCCAAACCATAAGAGGAGACTTTGGGTGCATCTCAATCAACTCCTTAGCTTTCTAGGTCCTAAACCAGTATGTCGCGTACATGAATTTGGGCACTGGTAAAGAAAAGTAAGGACCCTAGCTCACTACACATTGGGACACCGATGACTATTTCTGGCGACAATACAACGTCCTCATTGTACAACAACCAACCAAGAGGAGGCCATACCTTTAGTGGAGTGGGCCCTCACTCCTAGCGGCTGTAAAAGCCCGACTCGCTGCTTTCCGTGGGAATTCTGTCCACGGTGCCTTTTTTATAGCAGAGACTGAACTTCGGCCCGTAGGTCATGAGAACTGTCATCTGAGACTGAGGAGTTTCAATCAGGCCCTGAAGCGTGGTGGTCTGCAAGCGAATTGGAGAAAGTAGCCTCATTCTATTATCCCCAATATTCACCTCGACACTCCTGGGATGGCCTGTAGCGTTTGGCCGGGCAGAGGCGTGGTTTGACTTCGGGGTCCACTTACAGCTGGGGCTGAATGGGCACTGAGGCTGGCCTGGTCATTCACTGCTGAGTTGGCAGGGCCATTCTGGAGTGACTGGAGGCTGTGGACGAGCTGGATCTTTTCAGCAAGAAGTGGCACATAGCCTGTAACGACTTCTGTGTCGCCATATAGCACTCTGCAAAGCCATTGACTGTAGAGCAAAACAGGCACCACTAGGCTGGCCATGGCTTTCGTGGCATGCAGGGCCAAGTCCGTGGTGCTGCGCAGCTCCTTAAACAGCTAAGATGCTGCCTAATAAATTTATAATTTATGCCACGCAGCGAATTTCACTTATATTTCACATATATCAGAGAATTATTACGAAGGCAGCTGACGTTAATGGAGGAATTTGCAGCTTTACTCGCAAACTACAATTCCTGTTCATCAATAAGGTGAGAACCAGACCCTTTGTAAACCCAAATACACTCAAATTAATTACATGAATTGAAAAGTGTACTATCCAAGTAGTAATAAGATGTTTGCCACCGTAATGATGACTGTAGCGCACACAAAAGTAGCAGCTGTTCTCATACTGCATGCATACTGCGCCTGAGCCCAACTGAACCGTGCTCTGGCCCACCTCTTCCAAGTGGGCCAGGGACGGCTAAGCGAACCACGCCCGGGCACGGTACGGAGCGATCACACTAGTCAAACAAACCGAGCTTTGAGGGTCAAATTCGTTTGGGCACGGTTCAGAGAGCCTAGTGTGAGTACACCCTAAGTGTCACCTCAGCGTGGGCGCGACCCAGGCATGAAATGCACTCAGTATACTCGTAAGGTGTGGGCAAAGAAGCCCTGCATGAGTTGCATTCATGGTGAAATGTGCTCTTTATTTGGCCTTTTTATTGATATCGCCGGATGGCCGCAGGGAAGATCGCTGAATTAGCTTGCTTGCTAAGCATCATCAGTCTGCTGTGAGGCTCGTTCGACAGCGAGAAGAGGCGAGAGAGAGCGGCTTTAGTCTTCTTCAGGCAGTGAGACGATCTTCGCGCTGAAGGAGAAAGATTCTAATCTGATATGTGAACCAATCGGGCTTCGGGATTCTGAGAAAACAGGAGTTTTCCCCATAATGCAAGTGAACCGTATCGAAAGGGGAGGTAAAGTAAGAGGAGTCAAGAGAGGCAGTCTGCTGTTGTGTTGTATCTCCCAGTGCGGAATGCAACCTCATAGGAATAACATAACAGATGGGCTGACCACCTAGCAATTCACATGCCAGCTCTCCCTGCCCCAGAGATACGTCCTCCATTTTTTAATACTCCACACACAAGCCAGTGCTTCCCTCTCCACAGTCGAGTACTTTCTTTTGGCTGGCAAAAGAGTTCGGGAGGCAAAGGCCACTGTGCGCTCAGTACCTGAGAGTGTAGCTAAGAAAGGACTCCTCCCACACCGTAATCAGAAGCATCAATACTCACGTAAGTTGGCAATCACGGGTCAAACTGAGCTAGAATGGGGCTCTTTGATAAGAGTGTCTTCAGGGTGACAAAACTTTGTTCTGCCTCATCAGTCCAGAGAAAGTTCATGTCAGTGGAGGTTCTCAAAACTTCACGCAGGGGTTCAACCACTGTTGTGTAATCAGGTAGAAATTTACTATACCAAGCTATGTTAGCTTGGTAGCTATGTTAGCTATGAGAGCAACTATGTTATCAGGGTCTGGATGTAGTCCCTCTTTAGAAATCGTGTGCCTCAAAAATTTCCAGGTTTGCAGCCAAATTTATCATTTACATTTCTGCATATTTAGTTTCAGACCACCCTTGTTTAGACAGTACAGTACAGTACAGCATTTAAGTGAGTGTCATGGATGTCCTCTGTGTCTCCATAAACAATAAGGTCATCCAGGTAGGCTTAAACACCTGGCAATCCGTGCAATATAGTCATCATCATCTTCTGGAAAGCAGGCGCAGCCGAAGCCAGTCCATATGGGACACGTTCATAATGGAACAGCCCGTCCTGGGTAATAAATGCCGTTAAATCTCGACTTTCAGGGTGCAATAGAACCTGATGATATGCTGAGGCCAAGTCTATGGTCGAGAACCCTTGCAGTTCTGCCAACAGTTACTCTATATGGGGCAAGGGGTGGCTATCTACAACTACCTTAAATCAAAGTACATGCGAATTCTACCTCCTTTTTTGTGTCACTACAATTGGGAGGACCCATGGAGATGCATCAACCCATTCAATTATGTCATGCTCCAACAGGTTTTTCAGTTCCTCAGAAACTGCTTGTCTAACTGCCAATGGCAGTCTATTCAAATTTTGCTGAACCAGAACGAAACCTTCTTTCACTTTGTGTATAAATCCACTTGCGCATCCTACAGTATGCATTGGCAGTAACTGGCTAACAATGTCCATCATTTGTTTTAATTTGCACTGAACAGAGAATTTTGTCTGTCACAGTCTTAGGATCATTCATGTATAATACAGTGAGTTCTGGTATAACAATCTCACACACCTGTTTCTGTGATGAGCGGCTAACTTTGGCAAAGTGCCCAATTTTTCCACAAGAACTACATACTGCTTTGATCACTGGACATGAAGGTTTGTTAGCCAGATGGTTGTTGGATCCGCAACGATAACATGAACACCGCTGGTGACTGGGCGATCTGATGAACAGAAAGGTGATGTCTTTCTGGCTTGCTTAGTTGGGGACACTTGATATTCAACAATGTTTTTGACCTGCCTGCATTGACATCATTGTACAGAACAGAACTGGACGATGACATCACTGTTTTCTCCAGTGCTGATATATAGATAAATTAACTCATTTTTTATTTTTTACAACCAAATGAATCAATACTGATTTTACTTAAGCTGGACAATGACACCATTTTCTTTGAGAGCTGCTGTGCAGCCAAAATTATTTAGCAGTTCAACACTGTAAAGCTGCTTTGACACAATCTGCATTGTAAAAAGCGCTATATAAATAAAGGTGACTTGACTTGACTTCTGTCCCGTTGCTTTGCATTCCGGTGACTCTGTATGGCCTGTATTTGTGAAGTATCTGAAAGAATCTAACCTAAATCTAACCCTAACCCTAACCCTAACAACATTAACTGCAGGAATGAAATATCTTTTCAGTGCAGCGACAGCCGTAGTATTGACTGTGTCTGGTAAGGTATAAAACAGTCTTTGTCCTTCTGTGCCCGAAGCATGTAGCAGAACAGCCCGATTTCTTTCCTCCGGCCATGTCAAGTCAAGTCACCTTTATTTATATAGCGCTTTTTACAATGTAGATTGTGTCAAAGCAGCTTTACAGTGATAACTGGTACAATTGACCTTAATTCAGGACCTTGTTGATACGACTCGATTGCTCCTGGCCCCCGTCGATTGCTCCTGTCTGCCTCGCTGCTCAGAGTGGTTTGCGTCTGTAACTCCGTATAGCTTCGATTTGAATCTCTTACTTTTATTCATTGTTGCTTATATTATTAGTACCTTATATTTAAAATTGCCTACTACATTAATCTGACGTCGCTAGCTTTAAATCTTTGAATCTAAATCGCTGTTACAACGCGTTTGCATCTCGCTAGCTTGTTAACTTGTCATCAGTCTCTCGCGCGCTCCTTTTCAACGCGCTCATCAAACAGCTGTGGTAACTCGGATCAGTCTACAAACACGGTGAGTCATGTCATCCTCTCCTAGCATTGTTACCTGTTCCATTTGCCACATGTTCAGTATAGCTCTCTCTGTCAGCGACGAGGGATTTACATGTCATAAATGTAGGGAAATAGTCAGGCTGACAGAGAGAATCTCAGAATTAGAGACACGCATCCAAACTTTAATCGAGGATAGTAAGAACGCAAGGGCTTCAGATACTGTTTTGGATGCGATTAGCTTAGTGAACTCTGTACATTGTTCGGTTCCGGCTGTAGAGCCCGTGCAGCAGGGCACTTGGGTAACAGTGAGGCGGCCTAGCCGCGGAAAACACCACTTTTCCGTTCCAATAATAACATCAAACAGGTTCTCCCCACTCAGTGACGCACCCACTGAGAATCCTGTTGAAAGTGCCCTAGTTATTGGCGATTCTATTACACGGAACGTGAAAATAGAGACACCAGCCACCATAGTCACATGTTTGCCGGGAGCCAGAGCACCTGACATCAAAGCAAATTTAAAAGTGCTGGCTAATGCTAATCGTAAATACTCTAAAATTATTATTCACGTCGGCACTAATGATGTTCGACTTCGCCAGTCGGAGATCACTAAAATTAACATTAAAGAGGTGTGTGAACTCGCAAATACAATGTCAGGAGAAGTAATTTGCTCTGGTCCCCTTCCTGTTCGTCGGAGTGATGAGATAGTTAGCAGATTATCATCACTCAATGGCTGGCTGTCTAAGTGGTGTCCGCAAAATAATATAGGTTTTATAGACAATTGGAAAAGTTTTTGGGGCAGACCTGACCTGTTGAAAAGAGATGGTATTCATCCCTCTCGGGATGGTGCTGCTCTTCTCTCTAGTAATATGGCACTTAGTCTTAGAGCTGAAACATGACAAACTGTGGCCCAGGTCAGGAAGCAGACATACTGGCTAAACCGACCGTCTGCTAGCTGCCTCACGTTACAGAAGTCAAATAATTCCCAACACATAGAAACTCTTACACCTAGATATTATCACATAGAGACTGTGTCTGTACCCCGAATTAGTAAAAACAAAAAACTTCCAAACCCATTTAATGGTAAAAATTTAATTGATGTTCAACAAATAAAAAATAGAGATAGTAATGATAAACAAATGATAAAGCTTGGGTTGTTAAATATTAGATCCCTTTCATCAAAATCACTTATTGTAAATGATATTATCACAGACAATAATCTAGATATGCTGTGTTTGACAGAAACTTGGCTAAAACCGGACGATTACATTACTTTAAATGAGTCTAGCCCTCAAGGTTATGATTATCGACACAATCCTCGTCAGAAAGGCAAAGGAGGAGGTGTTGCTGTAATTTATAGTAATATTTATAGTATTAGTCAAAAGTCTCTCAAATATAATTCCTTCGAAGTGATGGTACTTTACGTAACATTATGTAAGTTGACATTTGTGTTGGCTACTGTATACAGGCCACCAGGACACCATACAGACTTTATCAAAGAATTTGCTGATTTTCTGTCAGAGTTAGTACTAGCAGCAGATAAAGTACTTGTTGTTGGTGACTTTAATATCCATGTAGATAATGAAAAAGACTCATTGGGATTGGCATTTGCAGATATTCTAAACTCTATTGGTGTTAGACAACACGTGTCAGGACCCACTCATTGTCGTAACCATACCTTAGATCTAATATTGTCATATGGAATTGATATTGATGCCGTTGAAATTCTGCAGCAGAGTGACGACATCTCAGATCATTACCTAGTCTCGTGTATACTACATTTAGTCAAAACAGCTAAACTGCCTCCCTGCCATAAATTTGGTAGAACCATCACTTCTACCACTAAAGAACGGTTTATAAATAATCTTCCTGATCAGTTTCATCGCCTTAGCATGCCAGACAGCTTAGAAGACCTCGATGTTGCAACGGAAACTATTGCCTCTGTCTTTTCAAGCACATTAGACTCAGTTGCTCCTTTGCGTTTAAAAAAGATTAAGGAAATTAATCCAACGCCATGGTACAACGAGCACACTCAGGCCCTAAAGGTAGCAGCCAGAAAAATGGAACGCAGCTGGAAGAAAACAAAACTAGAAGTGTTTCGCATTTTGTGGAGGGAGAGAATGGTTGAGTACAGAAAGGCCTTAAAATCTGCTAGATCTGCCTATTTTTCAAAACTTTTAGAAGAAAATAAACAAAACCCTAGGTATTTATTTGATACAGTGGCTAAATTAACAAGAAATAAAACTTCAACTTCTGATGTTTCCAAAGAGCACAGCAGTGATGACTTCATGAACTTCTTTACTTGCAAGATTGATAATATTAGAAAAAAAATTATAACCACGCAACCGTCTACTACAGTATTGCGTCAGACGGTGCATTGTAGTATCCCTGAGGAAAAATTCAATTCATTTACTCCTTTAAGAGAGGAAGAACTGTCTAAACTTGTTAAATCGTCAAAATCGACAACATGTATGTTAGACCCTATACCAACTAAGCTATTGAAAGAGATGCTTCCAGAGGTCATAGATCCTCTTCTTAATATCGTTAATTCATCTTTATCACTAGGATACGTACCAAAAACTTTTAAGTTGGCTATTATTAAACCTCTTATTAAAAAACCACAACTTGATCCTAGAGAATTAGTCAATTACAGGCCAATCTCAAATCTCACTTTTCTGTCAAAAATACTAGAAAAGGCAGTATCATCACAACTATGTTCCTTTTTAGAAAGAAATAGTATCTATGAGGATTTCCAGTCAGGATTTAGACCATACCATAGTACTGAAACTGCTCTCATTAGAGTTACTAATGATTTGCTCTTATCATCAGATCGTGGTTGTATCTCTCTATTAGTGTTACTGGATCTTAGTGCTGCATTTGACACTATTGATCACAATATTCTTTTAAATAGACTTGAAAATTATGTTGGCATTAGTGGAATTGCATTGTCATGGTTCAAATCATACTTATCTGACCGTTATCAGTTTGTAGAAGTAAATGAAGAGAGGTCATATCGATCACAAGTTGAATATGGAGTACCGCAAGGCTCGGTACTAGGACCATTGCTTTTCATTCTGTACATGCTACCCTTAGGAGATATCATCAGGAAGCATGGTGTTAGTTTTCACTGTTACGCTGATGATACTCAGCTCTATATTTCTTCGCGCCCTGACGAAACTTACCAATTCACAAAATTAACGGAATGCATAGCTGATATAAAAAATTGGATGACCAGTAATTTCCTACTACTAAATTCAGAAAAAACAGATATTCTAATTTTTGGACCAAAAACTTCCTCACGTAATAACCTAGAATACTGTCTAACACTTGATGGCTGCTCTGTTAAGTCTTCGTCGTCAGTTAGGAACCTGGGTGTGCTCTTTGATACCAATCTTTCATTTGAAGGTTATGTTTCTAGCATCTGTAAAACCGCATTCTTCCATCTTAAAAATATATCTAAATTACGACATATGCTCTCGATGACAAATGCAGAACAGTTAGTTCATGCGTTCATGACCTCAAGGCTAGATTACTGTAACGCTCTACTAGGTGGTTGTTCTGCTCGCCTGATAAATAAACTACAGCTCGTACAAAATGCAGCAGCTAGAGTTCTTACTAGAACTAGGAAATATGACCATATCAGCCCGGTTCTGTCAACACTGCATTGGCTTCCTGTTAAACATCGTATAGATTTTAAAATCTTGCTAATTACCTACAAAGCACTAAATGGTTTAGCTCCCCAGTACCTGAGCGAGCTCTTAATGCATTATAGTCCTTCGCGTCTATTACGATCTCAGAATTCAGGCCAGCTAATAATACCTAGAATATCAAAATCAACTGCAGGTGGTAGATCCTTCTCCTATTTGGCACCTAAACTCTGGAACAATCTTCCTAGCATTGTTCGGGAAGCAGACACACTCTGTCAGTTTAAATCTAAACTAAAAACACATCTCTTTAACCTGGCATACACATAACACATTATCAATTTATTTTTTCAAATCCGTTAAAGGATTATTAGGCTGCATAAATTAGGTCAGCCGGAACCAGGAACACTTCCAATAACACCAGATGTACTCGTTACATCAGAAGAAGAATGGCATCTACGCTAATATTAGTCTTTCTGTTTATCCCGAGGTTTACTGTAGTCAGCCGGATCCGGGCCGTATCCGGGTGAGATCGAGGACCTGCACCATGACACAACCACAACACAGCCCTGAAGTATCAGCAGAGATTGAGTCAACTAGATCATCCACTGTGAAGGCCTCATCAACATGAAAACCAGTGGCGCATCTCCTCAACAACCGTCCATACCGGTGTGATGAATACGATCCTCAAATGGATGGAACTGAATTAAACACTTTGAATGTTGCGATCATATCTGACTTATGATAGCAACCTGAGTCGTAACAAAGCACTGTTCGCCAGAGGAGAACTGGCCCCCCGACTAAGCCTGGTTTCTCCCAAGGTTTTTTCTCCATTTTAACACCTGTTTGCCACCTGATGTCACCTGTTGGAGTTTGGGTTCCTTGCCGCTGTCGCCTTTGGCTTGCTTAGTTGGGGACACTTGACAATTGACATTTGATATTCAACAGTGCTTTGATCTGCCTGCATTGACACTATTCCTTACGAGCTGCTGTGCAGCCAAAATAATGTACCAGTTATCAATGTAAAGCTGCTTTGACACAATCTACATTGTAAAAAGCGCTATATAAATAATGGTGACTTGACTTGACATTATTTTGGCTGCACAGCAGCTCTTAAAGAATAGTGTCAATGCAGGTAGATCAAAGCACTGTTGAATATCAAATATCAATTGTCAAGTGTCCCCAACTAAGCAAGCCAAAGGCGACAGCGGCATCGCATCATCAGTCGCATCATTTACAAAGGGGTCATTTTCAAACATTTTAAAACAGACAGTAAAAGTAAGTAAAGGTTTACCAGGGCATGGCAGGAATGGAGCTGGTAAAGGAACTGTAATCGACATCCTCGTCGCCAAATGCGATGTTTGTATGTTTTATAATAAATAAAGAAGCAAGCCAGACACAAGTGTGCATTTTCTCCCTCTACTTTACTACTTCTCTTTTTTCCTTTCCTCCACTGCCATCTAGTGACTACACAATACCTCTGCAGACACAACACATTGTTTATGTAATAATACGTTTTTGCGTTTCATCTTTGTTTTTCTTCTGTTTTTGCCATTATTGACACAAAAACACAATATTGTGGTCAACATGTGAACGTGACATCTGGTTGCCTGGAACTCGCCGAGGTCTGAAGTGGGAAATTAAATTTGGGATATTCCAACATCCAACCTTGTCTGGAGTGCAGAATGAGCATCGATGCTCCCTGGTTTTCACTGTGCATTGTGGGACGTTTTTAGGGAGTGAAAGTTCACTGCACTGAAAGGATTTTTCTATTGAGACAGCCCTTAAAATGATTGACTCCTTAATCAGTGCCCTGACTAGTGAACTAGGTAGCTGATGGAGATGCAACCATAGCCCATACTCGCTGCCTCTGGGTGCTTCTCATTTCTTATTTGTGCATCCTCATTTCCTTTCCTTGCTTCCTTTCCTCGCGCCTCAGCTCCACCCTTGTAGGATGTGGGAAAAGAAAATGAGGACTTCATCACCAGCTGCCACGAGGGATCTACCCTTATGTTGTTAAAGTTTGGTTATTTAAAAAATTAATAATATTAATAAAGCAAAATGCCCTTTTGAAACATGTTAGATGTAAAGTTTATTTAAACTGCAAAAGTAAAGCATACATTTAAATTACTGTGACAGAAGTGAAGGAGGTTGAGGAGAATTTATACGTGCATCAGGTTTTTTGACGAGAAAGACTTCTGCAAAGGATACACCTGTGTATCCTCGCTCATTGCTCCTCAGGAAGCTTCCTCATTCCTCATTCCTCACCTCCTCTCGGTGCAATTAGAGAATTGAGATGTCCTTCAAGATGGCCGAGTTCGATTCATTTCCGGGTCACAGGCTGGATCATGTAGGAGCGAGGAAACGAGGAAGCATCAATTTGAGTATTGAGAAGCCAGAGATTGTATTATTATAGAGAGATGAGAGGGTCTGTATCTCTTACCATTGGAGAAAGCGTAACGGCTAACTTAATCACATGCGGCACCTCTCAGCCTATCGTGTAATGGCCTCTGGTCTCCTTCCCTGCATACCACCATAGCTGGAGCATTAGCATTAGCCGTTACACTTTTTTGGCTAAAGGTTGCAGGCTTGCCTTCCAGTGGCTTTGGAGAAGCACCCCTCCTCTGTGATGTCTGTGTTGTCCTGGAGGGCTGCTACTGCCCTCTTGTGGTCTGTAGACACCAGACACAAGCTCAATATTGACACAACCATTTCTTGAAACCATTGGCATCTAATTACAAACAAACACTAATGTTGATAAAAATGAGAGCATTTGTAGCTTCATTCCATGAGAAACATCTCACGTGCATACTTTTCCATTTCTACAATAATAATGTAAGAAATAAACTTACAATCAGTCAGATCTCACTGCTGTTACCTGTAGAAATAAAATAGTTCTTCATAATCTTGAGAAAAGAAGTAACATTTCAAGTAAAATTTTCCCATTGATTAGGGAGAATGTTTAGATCTGAGAGATACCCCAAGACTTGAAATATGTGTGTCAAAATGTGCAGTGTTGAGGGGGCCCCAGGAACAGTGTTGTGAACCACTGATTAAGAGGAATCACAAGATGGATTTAACGATCAACATCTCAGTATCAACATCTGAACCATAAACATGCTAGTATTGTGACCCTTGCATCACTGCTTGCTCGGATGAATATTGTTGTCCTGGATCTCCCCACAACCCCCTTAAATATCAGTCTGACTTAAAGATATTCCCCCAGTTTCACAGACAAGGCTTAAGCTAATCCTAGACTAAAATGCATGTTTGAGCTGTTTTAACTGAAAGCAACTTGTATCTTAAAATATGCCAGAGCCATTGTTTTGTCTCAAGATGCACACCTGTAATGTTTTTGTTTTTTTTTTCCTTCTTTTTTTCTAGTGAACATTTATAAAAGCTACTTAAATGTCTTAATTTAACAAAGGCCTAATTCTGGCTTAGGCTAAGCCCTGTACGTGAAACTGGGCCTTAATCTTTTTTTTTATACTTGAAAAAATTATAATGCATGTGTACAAGTGCCCCAGGGGGAGTCATCACTATTAATGTGACTCAAAGCTTATAATATGGACTGATGAACAAATATATATATATTTTTTAATCATCTTGGTAATGGTGTAAAAACACACTGATGACATTGAAGAAGCAAATTACATTTATACTGCTTTGGGAACATTTTATTATTCATCTCTCTGAAACAAATGGTTGTAACACCATTAAAACAAAGCATTATAATTCTGGATCATTTTATGTTTGAATATACTAGTGTTTTTACATATATTACTCCTCTTACTGTACAGACATTTATTTCTTACAACAGTATGAAGGTCTAAATACAAATTCTCATCGATTTGAGGCTCCACATACTGTACTGTTCAAGACATTAAAGTCACAGACAGAGCAGTTTAGGGGAACATTGAAAACCACCTGTTCACTCCAACCCCAATACTTCAATCTTTCAAAAACAAATGAGCAGCTTTTGTTTTGAATGATTAAATTTTAACATTGAAATTGTTAAATCTTTATCACGACACATATGATAAAATGTCCTTTACTAAGTGCTCCAAACTTTGTCGGCTCTTTCACAGTGACAGCAGGTACAATGAATTAGTGCAACAAAAACCATCACGATCATCAATGAGATGAACTATAATAGACAGGGCAGCGCATCATAGCCCCGATTAACACTATCATCATGATCAGTGTGATTATCACAATGATCATCAGCTCTTAGAACATGGATTTTCAAGATTAGCGTTTGATTCAAAGGCTCAAATGGGTCGTGCAACTTCACATTATGTTGGTTCTGCTGATGGCAGCTTCGCATGTTAAGGCTTGCGAAACTACAGCCTATGATTATACAGATATAGACATGATCTAAGATCAGAGTATTTGTTGTGCTAAGGCTGACAAATCCTGCAATTCCTACCATGAATGAGATTTCAAATGTACAGAACCTGTGAAGAGACCTACATATTGCACACACGAATCAATAGCTCATCTAATAGCCTAACCTATCTTTGTATTAATATCTCCTAAAGATTTCTAAAAAGGCTCAGGATGTGACCAGAAGCACTGCAGTAATTGCCAGTAATGAAACATGTAAACTCTGACAGTGGCCGATTACAGTGCATGTTTTTTAAGGCTATTTCGACAAAGCGTCATAAGTGTTTATGAAGTGCTTATAAACGGTCTTAGAAAGAGCTTCTCTTCTAGAGATTTGTACTTGGCAGTTAACGACAGTACAGATATGAGGAAATGAGGGTTTGATTTTTGGGAGGATATAAAAGAGGGCTACCCTGTGTCCCAGCACTAATAAAGAGCTCAACATCCATTCAGTCTGTAATAAAGCGTTGCGCAGTACATTTCTGAAACAACATCTTGTATATGTGGATGGCAGTGAGCACAGTGTGTGTGTGTTAATCATCTTTACAAGCTTGTGGTGGTGCTGCTCATATGCAAAATTACTATATTCATATGTTTGTGTATGACTTTAGGATGTTCAGAGCTCGATTGAAAAGATTGTTTGCCTTCATCACCGCATGAGTGTGTGCGTGTATGTGTCTTCTAAGCCAATGTGTAATCAAACTGGCCCTTCTCAAGGCCGTCCAGACCATCTGCCCATGTGGAGGTGGGCATGCTGCGGTACGGGTCCAGCAGGATACGGAAGCAGCGCACGATCAGCATGCAGAGGAAGACAAAGAGGAAGATGACGAAGGCAAAGGTGGTCTTCTGCTCCAGGGTCATGCCAGCGCCCGCCACAGGACCCCCCGTCTGGAGGGATGAGGTGAACGGCTCGGCCTCCATCAGCCAGGAGATCTGCAGCGGCTCGTCCCACAGCAGACGCTCACGCATCCTCATACGCAGGGGCCCCACATCCTCCACATGGACCTCATCTACACACACACACACACACACACACATAGACTGAATGAACAACTCTACGAAGTGTTTTCTTTCTACTACAGCTTTACCTTTAAGCTTTCTTACATGGTACAAAAACAATAAAGCCTCAAGTAACGATCAAGTCCAAGCAGATTGAAAAAAAGTGACCTAAAGTGGATATAGTTCATCACAGTCTTGAGTAATTTCTAAAGTTATAGTGCAATTTTAACAAGTTAGCTGATTAAATTTGGCATGTATCCTCAGACTGGCCTGTTATCCACATTTTCACAGGATTATGAAGATTTTACACTGCACTCACAAATAATGGGTCAATTAGCCATTATGGGCCACATCTGAATAATGCGTTTGCTCTGCCAAACAATTCAATATTAATGCTTATTAATGCAAAAAAATGCTTTAATAACAACTCTAAATCCCACATTTCATGTGGATTAGATGAACAGCCTAGGCGAAGAGTTAAAACCTGTTTTTTCTAATAAAAAAACAAAAACAAATGCACTGAATGGCGTAGTTTTATAGACAATTGGACTTTTGTGTGTGCGTATGGGGGGGGGGTTACCTGACCTGAAAATAAACAGCCACATCCCAAATGGTATAATTTTTTCTGAAGGCAAGCAGATACAATGTTTTTCCACATCTAAGAACTGGAAAACTTTTTATTCTTATCCTGTTCTAGTATCTCTCCCTTCACTAACATGCACCAGTAGGCAGGCAGTGGTGTAAAGTATTTGAGTAAATGTAATTTGTTACTGTATCTTTTTAGCTAGTTTGTGGTTTTACTGAGTATCAAAAATATTAGCAACTTTTACTCTCTACTTGACTATGTAGTTTCATGTCTATCCTTGTTCAACTGGTCAAGATTGATATGGGATTTAGAAAGTAATTGGTAATAAGTAATGCAATACTTTTTAGAGAGTGTAATTAGTACAGTAATCTAATTACACTGTTGAAGATGTAATTAGTAGCTAGTAATTAATTACTCTTTTGGAGGAACTTACCCAGTACTGATGGCTGTAATCCTTAAGGAGCTGCAGATAACCAGATGTTGTTGCAGATGTTGGTAACCAGACAGTTGACGGCACCCATTGACTTCCATTGTATTAGAAGTCAATGGGTGCCGTCAACTGTCTGGTTACCAACATTCATTAAAATATCTTCTTTAGTGTTTAACAGAAGAAAGAAACTAATACAGGTTTGGAACAACTTGAGGGTGAGCAAGTAATGACATAATTTCCATTTTTGTGTAAACTATCCCTTTAATTGTAATGACAAATTAGCGCAATGTATGTGTCTCAAAACGTGCTTCATTGTAAAATGACGTATTGTTTCTGATTTATCTAAAACTTCAACTTACAAAAATGAATGAAGAGGCCCAGAGGGTTAAATGATATTTAACCCTATGACAGATGATAACACTCAAAATTTAATAAAAATGGTGCTCAAATAACAAAGCTCTATTTGCAGGGTGCCTCAACACAGTCCAAAAAGTAAGTATTTATTGATTCTGTTGTGCTTACGATTTTGTACAAACCAAACTAATTTAGTTACGTTTAATGTTAAGACATTATTTAATATGCTTTTCTACCTGCACATTAGACAATTTGTCATTGAGCATGGGATGAAGGGAAAGGTGAATCCCACCTGTTTGTATGGCTATCTTTGTAAGGACATTCATCGATATAATGCAATCCCCAGCCCTTTGCCCTAGTCATAACTATCACAACTAAGTGCATTACCCTAACCTAAAAGAAAACAGCCCATTAAAGTCATCATAAAATCAGAATTAACTTGTTTTTTTATTGAAAATTGCAGTGTTTATTATTAATGGTTTATCCGTTCACATATTTTTTAAAAAATTCATGTGGCTCATAATCTTGAATCAAAATAACAAACAGATCCTTTGGATTCACATAGAATAGAGAACATTTCTGTCACTGCTACAGGGCGGCACATAATAATGCTTACCATTACACTGAACCTAAACATAAGCTAGTATTTTTCCAAGGAGCTACTGGAGACCCAGAATGAGACATACAAAGGTGAGAAGCAAACCACTGGAAGGATTGTTTAATTAAATTAAATAGTAGCTAAATATTAGTTAAGTTTTCTTAATTTGTGGTCCTTGCAATCAGATGTTTGAACAATTATTTGTTAGTAGCCTAGTTAAAACTGCCGTAACCTCAGTTGGACCTTTGTTAATGCCGTCAGTAATTATCAACACCTTTGATGAAGGTTTTTGTTTATTTTGAAAGAAATATTTTATTCTTTTTTCAGTTGTGTTAAAATATTAAATCATCAACTGAACTTATGTCTTATTTACCTAATAACATTGGTTATACAAGCTTAAAATTAAAAAGGAGCTGGGACTGGATTATTCATAATAGTGTGAAAACAAGAAAAAAAATGTGGAGAATGTATTTTAACACTCAGCTCCTTTTAACTGAATAACTGAAGACTTTATACTGTTGTTGGATGGATCAAATTAAAATAGCATGCTTTTTAATGCATCTGATGGAGTTGACACAAATTAAGTTATGAAGTGAATAAATGTCGATTTCTAGTAAAAAAAAAAAAAAAAAAAAAAAAAAAAAAATCGATGTTCCCATACATGGTTCATTTGCTGAGGAAGAAAGCTTTTTTCGTAAGTTGAATGCGGAAGGCGATCTGGCGATGGGTAAGTAATAAATTATATTTTCATTTTGGGTGAACTAACCCTTTAATATAACTCAGCTTGTATTCGTCTGAAAGAAGAAAGTCATAAAAACCTAGGTTGGCTTGAGGGTGAGTACATCATAGGGTAGTTTTTATTTTAAAGTGAACTAATCCTTTAAGTCGGATGTGGGTCCCATCAATGCTGCCAGCTACATGACAGAAAGCTGGGGAGACACCTCTCAAGATGTCATCAGTTACTTGAATAATATGTGTAATGGATGGTAGTGTGGAAGATGTCAAAAGGCCTCTGACACAGTAAGATGTCAAGTCAAGTCACCTTTATTTATAAAGCACTTTATACATTACAGATTGTTCCAATGCAGCTTTTACAGTGATAATCAGCAAAAGCACTTGCTAACCTATATACAAATACCTCACAACCTCCAGTGATTTGCCCCATCCTTGATTCCATTTCCACAGCCTCCAAAGTCAATGTGTCAATGCGTCGCACGGTTTAGGTTGCAGTGAATTACACTGTTAATTGAATTTAGTTTTGCCCCATTGCTACTTAATACTATTTAAAGGTTCTTTCAAAGCGCTTTTAAATAAACTACGGTGGCTGACACAAAGACAAAGATGCCATTGTCTGAGAGAGCAGATAGCCAGGCAAGCAATGAGGTTTCTTCTTACTTCTAACAAAGAATGGTCCCTGCTTCCAATAAACCAGATGACTACTACTATTACTACTACTACTACTACTTCGTGCATATTCAACGTAATGAAGAAACATGCTCTGTAGAGACAACTTGACATGGAGGGGGGACCCGCGGGTGTATGTAGATAGAAATGGCTCATTCTAAGGTAGTTAATACATAACAGTTCATTATCTAAGGTCTTTATACACCACTCAAAACATAGTTATGTATATTATATTGCATTTCTGTCAATAGATCCTCCTAAATTTTACACATTGCACCTTTAAGATGTTCCATGTAGGGTGACCACCTGGTTATTGGTGGATATAAAATAAATTTCTTTAAGTAGCAACTAGTTTATTTTCCATTATTAGAATATGCAAACAACAGAAGCATTTTACTGGATTCAGTGCATTCTGAACTTGTATTTTTTGTTGGATCTGGCTGGTTGGGTCAAGATATTCTTATCCAGTAAGTGTCTAGAAGACATCCTGGCTGGTGTAGCTCCATTTACTGACTTCTGATGAAGGCCACACTGATGTGGCTGTGAAAATGGATTTTTAAACGCCAGTTGCGTTTTTTATTAAGGTATTGTAATTTCAGAGAAGAAAAAAAAATAATACAGATATAATTGAAATGAAGGACACTGCTTAGGTCTTGCAGGAAGCAGGACAAAGCTCCCATTTTTGGAACTGGTCACCCTAGTTCCCTGTGTCTGAATTATTAGGTTAATTTTGAGCAAAAATTAACAAAAGGGTGAAACTTAAGTAGGGCTAGGCGATACAGCTAAAAAATGTATCACGATATAATATTTCATATTGATTGGTATCGATAATCATTTTAAAAAATGTAATAACTTTTTTTTTAAAACACAAAAAAAAAAGTTTGAATTTAACCAATGCATTAAGGCAAACAACAAATAATTTTAAAATAAAAAAGTAAAATGTAAACAAATCTTTATTATATTTTATATGAGGATTGAATAAATAAGTGTTAAAGAAACTTAGAGCTGCACAATTTGCTTCAAACTGAGATCATGATTCTGAATGACAACTAAACAAAATAACATGTACTTTACCAGGGGTTCTGACAAAATATTAATTGCTGCAGTCTATTTTAAAAAAAAATTAAATAAATTATTTAAAAAAAAAATTTTTTTAAATCTGTGTATGATTCAATGACTCACTCATAAATACTCTTGTTTCATTACTGGATGAATCAGTGTATTTGAAAGAATCTGTTGAACGAAGATTCAAATACATTTTTAACCAGTCACTTGTCGCCACCTGGTGGTGAAACAATGTAATCGATAAATGCGTAATTTTCAGCGCCAAGTTTCTTTCTTTCTTTATTTTTTCTTTATTTCTTTATTATTTTTTGATCGATAACAGACATTGCTATTTATATCTGAACTATAATCTTTTATCTCAGTACTTCTCTGATAATTTGAATATTTGTAACAGAAATAAAGATACTGTTTGTGCAGATGTTCATACCAACACGACAACTGCTCTCTCAAAACCAACTTTGAAGTAGATCAACTGTAAGACGTAAGGAAACCATGAAACTGCCTCACTGACGAGCTGACGTGTACTTTTTTATTCACAATCTCCTTGTCCCCGGCAGGTACAGCACTAATTTTTATGTGTTTGTTTGTTCTGATTTCACGTGGCGATTGCGCAACTGAACTCCACAGCAATTTGTTTGCGTGTCACTCGCAGCGCGTCTGTTTGTGATCCAGGGATGGAGCGAGCTTGAGAGTTGTTCATGCAACCAAACTTAATGTCTGTTTACATTTTAATGCATTTAAGTGAAACTAAATCGAGAGTTATATCTAACATTTTTTTCTACCGTTACCGATGAAGGCGTACCGTCGATAAATATCGATACCGTTTTATCGCCCAGGCCTAAAGGTTTTTTCAAATGGTATAATATGATCTGCATGTCTTCTCATATCTCACTCCCTGTCTCTCTTTCAAAATAAAATCTGAAAAAACTAGAAAAAAAAAAATTGTTCTTTTTGTTGATGTTGGATGGATGGGGATAGAGCAGTATAAGAACGCTTGATTGAAAATACATTTTAGGGGCTTTAAAAGTCCCGGGTGTGATCAACAGATCCGATAAAAGAGGCTTAGCTCCCATCCATGAAACTCTAGTGACATCCCGGTCTGGGACTCACACTCAACATTCTTCAACATTAACATTGGCATAACGGTTCTCCTTCCTCACCAAAAAATCCAGGCTTGTTGTCCATTAAAATGCCTCCTACACCTTTTTTGGACAGAATTTAAGCTCAAAGTCAGACCATTGTTCTCTCCCTCATTTTCCATGTACAGCAAGCTAAATATGTTTTACCTTTATCCTGATATCTACTCTCCTCCAATTTCTAGGATAAGGAGAGGAGCTGAACCTGTCAATCGTATGGCAAATATCCTATTTTACTTTAAATAACACAGGTCAGAAGATGAATTGGCATTGTCTGTGGTCAAACGTATTAACCACTGAATCTATTCAAACAAAAAAATCTTTCTCAACCCTCATTTCAGACCTCTGGAACACAAAAATCCAGCTGCTGACTAGTCACTATATTAATAAAATATTTAGTACGAGAAATATGGAATATGTGACATTTAATGGATATTTAATTAATGAATTCAAGTTTCCTTTAAAAAGTGGTGAATGAATGCAGATCTTACTGCAGCAGGGAAAGCGGAGTGAGAGAGGGAGAGATTCACTTCAGTACTGAGTAACACACAAAGTCACTCACTGCGTCTCAGCAGAAAACAGTTGTTAACAGTTGTCATTTGTCCAGATTAATGATGTTTGCGTAGAGATATTGACTTTAACTGCAGTTTACATAAAAACAGGATAATCTGAAAGTGATCAACATAATAATGTGATCAACAGAAGCATACTGAACACACACATATACAATGTTATTGTGAAAGCTGCAGCATGAAGATTCATAAAAATTAAAAGAAATCAAATGACCTGACCAAACATCCATTAATCGGAATTCTTCTCATTTTTCATTTTCATTTTCATTGCAAGGGCATATCAGGTCAATAGACCTGAGAGACCGTATGCGAGAGACATGAACTTAAATGTGTGCGTGAGCCGACACCCTTTTTACTGCAGTCAGATGGTGTGAACGTGAACTACTGTGATTTTCTACAGTTTACACAGTGTCATTTCCACCGACAGCGGGTTTTTAAGGAAATGTGAGTGTTATTGATCTGCAAGAATCACTGAATTAGCGCCGAATGTCAATGCGGTATCTGCTTGTGTCATGATCGATCAACAAGTGAAATGAAAAGAGTCGACACAAACAGCAATCGACTGACATGGAAAAAGAATCATATCATGTGCCGATGACCGCTATGTGAATGATATTTGATGGTTTGACTCGCACCTTTGTCTCCCTGTGAGAATGTGGGATCCATTTCCATAGTTACAGTCAAATCCAGCGGAATTTGCCCATTCTAGCGTTAGATCCACACCAGTCCACAAACGGCGGACAGCGACCCAACACCGAAGGATTCACCTTTGGTAGTTTAAAATAATGAGAGAAAAAATACTGCTTCCGCTTTATTGTAGAAGCGTGAACGCGACGCTACTGCGCACACGGTCGCGTCTCGCGCCTCAGCTGTGTGTGTGTGCGCGTGAGTGAAAGTTGACGTAGGGTTGATTCCGAATTGATTCATTTGAATGAATCATTTGGATTGAATCGGTCTAACCGAATCTCTTATTTAGGGGAGCAGATGTCACCAAAACTCACTATTTGTTTATTTTAATATACTTATTTCTCTCTCTCTCTCTCTCTCTCTCTCTCTCTCTCTCTCTCAAATTGAAATTTTCAAATTCAAAATTGCTTTATTGGCATGACTGTAAATAATACAATATTTCCAAAGCTTGGAATACATACATATATAATAATAATAAAAACTTAAAAATAATAAATATTATAACATAACTTAATCTTACATGAACAGTGTAACAAATTAGAACATGAACATTTGATAACACAGTGTTTTAACATATATACACACATACCGGGGGTCACTGTGGTGGACAGTAGGGAAACACACTGAGGTCAGGCACAACACACACATTACATTCATTCACCTGCTGTATCTCAGGCTGTGGCATATCCACACGTATCTCGCAGCCAGTGCTGTTGTCTGTCCCTCTCCTATATCCTTAATATAATCTTTTAGTATCCTCTAATATTATCCTCTAACATTATCTTTATTTGTTCTATTTCAGTCATGGCTGTTTTTTTTGTTTTGTTTTTTTTTTTTTGTTTAAGTAGAGGTCTCTGATTGAACTGTATTTGTGACAGTGAAGAAGGAAGTGCATCTCTGTCTCGATCTCTTCTGTTCTACAGTGAACACACACCCTTTGCTCTCTGGGTAACCAGCTCTTTCAGTGTTTGCCAGTCTCAATGGCTAGACTGTGCTCACTGTTCTAGGCTGAACTGGTATCTGTGTTCCTGACATCTGGGCTTTTTCTGAAAGACCATAATGTTGGTCTTCTTGAGATTTACCAGTTCTGACAGTAGCTCTCCAGCAGGTCCAGGTGCTGCTGTAGTACCAGGTCGTCTGCATACAGCAAGAGCTTGATGTTCTTGTCTTGTCAAGTTTACAATTCTCTCTATCTCTCTCTCTCTTTTATTTTTCAGATCAAAAGAATTGATTTGCTAAAATGAAATGAAGTAGCCTATACCCAGACTAAATTTGAAAAGTAGCAAAAATTTGATCAAAAAAAGAACATCAGAAAGAAAACTTGAATACAGTAATTTGCAACGACATCCCAGAAGATAACTTGTTTCCCTGCCTAAAACCCGAAACCTGAGAGAAGTGGGACAGACTTTGAAAATGGAGATCAGACAGTTTGTAAAGCATTACACACTAAAAATTACATCCGCTGAAGTTTCAAAGGCAAGGCAGGTGCTGAATTTGGAACTGCATACTAGTATACTCATACTACTTTTACCATACCTTTCAATGTTTTAGAAAACAGAAATATTATCTTTCTATGGGGGTGCACACATATATATACCTTTATATATATATATATATATATACATATATACACACATTTTAGCCTATAAACATGAAGTCATTTTAGGGGTGAAGCTGCAATATCATGACAAAATCATGGTTGATTACTGCTCTTGAAATTGTAATGATGATTATGATGACAACAGCAGTGCCGTCTTAAGAATGAGCACACGGTATTCAGATGACTGTAATGTCTCAAACTGAGGTCCTGTGAGGGCGCTGAACAACAAGGTCAAGTCCCAAGTTGGAACAGTGGAGGGGCGAGGAGGGTTTATACACACCAGAAATTTTATGACCAGGTCATGTCTGCCCACAGAAGAGTCAGCTATTAGCATGATTCGCTGAGATGCATACATAGACTTTGAGCGTTGATGGGGTGAAACCAGCATCCAATCACTCTTGTAAGAATTTCAAAATTATTACCACTGAACAGTTATCAGGGTTCTCATGTGCTCTGAGCACAAGCTGAGAAATATGTTCCACTTCAAAGCATAGAGATGGAGGGTTGATGGTGTTCTAGCTTCTAAGATAGTGTTTCTAAATGTAAGACGTCCCTTCGAATGCAAACCTCAAGAACTGTCTGAGATAGGGACAATGTGTACATGAAAGTACGCATCTTTCAAATCTGACTCAAGCCAGTCCCCCGGGTGAATGTGTGAGAGAATTTGTTTTTGAGTGATCATCTTGAACGGGCCAATGCATGGTTCAAATGGTTTAAATCCAAGATGGGATGGAGCCTGCCATCCTTTTTCAGTATGAGCAAGTAACAACCGAAGAAACCTGTGTGGCTTTCATATGCTGGGATAACTATCGCATTCTTTGTGTGGAGGTTGTAAATGCAGCACAGGTGCTTCCTGAAAGGGAAAACCACAGAGGCTATAAAATCATTGAAAGGGGCGGTCGTTGTGTGAACTGTAGCGTAAAGCTGAATCTTACTGTCTGACACACTTGTAAGGCCATGACTTTATGTGAGGAGACAGCAGATATTACATTTTGCTCACTGTGCACAAATGATCACCACTCCAAAGCAGGGAGCAGACGAATACAATATGTGTGTCTGTGAGTGCGCAAAGAGGAAAATTGCTTTATTTGAAATGTTACGAGTGCCAGGATCACAAAACGTCTGATTGAATGGGCTTTCTTGGGAGCTGACCCGAGTAGGACGGCTGGCTAATGCTGCAGGAATGGATTCGACAGGTTTGCGTTTGGGCCATGGGCATCACAGCTTTACTGTGGGCTCAGACGACTACTGCCGAGCTGACACAGTGTTGACAGGAAGCTTGGCCAGGCGCTGACTCGAGGAAGCACGAGAGCGGGGTGAGAGACAGAACTTATGTGTTTGGGCAAGAAGTGGTTCATCGTTTGTTACTGCTTCTGTGCCATGATGAAAAGCTCTGTGAAGCCTTCAATGGCGTCGTTGAAGAGTCCAGTAAGCAAGATGGGAGTGTCCAGGAACACAGCTTTCTCTATATCTTACATTTCAGTCAGGTTGAGCCACAGGTGGTGGTCGAGGACCTCCAAGCTACCCATGACCTGTGCTGCATTTAGCCCTGACCTCTTCAAAGAGCTTGAGGTCAGGGCTATGTTCATCCATGAGTTTTGAGGATTTTGGCCTGAAACACTTGCAAGACTGCCATGGTATGTCGCAGTGTTCCCGCCTGGCCAGCTGCCAGCTTTGCCCACCAGGTCTGAGATAAAGCAACAAGGCTTGGAGGGCTGGGCGGGGTGGGGCTGTGTTTAAAGCTGAGGGAAGCCACGTGGCATAGGTGCTGGATTCTGGATTCATTCCGTCACTGGAACATGGCAGGGGATATAGCGTCTCACACTGCATTCAAACAGGGCTTTGGCGCTTGATGGAAGGCATGTCTAAAGTGACAACAGCCAATCACATTACTTTCCAGTGCTGCACAAACGCAATTGATTCATGTGTGAAGCAGAAGGGTGGTTCAGGATGCAGGATCAGATGTATTCCTGAAGGAGAAAGATTGTGAGGAAATGGGGTTCCCGCTGCCTTATAAGGGCTGCATGTTTGTTTGTTAATCTTACCTCCGGTTTACCTGTTGTCTCCTTCGTGATCTCCTTTGTTGTTTCCATTGTTGTCTGCTTTATCAAGGCCCTGCACAGTCATTATAAGTTCATATTGTGTTTTTTGTGTCCAGATTGTGGTGTGTGATTGTTGTCCTTACCTGTTGTGACATTGTTAATAAGTACCTGCCTTTGGGCTCAACACATCTCTCAGTCTGGTATTTCCTGACACCACCATTGTTAAATATTAAAATTATAGCATTAAATGGTTTATTACAAATCAACATCCTTCATGTGTAATAAATCCAGCTTATTACATATCATATTACAGTATATTTTAACCAATTCATTGCTTCTTTTTCCATAATACTCTTGACCTTGAGTCACACAGCTATAGGGTCTGTATCATCAATCACAACAGATTCTCACTTCCAGCCTGCTGTCCACTAAAGACACAAACACAGAACGCAAACATGCTTTTAACATGATTTTTGATATTGATGCCGTTGAAATTCTGCAGCAGAGTGACGACATCTCAGATCATTACCTAGTCTCGTGTATACTACATTTAGTCAAAACAGCTAAACTGCCTCCCTGCCATAAATTTGGTAGAACCATCACTTCTACCACTAAAGAACGCTTTATAAATAATCTTCCTGATCAGTTTCATCGCCTTAGCATGCCAGACAGCTTAGAAGACCTCGATGTTGCAACGGAAACTATTGCCTCTGTCTTTTCAAGCACATTAGACTCAGTTGCTCCTTTGCGTTTAAAAAAGATTAAGGAAATGAATCCAACGCCGTGGTACAACGAGCACACTCAGGCCCTAAAGGTAGCAGCCAGAAAAATGGAACGCAGCTGGAAGAAAACAAAACTAGAAGTATTTCGCATTTTGTGGAGGGAGAGAATGGTTGAGTACAGAAAGGCCTTAAAATCTGCTAGATCTGCCTATTTTTCAAAACTTTTAGAAGAAAATAAACAAAACCCTAGGTATTTATTTGATACAGTGGCTAAATTAACAAGAAATAAAGTTTCAACTTCTGATGTTCCCAAAGAGCACAGCAGTGATGACTTTATGAACTTCTTTACTTGCAAGATTGATAATATTAGAAAAAAAATTATAATTATAACCACGCAACCGTCTACTACAGTATTGCATCAGACGGTGCATTGTAGTATCCCTGAGGAAAAATTAAATTCATTTACTCCTTTAAGAGAGGAAGAATTGTCTAAACTTGTTAAATCGTCAAAATCGACAACATGTATGTTAGACCCTATACCAACTAAGCTATTGAAAGAGATGCTTCCAGAGGTCATAGATCCTCTTCTTAATATCGTTAATTCATCTTTATCACTAGGATACGTACCAAAAACTTTTAAGTTGGCTATTATTAAACCTCTTATTAAAAAAACACAACTTGATCCTAGAGAATTAGTCAATTACAGGTCAATCTCAAATCTCACTTTTCTGTCAAAAATACTTGAAAAGGCAGTATCATCACAACTATGTTCCTTTTTAGAAAGAAATAGTATCTATGAGGATTTCCAGTCAGGATTTAGACCATACCATAGTACTGAAACTGCTCTCATTAGAGTTACTAATGATTTGCTCTTATCATCAGATCGTGGTTGTATCTCTCTATTAGTGTTACTGGATCTTAGTGCTGCATTTGACACTATTGATCACAATATTCTTTTAAATAGACTCGAAAATTATGTTGGCATTAGTGGAATTGCATTGTCATGGTTCAAATCATACTTATCTGACCGTTATCAGTTTGTAGAAGTAAATGAAGAGAGGTCATATCGATCACAAGTTGAATATGGAGTACCGCAAGGCTCAGTACTAGGACCGTTGCTTTTCATTCTGTACATGCTACCCTTAGGAGATATCATCAGGAAGCATGGCGTTAGTTTTCACTGTTACGCTGATGATACTCAGCTCTATATTTCTTCGCGCCCTGACGAAACTTACCAATTCACAAAATTAACGGAATGCATAGCTGATATAAAAAGTTGGATGACCAGTAATTTCCTACTACTAAATTCAGAAAAAACAGATATTCTAATTTTTGGACCAAAAACTTCCTCACGTAATAACCTAGAATACTGTCTAACACTTGATGGCTGCTCTGTTAAGTCTTCGTCATCAGTTAGGAACCTGGGTGTGCTCTTTGATACCAATCTTTCATTTGAAGACCATGTTTCTAGCATCTGTAAATTGACATTTGATATTCAACAGTGCTTTGATCTGCCTGCATTGACACTATTCCTTAAGAGCTGCTGTGCAGCCAAAATAATGTACCAGTTATCACTGTAAAGCTGCTTTGACACAATCTACATTGTAAAAAGCGCTATATAAATAATGGTAAAAAAAACAAAAAAAACAGATATAATAGACATATTGCAGAACTATCCAATGATACAATGTGAGAGCATGAGCAGGGCAATAATATATTTAATAGAACATGACAGTGACTGTAACATAATTACTATCATATTTTACTCATCATCTATTTATCCATTTATTTATTCCCTCATCATCTATTTATATTATGTATAATATGTATTATTTGTTTTCTTTCTTTCAACTAGATAGTACTAATCTGCCTATTTTAACTTACACATCATGCATTATTGGAAAAAAAACAGAATAAAATGTGTTTATTTCTAATATTTGTACTATTTTATATAGAAATAGTGTATAATTTGTTTAGAAGATATGAGACTCTTCCTGTTTCCCTTTTTTGACATTAATCCATTGCCATGACAATACCGTAGGAGATATCCAATATCTGTTCACAATTTATTATCTTCAATGTCTTAGCATCATGTTGAGAAAGTTTGGTGTGAATCGTATGACGACCTTTGGAGTAGTAGTTAAAAATTCAGAGCTTGATTCAAAAAACCCACATTCAAACAATAGCTGACTTCCTGTGGGTCGGAGCTAATGAATGTAAATCATAAAGTTGTCTGGCTCAATGAGAACAATATATGTACCAAGTTTGATGACTGTAGGTAAAACTAACCCCAACTTTAGTCAAAAGGTAGCACTATAGATCCCCCCCTCCACATCCATTTCTAAGACTTTGCCCATGTCTTCTGGCTGACAACTCTTATGTGTGCGTTGAGTTTCATGCAATTTGAAGCATGCTAAGAGTCTCAAAAACACCCAAAAAGAATATTATAGTTTGACACGTTGCCATGACAACAGCGTTCAAGATATCAAGAATCCTTTCACAGGTGTACATCTGTGGTGTCTTGATATTATTCTGATAAAGATTAAAACAAATCAGGTAAAAATAAGAGCACGGTTTTAAAGCATATTGACAGTGACACACTTCCTGCTGCCAGTTGGTGGCACTATGACTCCTACAACAAACACAGCTGAAGTTTCATCAAAATCAGTCAATGTATGAATTAGTTATAACACTTCCTGTTTCCCTTTTTCACCATAAGTTTGTTTCCTCGCCAAACCGTTTGAGAAATTAAAAATCTGCTTGCAGTTTAGCATGCTCAATGTATTGACTTCATGCTGACTGAGCTTGGTTATGAACAGATGAATCCCCTAGGAGGAGCATATAAAATTCCAGAGCATGCAGTTTTCAAACAACCCATAATAGCCAACTTCCGGTTGGGCTGGCTTATGACTTAAGCCCAGAATATACCAAGCCGACGGTCGGCCGTCGGGCAGTTTTCTCAGTGTGTTCTGGACTGTCGGCGGAAGTTGGTTATCGTCTGCTTTTTTTCAGCCAGTTCGACATGCCGAATCGCCGTCGGAGCTCGTCGGTCAGTCGGGCCATCTGATCATTCTGATTGGCTGTTCAGCTACTGCCACCTGCTGGTACAGAAAGGTATTTCTTCTTACACAGTTGCAGAACGGACATGCTACATGGCCATTGTGTGTCGGGACAACTCTGGACCCAGACGCTGCCGACGTGAACCAACTCCGCAGTCTAATTTCGTCGCCACTAGTTTGTCACTGTCGGCTTGGTGTGTTCCGGGCTTTAGAGTGCAAAACTTGTTCGGCCCGATGAGATCTTCAACTGTATGAAGTTTAGTTACTGTAGGTGAAAAGGGGTGCACTACAGAACCCCTCAAATACAACCATATAAAAGGGGGTGCCACAGAGACCCCCCCACAACCACCCCTTAGGACTTAGGACCCTATTGATATTTCCTATAGGCACTGAACATATGCCAAAAACACAACAGAACCACATGAGGCTTTACAAAAAGATTTTACTCATCTGCTGGTCAAAGGCACGTTTGTAAAATGGCATGAAATAAAATCATCCACAGTTGTTCTGGAGAAATATTACAAACATATAAAGACATTTTAAAGGCAGTTCTAGATTTTCCATCAATTCTCTCGGTCCATAACAGCTTTGGCTTCGACAGCAAACACACAGTATGTTTTCATGTGCTACATATCACCTGTCACTCAGAGGTCATTCTCAGGTCAGTGTGTTTGTTTCCTGTGTCGCTCTGAGCAAACGATCCTGCTGCATATCATCGGTAACTGCAGTACTTCAGAGCACACTGATTTAAGATTGTTTTATGTAACAACATCTATAGTAACTGGTTTATTTATATATGCAGCAGAGCCAGTGTTCGGATTTCATCTAACCACAGTAAACACTGACATGAACTAAACTGTGAAAGAAACGAACGTGCAGACAAACACAATATCATAATGTTTGAAGATGATGATTAGGATGAAAAGAAAACACTATACAATAAGATCCAAAACCGTAACATCAAAATTATATATTCACAATGTGGATATGAATTTCAATGGTTCAATTTAAAAACCTCCAAATCAAAATATTTTATTGTAAATGTAAACACAAGCATTATGAATCTGGTCGACAGAGAATCATATTTTCCTTGGTGAGATTTAATCATTTTAAAAAAGTTGTGCAGTGACGGTCCCTCTGTAGGACAACAAATGTATTCATGACACATGATGTGTTTTCATTTCCTTCTATTTCCATCATACAGACTGGGACACCGTCATTTATTCATATCAATCAAAATCAAATATAATCAAGGGCACGATATTCAATTCAATCAATAATTTAAAAGTGAGATATTAGTTATTCTGCCCTGTAACTGGTTTATTTCAGACCTGATGCAGAAATGCAGCTGATCTAAAGGTTCTATTTCTTTTGGTATTTTGAGTCAGCTCAGCCTTGTGACGGGACATGACCAAAAAACACAGGACACCTACAGATGAATGTGGATTCCTGTGCTATTCCGGGAATCTGTTGTCCGTATGACGTGACGCAATATGATGTTCACACTGTCCTGGAGGGCAAACGGATTTTGTACATGCCAGCCAGAGCCTTGGCAGCAGAGTATATCATCTGTCGACGGGATGTCCCAGTGAAGGCCAGGTGCCAGTCTGTGCGGCTGACGTTGGGCACATTTCTCTCCAGAACTTCCCCGACCGTCACTAGCAGACCAGACCAGTGCAGGTTATAGTCTGGAGGAGTCAGTGACTGCGCCTGCAGGAGAACAGCGCGCACACACACACACACACACACACACACACACACACACCTCTAAGAGTGTTTACAAACCTACAAAATCCGGCTACTTTGACACATGTCTGGTGTGGGAGTGGCATAGGTTAGTTGTCACAACGCTTGAGAAAGGTAGACATGGAGCAGCTAAATCTCCAACCTCCAGGGAATCACCCGTTTTAAACAAACGCCAAACAGAGGAGAGTCTGCTGGTAAAATGAGAACGTGACAGAGCTTGTAATAAAACCAGAATCAACATTAGCTTGGCTTTAGGAGATTGCGAGAACTGAGGGATTTGGAATGATGTAAAAGCAACGTGGAGATGATGACATTTTTATTACTCAACAGGCGAGTAAGGTATTTTATTGAGCAGATGAATTGCCATATGAAGCTCTAAAACAGAGTTAATTGTAAAGCATTTTCTATTGTGAAGGCACATTTCATTATGGTTGTTGTAGCTCTGTTGTAGCTCTTATTTCAAAGGGAGTACCGTGTCTATTAATGGATATAGCTACAGTAACGTCTTCAGCTTGTCTCCTTGAGATCCTTTCCATCTAAACTGGTTATATATCTCTTAAGCCTAGTAGAGAATGTTTTATGAGCAGTAGGATAACCATATTCATCCACAGCTGAAGCACAACTAAAACAATGTTATTCTGCAAAATGCATGCAGTTTTTTTTAACCACTATAGGGCCAAAAGTTACACGGTGTACTTTTATTGCAATCTGTTAGCAATCGCATCATTTACTACACAGCACAAGCTGATTGGCATCTGCTGATTTTGCAGCCAATAAGATTGCTTGCTCAATATTTAAAGGGTTAGTTCACTCAAAAATGAAATTTCTGTCATTAATTACTCACCCTCATGACGTTCCAAACCGGCAAGACCTTTTTTCATCTTCAGAATACAAATATCAAAAGATATTTTTGATGAAATAAGAGTTTTGTTTTTTTTATCCCCCATAGAAAGCAACATAACCACATTCAAGGTCCAGAAAAATAGTAAAAACATCATTAAAATAGTCAACGTGACTACAGTGGATTAACCTTAATGTTATGAAGCTACGAGAAAATTTCTTCTTTGCCCTGTCCTTCTCCTACACTGTTTACGCTGAATAGACGGTGCAGGCTTCTGGGTTCTGCGTCAGAATGCCGACTTAGTATTGGCCGACGGTGTACACATGAGCACCACAATGCATGCATTCTGATGTTGACTATTTTAACGATGAATGTGGTACTCATGTTGCTTTCTATGGGGGATAAAAAAAACCTCTTGGATTTCATCAAAAATATCTTCATTTGTGTTCCGAAGATGAAAGAAGGTCTTACAGGCGTAGAACGACATGAGGGTGAGTAATAAATGACAAATTAAATTTTTGGATGAACTAACTCTTAGTGTTAGCTGTAAACTCGTCCTGTAATGTTCTGAAACCCTTCGCCTCCCCCAGCTCCACCTGATGTAGGATTTATGTATGCCTATCCATGCAGCAGCAGCATTAGATGCTCATAGCAGCGTGTCTGTGTCTATTGGCAGCAGCAGTGAGTAGCAGATCTAGTCTGTCAAGACCAAATACAATAACATGCATATAATTTATCAGTTAGAGCAGGAATCGAGGTTGTCGTGACAAAATTCCTGAAATGCACCATAGAAGAGCAATTAGACAACATTTTAAGTTTATGAGGGGCTCTTTGGTTTTTTAACTGCTGCTTTTTATGTAAAGCATTTCCTTTTATGAATTATGATACAGCTTGGTTCATTGGTTGGTTGGGTCGCATTGCTTTCTCATTACAAATAAACTGCTCCAGAGTTCGTTTTCAATCATGCTAAGACCACCTCATTCAGATGAGGACCAATTGCGTTGAGGACCAATTGCGCCAAATGAGTCACTTAACCTAGCTACAAAGGAAGTGAGGGAGTGGCAGCAGAAATGACATTGTTTTACCTGTTGTACGTACTCCAGGGCCACAGGTGTAGCCTGAGTGAACGTCTCAATGTGAATCCCATTTCCTGGATCATCCAAGATCAGACAGCCGATGTCAAACCACCTAATGGAGAGTGACATGATACATATGATAGATGAAAAGGAAGCAAAACTGTAATGCGAGCGTCTTCAGAGTTATTAAGCTTTTCCAGGTACATTTGGAAATCATTTGGAAAACTGTCAGTAAAACTGGTCCAATCAACACACTTCATCAGCAAAATGAGGCAGTTACTGACAAGGCGCTTACTGACTGAATTCACAAGGAATTTTGTTATCATTAAAGTGCAGATACAATGCAAGTGAGGGTGTGTTCACACTTGTAGGTCAGTTCTCTAGGCTATTTGGTCTGGACCCGGGGTGTCAAACTTAACTCCTGGAGGGCCACAGCCCTGCAGAGTTTAGCTTCAACCATAATTAAGTGCATTATACATTTATATCTTTAAAACCGAAAAACAAAGATACAAAACAAATAACAGCTTTTATGATGTAAATTTTGCAAAGTAACTTACGGAACATCTAAAACAATGCTGTGTGCTGGGCTAAATGCGCTTGTATGTGCGTACATATGATGGTATTTTTACCAGCTAAGAACTCAGCTTATGTGTAAAGGGGTCAAAACAGCGGCAGAAATTCGTCTGTTACACACAAACGAAGATCTGCTGCAAAGAGATGGCATTTTAACAGTACTTTTAAGAAACCTTCAATGATGAAATATATAACTGGAAAAATAGTCTTTTATTTGATTAAGAGTCACAAAATGTAAAACAATGCAGGTACATTTTTTTCTAACTACTAATCATCTTGTAATGAATGTCAATTCAATTTTACTTTCTGAGTATGAATTATCATATGCAGTCAAAGACAGAACAATATAATGAAAGCACTATAAAGGGTTTTGCCACAAACTCAACTCCGTCATGCTGATATGGCGAAACAGCTTTTCACCTCAACGAGAAATATTGTTACATTTTAATATCGTGGCACGAAATCACATCACATCCTGTTTTTGGTTCATGTTGAAATCAAACAATCGAATCGCACCAGAGTTTGTTTGGAAGCAAACCGAGACCCCCTGAAAAGAGTTCATTTGAGTGGAACCAAACCTGCTAAGTGTGAACACACCCTAAGAGATTAATTTCCAGTGTAGACACTGATTATAATGGGGGGGTTTTGCCAGAGTGCATATTGCATAACTCGCGGTAGACTAAAGATGGGGAATGTTCTTTGCTTGCTTTCTGTATATAAGTTTGAATAATTGTTTTTCATGCTGCTAAAGCAACCAATGTGAAGTCTTGATTTTCCAACACATAAAATGAAATAAACTAATTCATAAACAGTTCTAAGCTTGTTTTTTCAGTGTAGCCAGAATATGACGTGCAATTTTGTTGATGTTGATAAAAACAGCCTATACTATTATGGTTGAAGTATTTGGTTAAATATAAGTACGTGACATAAAAGACAACACAGAGGCTTTTCATGATTTTGTCTTTACAGGATGAACTGTTCTTACTTGTCTGGAAAGAGTTCAGCTATGAAGTTCTCCACCGAGACTACGGGCTGCTTCTCATGAATGACAGCCGCACGACGCAGACTGTCAATGCGCTCCTGAGCTCCCTAGACACATACACAACCTTCAGGTGAATTCATATGCTTTGAAGTCATAAGTCACCTGATTTTTTGTTTCCTGTAAAATCAAAGATCTGTGAAATCATTTATTTTCATGATTTTAACTCGACACATTCAGAGGCTGGCGGAAACATGCAGCAGAGGCGTGTTCACCTTGACCCCCGCGGCGTATCCCACTGGTTGCGGGGCGATGTTGGACTGACCCGCCTCTCCCGTCACCATGGCCAAACCAAACACCTCCTGAAATGCGTCACGCACCGCTGCCACCTTCACTTCCTTATCTGATGTCACAACGATGTCCACGTCTCCTCCAGACTCTGAAACACACACACAAACCATTCAACAATGACAATAACATGAATTGCTTTTCCACAATCAATCTGAGCGGTTCTGGGTACATCAAGTAATGGTACATCAAGACTTCCATTAGAATGCAGTTCAGTACACATTTTTCAGCATGGTTAGCTAAACGGTTGCGGCACAGAAAAGCGTGGTAATGGAACAGTTTAAGTGATATGACTGAAATCAACAATTACATATGAAATGTGAAACTCACTGGCATCATGTCGACAAGATGAGGTAATTAAAATTACAGTGTTATGATAGCCAGATCTATACAGTCTATAGTCTCAAATTTACTTTATAATCAAACTATGAGACTATAGTTTTAATTAATCCCTTTTCTTTGCATGACATTACAGTACAGAATGGTCTTTCAGCATTATCCTGAACATTGTATAAGCATTAATTTTTATGTATCATAGAACGGAAAAGAGGCTCTCATGAGCACGCAAAAAATGTCACATCCTTTTGATTTTCCTGGTGAAAATGTCCCGAGTCCTTTACATAAAACTCAGTCATATTGGTTTTCATGGACAACCTAAGAAGTCAGGAAAGGTTTTGTTTTTTTAAAGTTTTGTTACAAACTGTTCACATATTGGCAATACAAAAAGCAATTAATACATGACAATTCTTACATATAGTCCCTTTAATTAACTGAAATTAAGAAAAACTAACAAAATACAATATATTGTTCTGTACTGCTGGACACAGTACTCACTGATGTAAGGTGCCATCCCAGGGTCTAATGTGGTTATCATGGACTCCACAGAGTGTTTGGTTTTATCCAGGACAGTCTTTACCATCTGGTTTCCAGCTACACCCTGAGATTATGACACAACTGCATCAGAACGTACAGAGATAAAACAGCACGTCATTATGACCTCACTGTGTGTCTAGTACCTTGATGAAGCCCCATAATCCACCAGGTGAGTTGCCATCCGGAGTCACTCTGGGATCTTCAGCGTCCTCAGGAAAAGTGATGGGCGAGCTGACATCTAACCCTCCAGACACCGGCTGCTGCATCATGGGATTGGTAACAATCCCTACAGAAACACAATGACATCAGCACTATATGATCTGATATTTATTATGATATTTATTCCCTGTCATGACTGAACTAAAGTGACTAGAGCAGTGTCCGAAATCACCCATGATCCCCTTATTTAGTGCACTATTTTGTAGTGATGGTAGAAACCATAGTGGCAATTATCTAGTGCACTCATTGAACCCTGAAATGCACTATATAAGAAGTGCACAAACCATGTACACTGAACAACTCGAGAATACCAATAATGCACTGTTAAGGTGTGTCAAATGAAATATCGTGCACTGGAGAGTGCTACTTCAGTGTCTAAATTCACTCGCTCACTCCACACATTTTTGTTTATTCTTTTCTTATGACTATATGACTGACAGCCACTAGAATAGTAAAAAGTAAACAAGGAAATGGGGATTTTTCCGGGTTTTTTTTTTCCACTCAAATGCAGCCTGACCGGTTGCCAATGGAATTGTTTTTTCCAGCTTTGTGTCAATCATTGGGTCTCATTCACTAATAATTTTGTGGATTATACATATGCACAGCAACTTCTCAAGAAAAAAATCCACCTAATACAAACATAATGTATACGCACATGAATTTGTTCGTAACTTTATTTTATTGTTAATGAATTTCAAGTATTCTAAATGACTGACTACATACATGAGATTAGTCAATTGCATAAAACTCCTAAAATCTCAATATAAGTGCTTTCCGCACAACCTTTCCTTTACATCCATTTATTATTCTTATCAAACATAACTTTCTCTAAAAACACACTCTCCCATGATAACAAGCGCAGCAAGATGCTCGAGCAATGCCAAGCGTGCCATCCTCAAAACACATTTATAAGGACACCCTTATATGCATGTGATTTTTGTGTACTTGTGGTTCCACAAAAGTTACTGATAATGATTTTTTTATTTTTTTATTTCACATACAAATTCATGCGTATGCACTGATACCGAATGAGACACACTGAACGCACGATCACATGAGATAGCAGGTGTAAATGGGGTTAGGCAGGCAGGTTCAGATTGTTGAGTGATACCTGGCATGGGTGAGGCACTGGAGAAACTGGGCATCAGCGGCGTCTGAGGGGTGCGGCCAGCGTGGCCACGGGTGATGTCATATCCTGCACTCACAGAGAAGCCAGTGGTGGGCGGGCCCATGGGAGGGGCAGAGAGGATGGGGCCCAGAGGGGCAGCAGTGCTGAGTGGAGGGCCAGCAGACGGGGAGGTGAACGGAGCACTAGGGCCACTGTATGGACCGCTCAGACCCAGAGGAGACGATACTGAGCCAAGAAAGAGAGGTGGAACAGATGCCTGGATAGGCGGCAGTGTGGAGGTCAAAGCCACTGGAGGAACAGGGCTGGAAAAACCTCCTGGAGCAAAAGCAGAGATGCTGGAGGGGTTTGGGATGGTGAGAGGGCCAGAAACACCTGAACACAAGAGTGACAGTCAAATGCATGCATGAACTATTGATAGATGACGAAAAGCAGTATCAGTGCTTTGGAATATCAGACACGGGTGCAGATTGGAGTCAACTGACATTATATTGCACAACGATACACCTTAATCAGGGTAGACAGCATAAGCATATTTAATTTTTTTGCAAATGAAGTCCAAGATGCATGTTCATTCATTTTTGGGTTGTACCGTCTTCTGTCAAGTTAGTTTTCCATCACCAAGAATTGTTTTGGAAAGACGTATTTTCAATAAGTATGTTTACATGCACTCATTTTTGTCAATCAGAATAAACCTAATCAGATTTCAGATTCTGACATTTCTATTTATATGAACCCTAAACATTGCAATCCGCTTCACACATTTGTTTACATGCATTACACGTATTCTGAACAAAATTAACAAAACAATGGAGGAGACTGAGGTGTTTACATGAAGGCTTTTCAGCCTGAGCCATCAATCAGATTACTAATGTATTATTTGGTTGCATGTAAACGTAGCTAATGTTGCATCAGCTCAATGATCCACAGCAAAATTATGACCCAGACTGTACCTGGACTTGTTTTCATTCACACAAAAAATGAACCCTGATAAAGGCCCAGGATACACTACGGCATCAAACTACAGTTCTGGGACGTATGTCAGGTATAAATATATCCTGTTGTTTTAGGGAAAGTCTCCACAGATGAATCACTGCATTCGAAAACAACGAGAACACAGTGATATCATCTGTCCACGAGTCTCAGTGACCTTACCACTGGTGAGTGGTGGGGGGCTGGCGACTGCTGTAGAGGGGGGTGGGGGCGTGGCAGGCGGTGTGCTCTCTATGCCACTCTCTTCCATCATCTTCACTCTGTCCTGTACAGACCAAATGATATGCTGTAAACTCCTTGCTATTTAGTCTTAATGTGGTGTTAGTAAATATGACAAGCAGAAAATGATCGTTGATATTTGATATTCAACAGTGCTTTGATCTACCTGCATTGACACTATTCCTTAAGAGCTGCTGTGCCGCCAAAATAATGTACCAGTTATCACTGTAAAGCTGCTTTGACACAATCTACATTGTAAAAAGCACTATATAAATAAAGGTGACTTGACACAATAAACATATGGCATATGATACATGCTGACAGCGGCTAAAACCATCATTTGATTAACAGGAATAATCTGGACTGATTGCACTGCAAAAAAATATTTTCTTACTTAATATTTTTGTCTGGTTTACCAGCAAAAATATCTAAACATTCTTAAATTAAGATACATTTACTTAAGAAGCCTTGTTTTTTAAAAAGAGGTGCGTTTAGGCATTAAACAAGAAAAAAAAAATTGCCAGTTAGGCAAGAAAAAATAAAGGGGAAAACAAGATTATTTTTCTGAACCCAGTGGCAGACATTTTTTCTTGTTTTAAGCAAAAGCTCATTAAGAACAAAAGACTTTATATCTTGTCATTTTGTTTTTAAAGCAAAACTTTTTTTGTAGTGTGAGCAACACAGCCACATGAGCAATGGAATATCACATCACATTTGTGACAGGTCAGTCACAAGTAGTCAAACACTGCACTGCAACTCATCTGTGCACACGAGTTTCCTGCAGTCCTGTGAGGACATCCGGATCTGTACTTTAATAACAAATGACTGGGCATGCGACCACCATACTTATATTAATATGAACAATGATGAAATGTTAACATCCATTAATAATAGTATTAATAAAATTATGAATTTTTTGGAACGTTGAATCTTTGTAATATCACGTTTAATATTTGTAATGGACCAAACGGTATGATGGCACTGATCCTTACGAGTTATGGGATGGGATGTGAGAAATGCTGATTACTGATTGATTCATACAGTAATATCGATTATTACACACATATTCACTCACACACAAATCACCTCACGTTTTATTTCATTTACACTCATGACGTCACTGATTTATCATTTATGATGAAATATCAAAGATCTGATAGAGATTTGCACTGATATCTTGTCTCTGTGAATTTTGCTTTAGGCTAACAACATTTTCAGCGCTATTTAATTGTGCTTTTACACAATATTCACTGATGAATTAATCATGAATCACAGTTCTTACCTGAAACGATTAAACGGAGTGTAAATTTTGCAATGGGAGCCGATGAAATGCGAGAAAACAACACTGTGGAACACGGCCGCGCGCTGATGACGTCGCACAGTGCCACGTCTGAAGCTGAGACGTGCGATTAAACAAAACAGTTTAGACTGGTCACTTTTTTTAATCAAATAATTTGGAAGTTATTTAGAAGTTGTAGAAATACACAAGACAAATAATAACAAGAAAAGCAAAACCAAAACGATTACCTCGGAACCGCTCGGAACTGATGTGTTATTGTTCAAGCGTTGCGAAGAGTGACTCGTTTTAGCGAATCGGCTCTCCTGAATCATTCGTTTCAAGATGTTGCCGACTTGCCATGCACATAAGCAAAGGCGTTTCATTAGATTATTTCCGATTCATTAACGATTCTATTTGCTACAGTACGCTTAATTACTTGTGTCTCACGCATGTTGTACTGCATATTGCAAATAAGGTTAGGGTGTATTATACAGTACGGCAACTCTAGCAACATAAAACCATTTATCAGAACCTGAATAACATTAATCGACGATGAGCTCGTTACACATTTCAATGTGATTCAGAATTACTTTTTTGCAAATCGGATTTGAGAAGATGACGGGGAGAAAATAGACTAATGCTGCCTCTGCATGCTATAGGAAATTTAATAATTCCCACTTCTGAAGTCGTGATTACGAGCTTATCGCATTCAAGTTTCGACATGAGAGGGCGTTCATGTGCAATTTTTTTTACCTACTAAGTTAGAGGAAACTCGTATTTACGATAATTTCGAGAGCACGTGTAGGCAGCATCAGTAACACTGGTTAATCTACTCTAAAGACATTTACATTAGTTTAGCAAAATTAGGCTATTTAATCATTCTTAAGTGATTAACTGAGAATATGCTTACTAAGACACCTACAGAAAGGATAAAATCAATAACAAAGAAATTACTTATAACTAAAGCTTGCCTAAATATGTCAACTTGGCTATTCGTCATTTTATTGTTAATTTGCACACATACAGGATATTTAAGCTAAAAATGTAAAATATTAGGTTACATTCAAAGTAGAAAGAGAAGGTTAGCAGAGAGGAGATATTCTGGTGCTCTTTTGGGAAGAGAAATATTACACATTGTGCAACTGTGTGCATTTATTTAAAAAAAAATCACGAGAAAAGCAAAACAAAGATACAGTTTTTAAGATACATACAGCACACACTCATACACACTCAGTTGTTTTTGGAATCAGTATTATTAATTTCTTTGTGTGGCATATTTAGTGAACTAAAATGAAAATAAAATAAAATAAACAATTGTATGGAAAAACATAGTATACCGAGGTCCAGTCAGTAAAGGATGAGTCTTCACTGCTTGTCCTGCTCTGAACAATATTGGTCAAGTTATAAAGGAATTTAGGAATATGTTACATTTTTAAAGCAAGTAAATGCAATTAATAGAAGAACTGGTACTATGTACAGTTTTTTTTACAATTAAAGTTCAGGCTCAGAGTGCTTTAAGACTCATAACACATATGAATGTATGTCCTAAATACTCCAAAAATGTATTTATATCAAACTGTCCCTATCACATCATCTTTAAGATTTGTCTTTCTTCGCAAAAGTCCAGCTTTAGCTTTAGCTTTAAAACTATAAAGTACTACACACTATAAAGTATTTGTCCTTCATTTCAGTGATCAAGTTTTATAGAACTAAAATCAAAAGGCGCAAATTTGTGACTGTAAACCATATGGGCAGCTGTCGATATAAATACAATGTCAGTGCTTTAACAGGGCATGACAACCTTTGGTAAACCTGAAATACTTTCGGACAAAAAAAAAAAAAAAATAATAATAAAAAAAATTAATCAACAGAAACATTGAGCCGACAGTCTAGTCTCAATAAACAGTACTAAATATCATACTAAATATCATAATGAAAGAAACAGAAAACTGTAATTGGGAGTAATCTGACATATATCTTATCAGAAACATTGAGGATTGTCTTGTATTTGTGTGATATGTGGTTATTAATGAATGGAATGAGTCGTTTATGCTCACATGAATTGAGCTGGATATTGGGAATGTTTACTATTCAAGAACTATTCAAAATTGCAAGCCAGAAGTAATTAAGAACTTTTATAATGATGAATGACAACAATAACAGCAATAAAATTGTTAATGGAGTTCTGTGGATGATCCGTTAATGAAGTCTGTGAGCATTTATTTGCTGTCTGTGTCCTCATGGGGTGAGGGGCTGCTGTCTCTCGTGGGCAGTAGGTCATAATGACATGGGATGTGGCTGTTCTTTGGTAGGTCATATGGATCCTGACAAAACGGCCCATTACAGCTGTTAGAGAGCGTGTGAACAGAACTGATGGTCGGCTCTGGAAAGGAAAGAATACAGGTTCAAACTGTTTGCAATAATGAGCAGTCACATGGCTTGTGTGCATGGTACTTGAGGTTATATATTCTTTTCTAACTAAATATTTATAAAAACCAAAAATCGTTTGTGACAAAAACTCAACAGTTACCATTCAGTTCCCAGTCGAGTCCCACTGTAGGAAAACCAGCGACTTCAACACAGCGATGTGAAAAACCAGTAATGAAGTAAAAATACTAATACTAATAAAATATTGAAAAGACGATAAAGCAATAATATAATAGTGCTAAGTTTAATATAATTTAATATCAAAGGTGCTCAGCAACCAGAGATGCAGATGGCATATGGAAGAATACTAGAATACAGTATCTTGATTATAGGATGTTTCCTACTGGTTTGCTGCAAAATATGAATATGCAGAAGTGCCACGGATCGCCTGCTGGCACATTTGCTAGCACATATTTGTGCATGGCAGGATTCACTGCTCTTCTTTGCATCAAGACAAAGTACTGATGTAAATAGAAAATAACAGTGTAGATATAATAATTGAAGACTTTAACATGCTCAGGCCAATATAACTAAATAGTAGAAAGTATTGTACGTTTTTAGAACTTAGTTTGCCATTTGTGTAACATTAAGATCCTACAGTGAACAGCTTCGTGCTGTGGTTTGAGTAAAAGAACCTAAAAAAGTATCAAAAAAGAAGATTCATTCAACGATTTTTCTTCTTTGAAAACGTTAATATCTTACAGCGGTTTTTCTTATCTTAGCGATTTCTTGTATTGTTTTTTTTTTTTTTAATCAAAACTGTTTAATTAGACAAAAACAATGACACTAAAACAAAAACTGTAAAAACTAACAATGAAAGAGTGACTTCACAAGCATTTTATCATACAAACACTGGTAGTACCAATATGCCATGTTTGAAGAGTAAGCTAGTACAGATGCTGGAGCAGAAGAAAGAAAGCCGAACAAAAGTGTGCTGTGATTAGAGTTGTGGTTCAAGTGCTGATGGAAGAGTTGTGTCTTCAGCTGCTTCTCGAGCGGTCAGTGGAAGATGAGAGTTACGAGAGAGACTGTAGTCTGACTGGAGCTGACTGATGTATAGTATTCAGTGATGTGTTTTGAGTTGGTGAGAAGGTTTCCTAAGAGATCTGTGTCAGTCAGATTAAGCTAACAGTGCTTCTGCTCTGATCTTTCAGCTGGAAAGTGTCATTAGAAAATGAGTTTCCTCATCTCCAGTGAGGTTAATGCAAAGCCTGTGACAAATGGACCAGGGTGCAGGCTGACAGCCGCAACAACTCCGATTATAATGTATGTGCACGTTTTCCAGCTGACATTACATGAACACAACAGCTGCTCTCAAGTGGAACAAGCTTCACTCAACAGAGCAGAATCACAGGAGTCATGGTTACTCCTGCTAGCCAGGGGTAGTGATGCCTTCAGGACATACATTACACGTGTGAAGATTGTTCATATGGAGTGGATTCCTATGTGTAGTCCCGTTGAAGAAAGACTGTTTCATAGAGCAGCATTGATTCAAGTAAAAATAAAAATGGTTGACTACAACTTTTAAATATTGAAACATAGTTGAGAAAATATTAGTAGTTAAGTGAAAGTGACACATGGCTATGTATGGCAACCCATACCCAGAATTTGTCCTCTGCATTTAACTCATCCAAGTTAGTGCACACACACACTGCAAACATGATACACACCCAAAGCAGGGGGCAGCCTTTTTTATGCTGTGGCGCCCAGAGAGCAACTGGGGGTTAGGCACCTTGCTCAAGGGCACCTCAGTCATTTCCTGCCAGTGCTGGAACTAACAACCTTTGGGTTACCAGTCGGACTCCCTAACCATTAGGCTACGACTGCCCCTAGTTAATTTCTATTACAGTAATTATGTCAGCTTTGAATAACAAACAGTGAGCAGGTCTCTGGTGTTGCTGGATTTATTATTCTCTTACCAACTTCGTAGACATTTTTGTTGGCAGGGCTGGAGGCGTGAATCTCAGCATACGGTGAATCTCTGTGAGCGGGTGACTTCATCTCCACATAACCACACTCAGAGCTCTTGGTCAACAGCAGAGGAGGGTCTTTGATGGTGGCGTACGGGTTCTCTGAACTATTGAGAGAGCAGGAACTGGCATGATAGGGCACACTTTTCACAAGATCTACAGGGAGAGAGAGAGAAATACCCATTCACATCATCATACTGTTTAAGTATGATCAATATTCTGTCATCATTTACTCACCCTCATGTTGTTCCAAACCTGTATGACTTGTATGGACCAAAATATCATCTTTTGTGTGCCACAGAAGAAAGAAATGCATACAGGTTTGGAACAACATGATGATGAGTAGCCTAAATGATGCCAGAATTTTCATCCCTTGCTTGCTAAATGATCTCTTACCTCGAAGTGATTTTCCCATGTAACGCCTGTCAACTCCATAAGCTCCTAATGAGAGAATCAAGTTAAGACAGAAGAAGTCAAAATGATGCAGTCCTCTTGTTGACAAAGCTCACAGCAGCTATGAATGGAGCTAAAGAAGCTGATGCGGTGTGTTAGAAGACGGTGAAATGACACATTAAAGCTGCTAGTGTTTGCACAGTGGTAGTCAGGAAATGCACATAGATGAAAACTCATGCTGGACGAGTCATTGCAACGCAGTTTATATATAACAAATAAAATAAATAAAACAGTCCTGTAAGTTAATACGCTGTGCTACCGAACATTATTATGTCAAATGTTTTTCTGTTACGTTAGTTGTGATGATTGTTGTAGGAGAACACACCAAGCTCATTGAAGGAGCCGCCCTGCTTCCAGTCAGCCGGTAGAGTTCCTGTGTGATCAAGCAGGGAAAGCCGTTTCCTCGGCTCAGCGTTCTTCAGGTTCACAAACAACTGGTTGTTCTTCGGCTGTCAGGAAGAAGAAAATCAACAATTATAGCAAGTGTCTTTCTACAACGTTCTACATAATTCCTCAATCCTAGATATCTACAGCTGGTCAGTTTGTGCTCTAAAACCATAGGTTAGCTCAAGTATTTGCAATGGGGTTTTTTATAGAAAGGCGGTTTTGGATTTATGAGAAAAATAAGTGCCTGTGATCAACATTCCTTGAACAGACTTTTTATGTTTCCTATATATTTTGTACAAAAAATACACACCTAATTTTACTCATAAATCAAAAACTGCTTCTAACAACACAAACACATAAGCAGTATAAGCAGCCCAAAACATTAGTCTTTTATTTCAAGAGCTGTAGAGTAAACCAATGAGACTCTTAATAAGACCTTTCCATAGGGCAGGTTATTGATGTGAGGCGGGCTGCTGCACTGGGTCAGCGTGTGGTAGCTGGGGTTGGAGAAATAGTTACTGTTGGGAAGGACATCAGTCTGCGGGAGCGACTCTAGAAACAGGAAATACATCACAAACAGACATAGTTACCACCCTATCAATGGACTACTTGCACAGCTACCTTCTATGGCTTCAGGTGTTCTCTGCGTTAACATGATTTATATTGAACCTGCTGAAACGTTCCTAAGAATATATTTTTTCTTTCTAAATGTACTTTCTGAATAATAAATAAATATATTTCCTTATAACCTGCAGCAGTCCAGTGCTCATCTCATTAACAGTATTTTTCACTTACTCTTCATATTTACCGTTTATTAATGAATTTGACTGAATAGGATTTGCTTCTGTGTGTTGGTGCTGTTTTAAAAAATGTCAATAAATGTGGTCCCTTAAAGAAATGTAACAATGTTAAACATATTTAATTAATCTTAAAAAGTACCACGTTGACAGCGCTACTACATTGAACAATAATTACGCATTTTGGCATAAACATTGCATACAGTTCAATGATTGTCAATGAACAACGACACAAAAAAGTGATTAAAACATTTCATATAAATAAATAAAGGTAAGTTCTGATGATCTTACACACAATGCAGCTTTGCGTCAGGTGACTAGTTTAGCATACTGACACCCTGTGTGGAAATCTTTTCATATGATTACCAGCAACTGCTTTCTCGGATCGGCTTGGGTTGGATTAATACTTCATGGCTTTTCCTGACACAGTGATCATCAGAATATCTCTTTTCCTGTCCTAGAAAATGTCTGGATTTTTAAACTCATTTTAAGTAGTGTTTAGTCAACTAGGTGATGACAGCACTTTGAAAATATACATAACTGAAAACTAGCCAGCTATATTTGAAAGAAGTGCGTCACAAAGCAAGCAGGCCATTCTGCCATAGTTTTGTCACCATGATAGGAATTATACAATAAAACATAAGAATGATTACCAGTGGAATTATGACAGTTATTCACAATATGATGTGACAACTGTAGGACTTATTCAGAAAATACATACAGTCATTGTGACACTGACCTGCGATGGCGTAATCAGTGTTGGCCCTCATGGTCGGTGTGTATGTGACCGCAGGCATCGTGGAATCTTTGCCTTTCTGTTTCTTGCGGTAAATGATGAAGAGGAGGAGGAGGATAAGCACAAGAAGTACCAGGACGATGATTCCTGCAATAGCACTAATCTGATACGAGTCAACAGGCACAGCGGCACTCGTCAAACTGTTGAGATTCCCTACAATGATCACGCCAGCTGAGAAAGACAGGAAACATCAGTGTCACACATGAGAATCTCACGCGTTCAGATCAAAACCTCATTGTGTGGGTGATCACATGTGATGGAACCAGATGTCTCCCAGAATCATTGTAGCTGTGAAACCGTCTACTCTGGAAGCATCTGTATTTATTACTGATGATGGAATTATTTTGCTATTCTAAAAAGTAGGTAACTTTCGGAAGTGCAGACATAGTGTAACAAGCAGCGTTTGTGAGTGCTAATGTAACATTACCCTGGTCACAGCGTGTGCCTTTCCAGCCGGGATTACAGTAGCAGGTGCCAGTCATGTGATCACAGGTGGAGTTATTGAGACAATCACACACCTGCCGGCAGCCGTATCCGTACGTTCCCGCAGGACATTCTGGAAGCAAATGGAACAATGCTGGATCAGATGTAGATGGATCTCATGCATGTGCTTAAAAATATCAAAGTAATATCTCCACTGTGTCCTGTTTTGAAACACTCTTTACTCACTCTGTTCACAGTGGCGTCCCATGAAGCCAGTGCGGCACGTGCAATGACCGGAGATATGATCGCAGTCTGCACCGTTCTCACACTGGCACGCCAGCACACAATCCTTACCGTAGAAGCCCAGGGGACAGCCTGCAGGACACAAAAGCACGATGACAGGAAATGTCACGACCAATCGTTTCTGAACTGAGCATGACATGTGAGCACCTAGCACTGCTAGAAGCGTAGGTTCAGTTTTATATCTGACTTGGAGAGAGAAAGTTGTACTCACGTTGTGTGCAGTACAGCCCTGTCCAGCCGGCCGTACACTTACACTCGCCATCATAAGCGCTGCAGAATGCCCCATTGTGGCAGTTACAAGTTTGGATGCAGTCAGGACCCCACTGACCCGGAGGACACGCTACGGGTAAACACACACAAATACACACATCACACCTCTGCAGCTAGGGATGGATTTCGTTTCGTTTTATCGATACCGGTACTTATTGATACTGTTATCGATACTACTCTCTTTAATTTGCTGCAAAAAGACATTATGTGAAAAGATGCTGAACTTTAGTACATTTTACAAATGCCTCTTAGCAAACAGAAAAAGACACATAACAAAAGCACATTTTTTAAATAAAAAAGCCCTTCTAAGAGAGAGAGAGAGAGAGAGAGAGAGAGAGGGAGAGTACTAACTAAAGACTTATTTTATAATGAATGTTAACTTCACTTGAGGCTGAGGCAGGGGTTGCAGTTGGAGCTGGAGCTGGGAGACGACAGAGACAGTAAATACAGCGCATTGCTAGATAGATGGCGTGTTTTATTTAGTAAATGTTTCATTATATTACTAGTGTTGCCTCCTTTGTTCACTATTACACTACTGCATATATTGCATCTGACACTGGTGTTGCTTAGTTTTGTAACGTGAGCCCACACTTTTGAACGTTTCAACCTTGCCGCCATGACTGATCGTCTGCACACGAACACACGCCGTATATGCGCATGGATATTGCACATACATCAAGCAAACATTGGCCATGTGATGACATCATTCAGGGACGGAAAATGACCAGCAGCAGCTTCTATTAAGAAAAGGGTTCTTACTAATAAGAAAGCTGAAGGGGTTCTGGAAATACTTTATTTTAAAGATGTTAGTAGTCATTTGGCAATGTTTAATTAGTTTAATTAGTAGCTCCCTTTGGAACCACATCCCACACAGTCTCTTTAACCAGATAGGTGGCTTAGAATTTCTGTTAACTTGTGACTTTAATATTTCTAAACTCCCTCTTAAATTGTCCAAATTCCACCAGCTAGTGCTTTTAGCCTGGAAAATTTGCTACTCACAATTTCTCTCCTCAGACTTCCTTCATTTGGAATAATGTCAATATAACGGTTTCCAATAAATCTTTATATTTTTAAGGAAATGGTTTAACATCTTATGATTAATTAATCATCTTATGAAAATGTTTGATAACTATGGGAATCTTTTAACTTATAAATAATTAATGTTAACCCACAGTTTCCCTGTGCATTTTAAGGAATTTAATTCGGTTATTAAAGCTATTCCTCCTACTCTTGTTCAGCTTGTTAAGAGTCATATTCACTATAACTACAATAATGACAAAACCAGAACTAATATTGTTGAACTGATTGATAAAAAATGCAATGACAAACAAACAAAATTTGTACTATTTTCAAAAACAAAATAAAATGGCACCTAGAGGAAAATTCTTTTGGAAATGTATTATTAATAATTTTAATTGGAAGACTGCTTGGTTAATCCCGTTTAAATATTATATTAATAATAAAACTAAAGAAATACATTTTAAAATTTTGCATACCATCTACCCTGTTAAATCAATAATTTCAAAATACTCTGATATTGATGATTTATGCTCTTTTTGTAAAAGTGAGAAAGAGTTGTTGACTCATTTGTTTTTTTGATTGTAAAATTACCCAAAGTTTTTTGGAGGGAATTGGCAGAAATTTTTTTATTTAGTAAAAGCTAAATACTGTTTTTCATTAAAGAATATTAGTGTGTACTATGAAAACAATGTTAACAAAGGTCTTGAATACACTGTTAATTTATTTATATTGCTGGCAAGATTTTATATATATATATACAAAAATGCTTAAATTCATCCCCAATGTTTAAGGTATTTTTAGTGGAATTTGATTGTTTTATGTCTTCTCTGAAATTGTTAAGAAACAATGTGATAAAAGCTGAATTTTCAGCATCATTACTCCAGTCTTCAGTGTCACATGATCCTTCAGAAATCATTCTAATATGATGATTTGCTGCTCAAGAAACATTTCTGATTATTATCAATGTCGAAAAAACTTGTGCTGCTTCATATTTTTGTGGAAACCGTGATGCACTACCATTCAAAAGCCATTCAAAAAAATAAATTAATATATTTATTCAGCAAATGCACATCAAATTAATGAAAAGTGACAGTAAAGACATTTATATTGTTACAAAAGATTTCCATCTTAAACAAATAAATTTAATTGAACTTTCTTATCAAAGAACCCTGAATTTTTTTTTTATCAGGGTTTCCACAAAAATAGTAGGCAGCTGTTTTCAGAGTAATTAATAATTGATTATAAACGAGCAGTAAATCAGCATATTAGAATGATTTCTGAAGGATCATGTGATGCTGAAGACTGGAGTAATGATTCTGAAAATTCATTCACAGGAACAAATTACATTTTAAAATACATTAAAATAGAAAACACTGTATTTCGATCAAATACATGTATCCTTGGTGAACATTTAAAAATCTTAATTGGTCCAAACCTTTGACCGGTAGTGTATATATACAGTAACATCAGCATATCATGTGTATTTCATTAATGCTTCTCTTTATGATCAGCAGGGGGCGCAAGAGACCATAGACCCTCAATGAGAGCAAAGCGCAGAAGGCATGAAGAGTCCCATTTCAAAAAAAAAATAAAAAAATCTTTTTTGTTTCTGATGCTCCTGAGAGATAAATTGGGCAAATTGATGTCTAGTGTCACTGAGCAGTCTTTATATGGACGTTCCACCTACAGGAGATGAGAGTTAAATGTTCAGCTACATCAGCTGAGCAAATTAAAGAGAACTGAATGTGATTTTTCTGTCCAGATGTAGAAAGTACATTTTCTACATTACAAAAAAGCAGTTGTTAAAGCATGTCTTCGGGAGGATAATAAAAAACAGAAAATCTGAAATTATGTATTTGATGAGTGCTCCCCCAACTGCTTCAGGGTCAAAATCAGATCAGATCAGAGTTGGAGACCCAACAGCTGCTACAAATCCCAAATTAAGTTGTTTGAAGAGGGAAAACAACCCAGACATCAGGCTTTTCTACCAAACCCACCTGACCCCGAGATTCAAGCCTGACAGCTGCAGAACTGTGGCTGACATGAGAGAAAGTGTCTAGACAACCACAATCTCCTTTTATTAAAGGCCGACATTAGGATTCTGATCATTAGGTGATTTAAAGAAATTGTTTTGTAGTCTAATCTGATTTTTGTAGTTGAGCTAAAGTTGTTGAAAATGATGCAAATCAAATAGCCCAGCACTCACATCACATACCAGCATCACTACGCTGAACTCTGAAGAACCACATTTAGTTGGTCAAAATATATATTTTGGAAGATTTAATGGAAACACAGCAAACACAGGAAACACAGCAAAAACTATAAAGGGCGAGACACACCAAGCGGACGGTCGGTCATCGGCCAACATCGGGCTGTCATTGACCATCTGACAGCTCAGTTTTTGCAGTGTTCCAGGTTGTATATCCGCAGTCCCATTTTGAATTAGTGATGAACATAGACTATTGCCACCTGCTGGTATTGAGAGTCATTTTCTCTCAAGCAGTTGCTGAATGTATGTGCTAGTTGGCCATTGGCTCTAAGTCTTTACAGTGTGTTCAAGTGCAACTTTTTAGCCCAGACACACACAACACAGGGCGACAACACAGTTGGCTTTCATTGCCACTAGTTCTTTGACATGTCACAGCCTTAAAGAAATTACTCTACATTGAGCCTGACATAAACCTCTGATAGAGCAAGAACTCTGAGTGAGATAGTACAGAATACTGACGCTGTGAGCAGTCACTGCCAATCCAGCCAGGGTAACACTGACACGAGCCGTCGAAGGGTTTACATGTGCCGTTATTAGTGCAGGTGCAGCTCCATGCACAGTTCTTGCCAAACCTGCCACTGGGACACACTGCAGACAGACAAACAGACAGACCAGGACATCAATACCACGGCTTAATGAGAGAACTCGAAGAACAGATACTGGAAAATGGGAATGAAAGAAAAATAACTGAAAGAACAAATGACGTGCAGAAGACACACTCCCCAACTTATTAGAGGACTAATACTGCATGTAACGTTACTTGACAGTTGTATAGTAGTAGTGAATGAGAGGGGCTTTTCTTGCCTTCGTTGCAGAGCGCCCCTTTAAAACCAGGCTGACAGTCACACTGGCCGGTCACATGGTGACAGGGGCCACTGCTGTGGACGCAATGCGGACACGCCTGGCTACAGCGGTGGCCAAAGAAACCCGGAGAACAGACTGGGAGGGCGTCGGAGAAATATCAGGAGAACAGAGTGGATGAGAAAACAGACATGTTGTCAAGGGACAGACACATGAAATAGACACACGTGGTGTGTCTGAGTACTCACTGCGCTGGCAGGTGGTTCCTCTGAATCCAGGCGCGCACTCGCAAGCGCCCTCATCGGGTGAGCATGACGCTCCATTCTTACAGTTACAGGACAGGGAGCAGTTCGGCCCCCAGCGGCCCTCAGCACACATGCTGTCACAGTGAATGCCTGTGAGAAACACATACACACACACATTGACTGGATGTTCCCACAACACACTGAGATATGTTCATAATCATATGGACATTCAAACACATGTCACACATGGACATTAGAATCACAGATGACCATCTCTTTAATGGAAAACTTCACTTCTTTTACAGCATTCAAAGATTATGTCCTATATGATTTTGTACTAAGAACTATTAGATGTTCACAAGTTCACCTGCCCATCCAGTCTTAATGAAAGATGGTAAACAATTTGGTTTGCTGTCCTGGTCTCGAGCTCTGAGCAAATTAAGCTCCCAGACTATGGGGTTGGATAGAAAGAGGTAGCTTGGAATAGAGGAAGAGATGAGATGGTGGAGGCATGCCAGAAAAGCTGTTGCTGGCACGGCTCAATGACTACTGCTTATATTTTATTTAACATTTAGTGTCACTGCACCTCTTTTTGGTTTTCTTTGGCCACCAGTGTAGCCAGCATTGCGTGTTTATGAAGTGTTTGTGAAGTGTCACATGACTTCAGTCCAAAGGCCTGTTCACACCAAGGATGATAACTATAAAGTTTTAATAATCATTTCTAATTTATGAAAGTAGAGAAGTCCACATCACAACTATAATGATAATGACACAGAGGACCAATATTGTTGGAATGACTTTCAATTGAATTTTTCCTAATGAATGATAAAAACATTAACAGCCAATCAGAATCCATCCTGCATTAAAGAACTCAAGAATTTAAAGCAGCAGACAACATAACTGCAGGGCATGCTTATAATAAACAGAACAGTATTGTGCATCAGGGTGGATGGTAATATAGTTATTGTTGTGGTTATCTTTCTTGGTGTCAACGGGCCTCAACCCACTGACCGTCAGGCTGTGTTTAACAAGCTCTGCTCTCGAAGACAAATTATTAAACACATCTCTTCCTGTGTGTCTGTAGCTCAGTCAGTGTGGTGCACAGTGGGTGAAGTAGCTCTGTGGGAGAGTGTCATGCCAAAACATGGACAAAAGCTCTTTTGAGAATGAGTGTGTGTTGCTAGGCGATGGGAGAATGCTGGAGATCATTCTAGTACAGCAGCCCTGAGGAAACTCTGCTGATAGCATCAGTATGCTGCCGGTGTCGACCACAACCCAGAGGAATGTGTGGGAGAGTGTATATTCTTCATGTGCATTCAACTCTGCTTGTTCATCAGTCTTCAACCTTTCAATCAAATAGACCAAAGCCTGTCATTTTCTTCTTAAGAAAAAATTAAGATGAACTTAAAAAATTAAGATGTGATTGTGAAGAATTCTTATAGGAACATTCTTATGAACTTCTTAGAATTTATCTTAAGTACTTACCTAACTTTCTTAAGAACATTGTTGTGAATCCGGCCCCTGGGACTTTGGGCCAGAGGTGGGACTGATTTTTTAAAGCAGTAACCATTTAAAAAGAAAATGTTAAAAAATACAAGCTCTCAGGCTCAAATAGCAGCAGACATTTAGCTTTAGGTTGTGTTTACCTGTCCAGCCGGCCAGACAGCGGCAATGTCCGGTTGAGGGGTGACACCCATCCGCATGACTGCAGTCACAGCGCTCACGACAGTCCAATCCATACGTCCCGTCCTGCACACACCATCATTCCATAAAGGTACACTTCTTTCAACAAAAATTGTGATTTTGCACATGAATTTGACAATAAACATTTAAATGAATTGTATTTGAGAATGCACTTTAAAATGTGCAGTTTATAATTGGTTTGTGTTGTTCATCAGACTGAAGAAGTGATGCATTTGTGAGTGAAGGCCAAAAATATGTCAAATAATTAGAGATAATATATAATACTCTTTCAATATTAATTAATTAATGCAGCAGAATATAAGGTAACACAAAAGGATTAACAGGCTTTGAACATGTGTAAATGAACTCTACATCATTTGATACTATATTTCTTTGTGAATGAAGCTCTAATTGTAATGTTTATGATGTTACTGATGAACTGACCTGACAGTGTTGATCACATCTGTCTCCTCTCCAGCCTGGAGTACATGTGCACCTCCCATCTAGAGCGTTGCAAGCGCCTCCATTACTGCACACACACGTCAGGTTACAGCCCAGACCCCACGTGCCACTGGGGCAGTTAATTGAGCAGTCCACCCCATGCCACCCTGAAACAACAGCGACAATGACGAAGATATTGAAAATGATAAAAGCACTAAAAACACTCTAAGACAAATGAATGAAATGCACACATACAATATTTACAGTCTGAACTGAAACATGACAGTGTTGGGAGTAAATAGTTACCATGTAATCAGATTACCTGAAAGTAATGAGTAAAGTAATGTGCTACATTTTTTAATTTACACCATTATACCTGAGACATTTTCAAACAGGTAATGAATACGCTGATGATACTTACGCTGATAATACTCAGCTCTATATTTCTTCGTGCCCTGACGAAACTTACCAATTCACAAAATTAACGGAATGCATAGCTGATATAAAAAATTGGATGACCAGTAATTTCCTACTACTAAATTCAGAAAAAACATAGATTCTAATTTTAGGTACCTGGGTGTGCTCTTTGATACCAATCTTTCATTTGAAGGCCATGTTTCTAGCACCTGTAAAACCGCATTCTTCCATCTTAAAAATATATCTAAACTATGACATATGCTCTCAATGACAAATGCGGAACAGTTAGTTCATGCGTTCATGACCTCAAGGCTAAATTATACATATGCCAGTGACAGAAGTGTGCCTGAAAACCATACTTGAGAAAAAGCACAGACACCTTAAGATGAAAATGAAAAAAAATTACAGGTCACCAATTCCAATACCACTTGAGTAAAAGTGGTCCGTATTCTACTTAGGAAGAAAGTGTAGTGCCTCTCGCAGTTTAAAAAGCTTATGATACGTCCTACGCCTTCTGTATTCAATGTACGAAAAAAGTGTAACTGACGTCTTTTTTTTTTTTTCTCGTAAGTTGAATACGGAAGGCGGTCTGGCATAAGCTAGATATTTTACTTCATCACTTGTTAAATATGGATATTTTTCTTACACAAACACATAGCTTTACTTCAGAAGGCCTTTATTAACCCCCAGATCCGTGTGGAGTATGTTTATAATGGATGGATGCATGTACTTTCTTCAGCTTCATACTCGTTGGTCCTGTTCACTGCCATTATAAAGCTTGGATGCATCAGGATATTTATTAATATAACTCAGATTGTGTTAATCAGAAAGAAGAAAGTCATATACACCTAGGATGGCTTGAGGGTGAGTAAAGCTTGGGGTAATTTTCATTTCACTTTCAACTAATCCTTTAATGTTATGAAGCAACGAGAATACTTTTTGTGCGCAAAAATGAAACAAAAATAACAAAAACATTTTCTCTTCCCTGTCAGTCTCCTACGCTGTTGACGTAGTGAACGCAGTGCAGCGCTTCTGGGTTTGTGCCCAAATGCTGGCTCAGTATTGGCCGACACTGTACATGTGAGCACCACATCGCATGTGTGTGATGCTGATGCAGGAAGTAATTGCACAGAAGTAATTAATGACAGAAATTTCATTTTTGGGTGAACTAACCCTTAACATGGTTGATCCTTGTGGTAATTACAGTATGTCGGGCAGGAATCCAAACATTCGCCTGTCATTCATCTCAAACATGGCTTATCGTTTGAAACATTTAAGTAGTAACCTAACGTTTGCCACTTTAAATGGCCGCTCTCTAAATGTGCACTATTATTAGGCACATAATTATTAAATTATTAAATTATTAAAATGATCAGACAGTCTCTGTGGTGTTCTTTCAACACATTCATAATCATTACTTTTGCCAGTGCGCTGCAGCAAGCTTTATGCATGCACTGAATATAGCAACGTTACATATAAAATTCTTTCTCAGCTCTAAAACTCAAACCATTTTGCTGTGAAGATGCAGTGCTGAATATAATACACCTGCATTCCTGAGATTTTGACTCTGTGTGAGGCATCAACACACCTTGTCAGGGTAGATAAGCAACTTCACATCAAATACAACTGAACAAGCTTAATGAGGTCTTCATAATTACTAGAAATTTGCATGTGAGTTTGATCAGAGTTGAAGCTAAACTCTGCAGGACAGTGAATCTCCAAGGCCAGAGTTGACGAGCTCTGCTGTAGAGAATTACCTGCTTGACAGGAACAGGATCCATCAATGGGTGAGCAAATGGCTCCATTCTTACAGGAGCACAGAGAGGTGCAGTTGATGCCGTATGTGCCCGCTGGGCAGGCTGTGGAACAATCTGAGCCCTGTAATCATGATCACACATCAGTGTTTGACTCCAGCACACACATACACACACACAGAAGACACACTCTGTTTATGATGATGTACCTTATATCCTGGCGCACAGACACATTCCCCGCTCACGCTGTGGCAGTCAGCTCCATTCTGACAGTGACAGACCTCCTGACACGCCTCCCCATAAAAACCAGGAGCGCACGTCTCGTTACAGTACAACCCAGACCAGCCCGGCAGGCATGAACATTCACCCGACATGGGGTGGCAGCTGAGAGAGAGATGTCACGTCAAGTAACACATCAACAACCATCTATTGGTGTCCCCCAAATTGTAGTTTTGGGTCTGCGGTCTTATCCTAGTGCAGTGATTCCCAAACTGTTTTGTCAGCCTAACCCTTTTGACATTAAATAATTACCTCCTGAGATAATTACCTCCTTAAGTTAATATTTTAGTCATTTAAAGGCACATTCACATGTTCACTGATGTTGGTTAATGGTCACATTACTAGGGGTCCCTCTAGTAAGTGTTTTATTTTAACAATTTAAAAAAAAAAAAAAAAAAAGATTTATTTACAGTATATGGCTGGACGATTTAGTCAGAAAATTATATTATAAATAAATAGTCCTTAATTGCAATTGCAGTTTGAACTGCGATATGATAAACATTTAATTTCATATGAAAACGTCTCATATTGCTGAAACAAAGAGGCCACACTCTGCTGCCACTAAAGTTATAGTTGCTTTTTAAGGATGTTTACATTTGGGTTCAATCTTTACTAGAATCAGATTTTCACAAAATCTTTACAAGATCATATTGAACAGAGTAAAAACAAACAAACAAACAAACAAAAATAGTCCTTGCATTGACTTTGTAGCTTTACTTTAAAGTGGACTCAAATCTCTTTTTAGTTGAGATAGTGTCTCAGTCCACGTTGCATTCACACGGTTGTTGTTATGAATCTAAATCAATTTAAATAATAATAATTGCTTTATATGATTTTTTTTTAACTCTAATTAGAAAAAATTAAGACTATTGTAAAGAATTATATTTGTAAAATATCACAGCATTTACTGTGAACCAAGCTGCTCCAAAACATTGAAAACACAGGATCATGAGCTGCTCACGGGTAAATTAACACAGTGCAGCACTTCGTTCTGAAACACACAGTGTGTCAAACTACATCGCGATTTCATTTTGATAAATTGTGAAGCTTGATTCATTTATTTTAAATTTGCTTTTCATCAACTCACAAATCCCCTGCAGTTCCATTTGGAAACCGGAATGTCAGGGGTGGTAGGGTAAAGGATTAGTTTACTTTAAAATGTAAATGACCCTATGATTTTCTCACCCTTAAGCCATCCTAGGTGTATATGACTTTCTTCTTTCAGACGAAAACAGTCTAAGTTATATTAATAAACACCCTGCTGCTTCCAAGCTTTATAATGGTAGTGAACAGGGGTCACGAGTCTGAAGCTCAAAGAAGTGCATCCATCTATTATAAACGTACTCCACATGGCTCCAGGGGGAAGTGAAGCGATGCATTTGTGTAGGAAAAATATCCATATTTAACACATTATAAAGTAAAACGAATAGCTTCTGGCCAAACGGCCATACGGATTCTTCTTACGTCTAAAGCGTAACTTACGCAACGTATAACATAGGACGTCACGTAGTACGTCATGGCGTCGCGTAAGTTACGCTTTATAACTCCAATTGTATTCGTCTGAAAGAAGAATTTCATATACACCTAGGATGGCTTGAGGGTGAGTAAATCATGGGGTAATTTTAATTTTAAAGTGAACTAATCCTTTAATGTAATTTTGGCATATACAGGGTACCGTACAAAGGTAATGAGACCTACAGGAGGAGAAGATTAATGGAGGTCACAGAATATGAGGAGTAGGTCTACATTACAGTACAGCAAACTCCTCTCATGGGTTCTGGGTAACTGAAGGCTCAAGGCTTTAACCGGACATCTGCGTGAAAGTGAAGAAATACAGTACAGTATTCTGAGTACACTGTAGTCTGTCGGTAAAGTAAAAGTCCATCATAATTACCCTCCTGATTATTTTGACTCGCAATCACGACTGGATTTGCCTCTAGAGAATTTGATATGTTCATATCAAAATGTAGTGTGTTTAGTTTAATGCACTGAAACAATGCACATGCTGAAAATCAATAAAAGATGTTTTTGAACATATTACATCATCTAATTACTTGCATTTAGCTATTAAACCAGTTAAAACATAATGGAAGTGAAGTGACTACACTTATACTGTGGTTTAAGTACATTGTCTAAAATAATATTATATCATATTGTTCCATTGACAGCCACTGATTTCTTTATATTTGAAATTATGTTGATTTATCATTCTTGTAAGCTGACCACCATTGGTAAAATCACTCAAAAGAGGCTGGTATTAATGACTATGAAGTGTCAGATGTAATGAGACTATATTGTCCATTACCTGTGGACAGAGCAGCTGTAAAGAGCCATTTTGTCAGTTAGCATACAGCAGCTGCCGTCACATGTGACACATGTGGTTTGTCAGCTGTGCATGTCTGTCTGATCTAAACAATGAGCAACTGTGTGTGTCTCTCTCTCTAAACAGACAACCACTTCAAAAAATAACAACACGCACACACACCAACTACAGTGTCTATTTTATTGGCTACCCAGTGGTAATCCTGTAAGTTTAGTTTAGTTAGTTTTTTCGGGTTCAAGATGGTGGACTGGCTTATAGCTGTGTTCATCACCATGGTAACTTATGCTACTCTGCTAACCTGCCCCAGAGCAGGTTTTATTCTGGATAAGTGATCTAGATCACAAACCAAAACTAAACCAATCAGCTCTGAGCAAAGTGACATATATCTAATGCAATAAAGCCACTCCCCCTGTATATCTTGCTCCAAATTAAAGCAGTTTTCAGTGAAAGAATTTTAGAGAAAAACAGCTTTTGCTGCTAATTATTTATTATATTTATTTTATATTTTTTTATATTTTATTTTGTATTTATTTTATATTGCATTAATGTAGTTAGATATTTTCTTTCAGATGTCTTCTCAAACATTCGTGGCAGCAGCAGAGATATTTTTCAAAACAGTCTCTTAATCTTCAGTAGACACGTAAAATTGTGCATTGATTTGCTGCAGAGGTCACACTTTACTCATGTTCCAGACTTAATCATAAACTCCCTGAGTTGACAGAGAAAGTTTATAGTTGAGTGTTGTGAACCTGCAGACCCTATTTCAACCGGGTTGAATTTTCCTTTGGTTTTGTCAACTCTAATCCTACTCTGAAACTACTCTGAAAAGTTTGTTCAACTAGCTTAAGACCACAGATCTCAGATACCCTGTCTGATCTTCATCAACTATGTGATATGCAGTTTATTTCTGGAGCAGCTAATACATGTTTTCTCACTCGCATCCTGCTAAAAGTTTTGCTTGGGAACAGCATGACTATACTGGTCCACCAACTAGCAGCATAAACCAGCCAGGACCAACATGAAATTCATGCTGGTTTCTGCTGGATTTTTCAGTAGGAAAGCTACTAAACAGAGAGCAAACTTCATGATTCCTGTCAGCGAACACCAAATTCAGACCTGTGCCATGTAATCACTGAGAAGGTAAAATACATTTGCAGTGTTTGTCTTACCTGCGTGTTTTAGTGGCATAACAAGGGCACTTCCTGTCACACTTGAGGCCGTACAGACCGTCCGAACAGATGCGCTCCTCGCAGCTTTCACCCGTGTATCCCGGCTCGCACAGACAGGCTCCACTCACATGATAGCATTGGGCGCCGTTCACACAGCCACACGTCTGGCTGCAGCCAATGCCATATGTGCCAACCGGGCACTGATCCTGACACCTGCCAACACATGCACACTTCATTCACAGTAGCTCAACGCAGTGGTCCTGAAGACTGACACAGATTGACACAGTGTATATGGTCACTTAATGTGTACAGTATTTAGTGGTAAATTTCCACAAAGCTGCATGTGATTGGTTCGATGAGAATAATGGCGCTATTTGCAAACTGCTTCAAACTAAAAATGCCCTGTTGACGGCTCCTAACTTCTCCTGCAGCTAAACTAAACTCGATGCCTGTCCATCTTTTCACAAGGATGTGAAGCTGTGAAGGGACTAAAAAAATAACAAGGCTTCTGGCCCCGACGGCATTCTTGCTGAAATCTTTAAGCATGGAGGCTCTCGTCTGCTGCATTGCTTGCACCACTTTATTATTAGTGCTTGGACCTCCAGCAAAATACCACAGCAGTGGAAGGATGCTATCATCATTACGGTATACAAACAAAAGGGCTACAAAGGCGACTGCAGCATTAGCAGAGGTATCTCACTTCTCTTCACTGCTGGCAAAGTACTTGTTCATGTAATGCTTAGCCACCTTCTCTCAAACGTTGCAGACGTCATTCTTCCAGAATCTCAATGTGGCTTCAGGCGCAGTCCTGGCACTTTAGACATGATCTTTGTTGCAAAATTGAACTCCAGAGTGCGGATGACGCTGCCTTGCTCAGCCGCATCGCTTCCGGTTTGCAGTAAAACCTTGACATCCTAGCTGCTACTTATCGCCATGCAGGGCTAATTGAAAACCGAGGTCCTGTCATGTCTCTCACCCGAGTTGGCTGCATCTGGCCAGCCTTTTTCCGCTCTTGGTAGCAAAATTAATGAAGTTGAACAATTCACATATTTAGGTAAAATCCTCACCTCCAGCTGTGATCTATCCTATATCCTTTACCAGCTATAACTGCACTGGGTCGGTCATGTCATCGTCCTCCGATCAGTTGCCACAGCAGCTGCTGTATGGTGAGCTCCTACAAGAACTGTGGGCCGCCCCAAAAATGTTTTGCAGCATTGACGTTCAGCATTGGCAATCCAGTAACATCCCTCGAAGGCCTGGCGGCTGATAGAGACACCTGGAAGTCCACTAAGATCGGTCTCGATGCCTGGGAAGCAGCCATGACCCAGGTGGTTGCATGCATGCAGGCATGCATGCGATGGTATTGCTATACCAAAGGGTCCAAAATGTCAACACTGCAAGCTCATCTGCATCTCAGAGTTTGGTCTACAGAGTCATCTACATGTTCATTCTAAGACCTATCAATAGCAACGTATTATCTTTGTCGGAATCAACTTCCAAAGAGATTTAGTGGTCAACAAATGTGTTTTTACAGGTTAATTAATCCTAAACCAATCCTAAACATGTGCTTACAGCCTTTAGATTTATCATTAAATACCCGAAAGCACTATATTGTTTTTTATCCTGTTTGGGAATTAAATGTTTATAATTTAAGGTCTCAAAAACACAAAAAAGTTTTTATGTGCCTTGAAAAAACATTAATACCACATGACACTGCTCTTTCAAAACATGTGCCAGCCCTGTTCGAAAAGTAACTTACAAAAAGTAACTTACTTGTCTCCATTCACTGGTTTCTCGGTTGCGGTACAATATGACAACATAGCAGTGCAACATAACAGTGCAGAGCAATAGTAAACAACTATACAATTGTCTGGTATAGTTCGGCAGTGTGTACCAGTATGCTATGTAAGCTGATAAGTAATTTTCAAAAGGCAAGCTAGTTAGTTTCATGATGCCAGTGAATCATGTTTAGTCTCTTGTGCTCCCAGATGCAGAGAGAACTGAATGATTGTGTGATGTGGAAAGGAACTATGGAATCAATAAATGTCATCAAGAAATGATTGAAGAACATTTCTATTGATCTATTCTTGTAGAAATGCAACTCACTTGCAGCTACATTCAAGTTTCACTTCAAAAATGTGATTAGAGAAGTTAATCTTTGCATAAGCAATATTAAACTATGCAAAGAATGTAACAGCTGTTATGTGTTGTTTGTCTTTATCATATGGTCTTGTGCTCATAATGAAGCTTCAATCGGTCCCTATAGAGCAGAATCTAGTGAACTCAACATGTCATCTCTTATCTTATGTCATGCAGAGCAGATGGGTTCACACAATTTGAAAACAGCCTGTACCAGTAGCAGAGCATTAGCATCCCACAAATAACCTTCTTCATACAGAGACTCACACTCTCTTTGACTCTTAACCACTTAGTAAACACACACACACTGGTGGGCTCCTCCCTGTGGCTGTTAAGCGATTATTTTGCAGCCAGTAGGGTGTGGTGAAATCAGGGTAAACCGGAGGTAACAGTGACGTCTGGTGAAGCCAAAGCTCTTATTAAGTCATAAAAATGCACTTGTGTTTCTATTTCTGCAGTTTAAATACATCCTGCATGCTCACTCATACTGTAATTACAGCTGCACTTTCTGCTGCTGCTGCTGGACAAAACGCCAGGAGAAATGGCTGCACTGACTTATTCTACATCTACATGCATATGATTAACTGCTGTTCTGAAACTGCAGTGACTGCATAAGTGAAAACAACACTCGTTCTGTGTCACTCTCTCGAGCATGCATCGTGTGATGTTTGTCCACTGTGACTTATAGTCCAGTGAAAAATGGCATTCTAATGTAATCTTACAGCCCTCACATGAGCTTTCACTTCTGATAATGCATAATCACAACACTTGATCAGTAAGATGAACCCCCAAATTTTCATACCACAGCAAACATATTGTTTTAAATAAAATGTTCCCAAGCAACTATTGAAGTAAATAAGGAAACAATCTGTAATAACGTAAGAAGAAGTAAATTACAAGCAATAGGACCAATAAACACAATAGAACAAAAACACAAATAAAATGTTACACAACGTTTAAGTTTTTCAGGGAGATCTATTCAAGTAATAAATACTTCAGAAATCGAATAAAGTCATCAAATATAAAATAAAAAAACTGCATAGACTTCACGGTTTGAATTTGCTACAAATGTCCTGGAGCCTCCCTAGCAATAATAATAATAATAATAAAAACATCAAAAATGTGCAGTGTGGGGAGGATCCAGGAACAGTGTGATAATCCCTGGTGTGTCTTTAACCTTGCTTCTGGGGACCACTGTCCTGCAAAGCTTACTTCCAACCTGCTTCAGCACACCTGCATGTGTATTTTCATACACATCTTTAGCTGCTTCAGGTGTGTTTGATTAGGGTTGGAGCTAAACTCTGCAGGACAGTGAGTCCCCAGGAGCAGGACTAAAAAACTCTGGTCTATATGATGCATCATTTGAATCCAATAAAGCATGAGTCAAGGAGCTTTGTGCTTAGGGCCCTACCTGTTATGTATCCGGTGCCTGCTGGTTCCTGCTACTCCCCACCAGAGGTCGCCGGTTCACCATTTCATTGCACACACAGTCATACTTCACTCTGGACTACATTTCCCACAATCCCTCACCTAGGAACCAATCATGCACTCACACCTGTTTCCCATCAGTGACCCTTTATAAGCTGCACTATGAGTATTGTTTAGCCTAGTATCCAACCTTGTCTCCGTGTGCCTAGCCTAGCCTAGCCTAGCCTAGCCTAGCCTAGCCTAGCCTAGCCTTTGTTTTGACCCTGGACTGTTTTCCTTGTTTGATGATCGTTTGCTGCCTACCTTGACCATTGCCTGTGTTTGGATTACCCTTTTGCCTTGCCCTCTTGTATCTGTTTGCTGCTGTTTGACCTCTGCCTGTACGACTACGTTCATTGTAATAAAGCCTGCACGTGGATCCCTTACTCTGTCGTCCAGTTCCCTTCATTACAGAATACTCAGCCCCTCAAGATCCAGCGGCTTTTATGAGCGTTTCCAGCCACGACATGGATCCAGCAACACGTCTTGTAATAGGGTTCTGCATGGATCCAGCAACACGCCCGCCGGTAGCTACGCACTCAGGCCCGCCTTAGCCGAGATGGCCGCTCCTCCTGAGCCCCCAGCCGAGATGGCCGCTCCTCCTGAGATGGCCGTCACGCCTGAGCCCTCAGAGACTACAGCACTGACCATTATGGCCACAGCCATTTGGTGTGTCATTGGTGTGTCGCGTCTCGTCTCATCAGATCTCCCAGAGCCTCGTCTCATCTCATCAGATCTTCCAGAGCCTCGTCTTGTTTTATCAGATCTTCCAGAGCCTCATCTCGTCTCATCAGATCTTCCAGCCCGTCTGAACTGCTTTGGTGGTCGTCTGCTCCGCTGTGGGGGTCTTCAAGCCTGCTTACCTGGCTGTCTGCCCTGCCTTCTTCGCCCTGTTCGTCTGCACTGCTTCAGTCTTCAGTCCTTCTCCCACCACATGGTCCTGGCCCCCCATCCCTTCCCCTGTTCCTCCTCTGCTCCACCACCCTCCTGGATTATACTGTTTTAGACCATCTGGAAGCCACAAGAGGTCGCCGGTTCACCATTTCATTGCACACACAGTTATACTTCACTCTGGACTACATTTCCCACAATCCCTCACCTAGGAACCAATCATGCACTCACACCTGTTTCCCATCAGTGACCCTTTATAAGCCACTCACTCACTCACTCACGGCTAAGTATTGTTTAGCCTAGTATCCAACCTTGTCTCCGTGTTCCTTGCCTAGCCTTGCCTTTATGACCCTGGACTGTTTTCCTTGTTTGATCGTTTGCTGCCTACCTTGACCATTGCCTGTGTTTGGATTATCCTTTGTATGTACTCTTGCCCTCTTGTATCTGTTTGCTGGTGTATGACCTCTGCCTGTACGACTACGCTCATTGTAATAAAGCCTGCACGTGGATCCCCTACTCTGTCGTCCAGTTCCCTTCGCTACACTACCAGGCGCGACGCAGATGTTTTTTTTGCTAGTTTCAGCCCAACTGTTATCACTTTCACGTCTTGCGCCACATTGTCTAAATAGCAAATGCATTTGTGCCCATTTGTGTGCCCATGGGCGTGCTGGTCTGAAAACAAGGTATGTTCAGGCGCATTGCTGGCACGTTGCTATTTTGAGGCAACTGTCTAAAGTCCAAAGAGCGTCTAAAAAGCGTGTTACAACGCACATACGCTCTGCTTATTTTTTTTACACACAGGAACGCGCAGCAGCACACAAACATGCCAAATATTAAAAATAAAAGGATTACAATGTAAAAGATTATTATTGTGTGCATAAACATAAAAATGCTTTGGTGAAATCTGGAGAAGTGTCTCGCTAGAGAAGCATTCTAGAGAAGCATTTTTCCGCTTGCAAATTCCGCCATGTAAATAGCGAATCCGCCATGGCACGAGCGCAGCTGGCATTTAAAGGGAATGGGAGATGAGACTCTGGTTTATTGCACAGTACCTAAAACACACCCATAAGAGAATAGGGCCAACCCTTTTAGACCATGCGCCAGGCGCGCCAACCATTTTTTCCGTTGTTAAACTAGCAAAAGTGCACTTGCGCCGTGCGCGTTAGACCATGCCCCAGCTTTAATTCGCAGCATCCAGGACACAACAAGACTGGCCATTCCTGTTCTCCACCTCCTGTCCACCAACAATTCAACCTACAATGGCAGAATTGTCTGAGAACTTCTGCATGACTTTGTGCTATATTCGAAGTGTAGAAACAGCCCAAACCATGGGTTTCAGATTACAGAAACCAGCTTCTCCATGATCTTGATAATGTGAGAGGTCAATTCTACTGGTCTACAACCAGACATTATGTTTTCCAGAGCACTGAGACTGTCTCCAAAGCTGAAGCTCAGCTGATCAGCACATGTCCTCAACACTCTGGGACTTATGCCATCAGCTCCTGCAGTTTCACCTCTTTAGTTTCCTCATAACCTGATATGGCGAGTCTAGTTATTGTTCTTCAATGACAGCCCTTTTTGCATCATCTGATCATGTTTCAGTTTCTCTGTTCCTCACACAAAGCTATCACGTGAAGGCTTCAGAAGACTTGAATATAGCGCACAAGTCATACAGACCTAAGTCAGGGTAGCACCATGTTTCATTTTTAACAGGAATGAAATCGAGGCTGTTAGGGACTGTTGTTTAACAACATGCCAATTGTTCAGCATGTGATGCAATAGTGTCTTTGTATAGGCTGTAAGTTTATCCCTCTCAGCCTTGTTTTCATCCTCTAGAATTCAATAATTTAAGGTCTGTTGGCTACTTTTAAGGTGCTGGTATGTTCACATTTAGCTCAACATCTTGTGCTCAGCATTGTGTTGCTATCCAGGCAGTAAAGCATGATGTCTTGTGGTGCATGTACTGACCTCTCTCCTGTGTATCCTGCGCTACACATACACTGTCCAGTGGACAAAGCACAGCTTCCTCCATTATGACACTGACACTCCTGCGAGCAGTTCTTACCGAAGCGTCCCGCTGGACACGGCTGTCCACACACTGCTCCCTGAAAACAACATCGACACATTACTGTCAACACAGTGAGCCCTTTGATGCCAAGACAAACAATGTGTAACAATCAGTGTAGACAGGAAGTTTTAAAACAAATTCAGGTACATCTAGACAGTCAAAGTGATGAATCACGAATATTTATCTTTACTTATAGATTTCAGTTAATTAATTGTGGGCCACATGGCAGTAACACCCAGACGTACCATCCAGCCAGCCGGGCAGGAACATTCTCCAGTCACATGATGACACACGCCACCGTTCTGACAGGGGCAGCGCTCCTCGCACTGCCGGCCATGTTTCCCTGGAGGGCACAAGTCCTCACAGCTGCACACAGACACCAAACACATTTTATCCAACATTTTTCAGTTCATGTATACCCTGGGAATCTAACCCATGACCTTGGTGTTGCTAGTACCACAATCAACTGTTGGAGCTACAGTAATACAAACACAGGCTTTAGCCATGACGTCTGTCACATACTGCTGTTTCTGAGCATGTGCAACATGCAGGTAAACTTACAATGCTCCCGTGTATCCTGGGCTGCACACACACTCTCCTGTGATGTGATGGCATGTGGCGTTGTTCTGGCACAGACATTTCTGTTGACAGTTGTTGCCATAGGTGGAACGCTCACATAGGTCCTCACAGCGCCAGCCGCGGTAGCCAGGCGCACAGATGCATGCTCCGGTGATGGGGTTACACAGCGCCTCGTTCCTACACTGACAGCGACTTCTGCAGTGCGGACCCCAGTGCTCACGATCACATGCTGCACAAAGACAAAAAGCTGCTTTTCACTTCTGACACAGTAAAAAAAACTGAAAACTGTGAAAAATAAAGCAATCAGCCATGAGAGACAGTGTTTTACTGTAATTTTATCAATAATATGCGATACACAGAACTGGGAAGTAACAAATTACATGTACTCTGGATTATGTAATCAGATTCCAAAAATCAAGTACTTGTAATTAGAGTAAACTACTTTTTAAAATACTCGTAATCAGACTACAGTTACTTTTTTATGGATTATATGATTACATATTATTTACACAATGGCAGTAAGTTGTTCACAATTCATTTATTTAACTTTTTTTTTTATAATAAACCTGCCACTTATATACATTTGTGATTAACACTGTATTTACACGGTAAAAGCAGCCATAAATGCATAAAGCAAGAAGGACAAGTCGAGCACTGTAACAAGACACCAGTGTTCAGTAATTGCATTCATTTTAATAGGTGGAATAAGCTGTTCGTCTGTCAAGGAATGCAACTATATAAGGCTGTCAAACATGCATTCATCAGATGCAACTCATCCTGTCAGAATCTAGAATCATCTATTTTATAAAATGTTAAAGCCAATGCCATGTATGACACCAATATACAGCACAACATCATGTATTTCTAATAACACATCCTCTGGATATTTGAACAAGAATGTCTTCATTGAATTTTTTATGTAGAAATTTAGAAGATGTAGAAATACAGTGTACTGTAATTGAAATTAAACTAAATTACTAAATTAAATACATTTTTAACAAATAATTTACTGACAAAAAATTTATTTATACAATTTACGAGCCCCATGAGGTACACAAGCTGTCAAACATTTTAGCCATCTAACCCGACAAATGTTTATTATCCAAGCTAACAGGAAACATTCTCACAATGTTCTAGCAATGTTCTCTCAAAGTTATGAACAAACGTATTTCCATTAACGTTAATAGAATGTTCAAGAACATTCAAAAGTGACATTCCCATAATGTTAGCATAACCAAAAAATCCAAGTGCAAACAGCCCGCCTTGTTGGCACTTGGAAGAATCTGTAATGTGTTTTAATATGCCGGTAGGAAAACTTACATCAACATCACTGTCAGAAATGTGTAATGCATCCCGTCTGAACAGAAGCACGAATAAAACAAATTCCTTCCAGGGATGAAAAATGAATGGCCAGCAGAGGGATATCCCCCCACCCTCCCCCAACAAAATGCACCCTGAATGTGGCCAATCATAAACTACTTTAAATCAAATCTAACTCACAGTTCAATGACATCACTCTGTATGATGATTTGACTGACAGTTTCAGTTCCATCATTAAACACTGAAACACGACAACCACACCATCATCTTGCAGTCCAGCAGCCCTCCCACTCCAGCAACAGCATTAGAAAAATATGAAGCAAGAAGTTCATAATCCAACAGCTGTGTATTAGTGCTCACAGAAATGACTGTGTTCAAAAAACCCACAACCTACTGCACAAGAACACAAGAACAACATGTGATGATGTGATGAGCCCAACTGTGTGAGCTTCCACTGTTCACACATGTTTGAAAGTCCTTGTGTCAAATCTGCTATAAATCCAGTTCATAAACTGAACTCACTGACTGACACCTGGCAATAAATCATCTGACTGAGTTGCATGATTGGCTTTTGCAAATATGTCAAAAAGACAAGAAAGATATTATTTTAGAATAAGAGATGCTAATCATTTGAGAAGTTACACTCAGAAAAAAACATTGGCGTCTCTTTTTCTAAGATCTTTTTCTTGATGAAAAGTCACATTAGGCTAATTTGAGCTTGTTTTTACACACACTGTGTCAGGCATATGATGGTGTATTATCAGGGATTCACAAAGTACAGGACTTGTGTACTTCGTACATCACAGCTCTGAGAGGAGAAAGCTACAGTATACTATGACTTTTAAGATTTTATTCATCCACAGACCTGGAAAAATCCCTGTTATTTCCAGGCTTTCCATGAACGTAGGTACCCTGTGCTATTTATAGAGTATTCTGAGGGTAGTCTTAGACATTTGTACTTTTTTAATTTACTGTGATCCAAGCTTAGGTGTCCCACATTACCTTAATTCACCCCGCAAATCAGACTTTCACATGAAAATATCAGTGTTTTATCTTCTATATGTCAGACCTGTGCTTCATGATGTCTTCCACATGACCTCAATGAAACCTCCATAATGTTTCTTCAGGCAAAATTTTAAAGAGTGCTTTAGTAAATGTGACCCAGTTCAATATGAAGGTTCTCCACACTGACTCTATTCAACATCCTCTGTGCTTCTTATCGATAACAAACGTAATGTCCATGAGACATTCCTTTTATTTGCTCAAATGCAAAAACTTCAGTACATGAACTTAACATGTCACAGTATCACATACACTTTAGGGTCAAAGCTTCACTCACAAAGTGTTTAAACCATACGTTTAGGAGACGAGCACTGCTTTAACTAACTTTGCAATCTAGATCTGGAAGCATGAAACTGTGTGTGTGTTCAGTATTCTCTCACACAGAGTCACACTTTACAACACAAATCACTAAAGACATTCACACCATTGCACAAACATAATGCAGCACAGAATGACCTCCGTCAATGTTAACATGTCACTGTCAGCTTCATCAGAGACTGAAACTCAAACCACTACAGCAGCTACTCTGAGCACCAGCCTGAACACATGAATTCCCTTTGAACAAAGAAACTGGGTCAAATATATTTATTTAGCTCTTTTCACAATACATTGTTTCAGTCGATGTGTACAATCAGTGTGGTCAATATTTCTGCTAAAGAACAACTGTAGAGATTTTTTTTAAAGCAGTAGGGCTGCACTGTAAAAAATAAAAAGTTGAGAAAACTTGAACTTGTTATACAACAAGTTGAGAAAACTCAAAAATCTCCTCCAGCTGGTTTTCTTAAACTTTTAAGTTTTCTCAACCTTAATTTTGCTACAGTGTGGCTACTGACACAAATTTCACGATTCGATGCGATTTCAGTTCACAAGCTCGCGATTTGATTCAACTCCGATCTCGATTCCATTCAGTGTCGATTTGTTATCGGTATGTAGGTGACTACAGTACATTTAAATTTTTCTTATGAAAAACAATCTCTCTGAACTAATGCTATAAACTATAAGGAACTGACAGTTGGTACATTACTATAATATTAAAGTTCAAAATTAAAAACTGATTTGTATACAAACATTTAATGGCAGTTTTTAAAATAATAACTTTTTTCTTGGCTGGTCCACTACTGATTGCCATGACAGTGATACAGAACAATACTGTCAACTAATTCAATTCAAATTACAGCACAAATGAAACAATTACGTATATCACTCAGTGAGAAAGACAAACACAACAAAAGTCAGTGCTATATCTGACCCTAAAAGTAGGGCTGGGTCGATTAGATTTTATAGATTTTAATTTCAATTCGATTCAACATCGATTGATTAGGATATATATCAGGCACAGTATGTCCATTTTTATAAAAGAAAAAAAAAAACACATTTAAATTGCACAGGTAGTTTTTATAATAATAACTTCATAATATTACCCTTTTTAATGATATAATTATGTTTCTTCAATTTGTTTTCTGAAATATTAACATTTAAGCTGTGGCTTTGTACATGACATTTTGAAGAACAGGTTAAGTAAAAATATGAGGAATATGTAATATGTGCATATATTTAGCAAAATGTTCCTCTCTAGACTTACAAGCTGTTTATTGTGTCTGTGTTGCGTCTTTCTTCAGTTGAAACACTGATTGAGCAATTACATGAGACATGAGTCCATATCAGTTCATCAAAATGAGAAACGATTCAAACAATTCAAAATTGCATTAGGTAATATATGAATTGAAGTTTAAGTCTGACATTTGTAAGCATTTAAATGTACATTAACAAATAAGGTTTTAATCATTGTATAACATCTGATCATATGAACTGAAAGTTTAATGACATTTGTAAGCATTTTAATTTACATTAAATAATGATCTGTTAATCACTGTATAATGTTTAATAAGTTCATTAGTAAACATTAACAAGCATATCCAATATTTCTAGCTATGTGAATATATAACTAATGATCTGTTAAGCATTATATAATGTTTGTTAATGATTTTTTTAATGAAAGCCACTTTTTTAATCTGAATGAAGGATTTGAGGCAAATAACATCTATTTGAGTATGATGGGTTATTGTGCTGCCCCAGCCTACATCTGACATCACATGAGCTCAGCCCTGAGGTCATTTCCTGTGTTTCTGGCCAATCATTCCCTTCTCTTTGTTTTGCTCTTTGCTCTTGAAGAAAGGCCTTTTTTCCTTCAGCCTCAATTCAGTGCAGGGTGTTTTGTTGGCGTCTTGTGGCCCGGAAAGGCCAGATACAATGAGTCTTCAGAGGGAATTAAAGTCATATCACAGCTGACTGCAACCATGCTGCCAAATCCTTGTTCATGTGTCACTGTAATAAAGACTAGCAGTGGTTAACTAATCCAGCCGAGCATATTTAGGTCCTGAGGGATGCAGAGACCCAGACATAAAAATAAGAGTTGAAAATCAGGGCTCCTGATGGTCTGTCTGTACATGACAACATACCCAAGGTCATTCTCCAGAAAAGTTAGTTCAGTAGTCAGGGCACTGATCAGGGAGTCAATCATTTTAAGGGCTGTCTCAATCACAAAATCCTTTCAGTGCACTGAAACATTCACTCCCCCAAAAGTCCCACAATGTACCATGAAAACCAGGGAGCATCGATGCTGATTATGCTCCTTTAACAATCAAAGTATTTATCATAAGGTACTTTATATAACATTAGAAAAAAAAATGTCAGAAAAAAATCAGCTCTGCTGTTGTTCATAAATAGTAGTGACTTTGTACAACAAGGATGTTGTCATGTCACCATCAGTGTCCAAATGTTTAGTGACTCTGGGCCCTTACTGTCCTTACCAGTGCCCCAATTCATGTACATGATATACTGATTCACGACCTAGGGTGCTGACCAAGACGCAACTGTTGCCACTAATTTTTTCATGACTTACTACCGATTAAATACAGATGAAGGACTCCAGCACAGACATTTAATCATTGTTTTAACAATAAAAACAAAATGTTGCCGTGACAGTAAATTATGAATTTGCATCAGGAGTGCTCATCAGTCATGCAGAATCACACCGGGATTTGTCATTATTTCACACAAATGAGGACACAAGTACTTGTGTAATCATGTCTGTTTTTTGTTTGTTTGTGATCACAAAGAACGCTACTAAGGCTTTTAGTCAAAAGTGTGCACATTTAAAAAAAAATGCTGATATATTCTCATATGTGTAACGAAGTCCACTGGAGGTGGGCTTGTCGAACCCAAGTGCCATTTTATTCAAATAAAACATGAACTAAATACAAAATAAACAAAGACGTGACCTGACTTGACTTGGAACAAACATAAACTTAAACATGATCAAACTCTCAGAAGAGACAATGGGAACATGAGGGCTATATATATATACACATGGGCTAATGACCTAACAAGACACGCCTGTGAACAATCAAGACAACAATCCAATAAGAATGTGAAACATGACCCAAAACAACCATTTAGAATATGACAAAGACAAGAGGCTTGTTCCACTTGAAGCAGTACTGCACAGACTGATCGGTGTATGACGTCAAAGTACCGTGACAGTGATTTTAAAAGCATATGGAGCCGTCTGCTCTCTAGTCACTCTCGCGATACTTTGATGTCATACACCGATCTGTCTGTGCAGCGCTGCTTCAAGTCGAACAAGCCTAAGGAAAGCAAATGGCAGGATTCATGAGGGCAAGGGAATCACATGACAAACCAGGAAACAAGTTACAAAATAAAAGGCATTAAAATATAATGAATCAAAACCCAAAACCAATGTGACAATATGTCATATTTCTTTAGAGAGAATTTAATTTCTATTAATTTACCACTAAATTCTGCTATCTGAAGAGGTTTGAGCTATTTCTACCATCTCACTATACCACTATCCTTTCAGCCAGAGCAACAGAGGAAGCTCACAAACAGAAAACTGGAATTAAGATTATCACATAGTATTTTACGCAAAGTATGGTTCCACCACAAATACATTTAATTATATTTGCATATATAGTAAAACCTACAATATTGATGTACTCCCTAGTAAAAAAAAAAATACTAAAATGTATTTGAAATAGTATTCTACAAATACATTTACATATTTATGTGCTAAATAAAAATACCCTGCTATTGTACTTTTGTTATACTAAACTGGTATACTTAATGTCTGCTAAATTAGAACAACCAATTTTGTACTGTGATGGAATCTTTTAATTAATCATAACTAACATTTCTTTTTCCTTGCAGGAATAACATTTATATGATTTTGAAACCTAAATGTCCCCAAAACTTGTCAGTGTGTGTCTGAATAATATCTGAATATAAAAAAGGAGAAATGAAAATTAGGGACAGCATGACAACAACCTAAATATAATAGCCCCATGATATTGAGTAACCAACAAACTAGGCATAGTCTGGAGTCTGCCTGGTTTTTTGTTGTGCAGCAAGTTAGGCAACACTGAAGACCTTATTCCCAAGTAATAGTGTTCAAAAGGGGATGAGACATTGTTCGAGTGAGACTCTTAGGCAAGGTTAGGCAGGGTTCTGATTGCGGTCAGGTAACTATAATTCTTAGGCGTCATATGCGGTCAGAGTAGTTACACTTAGGCGTCAACCTTTGCGGGCAGAGTGGCATTCACCTGAGGATAATGTTGTCGATGTCTGGGACACCCAGTTTAACTTAAGCCAGGTGTGTAGAGGAAAATGGCGAGCCAGCCAGGAGTCCTCGGAATTTCCCATTGTCAGTGGATGGTGTTAGGTATTTAAGCAGGGATAGTGCTGACTAACACGAAAAGTAAGAGCCCAGATAACGTAACTCACCTGTGAATGATGAGGCTGCCGCATATAAGAGGTGGGGTCTTAGACTCAAAAAGGAAAATTGCTGCCTGTGTGTTCACATGTGGATTAAAGCTCTCACCTCAAATCGTGTATCCTCCTTGTGTTAGCTAATGATTTATTTTTGTTTTGGGACTATGATTATCACTGTGTATTTAACATAAAAGAAAAAAGAGAAAAAAGAAAACTTGAACGAAAACCGTATCCACGCTTGGGCTGGACTGAGAACACGGGACATCTATGCTACACGTCGCCGGGCCCAGAGTGAGGTTGGAGCAAAATGCAGGTGAGTGACCTCTCTCTGGGTAGCTGTTAGCTGACACACACACACTTTTGCATCCCTGCATCTTGGTTAGGACTGACTCCCACATTATTTCGCATCATGTAGGGAAAGTTAGGTGTTGTTACGACCAATAACTACAAAAATAAAACCCCTAGACGGCTGTAGTAGCAATATATTTTGGTTTGTCATATTAGAGGTAGCTCGTGTCGTAACAGATGGGGACGAGGAATTTGTTGTCTTCATTCTGCCAGACTGCAGATCCCTGTTCGACAGAGAGACCATTCCTGGATGGGCTAAAAGGACTAACAAGGCTAACCTGTTAACTTTCATGAGGACACAGACACATTGAAGCTTCTTTGTTTAAATTATCTTAAATTTACTGTTAGATGTAATGTAATAACCTTGACAAACTATACATCATTAAAAAGATCTAAGACTCAAGCTTCAATTTTTGACCTCTGTTTTACTCTCAAAAAAAATCTGAAGGCACATTACATCACAGAAGGTTTTTTAAAACACTCGACTTGTAAGTTTGGAGCAAAAACATGGTTTTAATCTAATAAATTGTCATGTTTTGTTGGTGTGCTAAGCTAACATGCTAGCTAGCCCATAGAGATGCACATGTTCTGAGCAAATGTAATCCAAATAAAAAAAATTGAATGGTAAAGCTCACTGAATTTGTTTCTGAAACTGAATGGGGCAGTTTGCACCACAAAACAATAGCGACAATACACTGGATGCTTAGAAGATAACAATAAACATCAGCATTTTAGAGTCTTCTCAAAATAAAATCACATGACATGATCTTGAAAACATTTAATAAAACTCAAAGTTTTAGACTTGAATAATCCCTTGGTTTCACAGACAAGGCTTAAGCTAGTCCTAGACTAAAATGCATGTTTGAGCTGTTGTAACTGAAAGTATCTTGCACTGACAGATCTTAAAATATGTCAGTGCCATTGTTTTGGCCCTGTTCAACAATGTGTTCCGTCATTTTGGAATCCCAGAGGATATCGTCTCAGATCGTGGTCCTCAGTTCATATTTTGTGTCTGGCAGGCATTCTTCAAGCTCCTAGGAGTGTCCGTCAGCCTGTCCTCAGGATACCACCCTCAGACCAATGGCCAGACTGAGCAGAAGATCCAGGAGATCGGGAGGTACCTGCGGGTATATTGCCACCGGAACCAGGACAGCTGAAGCCAGTTCCTGCCCTGGGCGGAGTATGCCCAGAATTCCCTCCGGCAAACCACCACAGGGCTCACCCCGTTTCAGTGCGTCCTGGGCTTCCAACCTCCTCTCTTCCCCTGGTCAGGTGAGCCCTCAGAGGTTCCAGCTGTCAACCACTGGTTCCAGCAGAGCGAGAGAGTGTGGGACTCAGCTCATGTACATCTCCAACAGGCAGTTCAGAGATACAAGTGGCAAGCAGATGCCAGAAGAGACCCAACTCCATAGTACCAACCTGTACAGAGGGTATGGCTCTCGACGCGGGACATCTGTCTCTGGCTGCCCTGTCTTAAGCTGAGTCCCCGGTACATAGGTCCATTCACCATCCAGAGGCAGCTCAACGAAGTCCCCTACCGGCTCAACTTACCACCACAGTACCGTATATCACCTTCATTCCATGTTTCCTTACTCAAGCCACACACTGAACCCTTGTCTCCTCCCTGCACAGATCCCGGTGATGATGCGGTACCTCCTCCTCCCGACATCACTGAGGAGGAGAACATCTACCAGGTGCGGGCGATTCTCGACTCTTGACGATGGGGTCCTGCACTGGAATACCTCGTCAACTGGGAGGACTACAGCCCCAAGGAGCATTCCTGGGTCAACCATCACGACATCCTCAATCCCTCTCTTCTGACACAGTTCCATCAGGACCATCCAGACCATCCTGCTCCTCGGGGTCGAGGTAGACCCCGTTGTCGTCGCCCCATCCGTTCGTCAGGAGCCGCCCGTGGAGGAGGGGGTACTGTCACGGAGTCAGTTCCCACCACCAACACTCAGCACACATCGTCACCGGATCTCCACGCTCCGCCCACTCGTTCCCAATCACCAGAGTACTGATCAGCGGCACCTGCACCCTTATTACACCAGCACTATATGAACACTCACTCCCTGCACTTCAGTGTCTGGTCTTGTTTGTACATACCTGAACTCCTTACCTCTCCTCCAATGTCTCTGTGTCTCCACTCCTTCGTCAGGTCCTGTCTTCCCTCATCGATTCCACTGCAAAAGAGAAAGAACTCTGTTACCTTTCAGCTAAGTGACTATACTCAACGTGCTCATATCAACCAACTACTCACCTGTGTTATTCCTGTGTTCGTGCCTCTTTTCTGTCTGTCAATTAACAACCTGTTTTATACTTACCCTCTTGTTCCCATCTGTGTCTGACATATACTCTTATTCTGAAGACATCTAGAATGTTTATCCCGTTATCCCTGGAAGAGTATGAAAAGTTGATTTTGGTTTATGTTAACTAAGATACCTTTTGTGTGTTGTGTTGAATGAGAACGAGATTGGGTTACCAAGTTAAATAGAAACTTTGATTTGAACAGGCACCTAACAGACATCTTACAGTAATTTTAGTTCCTAGTAAGAGAAAAGATTATATTATACATCATACTCTATTAATTAGAGAAGTTTACTGCTGTTTTCTGCATTTTGCAAAGAAAATCTGCTTGCTTTTTACTGCAAAGAAGAACTAAGCTTATTAATAGAATGAGGAACTGCTGTTGTGTTAACCAGATGAGACTTCTGGAATTAAGGGAAATTGATTATGGTTAAGAAAAAAAAAGAATTTCACAAGTTCGCCTGCCCATTCAGTCTGAATGGTTAATAGTAAAACAAACTTGGCTTGCTGTCCTCGAAGGAGGCTTGAACCCGAGGCTCGGATTGAGCTCAGAGTTAAACCCCCCTAAGACAGTACTGCGTAGAGGGAAAATAAGAGAAATAGAGGAGGAGATGGGGAGGAGGAGGGATGCTGGAAGAATTGTCGCTGGGATGACATAGTGACTGCTGCTTATATACCCTCGTAATGATGATTGACAGGACTGAATGTTTAGGCTCTTCCCGAACCTACGTTTGGAACTACATTTAAAAGAGCTGTAGGTTTCATTTAAATTATGTAGTTCTCTTGAGTGTTCATATTTCAGACCAGACAGCTTCTGGAACAGCCGCATTGATAAATGGGAGTGAATAGACCGAAGTCTGCTCAACAAGATGACTGCAGAGAGATGAAGAGGAAGAGGCTTATGGGCCTTCAGCTCCCCTCCTGAAAGAGGAAATTGACGCTTCTAAAAGGTGAAGTTTTCACTTGAGATTTTTCCTATGGACAATTTTGCCATGTATTATGCAATTTTGTGGCAGGATCGATCAAAAGCCAGACTGAGAAGAGACAGAGAAACAACAGAATAGAGCCCATACACCACAACACCGGGCCTTCGAGTGCCATCACTGGCTGACGATCCAATTTAACAGCCCAAAGTTCAACTGACTGATGATCCACACAGAACACAGAAGGACTTCCATTCCCTCCCTTGTGGGCAGATGTTCCATTTCAATGAACACTACACAGACCGCATCAAGTTCTGTTAATTATCATATTAACTTGATTCCTTTATTCACTGGTCTCACAGCAGTTCTTTGTATTCTCTGTTAAACTAACATTCTGAATCTGCTTTCAATAGGTACCAGTCCAGCTACTGGACATCTTAATGAAAGAAAAGGAAGTCCATTAACAGAAGTGGGAGTTTAACTCACCAATCATTTAAAACTGGCTGGATTTGGCGTAGTGAGGGCTATTACATTAACTAATGGGTTAAAGCATAAAGACTATGTAGAGTTCTTTGGCAAAGAAAAGGGAAATAGGGCACAAGGTGTCCAAAGAGAAAATTATGGCTAGAAAAGCAACAATATTTGTCACTCCATTTCGTTTAAAGGTAATTTTCTGGATTTAATAATTATAATAACTGTTAATAAATGTTATTTGTCCATGGATCCAAGATTGTGTGGAGAACTTACAACAAATGTTTAAAAATTGTCAGAATGTTTGAATGACAAATTGCGTTTGATAAATTAAATTTGGCTCCCTCAACTGCAGGCCTATATGGTTATTCTAAACTATGTAATCTATTTTACCCATGGTGACATCGGACAATTGATAATTAATGTCCTAACGTTTAGACACTGTCGCAAGGGGAATGCCACAGTGTGTCTACGTTTAGTAGCCTCTGCTGCCATCAAAGTTGTGTTACCCTTCCACTCCTAACAATACATTCTCCATTTAGTTCACAATCTGCTGAGGCAGACAAAAATGAATAATCTGTTCCAAATGAATAAAATATTATCTTGTTAAAGTGAGGGATCAAAGGTGCATGCTGGTAATGCCCTCCCTCACCAACGAGGGAAAGCCCATTGCAACGGCTCGCAAAAAGTCACCCTGGTGAAGATAGAATGTTCATGGGCTGAACGAGATGATCATCACACCTGGAAGAAGATCAACTAATGGTTTATGTTTAGCAGAAGAATCGATTTGTTTGGTGATGTTTTTGATGATTTTATTTGATTCAATAAAACTATAGGGCTGAGTATTGATATAGATCTCATTATTTGATCAGTTACAGATTCATTTAAAAATATTTCAGGTAAATGTAAATCAAAAAGAGGAAAATCTCTTAATGCAGTAGACTACAGGGACTAGGTACATTATTGTAAAAATAATAAATAATTGACGAAACTTGAGGTTTTAAAATCCTAATGCAGACATTACAACCATAGATGCTACAATTTTTAATTTTTAATAGTTGCAACAGTTGTTTTCTAAATAAGTGAGAATGTGTGATAAGTCACTTCGCCGGACTGATTATAGTCAGAATATAGACCCTTTTCACATTTAAATAGCGGTGAATAAGAGACTACATTGAATATATTTTTTGAGTTTCTATTTGCAGAAGAGTGAAAAATGTCAATTTTACAGACATTTGACCATAGCCACTGTATTAGAAACAACCTCACAGCAGTGTTAACTATTTTTTTGTAATTTGATGCAAAGGTTACATAATGCTAAGTATAGTGTTATAACTGTGCATACATTTAAAAAATGGAAATATAAAAACTTGCCAATATTTACGATGCTGATGACCATTAAACCGCATCATCACAGTCTGTGAAAAAAGTCTGTATACTCTCATTCAATCTTATTAAAGCTTGCAATACAGGAAAGAAAATCTGACTAATCCTGTAAATCTGTGAAGTATGCTATTGGTTACGGAAAAGACAACCTGTGTTTACAGGAACTTTTTAAAGTTGTGAGATCATAATATGACCTGCAAATTGACATAAGAGATTTATTTGTAAGGGAAACACATTTAATTTCTAGATTATTATTAGCATAACTAGGCTTCCAACATACTGCTAAAGATTTTAATGTTTTAATAAAACTCAGAGAATGAATCAAAATAAGTTATGTAGGGGGCACAAGCTAAAAAGTAGACCAAGAAAAATCAGACCCAAACATGTTAAAAACAATAATTTAAAACAAGAATCTGAACAGCTTGGATATCCCAACAACTAGAGTAATTGCTCAAACAGCAAAATTCTGAAAGCTTTCTTAACTCGCAATGTGTTTACCAAGTCGATGATTTGGATCAATGGATCCATTATGAACTATTCCGCTTTGCCAAAATTACCTAAATTGGCTCTAAGTTAGATTAAAAAAGAAGTAGAACATGACATGTCCATCAGAAGACTCTGGAAAGGATTGTAGGGAGGTAGGTAAAAATGTAATGCCATGTCAACAGCTTAAGCCTTCTTATGACAAGAGCTGGGTTATACAGAGTTAAATTTGAAACAATGCAAAATTAGACAAGATAAAATCAAGGTAAAAATAATAGTTTTAATGTCATTTATATGTCTATATGGTGTTTTTAATATGCTTTCAGACAAGCTATGTGCAAATTCATGTCAACACATTAACTGAGTGAGTCTCTGAGCTGGTGTGAGTGAGTGAGCTAATTTGCATATTCATGGGTTCGTGTATACTAAATGAAGCAAGGGTGTAGAGTTACATTCAAGCTATTTCAAGGCATGAAGACATTTTTTTCACAGGAAAAACTTGTGTCATAGTATTATATATTAAAGTCCCCGTGAACGTACTCGGTTACTAACGTAACCTTGGTTCCCTTAGATACGGAACGGAGTACTGCGTCGTCTGCCATTTAGGCAAGACACAACAGGGTGTAGTATCGAAAGGGAACCAGAAGCTACAAACGACTTTTCTTCAGTGTTGTGACGTATTTCCAAGTGAAACGGAATATTGAATAGAGTTCAGGGTTTTACTTTAGCGCTCCTCCTCTCCATCTCTGGCTCATAGCAGACTAATGGTTGGAGGGGAGTGGTTTAAGTGTTTTCAACCCAAGCTGTCAAACTGACGTCATCAGGGAAGGAATGCCATTCCAGACCGGAAGTAACTTTTCAAATTTTGATTTAAGATTACCATGACAAACAATTTTTTTCTGTGTATTAACTTGCACAAATTAATTGTTCACCACAAGACTAGTAATATGCACTAACAAAGTAAATAGAGTCAATTTTGATTTCATGACGACTTTAAGAGATAAAATTATTGACTACAGGGGGACTTAATTAATGATATTAGAAATTCTAAAACTTTTCTGGTTAGATTTATTACACATGTCCTTAAATAGAGCTTACCATGTAAAACCATTGCCTGCTTGCATTAAGAGAAAATGGTTAAGAACGCAGAAAACACAAAGCTGAATCTTCATTTTTCAAAAGAAATTCATGGGAATGTCCTAAATGACATCTGATTTTGTAATTTGTTGTTAAAGTCCCATTCTTCTTGCCACTTGTTTAATATGTAATACTAATTCAGAGTAGGTCTGAGGGAAGGATTTGACATTCTGTACACAAATTGATAACTTCCTTTGTGGCAATATCAGCCTGTTAATTTCCTAATAGATCAGGGGTGGGCAAACTCGGTCCTGGAGGGCCGCTGTCCCTGCAGAGTTTTGCTCCAACCATAATCAAACACACTTGAACCAGCTAATCAAGGTCTTCAGGATTACACGCAGGTAAATTGTATTTTCATTCCAGCTTGGGATGCTGGAAGGAATATGAAAAACGAAAATTATGAGGGATATCAGGTGGTATTAAAGTACAATTTAGCAGTGACTTATAATGGGATGATTCAGTAAAGCATGTAAGCATGAAAAAATTGTTTTGATCGTGTAAGAGACGTTCAGAGGGGGGAAACTGTGATGGAATTTTTTAATTAATCATAACTAACATTTCTTTTTCCTTGCAGGAATAACATTTATATGCTTTTGAAACATAAATGTCCCCCAAAAAATTCATTTTGTGTGTCTGAATTGTATCTGATTATAACAAAAGGGGAAATGAAACTTAGGGTAACCAACAAACTAATAAACACATGATTTGGGCAGATCTTGCTTTACCTAGTAACAGAAGGGTTTGACATACTGTATGAAGAACCAATCATATTGTGGAATGCTTTGCCATGCTCCTATCCTATATAAACTGTTGTATTCTTTTTGCTGGTGGGATTCTCTGTGATTGATATAAGGTCCCCTGGCTGTGATTAAAACATATTCTGTAGTGTGGAGTTTGCCTGTTGTTTTTTTTTTTTTTTTTTTTTTTTTTTGCTGTTCAGCAAATTAGGGAACACTAAAGACCTTATTCTCATGTGATAGTGTTCAAAAGGGGACAAGACGTCATTCGACAATTAATTGAAAATCTCAACACTGCAAAATGAATCTCTAAATTTATATTGTGTACATTGTACATTGTGTAGCATTAAATTTGTGCGTTCAAGACTGGCAAGAATGCTTAATGCTGCAAAAACAGGTTGTGAAAATTAACCTTTTTATAGATGTGAATATGATAATGTATTCCACACTTTCCGTGATTAAATAATCACAGCAGCTGTAATCATAATGGTGTTAATACTTATTTAATATGCAGACACTGAAGTCTTAAAGGAGACACAGCACTTAGAATGAAGTGTTCAAATCAGAAGGTCAAAAACAGGGCAGAAAATGGCCATTTATTTAGAAATGATGTCTACTTTGATAAAAAAAAAAAAATCTTACCAACATTATTAAAGGTGCAATGTGTAAAATTTGGGAAGTCTATTGACAGAAATTCAATATAATATACATAACTATGTTTTCAGTGGTACATAAAAACCTTACATCAGTGGTCTCAAACTGCCGGTCCGTGGGCCATTTACCATTTACTATTTACATTTGCTATGCAACCATGAACTGCGCTCTCCAGGACGTTTCAGCAAAAGAAAAATTGATTTCTAGTCCTTGCATTAGCTCTACTATATTTATGGAGATGAGGAAAAAAAAACCCCGCCCTGTACAGCTATGATCAGCTGTTTGGCTGGACTTTCGATTTTGTTACGGAAAGGCCGAAGCTCATCAGTTGGTCCATGTGCACATGGCCTGCGGTGCGCTTGCGGCATTCTGAAAAGCTGAGATTTTTTCATCTCGCCGCGGCATAGGCATGCCTGGAAAAACGAGCGCACCGCACCGCATGCACGTCGCGACCACGTCGCTTCTATTATAAGCGCATGTACCTAAATTACAGTAAAAGAACTCGCGCAAGTCGCGAGCGTCAATTTAAACTACCAAAACGCGTCCGATGCTACCAATAAACGTTACAGATGCTCAAACGGCATCTTGGACAAATGGCTCAGCTGTGTGAGCAGAAGGGCTGCCAGGTGTCTGGCAAGAAATAGAATAGTGTACAAATGTATTCAGGGTTTGCATTTGTTTAGTACAGTGTTGTTCAGTGCAATATTTAAGCTAAAATAAAGTAAGGGAAAATATTTGCACTAACTGTTAAAAACTAATACTGTGAAATAATGCAAAGGAAAGTAAATATTCAGAAATTTTGTGCTTTCTTGAGCTTTCTTGTTAAAATGGCCCTCCTATGAGCTGTCAATCACAGCAACGGCCCCCAGCCAATTTGTGTTTGAGACCCCTGCCTTACATAATGAATCATTATGTTTTTATTACCTTAGAATTAATAATTTCTATCTCATCTACCGCGGGTCCACCCTCTATGTCAAGTCGCCATTATGTGCCGACATGTTTCTACAGCAGCTCTAAACGGACACTCTACAGAGCATTTTTCATCACTATGTTGTTTTTCTTCTTAATCGTTCGTAAAGTGTTATGCATTGTCACTACATTGAATACGCACGAAGTAGTAGTAGTAGTAGTAGTAGTAGTAGTCATCTGTTTTATTAGAAGCAGAGACCGCTCGTTGTTAGGAGTAAGAAGTAACCTCATTGCTATACACAAGCTACTCTCTGCTCTCTCAGACGATGTCATGTCGGCCAGACGGCCACCGTAGCTTCTCCCAAAGGGAGGGGTGCGAGGGGTGTGCGCCATTAGTTGCGCAACCTCACCGTTAGAGGCCACTAAAATGTACACACTGCACCTTTAAGATGACTTCAGGGAACATTATTCAAAAATCTGTGATGAATAAATGTTTCAAATACAAGCATCTACAAAATCAGAGACAGATAATCTTACTGAGACACTACGGGCCAGACTTACTAACAGCTCGTGCCAGCGCAAACCCTCTTTTGCTGTTAATAAACTACTGTCAGGATTTACTAAAGACACACGGGCATGGACACAGTTATTTTTGCGGCTGACCTTATTGTATGTGCATTTGCAGGAGTTTTCCTTTCTAAAGCAAAATTTATGGGAGGAGAGTATTTTAATAAATCATGCAAGGTGATTTTCTAAGGCTTGCATGAGTCAATTTACTGGTATTGGCGCCATTATTTACCGCCAAAAAAAGCATGTCTTAAACCAGACGCTAATTTGAGCTGCTCTTGGTAGGTTGTGTTGGTCATTATGGAAATGATCCGGCTGCGTCTGTGTCTTTTAATTTGCATGTCGACAGTAGTCTTTCCACACCCATCTGCGCTTTTTTGGAATTGCGCTCTCACACTAATTTGCCCTGTTTAGTAAATTTGGCCCTACATCTGAAAAAATTCATCATCCATTAAAAAAAAATCATAGAGCATATATATTTAAAAACTAATGTCCAAAAACTAATAATCATTAATAAGCAGAGATATGTCCAATTGTTCAAAGAAGAAAAAGTGTATAAAGATAATGTATCGAGAGTGATTTTGTACACCAAGCAGCAAAAGCTCAAATAGCATTCTGGATGTCGTCGGTCATAGATTTGTGCTTGAAGACACGTTAAAATCCAGTTTAGAGTAATGGACAAGAGACTAGAAGAGAGAATGTGTGTGTGAAAGAGAGAGAGAGAGACAGAGAGACAGACAGGCACAGCTGCAGAACTCACCACTGGAGCAGTCGGCCCCTCCCCAGCCTGGCTCACACTGACAGGTGTTGGGGGCCACACAACGGCCATGCACACATTTCTCAGCACAGTGGGCTACAGCGAAAACAAGAGAAAGTCAGGTCGGGTTTCAGTCCTTCTATGAGCAGAGCAGCAAACAAACATGAGCAGAAACCACATAAAACCCCATCAGATACACAGACACAGACTGTGATCCTAGTCCACTGGGAAATTTCACTGGCCCCAAATCCTGCTCTTCAGGATTTGATATGAAATTAGTTTCAGTGGTGTGTACTTTTGAGGGTATGTTAACATAATTCAGCAAACAGACTTGATATCTGTGAGTCAGAAGACGTTATAATGCAGGAGAAATTATGAATCACAGAAAAAAGTTAAAGTTTCCCTGAGATTAACAGTAACTCAGTGATGTGGAAAGACAGCATGTGATTACTGTTACTGTAAACACAAAAGACTCTTTCAGGACCAGTGTCTTTGAGCTGATGCACCGCTATCTGTCTGTCTGTCTGTCTGTCTGTCTGTCTATCTGTCTATCTATCTATCTATCTATCTATCTGTCTAATCTTCTGATCATCTGTGGTTTCAGAGTCGACAGTATTAAAAGTGCTTTAGAGCTTTTACAGGTTAAAAGTGTAATACTCACGAACACATATATCTCTGCTTTCATAGAAGCCTGGGCAGCACTGAGACTTGCGGCGATGCATCGTCTTCTCCCCCCTGCGGTAGGCCGTCCTGTAGCTCACCCTAAAACAGAGAGGAAAAACAACAGAATTTCTCATATTAAGAATGCATTTATCTATAGTCATTTATATATTACCGAATTTGATAACAAGGTAATAAGGTTAATTTGTTAACATTAGTTAATGTATTAATTAACATGAACTAACCATCAGCAATTCATTTGTCTGTATCTGTTAATCTTTGTTGAAGTTAGTTGATGAAAATACAGCTGTTCATTGTTTGTTCATGTTACTTTACAGTGCATTAACTAATGTTAACAAATTCAACTCTTCATTTTAATAATGTATTAGTAAATGTTTAAATTAACATTAACAAAGATGTAATAGAAGTGAAGTTCATTGTTAGTTCATGTTAACTAATGTAGTTAATTAATGTTAACTAATGAACCTTATCCTGAATTTGATACAAAATTTGTAAAATGGTTCTACAAAACCTTTATAAACTATTAAATGTAAGTGTTGTAAACCCCACACACCTGTGCTGAGTGCATTTGAACCAGTTGAGGATGTCCGTGCAGCTGGTGTAGTAAATTTGATCAAACGGGTGAGCGTATGACTCCTGCACGGTCACTGAGTAACTGAAGAAGACACACACACACACACACACACATACAAATGTAGACCGTGTCTCTGATATAAGTGTGTGTGGTCCCATTATTCTAGCACTAATGGCTAATGAGAACAGCAGTTATGTGCAGTTATTTGTGTATGAAAATGAATTTGCTGACAAACTACAGACAGTGTGTCACATGTTCAATGTGTGTGGGCTACTACTACTGCTACAAAATACATGTAGAAAACAAATCAGTAAAGCAAACTGTTTACTTTAAACCAGCTCTTAGCTAGTTCTCTAGACACCTGTCTGTGGGTATTTGTGGGGCAGCTTTAAGATATTCATAACAGCAGCAAAAATTCCTGCTCCTCCAGTAAAACAGTTAATAGTGACAAAAGCTCTTTTGTTTCTTTTGGAACATTGCCTGTTGGCTGTGTAAAGTACAAAGAACTTTACTTGTGTATAAATGAGGAATATAATTGTAAATAGCAATAGCTATCTGTCCAACTGAAGTGTTCTTATTTGAATCTATTGTGAGTGCTACAGTATAATGAATTAACATACTTAAAATGTATTTTACTCTCTGCAGCAGTATAAGTACAGTAAACACCCAGGACTATGTGAATGTGCTGAAAAAATCTTACACACAAATTTTGGCCATACGGTCACACATTCTCTGGTTTAGGAAACTCTTCCACATCGCACAGCTGTTCCCACACATTACTGAGTGAAAGTAAATCTAGCTGGGAAAGAAAACTCCATCTTTGTTCTTTTCAATCTGCTTTAATGGATTTCCGAGCCATTCCTTAATTTGGCCACGGACATCTTCTGCCTGTTAACACAGTGAGTGTGTGTGTGTGTGTGTGTGTGTGTTTGTATTTGTCTGTATTTGTATTGACTCCTCTGAGGTGAAGGAACTTGCCTATTAAAAAGAAGATCCTCTAAAATAAGCAGTTATTTGTGCTTGTTACAAAATGCAGAAGAAGAGAAGACTGTAAGTGCAACAGTCCGACAGTCTTTTTCATTATTTATCAGTGGGAAGTGATCCTATTAAAACCACTCAAATGTAGGTTTTACATGTTTTTACATGTTTTCTTAAACACATGTTAACAGAAAAAAGTGAGCACTGACCTCCAGATTCATCTCTTTTACTTTTACAGTAATGCAATAATTCGATTATTGTATTACTGTATTCAACTGCAAACAGGACTTAGCAACACTTAGCCATAATTAATTTAAGAACTAAACATTTGATCGCCTCCAAATAAAAAGTGCTAGACTAATTGGAACTAGTCACAGCACTTGCATATTGTTTCCCTATTGCTGATTTGATTGCTTTTGTTGTCTTTCTAATTTGTAAGTCGCTTTGGATAAAAGTGTCTGCTATATGATTAAATGTAAATGTAAAAGTAAAATGAAAGTAACAAATGTGCATCTGCTGTAAAACAAATAATTTCTTTCATACATTCTGCCTGAAAACCATGTTGGCTTATTAGGGTCACTTCCTCTATATTGGTCGTGTCAGACTCAAGGTCAAACTCTGCTATGGAAAAAAAGATCAATTTCATACAGAAAGCAAAACGCATGAGAACAGTGACTACAAGTAATGGGCTTCACTAGCAAATTTTTTAATTTAGCACTATAACAGGCAGAGACTGTTTTACAAGTTAACTACTTATTCTCTCTAATATCACTATCAAATGTCCACAATGAACAGGTAAGTTATTTTTCTGACAACAGTTTTGTTGTACTCAGTTTGCACTTATATCTGGTTCAAAACACCAGAATTTGATCCAACACAGTCTGACAACAGAGACAGAACTTCTGTTAGTACAAAAGAGACAGAAGATGTGTGTGTGTGTGTGTCTCACCTCTCCCAGTGACTGCAGACATTAGGGTCGTCCAGGTTGAGTGATGATGTCAGAGCAATCAAACAGCATGACACAGCCAATAGAAGAGGACTACAGGATGACATCATTACTGGAAACACCTTCATACAAACACAAAACACCAAATATAGTTTGAATTCTCTCATCACATACACACATCACAAGAGAGAATCATTAATGACCTGTATCACTGTAACATAAAAAAAGTAAAAACATTTGTCAAAATGCTACAGCAAGTTTAATTTAAAATGTCTTTGGTTCAAATACATAGTTTATACAGCAGATCTGCAACATTCTAGGAAATAACTTGGAAAATAAAGTTGAATTTTTGGAATAAATTTCAAGTGATTAACTTGGGCACATTTACAGTCCCTTACAGCCGTCCAGTGTCTGCTGTGTTATGGGTTCATCAGCCTGTGGAGCAGCAGCATCCACAAAACCAGATACAGTTTATCTAAATGAAACATGTCTGTGTTTTTCTCACACAACCTCATGGAGCAAATTAAAGGGATAGTTCATCCAAAAATGAAAATTCTGTCATCATTTACTCACCCTCAAGTAGTTCTAAACATATTTACTACCATGGTAGGAAAAATAAATACTATGGTAGTCAATGGGGGGCGAGATCTGTTTGGTTACTGGCATTCTTCCAAATATCTTCCTTTGTGTTCAGCAGAGCAAAGAAATTCATACAGGTTTGGAACTACTTGAGGGTGAGAAAATTCTGTCATTAATTACTCACCCTCATGTCATTCCAAACCTATAAGACTTCTATAAGAAATATGTTCATCATATAAAGCAATCCAGTCTCCTCAGAAAATTTGGACAAAACCACTCAATTCATATGGATTAGTTTTATGAATTTTTTAAAGGTTCAAAGTGGTAGTCACGTAGCTGTCTATGGAGGGACAGAAAGCTCTCAGATTTTATCAAAAAGATCTTCATTTGTGTTCCAAAGATGAACAAAAGTATTACGGGTTTGGAACGAATGAGGGTGAGTAATTAATGACAGAATTTTCATTTTTGGGTGAAGTAACCCTTTAACCTTTGTGGATCCAGCATTCGGGAAATCGAATCCTGTCCAGATAGGACTGCTTGTGATTTTTTCTTTTCCTCATTATACTGACTTTTTTCAAATATTGTAACAAAAGCTGCATTTCTTGTTGTGCTGCTTAGTGCTCTATCACTATGAATTTAGAGATTTTTGCCAAGTCTTGGGTAAATATCAAGTGTAGCGTTAGTTCTGGCAGGTCACATCAGTCAAGCTCGCATCAGCTGACGCTTGGCTGATCCACGTCTACCTATAGGAATATGCCTATCACAGCATCCATATAATGTCCATCAGTATTATCAACAGCTTATGGCATTGCTCAGGAGCTAATTACCCTTCTCCATCCCCAGCTCCTCCTCTCGTCCAGTCAGGATTTGGCCTTCTGATTCCCCATTGAAATTGGCTAATTTATCGAATTATGTTGTACATTAAATTATTGAACATTAATAACATCTGCAATACATTTATGCTGGTTCTGTTCTGTTTACCCAAGGGGGTTATTGCTGCTCGCCCTGCTCTTATCCATGCTAGGCTGCATGGATGGACAGGGAGTTCTTACCCAGAACAGAACCATACTGCCAATCCAAACTGTATGCTAATTGTTAATCATCTTTGATGATAGTGGTCCTGACAGAATTGGTAGTTTAAATACTGCTGGCATCCCATCCAATGGAAAAGAAAAATAAATCATTAAGGAGCCACCATAGAAACGGCATTATATCCTCATCTTAATTTATCTTTAAACAGTATTATATGCATGCATTTAATTAATTATGCACATACAGTATATGCATGCATCGTAACACCACAAGCAGAGAACTCTGTAGGACAGGAATCCATCCATTTTCATGTAAAATTATACTTAAATTATGCACTTAAGAAATCCTGCCTGGAAACACTTTATATGCTCATTACATTCACATAAAAAGATATTCTGCATAAGTCACATTAAACAATGCAAAACTTTTGAATGAAAACCCAGCATGTTTCATTGATTGTCAGTGTTTTCAACACTCTCCTACTTAAATGTCTTGTGCTGAACCCTTCACAATATCCGGCTGAATGGGTAACACTTTAGAATACGGTTCCTTCATTAATGAATAACTACACAGAAACAAATGAGTAATGCATTATTAACACTAACTACTATTAACTAACAAGAAACTCTGATTAATGAATTAGTAAGTAATAGTGCTCAGTTGAAGGTGGTAGTTCACTATTAGCTAATCAGTAACTACTATGTTTTTCATACCTCCCAGAGAACTACTAAGAACTACTATATACAGGTTCATAATTAACATAAATAATGCATAATGTATAATTAATTCTAAAGTGAAGGTCATGGTAACCCACTAGTAATGACTGAAGTATTACCAAATCCTTCAGAAGGAATTACTAATTATTTGGATCAGTATTCTAAAGTGAGAAACATAATAACTCTTTAGTAACTACTAAAGTCATTGTAATCTGTTGAGGGTTTTGTACATTTTTGTACAGTCTGGTATAGTAATTCCTTTTGATGGATTTGGTAACACTTAGGTAATTACTAGTGGGTTACCATGATCTTCACTTTAGAATACTGATCCAAATAATTAGTAGATCCTTTAGAAGGATGTAGTAACACTCCTGTCATTACTATCCAAAACCACAAAAGATTACAACTGAGCACTGTTACTTACTAATTGATAATCAGAGTTCCTTGTTAGTTGATAGTGTTAATAATGCGTTACTCATTTGTTCATGTGTAGTTATTCATTAATGACAGAACAGTATTCTAAAGTGTTACTGCTGAATGCTTTATAGACACCAAAGTCATGCTGACTACATCATCAAATTGTGACTGATGGAGTGTTTGTCAACAGCAGTCGCATCACAGTACAGATGCTCACATACTTTACAAAAATAATTGATGAAATAAGTATAGGAAAACTGCTTATAGCTACACACCATATATGTTTAAAGTGAACTAGGAGATTTAGTTAATGGATTCAACATTGTCATTGTACCACAGAAAAAGCAACGTTTGCACAGTTTGAGAAGGAATTTGTTGGTCAACAAGCGAGTTTAAGAACAAGTACTCTAGTACTAGTCAATTATTCATGCACAACCCAATTCATGCCTGGATGTACAGTATAGCTGCCAAATGCCATCCAGATGGGCATATTCTGCATTTCACAACAAATTCAGGGTCCGTGAGAGATCCGGGAGAGGGAGCGCTCTGTTAGCACCCTGCAGAGACACAAAGCGGTGGCCAGTCATACGTGCACAGAGACACTTCATCATGTCCTGTGGCAGGCCTGACAGAGAGCCGGTCCTCAAAGACTGGTCTGAGATGTTGTTGTTGTTGATATTGTGGATGTAGTGTGCACCAAAAAAAAAAAAAAAAAGATGTTTCAAAGTGGAAAATGAATAGAAGACCTTTTAAAAATAAAAAATTCGTACAGACTAGGTCACTCTATCTCTAGACTCAAATATCTACAAATTTCCATCTCTCATCTGCAGACTGATCAGACACTCTAATGCACACTGACAAGAGGAGAAATGGAAAATAGGTGTGATGTGGACCTCATGTATTTGTTTGTTTGAGATGAGAGGGGTATTTCATTGGGAGGGGGGGGGGGGGGTGTACATGGTCTGCAACAATGCTTAGGTAGGTGTTATGTGCCAAAGTAACATCCACATAGATGGCAGGACCCAAGGTTTCCCAGCAGAACATTCTTCTTCCCATAGTGCAATTGTGAATTATAAAGTCCAGTTCTGAGAAAAAAAAACAAAAAAAAAATGGACTTATCCCACAATTCTGACTTTATAACTCGCAATTGTGAGAAAAAAATCAGAATTGTGAGATAAAAAGTTGCAACTACCTTTTTTGTTTTTTATTCAGTGACGGAAACAAGCTTTCATAGTTTTCTATGTGAACATATTGTAAAATGTAATTTATTCCTGTGATCAAAGCTGAATTTCAACATCATTACTCCAGTATTCAGTTTCACATGATCCTTCAGAAATCATTCTAATATGATTTGATGCTCAAGAAACATTTCTGATTATTATCAGTGATGAAAACAGTTGTGCTGCTTCATATTTTTGCGCAAACTGAAAGAAAATAATACTCATATTCAGCAAGGATGCATTAAATTGGTCAAAAGTGACAGCAAAGACATTTATAATGTTACAAATGATTTCTATTTTTAAAAAATGCTGTTCGTTAAACTTTTCATTGAACTTTTTTTCACTGAACTGAAATAAAAACCAGGGTTTCCACAATATAAACCACAAATAATAAGCAGCAGAACTGTTTTCATATTGATAATAATAAGAACCATTCATAATAATTAAGCACCAATAATAACTGCAGCAAATCTGCAAATTAGAATGATTTGTGAAGGATCATGTGAAACAGCAATGATGCTGAAAATTCAGCTTTGATCACAGAAATAAATTACATTTTACAATATATTCAAACATAAAATAGTTATTTTAAATTGTAATAATATTTCACAATATTACTGTTTTACTGTATTTTTGATCAAGATAATGCAGCCTTGGTGATCAGAAGAGACTTTAGAGTGTATGCCAGGCACTTGATGATGGCCAGTAATGGAGTTTGCTTAAGACAGATGACTATCAGTGAGGAGTCCAGATGAACTGAAGTCCTGGAAGAACAGCACAGGAAAAAGACACCTGTCTGTTAGAGACTCTGTCAGAAAGTGTAGAAGGTTCATGTTATCAGCGTATTTTGTGAGCATTCAAATGTTTGTGCTGATTTAGTGTCACTATTGTATATTAAGAATCTGGCTGCACAGCAGGAATTTGTGTGTTGTATCTGTAATGGGGGTGTATGCTGACCTATAAGTAGTGCTCTCTGAGAGCAGGGCTCATTGATGGTGTGTTTGCAGGAGGTTAATGGGAGTACCAGCGCTGGCAAACATCAGTTTCACTGAGCTAATGCAACACAGCTGCACTCACAAAGCTCTCAACAACTGTGGCAGTGCATAAACAGGAGTGTTGCTGTGGTCCGAGACGGCCGTACACTGCAGGCGCCTGTGGGGGGATTCCTATAGCCTTGAACACTGTGTAACCCAAACTCTGTCAAGTCATGCCAATAAGCCATAGAATCTATGAAGTCATTCCACCTTGCTCTGAGGCTCACTCTCTGATGCATTTAGCATAAAACAATTATTTGCATACACATACTGAGTCCTGTTTTTTTTTTTTTTTTTTATCAGGACTGCTTGTGTCGAAAGACCAGTGACCCATCACCACATACCACTTAGATTTTGAAGTCACATATGCACATTTTTTTTATATATATATTTTTTATATATATTTTGTATAAATAGTAGTAGTGTTCACACATTAAAAAATCCAAAAATAAAAAGTGCACTTCAAACACCCGGATGAGGCATTTAATTAACTGAACCTGATTAATTAAATGAACAACGTGTGGAATGTTGGTTTTCACACTGGCAGTTTAGTTCGAAACGGGCGCGGTTCACATGAAAAAATCGCTAATGTGAAAGCTGTCATGCGAACCCGGGTGCGCACCGGGGTACCGAAACCGAGACTACCTGAAGGAGGTGCTCTGAGCCGCGGTTCGCGTGAATATAAAAGCAACACGGATTCGGGTGCACACTTGTTCAGGAAGTACATGCGCATGCGTTTTCGCCGATTGTAATGTATTTACTTAAATAAAACACATGTAAGAGAAGATATTGTTGATGGTTTATCTTGGATTCGAGCAGGAGTGAGCCTGCAGTGTATTCGCGCTTTGCGAGTGCAATCAGAATGGCAAATGAATGGTAATCAGCTGTGTCCTCAAAATAGGCTTCTTGCAAACAGCGGAAAACCATCTACATGCGGCGCACATACAGTAAACACAAGTGTCGTTTACTCTGCTGCACATAATAGCGCCACATTAATAAAAACACAATTTATTGACCCGCGTTATGTTTTCTGTCACGCGCCTTGCATGTCTGTGATGACGTAAGATGAACGCAAACGCACCAGGGTTAGACAGAATCAATTTCAGTGTGAAACCAGACCAACGCGCACCGGGAACAATCGGGCCCGGGCTCGGACAGTGGCAAACAAGCCCAGTGTGAAAGCCCCTGTGATAACTGTATTAAATGTATCTGAATGTACAATTAATTTTATATGAAATGTACTTTGATTATAATTGGCAGCTCCAGACACATCTTAGTGTATGTTAACTGTTAGTGTATTATAGTCCATAATTAAATTCTCAGTCTGGGCTTTATAATTTAATAATTGTTATTTAAAAAAAAAAAAAAAAAGATTTTTCAAGAGTTTCAAGAGTTAAATAAAAAGTTATTTGTAAAGTAATTATCTTTTTATCCCTGCATAAACACACATTAATAAACATGAAAACAGCAATGACATTACACAAAGTCTTGCAGTATTTAAATATTTTTGTCCAGACTTCCATGAAGACATAGTATTTTACAGCTATACATTGGCAGTGTTTAGTAGTAATTTGCACAATTATTTGTCTTATACATGGTCTAATTGGTGGAGTGGTGCTTTTGCACCCAAATTCATGAGCATGGATTGCAAATGTATTTATATGGTATTACAATATAAAGGAGGTTTTCTCCAGTGATGTGGATGAAGGTCTATATCAGTCACAGACTCAAATATATTTGTATTACAGGAGAGTTTGTTGATATTTTGAAACAGCAATTTTGGCATTACAAATGTCGTCCATGTGTCGTGACAAGTAAGTCATAAAGTAAAGTCATATAAACAGTCTAAAAAGTTATCAAAAAGCACATTTGTATACATTTTTGAAACAGAGTAAACAACCAGCTTACAAAACTAATACTTTATCATGGTTAGGCAGTCAGATTGGCATGCATTTGTGGATTACATGGTAAATACAAAATGATGTGTATTTGTGTATATGTGAAAGACAAAGGGCTCACTGAGTGAATTCGAAACTTTTGATGAAAACTGTGATGAGCATAACCTGCCTGCTGATAATGTGACCCCACAATCCCATCAAAAAATAGCAAAAACCCTGCAACAGTCTAGTTGAAGTGCATGGTCAGTGATGTCATTGAAAGGTCAGAGAGGTATTGAGAGAGCAGCACTACTCAGGGGATGATGAAGGACTACATGCAAAGTGTGTAGTCTCTAAACTGTCTCTAGCACAGTTGATGGAAACAGATGTTAAGAGACAGTGACAACAGAAATCACACTGCATCTGTTTCATTCTTCTGGAGCTGCGCATTCATGAATTAATTCAGTATATTTTAATGTACACAAGTGTTGCTGCTGTGAAGTGAGTTTGATCCTTTAGGCAAATGTTCCGTCAATCATGTGATCAGCTTTGCCCATTAAGCCCTGCAGACATGTGGGGTGAAGCGGGTGAAGTGGGGGCATACGGGGCAGGAAATGAGTGTTGTGTCTACCAGATTCATACATGTCTAGTGCCACTTAAAGAGCCCTCAAACACTCGAGGGAGAAATATAACATTACACTTTTCATCTGTGCAGAAGAAGAGGTTATAATTGACATTCTGAAATCTGGTGGAAAGGAGTGTGATATATCTAAATAGTTTATTTGAAATTTTAATGTGGATACATCTATGTATGAAGCTTTGTATGTGGTTTATGGATGAAGGCTAAGAATATGTACGGCAATACCATAACATTACTAGAAATGATAAACGACTCTCTTGAGAAGAAGTACTTGAAGAGTTAGGCAGCACCGATAGCCTCGTGGGCAGCATTCTGACATGTGCTTCGGGCGACCCGAGTTTGAGTCTTGGCTCGTGGACCTTTCCCAATCCCGTCCACCCGCTCTCTCTCCCACCTCCCTTCCTGTCTACTCTATACTATCTTATCACAATAAATTCAAAGAGGTGTGCTGACTAGCAGTAAATTATCATTTTTCTCTCTACCTGCACTTCACAACAACACAACCCTGTTTCCTAGGACAACTGCCATTTTACATTTTACTTGACATGAGAAAGTAACATAGGCAGCAATGTGAAATTCAATCAGAATGGTCAGACTGAAACAGATTTCCAGAAATGTGATTTGAAAAGGATTTCAAACCACATTTTAATGTAACATAAAATGGATTTGTAAAAAATTACATTTCATGTGATTCTTTGCTGTTCACACTTGTTAAATACGATCGTATATGTACAGTCTGAACAAGGCTTTTCTGTGCGAGTAAATTCTTCGAACACTGCAACGGTTGTGATATAACATCATGCTCAAGTGTTTTTTTAAAAAACATAAATTAAACATATAACAAATAATAATAAATGTAAAATATATAAGCTACTCCACTTCCCTTAAAGTTTGTGTTCTTTTTAAATACTTTTTAAGACATTACACTGTGACGTATCAGTCTTCTGTTGGTCTCAATTTGAAATGTTGCAAAATACAAAACTTCTTTGCATGAGCTTGTGTTTCCAGTCTCCCGCATTCACGCGTGTATTGAATGGAAGTGAAAGGAAGGAAGAGTGTATGTGACTGTCTCTTTACTGTCGGTATATGTGGGCTACAGTGAAGGCAGCGCATTCCTTCAGACCCATGATTAAACTGACTGGAGCTACCTGTGCATTCAACGATTTTAACGTACACCTTCTAGCAAATCAGAATCGAGTTTTCAGACAAATCATGGTAAGAGTGATTTTAACATGTCATGGTAATGTTTAGGTTTTGGATGAAAACATCTCAATGGACAAAGTGAATCATGTCACTTAAAAGATTTTTCATGTACAAAAGCAGCATAAAGCAGACTAAGGTCATCATAGCATTGGGGTTTTGGAATAGAGGGCTCATCTCTGTATGTCACTGACGTTACAGCCTTTTTTTTTTTTTCAAACTGGCCAATAAACACACATGTGTCCCCGTCAATCAACACATCTCAGTTCAACTCCAAACGATTGTCCCTTTCAGCAGGAAACAAACACATTTATGTTCATTCTTTTTCTTAAGACTTTAATGGCACTGAACAAAAACAACAGAAAATAAAACTGATCTGGATCTGAGTCTACTCAAAATGAACTGCATATCTCAGTGCCTTACTGTGACGTGTTCAAGCATTACTGTGCATCTCCACGAGACTCTCAGACGATTCTCATCAACTGAGAATCGTCCACTGTTTCACAGCATGTGTGAGGAGAAAGCAATCCATGTACAGCTGTGCAGCCGAAGGATGTGAAATTTTCTCAGCTACTTATTTTTGTCTCTCAGAAACATTGGTCTATGAAAAACCCTGTAATTATGATGGGAATAATGCTGTTTTTATTGCAAGCAGATGGAGCATGGAGCTTGCTTTAACAAACAGACAAGTAATATGATATTCATACAGTCAGAATCACAGCACAGTAACATACATCATAGAAGAGACACACTGCTACTTAAAGTTAGGGTAGGCAATTTCAGAGGGGCTAGCAATATCAAGTTAGCTTTGAAAGCATAAGAGCCCACCCTCCCTTCAGAGCATCTCCAAAGCCATGCCTCCTCCAAAACACATGAACGTACACAACAGAGTCTGCAAAGCATTACGAGACGAGAGACACCATTAAATTACATCGTGTCTCAAAGCACATAACCTCACAATAATAATGAACGTAAACAACTTGTACCACCTGTCTGCTGCAGATTCATTTCTCCATTGATAGCGTTGCCACAGAAAAGCATAATTCCGAGTCCAAGGACATGAACAGCTCCGTGTAGAATGTCACGGGTTGCCATCTTGTATGACATGGCGTGAATGCAGCATAAGCTCGTTGTTTTGGTTAAGGAGGAACTGTAAAAGGCGGTCACTGTTTGTTTTTGCTGCTCGCTGACTGTGTCTACAGCTCTGTATAGCCTTACGAAACGTGCAGATGATGATGTGGGATGTCTGCGCGAGCAGGGTGAGCGGAGGTATGAAAATACATTTTTACAGTTTACGGTAGGACAGGTAGGACATCGTATTATTGTATTTGGACCGAAAGCAATGATTGGACGAACATTTTTTTGGTCCTGAGACTTCCACAGAAGATATATGTACATTTTAAAATATTTAGACCACTTCTATTATTGATTGCTATCTGGCTATACCCTACCTTAAAAAGACCCTGTCAGCATAGCAGGAAGCAGCTATTAAAGGGTTTGTTCAACCAAAAACGACTTTATTCAACAATATCTAGTAATGGACGATTTCAAAACACTGCTTCATTAAGCTTCGAAGCTTTACGAATCATTTTTTTCAAAACAGTGGTTCGGAGCTTGTATCAAACGCCCAAAGTCACGAGATTTCAGTAAATGAGGTTTTGTTACGTCATAAGTGTTTCGAAACATTTCAAAATTTTAATGGTTCATGTGACTTTGGCAGTTTGATACAGGTTCCGAACCACTGATTTGAAACAAAAGATTCGTAAAGCTTCAAAGCTTCATGAAGCAGTGTTTTGAAATCGCCCCCTTCACTAGAAATTGTTGAATAAAGTCGTCACGAACTGTTTTAAATATGTATTTAGTACCTTTCTGGGTATTTAAAAGTGTTAATTATCTTGCTGTCAATGGAGGCCTCACTGAGCCATCAGATTTTATCAAAGATATCTTAATATGTGTTCCGAAGATGAACGAAGGACTTACAGGTGTGGAACGACATGAGGGTAAATAATTAATAACAGAATTTTCATTTTTGGGTGAACTAACCCTTTAATTGAATCACAATTACTAGCTGACCCAAAGGTATTCTGAGAAATATAATGCATATAGCTGCTCGTCTTGAGTTTAAGAAGAATCTGCTTCAATAGTGGCACACACTTCATAGAGCACTACTGTCAGACGTGGGGCTGTACACTGGTGTAATTTGTGATACTTCACTTTAACTATGTGTTTAAATTAGATGATGTGAAGAGCAGCTCATCCAGAGGCTCATCATGAGTCACATGAGCATGAACAGAAGGACAAAACACTGACACAGACACACTCAGCAGGGGCCACACACTTACTCTCTCTCAGGGTACAAAAGACTTTCAGCAGCATCACTGACTGATGTGATACAGTGTATGTAAGTCTGAGATAAACACATCAACCAAACGAGACATATTAAAACACACAAATAACTGTGTTATTATCTTATAAATCTTTAAGACGTATGTGATAATCACTTTAAAGATCCTTAATGGCACTTGAAAATATGTCAAAATTTCCCTATAATTCCTATTCATCTAAGATTAAATCCGATCTATTTTATCTCAAAGTATTTAATTACATTAAGTGCCGCTTTAGTCCGTGCAACAGCATGTACAGAATAGTAATATTTAATCTAAGCTGTTCATTCTTAATGCATTTTAAATAAAGTGATTCACAAAAATAAAACTCACCACCTTTAAACAAAAGTTTTCGGCCCGTCCAAACACATGGGATCCGCTAAAATGAGCGCCTCTTTTGTTCAAATATTTTCACAGAAGCGCGCAAAGAATCGAGTGATGAACACTGACTCTCCTTCAACTCCACACAAGACGCGACGCGACAGAAACGCAACTTTATCATGACGTCACATGGGAACAGCCAATAAGAACAGCTGCTCTGTGTTGAATGAAAGTCACAAAAGCATCTTGAGCCCATCACTTAGACCAGTAACTTGGACAGTAATAATTTTAGCTACTACTGATCAAAGATCAACATTTGCTGATATTAACTGCACTGCTATCAAGTGATCACTACTTAAAATTGCATAAACTTAGCCACCATGTTAAGACTGTTTAAGAACTAGACAAACTAGCAGTTAACCAAGAGGTAATCAGTCTTACTTTTCGTAGTCAAATTATACCAATCTACCTTTTTAGGTAACTGAGTTAAACAAGTTATGAGCAGTATTTAAGAAAACAAATTAGTTGATTAACTTTAAAGACTAGTCTAAGCAGTTCATGCAATTTACACACTGACTGTTAATCTCTAAACAGAATGCTTGCGTTTGGTGAGATGAAGTGGCGCCATCTCGAGTTCATGCAGACAATTCTTTCAACAGTAGACCTGCTATTGTGAGGATTCAGTACCGCGTGAGGACCCTAGACCTGATTCAAACCTGAAACAAACAGACCCACGGAAATGATTCAGTTTTTAATCTATACTATCTTTCCACCTTATTTGAACGAAATAGTAGGACCTGTTCATTATGGTACTTGATGCAAACTTGTAGGTCTATGTGCTATGTCTATGTTTTCTAGTTACGTATAGCAGCGAATGAAATGATATACATGAACAGAAATAGGCTACTTCCGCGTTGAACTTGGTCTTTTTAAGAAAACGGAATTTTAAACAGACCGTTCATATAATAAAATTAGGTAAAAATCTCAAGAATGTTATCAGCGGTTATATTGGTTAGGAAAATGTGTCAATTAAATGTAAATAAATAGTTCCTGAAAATAATAATGCAAATACAGAAGAAAAAGAAAAACCCTGCAGCCAGCTGTTAGCCTACTGCAGAATCATACTATTTCTTCCCAGCGCTTCTAAAGGGAAAGGTTTTGTTACGGGTAAAACAAGACTGAAGACGCATAATAATAATAATAATAATAATAATAATTATTATTATTATTATTATTATTATTATTTAGTTCAGTCAGAGACAAGTACAATGCAAAAAAGGCAACTATACTGTCACCATTCTGAAAAGGGAAGAACCATACGCAGAATGAGTGTGAGTGTGTGGAAGTGTGGGAGGGGGGATATTTACTAACAAAGCACAGCTCAAGAAAGAGTGAGGCAGGAACACTCCAAACAGAAGGGCCGACAGGAAACAGTGACAGGACAGCTGAGGGTGACTGCTAGAACCAGCCCTGGAAGACAACAGTTGGAAGAGCTGCTGAGGACATGACAGGACCAAGCAGATGGTGGTGAAGACCGAGCAAGGCACACTAAATGAAGCAGAGATCTGATGCTTGCTCCACACAGACTCTAAACCAGTCTAGCTACCAGGCAGAAGGGGGCACTGACTAAATGTAGCACTGACTAACAAGCAAGAGATCTTCACGCACAATGGATGCAATGAACCAGCAAAGACATGAGGGAAAGGAGCACAATATAAGGGAAGCAGAACATATGAGGATCAGGTGAACACTCAAGCAAACAAGGACTAAACAAGGGTGTGTGATAACTGCAAACAAGGGGGCAGGACCAGAGGAGCACATGGCAAACACAAACAAAGACAAAGCCATGTGGTCAGGCACAAGATAAACAAAGAAACATGAAACAAAGACAAAAAAGACAAGACTGTCAGGAAAGGACAATATACAGTTCAGTTCAGATCAGAGTATGTGAGACGACGCAAAAGTTTATGCTAAGCAACCAAACCATAGGTCCAGTCGTGACTTCCGCTATATAGCAACATGAGCCCCTGCCCCTTTGATCACAAAAGCAATAGTGCCCTTTGTGGTCGCGTCGCGGTATTATTATGAAATGTAAGACAAAAATTATGTTTCGGACATTTTTGTTTTGCTGTAAATTAATCACTGTTCACTGTATTGCATTAATAGAAAGTCAATTAATATAAAGATTTGTAATATATAAAGTATTTTTCCAAAAATTAAGTTGTAATAGTATTTTCGTGCCATGACCGTGGGGGCGGGAACGTGTGACGTAGCCATGTGCACTTACTAGACATTATTTTATTTATCCGCTATACTGACAAGACCTTTTTGAGGGATACTGGTTTACTTATGGCCTTTTTGTGCACTCACGCTTAACTGAGACTTGAGAGTTTGTAGATGTTTAAGAGGCTGTGTCAGCCTTGATTTATTGCAATTTTGAGGTGTTCAGTTTTATTTTGATTTTAGAAAATAAATGATGTGATTGTTCTCCTCACAACTGTTTTTTATTTTCACTGGCATTCTCAGGTGTTGAGGACTAGTGGATCTTTGAGCCTACATTCAGTATGAGAAAAATATGTATGTAGCCTACTGTTAAAATCAGATACTCTAAGACTTTTACACAAGTCGTATTGGAATTGGTGACTAGTAACTTGTAATGGAGTCATTTTCGCTGCAAGGTATCTGTACTTTTACTCAAGTTTACTCTTTACACCTTATATAAGACATCCTTGATGACGTATACAGGCTTCAAATGCGGCCTCTGAACGAGTATGAGGTCTCTGCGGAACAAAAGTGGGTGTTTCTGTATTTGTGGGTGTTTTCAAACTGGTGGGTGTTTATATATATCATATATATATGTCATCACTAGGATCTGTCATTCAGAAACATGGTTTTTCCCATCACTGTAATGCTGATGACACACAACTCTGCCTCTCATTCCATCCAGATGATCCGACGGTTGCTGGTCACATCGCAGCCTGCTTGACAGCCATTTCTGCCTGGATGAAGGACCACCACCTTCAACTTAACCTTGCAAAAGCAGAACTGCTTGTGGTCAGTGCCAACCCAACACTTGATCATAACCTTTCCATTCAACTTGGGTCGTCAACCATAACTCCTTCCAGGACGGCCAGGAAAATTGTCCATTTATCATGAAATGCTTGAGTAAAATAAATAAATGTTTATCATTTGTAGTGTTTAAGCTTTGTGTTCAATTTATATTCAGTTAATCATTTAAGACAAAAAACAAGTTTTATATGATCTTTTATAACGTGTGTATATATATTTATATAAATAAGCTATTTAAAAAAGCGAGGATCTATCGATCATTTCAGTTAGATCGTTTTAATAAAATATTTGACATTAACATGGTTTTAAACTTTTTGGTTTAAAACGCTCCAATTGGAGCAATGCCTACGAAGATAAATTTGCTCCGCCCACTTCCGGCCTCAGACTGTCATAACCTATGGTTCTGCGGTTCTGCAGTTAGTCCTATCTTAGCAAACCAGGTAACGCACTCAAAAACGCCCCTCTGTTTAATCAATCATTAATGTCCTGCAGAGACCTGTACTGGCTCTGAACTGAGACACAGCTCGTCTGTTCTTCTTCTTCTGTGCTTTTTCCTGTTGTAGCGTTCAGCAAACAGTGTTAACGTGTGGATTGCCCGTGACTGACTATATTCGTTGTCTATGGACTTGACCACTTACATGACGTATTTCCTGTATTTGCCCCAAGTGCTCAAGTGGGCGAGAAGACTGCTGGGACACACTTATAGTCCTGCAAAAAAAATATATATATAACGGCGCTCACACCAGTGCGTGCTTAGCAAAAGTTTTATACACTTTCAGGACCGCATTCCTAGGACCCTAGTTTTTTGTGACAGCGCCACCTACCGAATCGGAGAACCGCAGTGCCAGGACCGCATTTCCAGGACCCTAGATTGGAGAACCAAAAAAAGTGCCACCAAGGCAGTACTTCCACCCAATTCTAACTAAATAGAGTTTTTTTTGTTTTTGTTTTTTAAAGGTTTATAGCACCCAAATACTACTTTCATTCTTGCAATTAAACCTGGTTGCTAAGAGTTGAATGTTGAGTAATTATTGTGATTAACTAGCATAATATAATAACTCATCAAGTAAAATAAACAAGGAATCATGGTATAGCCTTTTCAGTCAGATCAACCACATTTTCAAGTACAGAGGGAAAACACAAGGATGACTCTGGGGGTATATTTAAGATTGTGTATATTTTATAAAATAATATATTACAACAGTTGAACACACAAAAACAAATTTGTTCATGACGTGAACCACACAAAAATAACTTCAGCGACAACGTCTGTTACATTAACATGGACTTTCTGTTTGTGTTTTCATCTGTCACATGTTCCTTTGTTCTAGTTTCCCGCCACAATCTGTCACCATGGACACTATCACATTCATGTCAGCTGTTCCTCGTTTGAGTTCAATCATCTGTGTATTTAAGTTCCTGTTTCTGTTGATCATGTTTTCGGGTATTGCTTATGTTGGATGTTAGTGTGTTTCTCCTGTGTTCCTGTATGCTCCTTTGGATTCTCTAGTAAAGTTTGACTCTAGATATTGCATTTCTGACACTGTAACAACGTCTTCACTGACTCCTAAGAGCGAAAGAGAGAAAGAAGTAAATAAAATAAGGAACATTTAGTTGAACATGTTCAACTCTAATTTTAAATTTCATATTTAAAAGATCGTAGTGACCACAGAGCACATATACGATACAAAAATAATTTTTATCAATCTTCATACCAATTAATGTTCATATTACTGTTATTGCATACTGTTCAAAGATTTGGAAAATTTATTTTGATGCTGTGGGAACAAAGGTTCTCAAGAAAATAAAACTTTCATGTCAATAAAGCCCATCTGAACTGAGAGAAAAAAAAAAAAAACTAAAGAGAGATGCAAGAAATCTGAATAGAAATAACATGTTACTGACATGACTTTTCCTGACCTTTAAATATTTAAAGCACAGATTGTGAAGTATGCAGCAGCACTACCTACCAATGGATGGATGTCCTCCCCTCTTTTCTCAGTTGTTTCTCTATCACTCTATTAAATTCTTCCACTTCACTGAAATAGTAAATGGATAACATAATCACTGCTGGGTTAACAGAAATGCTGTTAATGCTTAAAAAATTATACATTGGACACTGTGTAAAAAAAAATACATTTTCTATTCTTACCTGTGATGATAATCCGGACCAGAGAAGAAGGCCTTCTCAGCAACCTGCAGAGACAAATTCTGCAGCCCAGCTAAGCCATATATGATGGTCTATCAAAAGAACTGTTCATTGAAATATACACAGATCTAGGAATTGAGGTCAAATTAAATTAATCATAATTTAATAATTTCCCAAAAGAATGTTTGCATACGTTACCTTCATAGAGAACTGTGTGTTTGAAATGGCTCTCGAAATGGGATTTCACTTTGCTCAACTTTGTTGGGTGAAACAAAGCAGAACTGCAGAACAGGCAGAGGAACTCCTTGCAGCATGTGGTGCATCTCTATAGTCCAGGAAAGGATCTCCCTTCTTGGATTTTATGTGTTTCTTGAAAAAGAGAGTCCAATTGGTCAAATAAAACATTTTAAGTTAATTTCATATAAATAAATAGACATAAATTCATCCAAAAAAAAATTAGGCCTAAGCCTAGTATTTATTATTCTTTTGTCATATATTGCCTGCACTGAAATCACTTATAGAGTACACAGTACATGACTCAATCTAACACGTGGTATTTTAACAGTCAATTATTATGATGGCCTCTCTGTTATGTCTGACTATTAAAAATGTCAAATGCCTCAATCAACATTATAAAAACAATGTAAAAATTAAGAGACATGCTCATAACATGTATTGTGGGGTAAACATGCCCAGGTGAAAAACTAGTATATTAATTTATAGTAAATACTAGTTGTTGTTTTTTTTTTTTTTTTTTTGTTGTTTTTTTTTTTTACCATACTATAGTAAAGTACTTGAATTAATTTGTTGTGGTAATTCTATAGTTGCTGTGGTAACATAACTATAGTAATATAAACATATTACTTTACCCAATACTGTACTAAGTTTTCTACAACTATAGGGTACATTATACTACAATATACACTAGAGTTTACTGTAGTAAAAAATAAAGTATACTACAGTATTTATTAAAGTTTATCCGTTCACTGTAGTTAATACTACAGTATGCTGTAGGATTAATTAACAAAGTGTTGTAAATACTATAATTTATACAGTATACTACAATTTACTCATTGGTTCAAAAACACTAAACAGTATTTACTATAGTATTTTTTGACATGGGCACGTGACAGTTAAAACATTAAGATTATTTTAACTTACTTAAAATGGAAAAACATTGAGTAACTAACAAGATTTTACAACTAAGTGCTACAGGTTATTGTACTGGCTAGGATTAATAATCATATACCATATCACTAAGTCAACACAAACTTGCCAGTCGTGCTAGTTTTGTTAAACGAATTTGCTAACAAAATTCGTTTTACAGCATTAGAAGCTAACATATGATGGCTATAAAGTGCATTCAAGACTATTTAGCAACTCACGATCGCTTCGCAATTAAATGCATCACAATTGTTTTTAATGTTAAACAAATAAAAATTGATTCACATCTGATACTCACACTCTGACCGCATGTTTTTCTGGAAGATGGACGATATTCACTGCCTGGTCCTGTAATTCGGTAGGTGGCGTTGTCACTAAACATCTAGGGTCCTAGAAATGCGGTCCTGAAAATGCAGCTCCGTTTGTGCAGGGCGCATATCGGCCGCAAAGGGGGCGCTCGCGAGCACCCTTCTGAGACCTAAAATTGACAAATGGGACACTCTACGGTCTCGTGGACTTAACGGATACGCGCACGCGGCAAGCCATTTTAAGTCCACAAAACTGAAAGTGCATAGAAGTGTGCCATTTGGGACAGGTCCTTTGGCGAGTCAGCGGCGATTCAGGAAGTAAATCCTTTACAGTGAGGAACAACCGATTGGTAAGAGTTTTCAGTAGCTGAGTATGTCAGATGATGATAATAGGAATTACAACAGCAACAATAATCTAGCGGAAACTTTAAAAATCCCATAAAGATAAATGACGAACGGTGTTTAATTACATAACCAGATGCTAAGGCTGCCTACCTAGTCAAAGATAAGGTGACATTATAGGTGCCCGTACCAACACGATGTCAAGGTAGTGAGGTAGTGAGAGAGAGAGAGAGAGAGAGAGAGAGAGAGAGAGAGAGAAGGTTTGTAAACCGTTAATAAGCACTGATTACAGAAACATTAAAATCAATGAAACGGTTTTTTAACACACAATGGCCTCTGTTGTGGGCTATTTGAAAGTAAAAACGACAACAAAACAGTCATGTTCCACAACATGTTTGTAAATGTATAATAATAAATCATTAACAGTTTACTATTAACATTAACTATTACTATTACAACACAAGATACAACTTTTGATCTTAAAAAATGTATTAGTAAATGTTGAGATTACCATTAACATATTAAAAATGCTGTAAAAGTATTGGTCCTTGTTCATGTTACTCTAAGTCTTATATTAGTTTTTACCCAGAAAATCTAAGGCTTTGTTTTGGCCTTTCAGAAATTGTAATTAACCCTGTAATTACCCACATAAAATTACATGAAAACACATATCACACATACGATAACTTGCTCCAAACTAATTATGAAAAATACACAACTTATAAAAAAATTATAAAAAAGCACAACTACCTAGTTTACAAATATAAGCTAGTTCACGAGTTCACATATCCATAAAATTAAATAGAGTAAAGTTATGCGTATTTGGCGTGCTGTCCGGGGAGAGGGCTCCGAGCTCGGAATTTTGGCCCAAACCCAGAGTACTCCCCCCCCCCCCCCGGTGTAGTAAAAGTAGATAAAACTAGAAGTGAGGAGATGGGGTGGAGGAGGGATGCTGATAAACTCTCAGATGAACAGAGGTAAGTCTGCTGAATTTATACCTCTTGTCATTGGTTGAGTTGATTAACTGAATGCTCTTCACCTGTGTTAATTAGGTTAATTATCTGAACCTGCTCCTCCCGAACTTTGTTAATAAAACATCATTTGTTATAGTAGCTTCTGTGCCGAATAGCCCTGGGGCCCGTTTCAATAAGGAGGTTCAGCCAGCCCTGAGTTCAAACTTGACTTCTGAGTTGACTGAGCCTGAGATAGGAAACTCTTGAGTTTTCGATTTCAGAACAGCTGAAATGAATTACTTCAATCAACTCTGTGTATGTTGACTGAGTTAAGTGCATGCATTGAAAAGCCATGATCAATGGAGCTTCGATATTACAATCCCACTGGCAGATAATTTTACTTAAATTCAGATTCCAAAATCAAGCATAAATGTCTTATATCATTTTTCTTATATAGAAAATGCATCTTGATTTAAGAACTTTTAGATATTTGTACTTGACATAAGACAAAAATACTCTGTAAGAAAAGCATTTTTGCAGTGTGAAAGAACAAATGAATATTTAAACATTGCTTGCACTTTAAAAAGGGGGAGGGGACTAAAAGAAACTCTGGGTTTACCGAAGAAAACCTGCTTCCGACCAGGTTAGGTTCACAGAGTAAGTTACCAGGGTAACTGACTAAGTATAAGTTACCTTTCTTTCAGGAAAGGGCTTGACTTACCCTGCTTTCTTGGGTTTGAGATGCCTCCCATTCTAAAGCAGAAAACCCAGAGTTTCCCTCATTGTAGGGTTAACATACTCAGTTTTCACTTAACCTCCTTTCTGAAACGGGCCTCTGGTCTCCACTACATGAGTCTTTTAGGACTCCTCTTTAAATGTTGTTTACATGTTAGATGTGCGAAACACACTGTATGATGATACATGGATGTTCACAGTGATCAGGGTAATAAGGATATTCATGCATGTCATTTACAGTCATGTTGCTCTTCCAGAAGCTCTTCAATGCTGGCAATCTCATCAGACACGTCTGCACCAGAAAACAGCTGCCCATCCTCACACTCTTCACAAAGGTACATTTGCTGTCTGTCTCAGAGATATATGTCATTCTCTCACATGTAGGGATGGACATGATTGCTCACAGATGAGAGAATTTGTTTGTCCTCTCAAATGGCCAACTGGTGCATAAAAATAACTTTAATAACTTAAAAATGTGAATTAAAAATCAGAGTTTAGCTCCAACCCTGATTAGAAGCACTTGAAAAATCAAATCAAAGTCTTCAGGATTACTAGAACATTACTGGCACATCAGACTCCAGATTTAAGCTGTGGATGCAGAAAGGCTTACAAAAGACTTTTATGCAGAACAGCTTAAAGGGATAGTTCACCCAAAAATGAAAGTTCTGTCATCATTTACTCATCCTCAAGTTGTTCCAAATCTGTATGTTTCTTCGTTCTGCTGAACACAAAGGAAGATATTTTGAAGGATGTTTGTAATGAGTTGTCATACCTCTTTTTGGATTTTAACAATGGCCTTCTATCTTCAGTAGAACACAAAAGGAGAAATTTTGTTAATTTAAGTCTTCCATTATATGCATACCAAAAACTGCACATTGCAGAAATAGTAGACGTAGTATGATATTCTCAACACAGCCTGTAAAGTTCAAGACCGTAGTTTTTCCTGTCAATTTACTATAGGCAACATTGATTCATTAACATATGCATGACTTGATCATGCAAGCTACACAGTCCCGTTCAGATGACTCTGGCTGTTTTCAGGACCCGTGCCCTTTGTGCGATGAAGCAAAAGAAGCACTTGAGCCGTATAAACATAGGGTAAGACAATCACTCTGTTTACACTATGCTTATACTTATTTTATTACATCTGTTTAATGCGTGTGTGCCGTTCACTGTTTCAGTTTGAGCTGCTGGAGGTTGATATCACCCTTCCGGAGAATAGAATCTGGTTTGACAGATACAGATATGACATCCCCGTCTTTCATTTAAATGGACAGTTTTTGATGATGCACCGTGTGAACTCAACACTCCTTGAAAGACGTCTGGATAAAACCACTGAAACTGAACAATAATATCTGGATATGTTATGCATTGTTTTCTCTTCATTTCAAATAAAGTTTTTCACCATTAGTTGTACTCTGATTGTAAAATGGCCTACTTTCTGGACCTTTGGGTGCTTTGCAATTGGAAGGCTGCATCCTAGCAAAGAGTATAGAACCAAAGAGGCGAAACTCTGATGCTTTTTGGGTAACAGCCAGGAGGTGGCGCTCCGGTGGCGCAGCAGACATTTTGGGGTGAAAATGCCAACTAAATTTCTCAAATTCAGTAAATTTTATGACACCTACAGTAAATGTTGTATTGTCTTAACCTATATATGTTTTATGTGATCAGTTGTGAAATCCAACCATTACACATCTGAGGTAATGTAGTTAGCCTACTTTATTGAGTATTTCCATTTTATGCAACTTTACATATTCACTATTAATAGTAAATTAATAATTAATAAAGTTAAGATCCCACGTTCCTCACTCTCTCCACACAGAGAAGTTTCCCCCTTCCATTTCTCCCGCCCAGACCAGCGGCCCTCTGCCATTGCGAGTGACCTGGTCTCATTCGGGGGATCTGATGAAGAGCCGCTGGATGACAGCATGTCTTTGGCGGCCCCGGATGCCTGAGGAGTGGCTGCCTGCCTGGCCAGGCAGCTTCTGCGCTACATTCGATGCCGGTACTCTAGGTGTACCAAGCTAAGCTCCTGCGGGCCCTGGACGAGGCTGGACACGACTCAGCCACCTTCAAGGGGCTGCGCAGCGCCACGGACTTGGCCCTGTGCACCACAAAGACCACGGCTCAGGCTATTGGGTGTTCGATGGCCAGCCTTGTGGTGCTGGAGCGCCACCTGTGGCTCTCTTTGCCCCTGCTGTCGATGGGTTTGCTGAGCGCTTCACAGCTGCGCAAAGTTCAGTTCCGGGTGCTCGAAAAAATGTGTTTGTTGCCTGTGCAGAGCCTATTCAAACGCCCTGGCAGTGCACCGCTGTTACAGCGAATACAATAAAAAACAAACATACTCAAAAAGAGAGCAAATTTCCTCTTCCACCCCATACATGCACCACAGTCCCTCACAGCGACTTAGTGCCAGAACCAATTCAGCCCCTCGCCACGTGGGCCGAGGCCTGGCAGGCCATCCCCGGAGTGTCAGCTTGGGTGCTGAACATAGTAAAACGAGGTTATGTACTCCAGTTCTCTCAACGGGCCCCATTATTCAATGGCGTGGTCCAAACCTCTGTGGAAAGCAAGGACGCGCACGTCCTGTGTTCCGAGGTAAACGTTATGCTGGCAAAAGGAGCCATAGAAGTGGTTCCTCCAGCACTGAGCGAGTCAGGTTTCTACAGCAGGTACTTCCTCGTTCCCAAAAAGGATGGCGGTCTCTGACCCATCCTCAATCTCCGACATCTGAACAGGGCCCTGTTAAAGCGCTCATTCAGAATGATCACTTTGAAGCATCTGAAAGGATCTGAAAGACGCTTATTTTCACATCCAGATAGCCCCCCATCACAAGCGATTCTTGAGATTCGCCTTCAAAGGGGTGGCATATCAATACATGGTCCTTCCATTTGGGCTGTCTCTGGCTCCCCGCACTTTTACGAAGTGCATGGATGCTGCTCTCTCCCCTCTTAGACAGATCGGTGTGTGCATACTGGTACTACCTCGACGACTGACTCATTCTGGCCCAGTCGGAGGCAGAGCTAATATCTCACAGATCCATCACCCTTAACCACTTGGAGTGCTTGGGGCTCAGGGTCAATTTTCTAAAGAGCTTGTTATCTCCCAGAGCGATCTCTGGCCATTCAGCAGCTCGCGAAAACGTACTCGGTTACTAACGTAACCTCGGTTCCCTTAGATACAGAACGAGTACTGCGTACTACGCCTCATGCGTCGCTTCAGTCGAATTTAATCGATTTGCCATGGTGAGACCCCGCCCCTTTTGGTGGGCTCGAGCGGGCTCGCTCACTATTGGCTCGCCGCACCATTATTGACTTGTTTACTTTAACTCCACAAACCAATGGCCGTGCAGTTTTCACTGCGTGAATAAAAAAGGAATTTATAATTCCACTACACTTTTTCACAAGAAAGTACATAATTTTAGTACATAAACACAACTGAACCAGCTAATTAAGATCTTCAAGAGCACTTGATAATTACATAAAGGTGTGTTGGATCAGGATCGGATCTGAACTATAAGCAGGCGAATTAGGATGTAGCATAAGATTATAAGAATAAGGACAAAGAATAACGTCAAATTTTAGCAAATAAATGTTTCTTATACATTTGAAGTGATGTAGTGTACAAAAAGGTCATTTGTACAAGGTCAAACACCAACAAAGGAGCCAACCGGCTGGACAGCGTGACCCAGTAGCACAAACAGTCCTTACTTGCATTTTTCTATTCTCTGATAATGCAGCACGGATCAACCTGTGACTAAGCTGATCAAACTGTGTTTAGCTTTTATGTGGTCAAAAATAACACTATGCTCTGTCCATATGAATTTGGTTAAACTTTTCTATTTTTTATATTATTATTGGTTATTATTATATTCATTGTTATACATTTGCTTTATTTTCTCCTTCATTTCATGTATCTATTTACCTTTATTTATCTGTATTTTTTTATCATGATATGGGGATGTAAAATATTAGAAAAAAAGATTTTGGTCAAGCTCAGGTAAATAAATTAACAATTAATTGAACAATATCAATTAAATAGTATAGATCAAAATGTCCACCCTGTTAGGGCCAAAAAACAACAGTTTAAAATAATTATTAATTTATGGGCATTGTTTACATTTTCTTAGACAACTCGTGTCCCTTAGCATATCAGTTAATAAATTATCAGAAAAAAAAAATATAAAATATATATATATATTTTATGTATGGATTGTACTTACTTTCTCACACTCGTTTTACATTTTTTCGTTTTCAGACACAAATGCCTAAAAAGCGTTTTTGTTCAATTTTTTCCTAGTTACTAAGTACTACATACATTGTTGATACTTCAATAAATTTTCATTGTTACTGAATTAGTATTTTTGTGCTACTGAAATTATTGTATATATACAAATATATATTTATATATATTTTTATATTTGTATATTGTATATATGAAATATCAAGACATTTTGGCAAAGAAGGTGATGCCTTCGGTGCAGAGGCTGAAGCTTGATGATCAATGGACTTTCCTGCAGGACAGCAGTCTCAAAGTATACATCCAAATTTGCTTAAGCTTGGCCTGTACAGTCTTCAGATTGAAATCTCATTGAAAATGTTTTGTGAAATTTGTATAAAGCAGTGGTAACATGGAAACCATAGACTATCAGTGATCTGAAAGCTTTTTAAAGCGAGGAATGGGCCAAGATTGCAATATAAAGGTTACCGAAGCCTCTAAGCACTTAGAGGCAGCATTTATTGGAGGTTATAAAGAAAAAGTATTCAACCCCCAAAAGTCTAATTTTGTGCAGAATCTTTTAGTTTAGAGCCAGTTTCATTTTTCATCAACTTTACATTGTCAGAATCACTTAAATGTATATATTAATATTATACTTTGTATAATAGTTTACTGATGCCTTTGATGAATTGATAATTACCATATTAATTATGAAATTTAAATTAGTAAAAAGCATTCACATCCCTGTAATTATAGCTTGTAAGCAGAGAATTTTCTGAGAGCTCCTACTTGAACACCGTGACTACTGTATAAATGCCTAAATGAATCTGCTGCGGTCAGATGGTAGTGTTGCTAAGAAATGCATAATTCCTAGTCTGAAGACATGAACAGCTCAGAATAAAACATGTCATCTCAAGACTGCCTAGTTTTACTTTTATTCATTTCACAGATGATTGTAATTACTGTAATTAAAAGGAACACCCTGAAAATACATTCAATCAACACTTTATTTAATCATTTGAAATACAAAGGCTGCAGCAAAACAAAGCATGCAAGTGACAATTCTTAAAAGGTTAAATCAAAATATGTGTAAGGCTAGTGTTTGTTAGATAGTGCAGACAAAAGCAGTACAAAATGCAACTTCAGCATCTCCGCTCTAACAACCTGATCTGTTTAAAAAAAATACAGTACTGAATCTTGAGGTTTAATAGCTTGCACACTGTAATAACTGATCATAAGCAGGCAGTGTTTTCAGGGTCCGCTGGCATGACCAATGGCTCAATTAACAATCCTCTATGGAGGAGACGTGCTGCATCTGAGTGCCAATATACAGTAAAAGAAACGAGTTTCAGACCCAAAACTGCAGCGGTTTGAGACTTGGCTGGTATATCCTATCCAATAAACACCTTAGACCTCATATACAGAAAATATTCACTGATCCAACAATGTAGGGAAAAAGTCACTTCTCATAAAAAAAATAATGTGCTTACAAAACAATGTGTCTGACAGTTGGAACTGTTCAGTTGACGGGTCAGTCGAGCAATCACGTGCTGCTGAAGAGACGTTTTAGGCCCTGTGATTGTGTAGTGAATTACTTTTGAACAGCTGCTTTAAATACAATGATAAACTTTAACATTATTCAAACTACCATGCAAATGTGTCTACTGTCTGTAATAAGTTCACTAAAACTATTAGCCATTATAAAAACTGTCTATAAAAAGACCTAAAATGCCATCTTATAAAATATAAACATGATATATATAAAAAAAAAAAAAAAAAAAAAAAAAAAGGTTAGTCAGAATCTGTTGTGGACTAGTTCAGAAAAACTTCCTCAATCACAACTCACATGAAAAACATTTGGTTCATTAAATTTAGGCTGATAAACACTCACAAAAACTGAAACAAACTGAAGAGAGATTTTACAAGCATAAATCAAAAAAAACAAAAAAAAAAACAACAACTTCTCACTCAGAAAATAGACCACACAGGAAGCTTTATGGTGGTTAAGCTGGTAGCTCCGATTGGCTGAAGTGTTTATCACATGATCAAACAACCTCTCTTGGCAGTACGTGGATCTCCCTGTGAAAACATACAGTGAAACACTGAGCCAGAACCTTACTAACAGCACACACATTCAATGATGACGAGGTTTTATACATGCAATAGATGAAGCGGATGTGTGCTTGATATCAGACCTGCTGAAAGAAATGCTCCTCGATGACTTCAGATTCCTTTTCTTCGTCCTCCTCTTCCTCCTCCACTGTAGTCTTGAATACGGTGCTCCTCACAGCTACTTCCTGTAAGGACAGTGACACTTCAAAACAGAACCAATCTTGCCCTCTACTGGCCACTGATGAGCAATGACTAATGCATGATAAAAAGAAATGTCACGATGGATGTAAAATAAGCGGTACGATCATATGTAGACTGTATATTTATTTTAAAACATCTGGCTGTGTCACACAATCAGATCCACATGGTTCTGAGTTTCTCACCTCTCCATCTGGGCTCAGCAAAACCACTTTAATGTTCTCCCCACTCCCCCATGAGCTCTGGTTCTTCCAGATCAGGTCAGCAGGAGGGCTGGAGCTCACGCCTGCATTAGACGCCCAGATCTGACGAAATCAAAAGCATTCACTAAAAACAAAACTACAAAAGAAGGTCGAACAGCACTTTCAACAGAGATTGTATGAAGGCATATTCCAGCTCATATATTCCCCCACTAATATCCTGTCAGGTGACAGTGTTTTATTCATAATCAACTGCACAAATATATGAAGTAGTGATATGTACCGTCACTTTCTGTCCAGCCTTCAGGATGTATTTAGCAGTGAATTTATACACAGCAGAAACATCACCGATAGTTCTAGTTAGCTGAAATCCTGCCATGGGTTGATCCTTAAATATAAAAGAGAGAAAGAAAAAGAAAACAAGTTTCATTCAATTTAATTACTACAATGAATCACATGCAAATGCAAATGCCTGTTCTAATAATAGCACAACTTATATTCTTCAGAAATTATGCCAGAATCAATGGCAAAGAATTTAGGTGACCCTATTAAGTGCAAGAACTCAAAGAATAAATGTTTAGTAGGAGTGAGTTACATTTGGTTTCCTGTGAAGGCAGCAGCTAAAGACTGCAAAGAATCGTTAATATGGAGAGAAATACCTCCATGTTTGTAATCAACATTTTAAACGGGATTACCACGAACACAGTGTTTTATGCCAAGCGGAGGGAAATAAAGAAACTGCAGTTCTGTCAGTTCCACATACAGGTAAGTAAGCTGTTGCCACAGTGATCCATTTTTTTAACAATGCTGTTTAAAGAGCAGACATAGTACAATAAAATTTTCAATGATAAACCTACTCTTACAATAACTGTTTTGTTAATAACCCTCTGTTGACCCGACTGTGCGGATGGGGATACAAAAATGCGGAAGTACAATCTGTAGTTTTCACGAAAGCCCTGGAACAGTCAAAAGCAAGACACGCATCGCAGAGGACTTTTTCTGACAAATAAACATGAATTTCATGGTCCAAGTAACACGGAACAAATAAACGTTGTTAATTTACATATACTACTGACATTGTAACAATACAAATCAGGTTGGAAAAAAAAAAATAATAATAATAATAATTCAGCAAAGTTACACTTTTAAGGGATTGAAGTACACTGGGAGTTATGGGAAGTGCTCCTAGTTCCGGTTGACCTATTATATCATAAGAGTAACGGATATGCATATCCTCATCCGCATATGATTTCCATATTGATGGATAGCTACTGTGTTTAAAGGTACAAGACACTAGGACAATGAGAGACTCACTGTAACTGCTGTTTCTGTCACATTACATTGTAAATAATATAAAATACTTTTCAGAGAAGATTTGTGTTTGCAGTTATTGCCTTTATTGCGATTAAACAGTATAGGAGTAAACAGAAGAGACGGGGGATGGGTTCAGGAAAGGTCCACGAGTGGGGACTTGTAGCGTGACTTTACTTTGGGTGACCTGAGTTCATGTTGGAAGTGCTGCCCATGAAGCTCTTGGCTTTGACCAGAGAAATTATTCTGAGAAGAATTATTTGGTAACACTTTACAATAAGGTTTCATTAGTTAACTACATTAGTTAACATGAACTGCACCTCTACAGCATTTATTAATCTTTGTTAATTTCAACATCTACATTATTTTAAAAATTTTATAAAAAGATATTCATCTCCACCCATCCAAACTTTGGCCTGAATCAAAATCCCTTTAAAGACAAAGTCATTTCACTTTGCGGCCATCTTTGAAATGCCTCTTGGGCAGCTATTTCAGTCATGCAAGTCATGCAGCTCTTTGAATGGGGAAAACATCAAATTTTTCAAAGCTGTTCACCAAGCTTACGATTAAATTTCATATTTGAAATCAATGAAATCTGACAACAACTGAATTATAAATGTTTCTTATGCTCAAATAGCATTAAAAAGCTTATTTTTCAGGCTGGAGCAACCAATGCGCATGTGCCGTCATAAGCGCGTCTCTCAGAACACCGAGGCTGGTTTCACAGACAGAGCTTAGCCTAAACCAGGATTAGGCCTTAGTTAAATTAGATATTAGATATTTAAGTAACTTTTATAAACATACACTAGGAAAAAAAACAACAACAACAACAACATTTGCATCTTGAATTAAAATGGCACTGACATATTTTAAGATGTCAGTACAAGTTGCTTTCAGTTAAAACCGCTCAAATATGCATTTTAGTCTAGGACTAGCTTAAGCCTTGTCTGTGGTACCAGGGGTGACTGTTTCTATAGCAACCGGAGCTTCTAACAGCAGCTGCAGTGATGCGATGATTATTGATTGATTTTTGAGGCATTCATAGTTAATCGAGCGTAGCTTCTTTCTAAAGTCTTTGCTATAACTACCTAATGCATTAAACCATTTTAACATGCCATCCAACCAAATGATTATTCTGATCATGTTATAAATACCATTAGTGAGTTTGTCTGAGAGATTGAGGTTAGAAAAACACACCTGCTCAGAGCTGTTGTGCAAGCGGATGAACTTCCCGTCAACATCCAGCTCATCAATGCAGATATTTCCAGTGGCAGATGCAGAGTGAGCGATACTGACACTGCTGCTTGCCTCAGATTCCTCCACATCCACACGCTTTCTCTTCCCACGTGTGGTACGAACACTGCGACTGGAGGACGCCCTTGACATCGTCACACGAGATGAGGGGCTGGGAGACAGTTTCAACCTGACAGAGGAGACCGGATGTTTGCATGAATTCACGATGAGCCATTAAGCTAAAGCTGATCAATGATTCATGTAAAGAAACAAACTACCAGGTGAACAAGAACTTCTGCCTAGATAAGAGCCAAGGATGGTCAATTCAATGGGTCTCATTCACTAAGCATACATACGCACAAATTTGTGTGAGAAATGAGCATAGGAACTATTTTAAGAACAAATCACTAAAAACGTACGGCCTTATAGTGTCAAGAAGTTATATAAATATGAAATTTCATTTGAACAAGACTATAATTAGAGTATGTTACATTAATTGTATTTTGTTAATTGTAACATTATGATCACCCTTGTTTGCTAAAAACATGAAATTTTCAAACCTCAAACAGGACTGGCTTCTATGGTCAGATGAAACTTGAAAAGTTTTTGGCAGCAAACCCACCAGATGGGTTTGGTACACACATGGATAAAAAGTACCCCATGCCCACAGTTAAATATACTGCTGGATCTTTAATGTTGTGGTCCTATTTTTCTGCTGGAGGTCCTGGACATCTTGTTCAGATCATGGGTTCATGGAATTTCATGGATTCTATCAAATACCAACAGATTAATAAAAAAAAAAAAAACCAACCTGACCGCTTCTGCTAGAAATCCAACAATGGGCAAACATCAAAATCCAAAACAAACATCAAAACCAAAAATGTGTCACTGAGCACAAAATGAAGTTTCTGCCATGGCCGTCCCAGTCCCCTGACCTGAACCCTAAAGAAAATGAGTGGAGTGAACGGAAGAGAAAAAGCACCAACATGGAGCTGGGAATCTGAAGGATCTGTAGAGATTCTGCATGAAGGAATGGTCTCTGATCTCATCAAGTGTTCTTCAAACTCAGGCATTATAAGTAAAAAAACTCAGCTGTTATCTTGGCAAAAGGAGGTTGCAAAAAGTATTGAATAAAAGGGTGCCAATAATTGTGGCCAACAGGTTTTGGAGAAAAACATTTTATAATGGGATTTTCCCCCCACTTTCACTTCTTTTCCTTCAATGAAAGGTTAGATTTTTGCTAATTTTATGAATCAAAGATCAAAAGGATAAACAATGCAGATTTATTTTTACAGTCATCTTTGGTCAGAATTATTGGCACCCTTGGTAAATATGATCACAACTGTATGAAGCTCAAGAAAGTGCATCCATCCATCATAAACGTACTCCACACAGCTCCAGGGGGTTAATAAAGGCCTTCTGAAGCAAAGTAATGCGTTCGTGTAAGAAGTTATAAAGTAAAATATCTAGCTTCCGCCAGACCGCCTTCCATATTCAACTTACAAAGAAAGTGTAACTCCTCTCGCAGTTTAAAATGCTTACGCTACCTCCTATGCCTTCCAGAAGCTAGATATTTTACTTTATAACTTGGATGTTTTTCTTACACAAACGCATCGCTTCAGAAGGCCGTTTATGACGGATGAATGCACTTTCTTGAGCTTCATACTCGGTCCCATTCACTGCCATTATAAAGCTTAGATGCATCAGGATATTTATTAATATAAGTCTGATTGTGTTCATCAGAAAGAAGAAAGTCATATACACCCACGATGGCTTGAGGGTAAGTAAATCTTGGGGTAATTAAAATTTAAGTGAACTGTCGCACGCTAGAGGTCTGCAACCCGACCTGAGCCTGACAGGCCCTGAAGAACTTAAGGTTTCAAGAATAGCTTCGGGTTTGGGTCTGTAACTGAGAAAAATTATATAGGCTGTTTTTTTTTTATCAGTTTTACTGGTAGTCCACTGTATGAATAATTTTTGTATGAATAACTATATTTTGCTATCCTCACATGAACTATAGTGTCCTGCACCCACTAATAAAAATATATCAAATATAAAAAAAGGTCTGAATGACTTTTTGGTTTGACTGTATAGTGTTATAAAAAAAAATAAAAAAAATAAACTGCGCATGAGAAGTTACTAGTCTCCGTTTTAATTTGAGGTCCATCAGATGAGGCATGTTACACCTAGGAACATTCACTTGATGTTAACGGTCACTACGATCTGGTGGCTCATGCTGACAGACTATTCTTGATGATTCTTAGGGATTTTAACATTCATCTCTGTTCATGCAAGAAGAGGTTTTGGCCTTTGACCAAACGTTTTAAATGGCAACAGTGTTGGTGTACGTCACCTTTCCTCCTCTCCCTCCAGCAGCTTCCTGTAAGCGTTGATCTCCATGTCCAGTGCCAGTTTGACATCCAGCAGTTGCTCATACTCGTCCAGCTGCTGCTGCATCTTGGCTCTGATCTCAGCAATCTCTCGCTCCTTCTCTGCCAGTAACCTGCGGCTCAAATCTTTCTCATGGCTCAGAGCAGCTTCCAGTTCACTGATCTGATCCTGCCAGGCACGCGCCTGTTAAAAGGAAAACAAGCAAGGTAATCAAATCTAACTGCACATCAAATAGGACCTTATTACTAAAAGGGATAGGCCACCCAAAATGAAAAATCTGTTATCCATTACTCAACCTTATGACTTAGTTTCCAGCATTCTTCAAAATATCATGCGTTTCACAGAAGAAATTATGGATGTAACGGTATTATCAATATCGTGGTATCGCAATAGCAAAATTGTATCGTTTTATACAGTCATGTGACCGCAATAAGAGACACGTCTTCCAGGCAAAAAGTGTAGGTTTTTTTTCCAGCCCGGTTCCGAAAACTGTTTAGTTTGATGGGTGGGCGAGTTGTGAGGAGCGTATCCTTTAATAGAGACATCTCACCTCATGAATAGCATACCAATGAATGTACTGAAAAGCATATAGAGAGAGAGAGACACAAAAGGCAAGCTGCACAATTATTAATCTTTAAAAGATAGTTTGATTTCTTCACCCACATGATCAAATTCCTAAATGACAACGATTCGATATATTAAACCTGACAAAAATAAAATAACGACATTCAAATATGCATTCCTGCTGCCGTTGATCTAGAGAGTTGTCATGTTTAGATATAAACAGCTTCAAACCATCTTGTCAAACACACAGTATCATTTGTTACAAATATTCCAATTATCACAAAAGCGTACAAAAGTGTATTATTCAGATATGCTGATGTCTACTTTACTGATCAAAATGGAATAAAATCACCTTTTGAAAGTGCTTCTAATAACGACTATTGATTGCATGGTTATGCCACTAGGTGGCAACAAATTACTGTTAAAAATGTATCTCACTGAATCCTCCTTTTAGAAACAAATGAAGTCTTTATGAATCCAACTTAAAATATTGTTTCACCTGTCTGGATCTTACATGTGTGTTTAAGCATCTTATTGGTGTTGAATTTGTGGTAACGCTCTACAATAAATGGCTCGTTTCCACTGAGCGGTATGGTTCAGTTCAGTACAGTTCGGTACGATTTGGAACGGTACACCCTGATTGCGTTTCCACCGCCAACAGTACCCTTACTTGATAGGCGTGGTGTAGCTGGAAAGTAGTGATCGATGTCATTCATGCGCTAAGACAAAAGACGACACAGTAAACGACAATGGATACAGCAGATCTTGTTCTTGCTTCTCGGCTTGAGGCGGTGTCACAAGAAGCACGCCAACATTCTGCGTTTCACAATACCAAGTACGCAAAGTTCAGACGACCATGCAGTCGAGAAGTGGGGGAGAAAACCCACATAATTTAAAAACTACTTTGTCTCATGACGTTGTCGGAGTTGTAAGATCCAGGTGATCACCAGGCGCTCAGTAGTAATGTACCCCGCCGAGAACAGCTGTACCTCGGCTAGTCCTTCTAACACTTGTCGCTGGCTTAGATGTCTCCGTTAAAAACTAAATATTCATCTTGTGTATAACGGGCAATCTTTGGTCTCATGAATTTATCATTTGTTCCCGGGCAAATCGTTTTGGCTGAGGGTGAAATGAAGTTTCATAACTTTATATATTTATTTAACTTTACCGTTGTACTAGTGCAATGACTTTGTATGTTTGACTGAATTGTTTGCTTGTCTTTATTTCTTATTGTATAGCTTCTCATACTTTATACTTTTATAATGATTATTATTGATAAATAAAACTGACTTTTAACAAAAAGAGAGGGTTGTTTTGTCTTATTTCACTTTATTATAGACTACATGTAGGCTACATATACAGTAAAGATAATCAGAGTAGAGGTCGACCGATATGGGTTTCTCTCTGGCCAATGCCGATATTTAGAAATCAGGGCAGCCGATGGCCGATATATGATGCCGATTTTTTGGGCCAATATGTTTGGCCATAATCTAAGTGATGACACAAATAAGAGTTCACCCATTTTACACAGCCTGCTGCTCATAACCGCATGGAGTGCACAGGCCACGAGCGATGACGTTGTGGAGGATGTGTCGGACCCAGACACATTTAATGAGGAAAGTTAATATGCATGTTTTAGCCAGAAGTTTCGTCTGAACTGCACGCGTTTCTGCTTTCACATGCAAATGACTTGATGCACTTATGATAAACATGGTCGGCATCAATTCTAATAGGCTACAACGTAACTACTCTTTCAGAACGGTCTGTTTTCCCTTGCCATCGTTAGTTGAAGCTGTGTGTCAACAATGCACGGCTGCAGAGTGCGAGTTGCTCCATCTCACACAGCCTCAGAGGGAGAGAAATTCTCCAGTAACGTACAGAAACAGAATTGATAACGTCAGAGTTTATCTATACAACGCAGGCTTGTATAATAATTTAGCCGCTGGGTTCATTACCAGGTTTTGGTACCCGCACCCACCTGTAGCCTAAACTACAGCTGGTTAAAGGCTCGCACACCCAGTCCACGTGCACCCCGTACAACAGGGCATGTGAGTGACTTGAGAGCTTCAAAATAGCAGTCCACTAAATCTGTTTTTCCATGCTCACGGCCAAAGGAGTATACTTTGAAAGGCTTGCATGCTCAACTGTGCGTGAGATGCAGCGGAATGATGACGATTAATTAAAGAAAAAAGAAAAAGAAAAAAGCCAAAAATCGGCTCGATATATCGGCCAGCTGATCAATCGGTCGACCTCTAAAACAGAGTACATATGCACATACTGCCTGAACCACACATTAGTAGGTTTCATATTTTTTTTTAAATGAAAATGAAGAGGCAGGGTTGTGTTTTATATTTTGTTTTGTTATGTAGCCTACATGAAGATAATCAATGCACGGGTTGCCTGAACCACATTTGTGTGGCAACGTTGATTGGTTGACAGCATGACAACACAAGGTCTGCAGAGTGTAGCTCCACCCTTTTGGTAACAGTACTATTGGTACTATTGTGCTTGGTACCCCAACAGAAGGCTCCCAAAAAAAGCGGTACGGTTTGGAATTAGGGTACCATTCACAACCTTTGACAATGGAAATGGCAAAAATTGTGTACCGTACTATGCTGAACCCATACTTAACACTTATGGCACTTTCCAAGTCTTCATTTGTCTTTTTTTTTTTTAATTAAAAAAAAAAAAAAAAAAAAAAACGCAATAAATATTGTATCGTGGACTTTATATCGAGGTATTATCGTATCGTGAGATTTGGTATCGTCACATCCCTACTGGAAACCAAACAGTTTCGGTTCACATTGACTTGGTATATTTTTTTTGGACCCTACAATGGAAGTCAACGGGAATCAAAACTGGTAACCAACATTCATTTCCATATGCGTTTGTCCATAGAAATGTGTTACTTCACTACTGTAAAGTGACATGACTGGCAGATGGTTATGACGCACAGACGTGATAATCACGTTTATCATTTTCATTATCAATTATAATCGATTTGATCAATTAGTTGTTACAGCCCTAACTGGCCTTGATCAACGCTTGTTCGGTGGCAAACCAGACCTTTCTACTAAATTACTTCTTTCACAAGTTGGATTTTATGTTCCCTAACGATTGCTCGTTTTTTAACTCTCCACATCTAAATGGTCGAGGGGGTGGGTTAGTGACTGTTTTAAAACGGACTTTCCTCTCTCGCTGTCAAATGGTTTCTATAAAGGCATTCTCTACTTTTGAAGTTCAGTTACTAAGTCTTGAATGGAAGGGTCCCGTTCTGATAGCCATGATCTATGACCCTCCACATTTTGTTAAAGATTTTATGCTTGAAATAACGGAATTGATGGGGTTTATCACTACTAATTTTGATAATTTTTATTAGTTGGTGATTTTAATGTTCATGTATGCTGCCAGTCAAATGCACTATCAAAGGAGTTTTTAGCTCTTATTGAGTCTTAACTTGGTCCAGTGGATAAAAGATCCTACTCACATTCATGGCCATACTTTGGACCTTGTGCTCACTTATGGGTTCTTGGTCTCTGAGCTAGTAATAGCTGACTTATTGTTATCGGACCACAAGCCAATTTTATTTACTCTGTCTCTTTCTGAATTAACCTTTTCATCTGCTGAAGCTCAAACTCAGTCTCTGTACTATTCATCTCATTTTAACTCTGATTTTAATGTGTTATTTAATAATCTTAATAATCACAGTTATCCTTGGATTCTCAGTTTCCTGATCTGGATGTCAACCAGCATCAAGTTGCTAAATGATGCATGGCTGGACATTTTAAATGTGATTGCTCCTTTTAAACTGTTGTAAATCAAAACCAAAATCTGACTGCTGGCATACTTTTGACACTCGCTTGCTTAGACAAGCTTGTAGGAAAGCAGAACGAAAGTGGCAAAAGGACAGACTCCAATCCTCCTATGACTTGCTTAAGGTCTGCGATCGGGGCTTCCAGAATGCTGCAAAGGCTGCTTATTTTTCCAATTTAATCTCTATCAACTGTCACAGACCTAAGGTCTTGTTTTCGGTTATAAACTCTGCTCTAAACCCTCCTGTTAACCATAATCCTAATTCCTCCAATGCCCTCTGTGAATCCTTTTTGCATTTTTTCATTGATAAAATTTCAAATTTAAGATCGCAGATGATATTTTCACAAAATGAGCCTTGTGCACCTACGCAGCCGCTGGCCTCTTGGGAGGTTTTTGATTCTATATCGCTACCTTATCTTACTGAAATTGCCACCCTCAAAACCTCTTTGTCCTCACGATCTGATACATCCCCCGCATTTTAAATTAGTAATAGAGTCTGTTGGCCCTGGATTGTAATCCTTTTTGAATAAATGTTTATTAACTGGTTCGGTTCCTACTTGCCTGAAAGTGGCCACTGTTACTCCTTTACTTAAGCCCTCTTTAGATACTTCTGTTTTAAATAACTATCTTCCAATCTCTGTGGTTCCTTTTATCTCCAAGATAATGGAAAAAGTTGTCATGTGCCAACTTCAGTCATTTTTAGAAAAATCTAATTTCTGAGGTCTTCCAGTCAGGGTTTAAGCCTCTTCATAGCACTGAATCTGCCCTGCTGAGAGTTTTAAATATTTGTGGCTACTGATGCTGGTGACTGTGATTTTAGTACTCTTAGACTTATCTGCTGCCTTCGATACTATTGATTACACACTGCTTCCATCCAGATTGGAATTCCATGTGGGGCTAAAAGGTTGTTTTTAACTGGTTTAAATCTTACTTATCTGAGAGATCCTTCTCTGTCAGGACCTCCTCTGCTGCTCCCCTTGAATCTGGACTCCCCCAGGGCTCCATTTTGGCACCATCGCTCTTTTCTCTTTATTTGCTTCCTTTAGGTTCGATTCTGAGAAAGTTTGGAGTATCTTTCCACTTTTATGCAGATGATACTCAAATCTACTTGCCAAGGAAAAGAAACAACGCTTCTGCTTTATATACTCTATTTTCCTGTCTCAACGAGGTTAAACTCTGGCTAGCCAATAACTTTTTAACTCTAAATGACTCAAACTGAGGTTATTGTTTTTGGTCCATCTGATAAATTTGAGTTTAATAACACCGCCTGGGGTCTTTTTTTAATTCAAATTGTGTACGGAATCGGTTTTCTCTTACATAGCCGGTTAACAGTAGGTAATGTATCCACGGTCGTTGCTTTGAGCTTTTCAGCTTCACTTACTTGCTAAAATAAAGCATTTTTTTTTTTAATCTGAAAAGTCTCGAGATGGCTATCCACGTTTTTTTAACTACGCGGTTGGACTACTGCAATTCTTTGCTCTATGGTATCTCTAAGACCCAGGTTGCTTGACTTCAACTGGTGCAAAATGCTGCAGCCAAATTTCTAAAGAATAGATCATGTCACTCCCATCTTACGAGCACTCCATTGGCTTCCAGTTCAATTCAGGACCAGTTTTAAAATTATTTTATTTGCGTATAAATGTTTAAATAACCTTGCTCCAAATTATCAGTCTGATTTATTGTGTCCTTACAACCATCCCAGAAGTTTAAGATCTGGTAATCTTAATTTACTTTTAGTCCCTTCTTCAAGGCTAAAACGCAGAAGAGATAGACCCTTTTCGGTGGTGGGGCCGAGATTGTGGAATAGCTTGCCTGTCCATCTTAGAGCAGCTCCTTCCTTATCAGTTTTTAAAAACGCTTCTTAAAACTCATTTGTTTTATTTAGCCTTTAATACTTTGTTATGTTTCTACTATTAGTTTTATTATTATTATTATTATTATTATCTTTTTTTTTTATCTCACTCATGTACAGCACTTTGGTCAGTCCTGTGGCTAAACTTAACTATAATAGATCCAAAGACATTTAAATCATGTTTAGTTTCACTTCTACAGCAAAGCATGCATGCAAACTCTGTAACAAGATCTTAAGTAAAGCTAGAGTAACAGTGCGAATGTCTCTTTAATCAAAAATGTCACTTCTTGAAGAATGTCAGACAGAATTAAATGAAAGTTTAGAGCTGATCAAGAATGAAAAAGCACTATAACAAGTGAACACAAGGTATAATGAGGAGCACCAACAATTAGGAAGAACTTGACTTATGTTGGTGAGTGCCTCAATACATAAAAGATGAAGCTGGTGTACTCTTGTAAGACATACCTCTTTCTGCAGGTTTGCGAGTTGAGCGGCCAGACTCTCAACTCTCAGCGTGGACTCCCGCAGCTCCTCGCGGGCCATACTGGCTGAAGAGCTGTTCATCTCTGATGACAGACGAACGTTCTCCAGCTGAAACACACTCAGAAGTTTAAGAGAAATGCAAAGAGGAACTAAATAAGCTTTCAGAGGAAGTCAAAAAAATTCAGGAAACGCTTTTTCACATGTGCAGAAATGTGACAAGACATCGGTTTGGATGTGCTATTGTAAATGTGTGCAATCACCTTGGCCACATATGTCTGCTCCATCTCCTCCTTATAGAGTTTGATCTGGTCGTCGTGTTGTTGCCTCATGTCAGCAAGCGCCTGAGCCAGTTTAAACTCGTACTCCATCTGACGGCCTGAGTCTACCTCCACTAGGCGCGTCTCATGTCTGCGCCGTGTGTCCTTGATTTCCTGTCAACAATCACAAATATCAGCTACAGTTTAAAGCACTTCACTGCGTGATATTCTGTTTAGGGATGTTTACAACTAAAGATTCATGGTGGATTTTAAAAAGATTTGTGCAAAAAACAAGTCGTCTTCCTTTCATATAAAGAAAATCTAAAGTGGTGTAAATGTCTTTGTCAACTTAAATGCCTATTTAAAGGTGGGGTAAGCGATATTTGAAAAACGCACCAACAAACAACAATAGCATTAGGGGGCGTATGAGGGAGAAGAGGGAAGGCTTGAAAACAGGAGGCTGCTTTGATTCCACTTCACACATGAGTAACACTGGGTTTGAGTGGCATTGATTGTCTGGAGCTGCTGTGCTGTTGGCTACTAACAAACTCTTGTTTGTATTTACTATTGTGTACTGTACGTTAATTTTTTTTTGTAAGTTCATTTTTGCTTTGTCGTTTGTTCATCATCTGCGCTTTATTTTTCGTAAAGCATTATTTTGTTTTGAGTCAGCTGTGATACACAGCCATCCACTCCCGCATTGCGTGTGTAACAGAGGCCAGCTAGTCAAAGATATGCAGGTAAACCCATCTCAATTATTGCACTGTCAAATACACAAGCTTTACAGTTAATTATGTCTTAAGTGAACGTAAACAGTTGGGAGAAAACCAGATGGTGTCTGTATACTAGATCCAAGCATGAGGTCTTAGTGACAGCAGACTAATAAACCTGCTGCCGCTGGTCATCTTGAACAAACCACTAACTGCTCTTCACTGAATAACTTGTAGCTTGAAAGGGTTAGTTCACCCAAAAATGAAATTTCTGTCATGAAGTATTCCTTAGGGATGGGCATTTTTGGCAATTTTTCATTTCGATCATCGATAGGTTCTTAAAAACGAGTACTCGAGGGGCGGGGCGTGTGCAGGGGGCGGGGCATGGCCATGGCCATCAGATAATGAAAATATCTGAAGACTTATGAAAATGAATGTTAAAAATAAAAATAACATGAAAACTTGTCTATGACAACATGAACACGTGATTAGAACACTGTTAGATTATGATTATGATGCAGCAATGTTATTAGTAAGGAAGCATCTAAAAGGAATAGCTGCCTGAGGTGAAGAGTAACATTATACCAATAAACTGAAGCCCGTTCTATGACACATCCTATGATATTAATCAAAACTTAGATACATAACAGACATAACATTACAATTGGTATCTGCACTAAAAGATGCAAATGCCAGTGAACTTTAAGTTACGCGCTATAACGAAAGTGAGAGCTCCCACAGTGATGCGTTTATGACAGCGCACCGAAACGAAATTATCATGTTGTTTTCATTATAATGCTATGTTTATGGCAGATGTGCTATATTTATCTACATTATTAAGTGATTACATAAATCGCCTGTGCATTTTTCGAAGCCATACGAATTAGCCTATGCCATTGAACAAATATGATGAAAAAAGCACTGCTGCATTATTATAACATCAGTATTTATTTGTTTTAAAGAAACATCTAAAAGCAATATGACGTCTCAAATAACTCCGATATCGGGCATTGCATTTGAGCATTAAAACTGATATGCAGCGCATTCAGCGTGTTAAATGTTGATATCCTATATTATGCAAACGTGAGCTTGACCGAAAGTTTAACTCTGATGCGCTTTAAACAGCCAATGGAACGAAAGCACAAATTCACAATCTATTAGGTTACATTAGTGTCACTATTGTATTTTTTTTTAATGCATTCTAATATTTCAGCAATATTTTGGATTCCATTTGCACTCTGATCAACCAAAATGTTATTTTACAGTATGAAAATCACTGATGATTGCTAAATTAATTATAAATAAAATCTAAAGTATATTTTTAGCGCAAGATAGATGAAAATACAGTTCAATGCAAGCTGTGCAGTGCCAAGCTTCTATTTTGTCAAAGTGAAACCAGACATCACTGTGACTTCGAGGCTATTCTCGCTCTCATGTCTTGACGCATGCTGTGGCAAGCTAACCAATCAGAGCTCAGGGCGACGCTCAAAGTACTGCAAACCAATCAGAAGAGGAAAAACAGACATTGATCATTGTTTACATGATCGATTGTTGTACATCCCTAGTACTCTTTTTTTTCCACCATAGAAAGCAATATAAATCACCACATTCAAGCAAGCATGCTGCACAAGTCCTGAAAAGTGAAGCCAAAGCGTTTTGATCGCCTCCCAGATGGTTGGTCCCAGTATAGGTCATAAACCCTGCCCTCTCCATGTAATTTAATGGGATGTAAGACAAAAGACGCATTTCCACCACAGGAACTTTCCCCAAGAACTAGGGACTTTGGAGTGGTACTCTGTGTGTTTCGACCACAGGAACCATGGTCTAAATCAGGGGTGTCAAACATACGGCCCACAAAAATGTGTCCAATCCGGCCCAGGAGAGGATTAACACCGCCACATCCTAAATACGGACGCAAAGAGAAGAACAGATGCGCCAGCAGAGCAAATACCGTACCAGGCCAAGCTTACGGTTTGTGAAATTTAGGAAAATATAAATATTGAATTGTGTTTTATATAAATGTAACTTAGGCTACTTATACGGAGATCAACTTTTCTGAATACCGTTCATTTTAGAAGGCGTATTTTATAAGCGCAGCACTGCTTTGTGTACAGCAGTAACCAAGGAAATGCTATATTGCTGGTGTTGCACGCGCTGCTGTTCCACAAGCGCTACCTACTGTCAGAGAGTGAATTCGCATTCTCATTCAGTCCGTCTGCTATTTCTGTTTTGTGCATGTATCTTATGCAGCAATTCCACAAAGCTAAAAAAGTCAGACCATGCTGTTTTTGCTGTAAATCTTGAAATTATACAATCTAATTTAAAAATCACAAACAACTGCTCATGCTTAAAATGCAGTAGTGCCTGTATAGGCCTACCACATGGCTACACATTTTTTTGTTTAAGGCCAGTTTTAGAACAAAAACAAATTTGCTTAATTTAATAAAAAAAATATATTGGCAACTATCAAATATTTTATATAATATATATTTTAAATCGCTGCATTAAATAAAACATTTAAAAAATCTAATACACTTTTAACAGTAAAAAATGCAGTTGTCAGAGAGCAGTGTGTTTTTTCCTTGCAAATTAAATTGTATGGTTAATAGGGGTGTAACGATTAACTCGTTACCGTCTTTCACTGGATTGCGCTCGCGTTCCGTCCGTAGCTCTCATGAATTTATGAGCAGCCCACGTTTGAGCTCTCCTCAGGACGGCCACTGTTGTTCACATGAGAGCTGTCATCTGCTCTATTATAATAGCAATAGTCACACTGCTCAAGCCATTGATAAAGCTGCCAGGTCATTGCGTGGTCACCACGCAATAAAAGCGTTTTATTGCAACAGTAGAAATGTCACCGTTATTTTCTCTAAGATAAAATAATCAAGCTTTACGGAAATGGGTCATACCATTGACATTACCTGAGCAGTTGAAGTAACTTATTAGTGTTCAAGGGCACGCATTTATTGCATGGACGGACCAAACACAATCTAAGTGTCTAAATACATACACACCGTTCCAATGAATGATAAGTGAAATTACGAACTTAAGCAGTTTCCTTTGTGCATTCAGTTTAACAACATTAACTACAACATTAATACTGAAATGAGCGCGCAGTTTATCTATCAGTCAGATGCGCATTAAAGTTGCATTCATTACTATAGCAACAGTAAACAACCAGTGCGTTTTCTTTCAAAATCATAAAGGAAATGTTCCATATAAAGAGGACAAAGAGGGCTTTTCTTACTATTCCGTGAAGAAAAGTTAGTTTAGGATTAGTTGGATGTGGAAGTGTAAGCATGTTTAATGTACCTGGAACACTTTAATAAGGTTGTGTAGCCATTAACACTATCCTACACTATAGTTAACATTTAAAAGGCTTTAAAAAGTGTTAGGCCTAGTTAAATTTTGGTTTATGTAAATTTCCACAAATGCCAATTTTTATAGGCTATTAAAATAAAGTTATGTAGCATCATTAAGAACTAACATGAACTAACATTAATAATGGACAAAAGGTTTTTTGTTGTTTTTTGCCCCCATTCTCTAACCGCCTGAAGGTCACTGTGTAATTCTCATCCTGACTAAGACATTGGGAGAATCATTTCAATAACCCTATGAATGTGAATAGGTCTTGAATCGAATTGTTCTGATTTTGCAAAAGTCATTCTTGAATCGAATTGAACACCCATGAATCGAATCGCTGTATAGCCAAAGATTCACAGGCCTAATGGTTAATAATAACTTAGTCTCGCGTAGCCAGACCTTCAGACTGACGGCAGAAGGTCTGGACTCTATTGCAGCATCTATTGGCTGGTTTGACTGACATAATGCAAACAATTACAGTTTGTTTTGTTCTGCGTCATGTTTAGGGTGGCGTGAAAATGTAAAGTCGATGTCCCTGCAATAACAGACCAGCGCACATCTATAAATTATTAATTCAATAATAAGTTTACTGCAACACTGGAGCCACGAACTTCACATACTTCTATCATACATACTAAATCCAGCGTTTAATTGATCCTGGTAAGCTTCTTCCACGAGGGGGTTTAGTGTCACAGCATTTGTTTCCAGGTGGACAGTTAAAGAATGTGACACACGCGTCTCCCAGACATCCTGTATAATTTAACCAACCAGATGACGACTTCGAAGATCCTGCAGTGTTTCCAGATAAGTGTGCAATATGCATCAGACGTTCAGCCAGTGGGTGTGACGTCTGAGGCTGAGACTAATATTAATGTAACTCCTCTCACTAAGGTTTATAAAAAAAAAAATAATAATAATAATTAAAGTTATTCGGCCCGCACATGGTTACATTTTTCTCCCATCCGGCCCTCAACCTAAAATGAGTTTGACACCCCTGGTCTAAATGAAGTTCGGGTAAACATTCCCCCCTCAGAAAGTACTTGTTTATTATGTTCCCTTAGGAGCAATTATAATACTATAGTTTTTTGGACGAAAAACTTGAATGAAAATGTACGAAAAATGTAAAGTTCTTTTTCCCCTTTATGAGTTCAGTCTAACTGCCCACTGTTATGATTGACTAATGTCAGTGCCTACGCATTAACTATTAACGCCCCCTAGTCAGAACACAATAGTAGCGGGTGCTGACAATTGCTGCGAGACGATGGCTCTTGCAATGATACAGCCCTATATGTTTGAGCCGGAATCAGATGAAAATGGCTGATCCATTCTTAGTTGTTGTGGAGATGGTTCAGTGTTCACATGGAAAGTGTGAAAATATTTCAAATTATTTATGTCGTATCGCATGTCATTTGTAACCAGAGACATTTGAAAATGGGTTAAACTATCAGGTAACTTGCAAATTTCAATGAAGTGATAGGGTGTTCCATGGACAAAAATGAATCCACAGGTCATATTTGAAGACAGCATTGATATGGCAAAATTGTACTTTTGGATCACATGTACTAGAAACGAGGCAACCTAAGCCGCTTTTCCACCATCGGGCCGAACGGTTCTCATTGCGTAACCGTTCCATTCCATGCCGATCCGGGCCAGCTGGTACGGTTATGTACGGGTATTTTCCACTGTGGGGCTGAATAACGGCCGCTCTTTGGAATGTAATACAAAAGTGTCAGAAAACAGACAAAAAGTTCACTTTGGGCTTCAGATGCTGTTCCTAATCTTCTCTGAGAGAGAGATTAGAAAAGGGGTGGGTGATATACCAGTAGATACGATTAACTGGTAGAAATTTGTCAAACGGTAGAGATTTTGGACAATTGTCTATTGCTATTACACTCATGTGATGCGGCTGATTGGAACATCTTTACTGAAATGTAATTATCCTCCAGACAAAGCAATGGCACAATCATCATGCAATGGCCCAGGCAAGAGCCAAACCAAATCTTAAAAAAAAAAAAAAAAAAAAAAAAATGACATTTGATTAATTTAAAGAGGGCTGTACAAAGAAGATCCCAATACAAAGTTATCGATCTTTGCAGTGAAGGTGGTGGGGTTAATTTAAGATGTGTTAAGTTGACAGACCCTTATATACAAATCACAACGCTCCAATACACAGGCAAGGAAACAAGAGATCACTTTCAACCCTCTCTCATTTCTCAGGTGCCTGATAAATGCCATAACCAAGACTTTTACGCATCAGACACTAAAAGTGCCCTACATCTATATTGCAGCGCTCCTGGGAAACACATTGCTTTCTTTGAGAAACATTTTCCATCAATTTATGGACACAAAAGGCATGGGAATTTATCATCCTGAAACAGGACAGTGTAATTTGTCTGTAATATTTTTACTAGAATGACCGTTTACATCCACTGATGTTCACTACTGTAATGAAAGTGAGCATAACTTGCTCATACTTTCAAAAAGCAGGGACAATTTCAGACTCCAATAAATAACCATTTACATGCTTAAGACATTTGCATTGTGAGAATATATAGGAAGACTTCAGACATTAAATTCTGACTTGAGTAACATTTACTCATTGAAATCAGATGACTGCCATATTAGGATTCCCACATATTCTATTAGAATAATAGGAAGTGCTGTGGATTAATTTATGATGTCATGAGCAATCCAGTTCTTTATTATAAATCAGTGTCACTGTCACTCTTAATGTTTGACAGATGAGGATGAGATTCAAAAACAGACAGCGTCGTGAGGTTGAGGTTTCTGAGATTCAGAATCCTCAATTTAAGGTTTCCTTTGCTTTACTGATAAACAAGTGTCCAGTCTTTGGACTGTCTATTTCACAATCACACACATCAGAATGAAGCTTTTAAATTTGACCTTTCAGTGTGTTGTTTTTTTTTTTTTTTTAGTTAAATCACAGTGTGCTCCATCTTCCAAATCATAAGGAATGCACATGCTCACTACTGAGGACAGATACAATTTTTTTTTTATCTTTCAGACATTGGTTTGTTTTAGACATTTATAATGCTGAATGGTACTGACCTCCTCAAACATGTTCTTCCTGAAGTCCAATTCCTCCACGAGGCTCTGGCAGCGGTTCTCCAGATCCACACGCAGCAGGGTCTCATCTGACAGCTGCTTCTTAGCAGAGCTCAACCCTTCCTCCAGCTGAACAACAAACACACTACATCACAGACTGGCTCACAAACATTACTTTATCATTGTCAGTGGAAACATGTATGCTGGAAAAATCATGAAACAATATACCTTTTGAAGGGACCCTAAGATTGTCATAATTATTTGACTATTTTGCAGAGTGTGTTTTGGTGCAGATATGGGTGATATTTGCCACCTTACACTATGTCAGTCTCCTACACTTTTGTTGAGTGAATGCTAGGGCTGGGTATTGACAATTTTCATGATTCGATTTCTATTCACATGCTTGCGATTCGATTCGGGATTCAATTCCGATTATTTTGGATGTAAATACAGCACATGGAAAATTTTCTAGAGGAAAAAAAAAAAAAAAAAAAAAAAACCCCTCAAACTATTGTTTTTTAAAAATAAATATTTAAAGTTGTGGCTGTCAAAACTGATTTATTCAAACATGCATTAAATATTGAAGAACATTAAGTTTCATTGTTGGGTGAAAAAAAAAATCCTTTAAGGGATGATTTGCCCCTTTAACCCCCCTGAAGTCGGTGGTCGTGCAGGCAATACCACCTCGCTTTTTTTCTTAGTGAGAAAGACTCAAAATACTCCATCGATTTTGGTCATATATATAAGTGTTATACATCATTTGATACTGTTAAGTGTCTACTTTTATTTGAATACTCTCACAATTATGACACAGCTTTGTGCTTTTGTAAAATAGAGAGCTTTGTCATGCATATTGTGCTTCATTCATTCATTAATTGTGATGAACTAAATACTTTGTAATCTTGCGCCGCGAGAACGATCCAGAAGTACAAGGAGTCGTATGCTCCACAAACGCTCCCGTGGCACTTCAATGTTACCCGCCAAATCGGTCCGCGCTGCTCCGATGCATCTCGAACAAGCCTTCCCATCAACAATGGCGGACGCTTCACTACTATTGATGCTCATGGCTTTGCAAACCTACATCGGCATCCAAACACTGTTACAATAGAGCTGCTATTAGCTTGATTAGCTGCCATTTAAAAAAATGGCAGTCACAAGTTTCTTGTTGGTCACGGTAATCCCGCCCAAGCCCCGACGCAAGCGGTTCTTTCTTCTAGCTCAGCAATGTTTTGGTGCTGCTTACGAACCACTTTTCCTGGTTCGGAGCTGGTGCTTTGGGTGTCTAAAGACAAAGAACGGATTTGAAACTAGGCTCTGGCTCCGAACCAGCACTCAAACTGCCTTGGTGGAAAACTGGTCTAAGTACACACTACTTCATTATAGAGAAAACAAATTAATAAAAATATATAATCATAAGCTATGACAAAAATAAACTGAGTGTATAATTCAACAGCAAAAGTAATTCTCTAAAAGAAAAAAAAAAAAAACTTTGTTGCAGTCATTTTATAAAATCTAAACATTAATAATTTCTATTTGCATTCTTATAAAATACATTCATATACTCAAATTATGCAAGTTGATATTCTGATCATTTTTTTTTTTTTCCTCTTCACATTTTGCCAATTCCAAACCACATCAAATCTCAACTTTGTATTTAATCATTTATAAGTGATATATAATTGTTAAGGAAGGCTGGAAGTGGAAAAACACCTTACATTCAGGTGCGCATAATTATTAGGCAAGTTCTTTTACAGGTAAAATAGGACCAAAAAAAAAAAAAAAAATTAAAAACATCAGGAATTAAGGTGAAGCATTAGGTGTGAAACCATCAGGAACCCTATAGTCTCCAGTGCCACCATTTTCCAGAACTGCAACCTACCTGGAGTCTCCAGAAGTATAAGGTGTCAGGATCTCAGAGACTTAGCTATGGTAAAGAATCCTGAAATATGACCCCACTTAATCACAAGCTGAAGTGTTTTTTTAATAGGCTTAATAAACAGATAGATTGTATAGATAGACTCTTGAAGGACCAGCACAACATCCTCTCGCACCACTGTTTGAATAATTTATCTTCCAAAATCTTGCAGTAAGTTTTGGGAGTTGGTTTTAAGTCCATTTCCTACCCTGAAAGGTCCGACTTGCTCATTGTTAGTAGCAGCTCACAACAACTCCCTGTTGCCTTACTTGAACTGTTGCTGGTCCCTTAGTCAAGAGTCACTCAACCTATCAGTCTATAAAGCCTTCAGACAGATAGGTTGTCTATAAACAGTCTTCATGCATTTCACAACACTTCAGCTTGTGATTCTTATTAAGTGGGGTCATATTTCAGGATTCTTTACCATAGCAAAGTCTGGAAAATGGTGGCACTGAGACTAAAGGGTTCCTGATGGTTTCACACCTAATTCTTTTTTTCCTTCTTCCAGTTAACAAGTGTCTTTTCTTCTTGGCCTGTTTTTGTATGACCCTGCTGAACCAGTGAGCATTTTGCAGTCCATTGCTCATGCATTAATTTGGCAATTTCTAGTATTGCATTAGTATTGCATCAGTATTGCATCCTTCTCATGAGCATTTAATAATTTTTTTTTACTTTCACAGTGTGAGTTAAATCTCTTTTTTGGCCTATTTTACCTGTAAAAAAATCTGCTTAATTATGCACACCTGTATATAAGGTGTTTTTCACTTTCAGCCTTTCTAATTATTCATCACTTATAAATGATTAAATACAAACATAATAGCAGTTAAGATTGATGTGGTTTGGAATTGGCAAAATGTGCTTAGGAAAAAAAAAAATATATTAGAATATCAACTTGCATAATTATGCACACCCTGTGTGTACAAATAATATAAAAGATTTGTATTTTTAATTTATTGTACAGCTTTTTAAATGGGGAAACAAGATATGATTGATACGACAGAACAATATAGGCTTTTAATAATCCTTCAGTGCACAAAACCATGATAATATGAAATGCTTTAAAACACAGCGGCACAAACCGCTTATGCGCATACCCGGTGCGGAATGATGTGCTTAAAGCTACATTGAGTCACAGTGCACATTGAAAAGTTCACGGCACAAAGAAGAAATGTTGAGCGCACAAATCCTAGTGTACATCTATCCAACAGTTTATTGATCATTTGTTTCCTCAGTTTTAAATTGTAGTTATTTTGCGTTTGATGCCAATTCAAAGTCCTATTGTGATCTAACAGACTATTGTGTTGTGTGATCTAACGAGTATGACAGTTTAGAAACAGCAATAAACTCCAGCAAAATAAAGTAATTTTATGCAAATCCACAGTCCTTTATCTACGGATCAAGAATTATAATGGGAATATCATATTCGAGAGTTTTATCATGACTGCAGACGGTTGTATCAGACACGCTGTTTGAATGCTGACTGGAAAATGATTGACAGCCGCAACAGAGGGAAAATGAGTTTCAGTGAACTTTCCATGAACTTAACGATGTAAATATTTTTCCGTCCCTCACATTAAGCTATGGAATGGCTTCAGATGATTGAATATATTGTACGAAAACAATTAGTTCTTGTCTATTTCTTTTGGTCTATGTAGGAGTTTGACTCCCCCTTGTGCTGTATAAATGAGCGCAATAACCGCAATTAGATGGTCATTTAATTATCGCGACAGGCCTAGCTAACCTGTGAACGCCCCCATCACCTCAAAACAAAGCATCAACTTCATTATTCCCCTGCTTTTCCTTGAGTCTGGAAGACGCACTGCAAGTTTACCTTGAATTTACCTTAAAAGAAGAATGCGATTGATAGCCAGCAGAGGAAAGTCATTTATTCCCAATTAGTTAACATGCTATTGTTACATAAACTGTAACATGTTAGAATGTTTAGTGTTTACTGTGAAATACAGTGTTCGTGAATATCTGCTCAAAGGTAGATGTTTATATTGTGCTAAACAATAATGTTTCATAGAGTAAATGGTCTCTGAATAACTCACAGCACATACAAAGTCAGTTGAAGCCAATGCAAGGGACAGAAGAACATTTACATTGTTAAATTAAAGTTCACAGAAATTAGTCTTCCCTCTGCTGTGGCTGTCAATTATTCTCCATTCAGCGTTCAAACAGCGTGGCTCATCTGGTTACATCAGCACCTTAAAACTCTCCAATATGATATTCCAATTATAATTCTTGATCTGTAGATAAAGGGCTGTGGATTTGCATAAAATGACTATTTTGCTGGAGTTTATTGCCGTTTCTAAACGATTTACTCGCTAGGGGTGTGTTAGATCACACAGCACAAGGACTATGAACAATAACTGGAATTTAAAACCGAAGAAACAAAATGATCAAACTGTTGGACCGATATACACTAGGATTTGTGCGCTCGACATTTCTTCGCTTTGTGAGGTGAACTTTTCAATGTGCAGCTCTGCGCACTATGACCATGTTGCTTTAAGCACATCATTCTGCACTCGGGATGCACATAAGCATTTCATATAATCATGGTTTTGCGCACTGAAATTTTATTAAAAGCTTATCTTGTTCTGTCAGATCTATCATATGTTGTTGCCCCATTAAAAAGCTTTGATGTGGCGTGACAGATCTCCGTATAGGCACCTCAGTTCAACCGCCAGTGCGGAGCGGGAGTGAACATGATCATCTATTTCTCACTAGTTACAGAATAAACTTAAATGAACATCTGAATGCATGTTAAAAGATACAGTACAACTTACTGAAACGTTTTGTGTCTTGTGTCATCGCTTATTCAGTGTTTTAATGGCAGAAAGACGTCAATAAAACAGCTTGTAAACAATGTCATGTAACATTTACCTCAGAAAAGCCATTTAGGGTCCACAGCTTGTTAGTTCGGAAGAGAAATGAACTCTTTCACTTAAGTGAAATATAATTAATATATGGGCTAATACTGTATTAACCTGTTAGTGATGTCTTGATTATTTAATGCATGTTTAAATAAATCTGTCATGAAAATGACAGCCACTGTGTATAAATGATTATATTCCAACAATGAATTGGAGTAAAACTTCATTTTATAATTAGATTTAGAAGTTAATGCAAGAACTGTACAGCTTAGTGAGTGAATATTATATCAAAATAAATAGCGATTGAATTTAGGCTGATAGTTTGGGCTCATTTGTTAACCTTTAATATTATAGTAGCATAATGTTCAAGTAAGGGCTCCCTACATAGTTTATAGCAAAGATTTTTATCATTAAGAAACTGTTATAATTAAATTTAATATATTTAAAGACAAAAAACACAATCTGTTCAGTAAACCACTGTTTACTAATATAAAAATAAATAAATTAAAAAAAGCAATTTTATGTTTAGTTCTCTCCCCACCTGCTGTACCGATCCATGACTTCAAAACTGAGGTACAAGTTTTGTGTACCGCTACACCCCTAATAATTATATTTATATTTTTATATATATATATATATATATATATATATATATATATATATATATATATATATATAAAAGGTTCAAACATTCACTGATGCTTCGGAAGGAAACTTAATGCATTAAGAGCCAAGGGGGGGTGAAAACTTTTTGAATTTAAAGATCAAGGTAAATTGTACTTAATGTGTCTTCTGGGAAACATGCAAGTATCTTCTGTTGCTTACGAAAGGCAGTACTAAATGAAAAATGATATTTAAAAAAAGAAAAATTTACATTCATCCTGTTCAGAAGTTCTCACCCCCCAACTCTTAACCCTTTGAGACCTGAAGGCTTATTTCTGAGCGACATACACAAAAGTAAAGACTCATAACTTCAAAACTATAGCAAAGAGGAGTCAAAAGGAAGGTATAATTTGATAGAACACTTTAAATTTTTAGAAAATATAAATTACAACTGGACATTAACATGCTGAGAAACTGCTGTATATATAAAATATATTATATTATTTTGAATATGCTCTCCTACATGTGAGCTGCATCTGGTTCAAATTTTGTGGTGATAGCATAAAGTATAGTTGAATAAAGTATTATTTTTTCGCAGCTAGATTGCGCCCACAGGCGGTACACTCCGGTTTAGAGGCACTTCTCAGCACTCGTTAGGAGTTTATAAGCTTTAAAATGATAACTATTTTGTGTTATTCCACATTGGAAAACGAACATTGATGGTTCTGGGAACATTGGATACACACTGCATCCTGGAAAAATGAGAGACATGTTTTTAGCCAAGTATGTTACATCATTCCGTTTTTGGGTTCATTTTAATCATGAGAATCTGTTTTAAATAATGATGTGCCATTTTATATGATCTGTGCATTTTTCATGAAGTTATGAGCATGTGAAATCTACACATCTATTCAGTTAGTGGCTGTGCTGTTTTTGTTGTAAACGCATATTACTTAGACTGTTTTAACTTTAATAGTTCTGTTTGAGTCCCACAGTTGTCCTCAGTGTGAAAAGATGGATCTCAGGGGCGGGAAAGTTCTTTTAACGCACTTGTAATTTAAACGACAAAAATCACATTAGGTGCCGATTTATGTTTCTATCGGTTGGTGCCCACGAACGAACAGTCCATAACAGAGCACACGCACGCAATATCTGAGCCAGAGTAGAGCCTTGAGGACACTATATTTGAGTTTAACGCAGACTGTCAGGACGAACCCTTATGCAAAATGGAAATGTTTGCGTGAATTTGTACCTGTAACATTTACAGATAAGGATATAGCCGGAGAAAGAACGTTTTGTGCGAAGGATGCACATGCATGTCAAAGCACCTGACAGGGCAAGCCATTAAGCTAATGCATTAACTTGAAGCTTAAAATAAAGAATTCTTATGTTTTGGGCAGCTTGGATCAGGTACCTTTCCTGCAGCAGCTCACTCTGCTTCCTCCACTATTTTTAGATGCATTTTTGTCCATAGAAATGGGTTATTCAGTGCTGTAATTTGACATGACTTGTGCAAGTTTTCCGTGCACGGTGGGCAGACCTGACTAATCGATAACGAGAATTGTCGATATTCGATATAATCGATAATGAAAAGTTGTTGCAGCTTGTTGCAGATTATTTGGGAGCATGTAGCTATAGACACATTCCACCGCTCCACGGCAGTAGTGTCATGCTAATTAGCATATTTATGATGTCACTGCATTGCATTTAGACAGGTTTTGGCACTTCAGCATCTGTTTTGCGCCTACTATCAGACCTGTCACATACTGTAATCCAACTGAATGCCCAATAAAGCTGTTCCCATTATTTATACATATTTTTTGTTTCTGTTGTCAGACATAAGGTTGTGTTTAGTCACTATTTTATACTTAATACTACATGTTAACCAGGAGTCACTCACTATACTATAATTATTATTTATAATTGTGACTAGGGATGCACCGATCAGATACTCAGATCGGGTATCAGCCGGATGGTACCGATCCAAATCAGATATGGTGCATCTATTGTTTTATTGTTAAGCTCCACAAAAGGCACAAAAACATTAAAAAGCACCATAAAGTTTCTGTACACTATATTCCAAGTGTTCTGAAGCCCTTCCATAGTTTAATTTAAGGTACAGATAAATATTTAAGTCATTAAATTTAAGTTCACGTAAATGCCTCCTTCCGCTGCGGCTGTCAGTAATTCTCCATTCAGCATTCAGACTGCGTGTCGCGTTCGGTTATCACAGTCAACACAATGAAACCCTCTCCAAGATGAACCAATGTTTCTATTATTATACTTCATCTGTAGACAACGATAACGGTAATACAATACGCATCAATATATCTTCACTTTGTGCTATGAACCTTTCAATGCGGAGCGCTGCCGCTGCGCACCGTGACTCCATGATGCTTCAAGCACATCATTCCGCACACGGGATGCGCATAAGCGCTTTGTGCCGCTCTGTATGGGAGCCGTCGCAATGAAAGATTGTTAATGGCATTTTTTGTTCTGTCCTATCTTTCATATGTTGCTGCCTCATTAAAAAACTCCGCTATAAATTTAAAAGAAATGTCTTAATTTTTTATATAGCCTATATTTATATATAAATATACTTAGTTTGACAGTTATGGCTCAAACATTCATGAAAAACAAGCCATGAGTCATGGATGAAGGAAATCACCATTCATCTACACTAAAGAGCGGCTTCCTCGTGTTCATGTGGAGAACGCCGTTCATGATTGCTTAGTAGAGCAAGCACTCTGGAAAGAAGAAAGGCACGTTTTCAGATGCGACGTGAATGGCCCCATATGCAGTGGCTTTGGTTATTATTTGTCTCATGCAGCACACTGTCTGCGTCTGAGTAACAAACTATGTGCATATTTACAGACAAATTATGTTTATGTTTATAAGCCTAAACAGTCAGTAACAGGTACTTGGAAACGCCATTTTGTACTAATTAATTGACGAGTCGGCTGTGTACAGTCAACTGAATGCACTGCTTCTTTGCCACTCACAGCACAGAACAGACACTGAGAAAGGCGATCCTGCACTGGGAAAGTCAGCTCTCGCTTGAGGGGCAATACTGGCAACATCTTCCAACTTACAGCTAGGGTTTATCCAAAAAAGTCGCTAGATTTGTTTGGTACCTTTCATGGAAAAAAGGCAATAAAGGGATCTAAAAATGTTGCTAAATATAGTGCTAAAGTCACACCCCTTAGACGCTGAAGCTGATGGCAGGGGGCAGTGCTTATCTGTGGCGGGCCACCACAAATAAATCAATGTGTGAGAAACACTGGTATTTAATGTGCTTCATTAGCAGTATTACGTGTGTGTGCCTCATGTACCTCCTGGACATGGACCTGCAGGTCTGCTAAAGTGTTCTCCAGAGCCTTCCTCTCGGACACAGCAGTGTTCAACACCGCTTCTTTAGAGTTCAGCAGGGCTTCAACTTCTTTCAGTCGGGTCTGAGTGCCAGCGAGGTCAGCGTCTTTCTTAGCATATCTGTGAGAAACAACATGATCAGAGGCTGGACAACTGTTTCTCGTATGTCAGGTGACTGCTCTGCTGAGAACTACAGCGTGCACATCAGTAGGGCTGTGCAGAAACATCAATACCATTATAGTTACTTTGATTGCGATAGCTCATGATAGTGTAGATACATTTTTATTAAAATCATGTTTTAAACGGATTTAAAATTATGTAAAAATGTAATCAAATCCCTGTGTGTCAAATAACCCCCTCCTCTGCTCCCGTGGATGTCGCTGACTACAAAGCGACCAGTTGCCCGTCATATACAAATGGCCAGTGTCTCAGAAGTAAGCAGGAGCGAGCATAGCAGAAAATCTAAGGGGGCATTCAGCTTTCAGAGCCAATGTGGGTGCATTTTAGTTTTAGGGAGTAATGAATTAGATAAATGTAGTGCTGCTTGTAAGCTAAATAAAATAATTCAAGTTCCCAAAATATAGACACTTGAAAACAACTTGAGTGGACTACAGTACATTATTGTTTATAGCAGAGCCTACTGTAACGGTGATTTCACCGCTTGAAAGGAAAGGCAGCTCGCCTAAAGGCAGTTTTACATGGGATGCAGCAAGCAGTGAAATCACCGCACGACTGCCGCTTCATTTCGTCGTGGAAGCATTTTGTGCAGTCGAGGCAGTGCTCACGTCACGGCCTCGGAGCAGATGATGCCATAACATAACTCAAGCTACAGCAGGGAACAGTCAGACTCATAATAAACGGTGCTTTTCAGGTTTTTATGTAGGCTCATTTATGTGGCCCATTTTCAGTAATCTAATGTATAACTATATAACTATAGATTAAACTTTATTAAAGTTAATCAGTCAAGAGCAGTTACAGATGCATAAATAATGTTTTGACGTGTTGAAAATAAAACTAAGTGTTATTTGAAATTATTTATAAAATGAAGATACTTTAAATGTGAAACCAGTAGGTGGCAGCATGTCCCTGTTAATGAGTCATTGAGATTCAACCAATTCATTTAAATGGCTGATTCATTCAGGAAGTGTTACTCAGAGACGCAAAACAATGCTGTGGACTTTGGAACTATTTTTGTTGGCGAAAGAGCGAAACAGGCAATTTGGTGTCTAAAATCTAAGTCAATTAATATAAACTGTTTATTAAACTGCACATTGTATAAAAATAAATAAATTTAAAAAAAAAAAAAACCACATTTGTAATCATACTTATATTTGGAGAAAAATGGCGCTCTTCGTGTAATATTGGTTAACTATATTAAATTATATACATATAAAAGACATGCGGGGCATTTGCCACTTATCTTGAATTCTGGGTGCATTCTAAAGGCATTTTAGTAGACTAAAAATCATGCAGTGAAATTGTGCACTCTAAATATGGACGCGCAATAGTCTAACCTACTAGACCACGTCGCAGTGTATGTGTGCACTTAATGTGTGTGTTTTTGTAAAGTGGGGGACATACTAGATTATGTCAGATTGTTAAATCAACAATTACGATATCAAATGATATATAACGCACACCCCTACAAACAGTGGCCCGATTGGGCAAAGGACAGTTCTGTCAACTGTCCCAAGCATCGTTCACTCTGGCCCCGGGCCATCCTTATTGTCGAGCCCTGTGAAGGTTTACTTAATTTTTTTTTTTTTTCTTCTTCTCATTACATCCTGACTATTTCAGCTAGCTTTATACATTTTGTATACTTAACGCAATTTATATCATTTGTGTTGCATCTAAGTGTTCAGTTACACATTATGCACTTCATACATTTCAGTGTTCACTGTTCAGTGACACGGTGCAATACAAATACCTTTGCTAATAAACTGGAATGGAAGTTGTTGTTTTTTTCTGCCGAGTCAATATAATGTGATATACATACCAGAATACCCCCAGGTGGTACACAGCAACTTGCATTTTTTTGCATTTAGGCCTATATTTTTTATATCGCAATATGTATTGTATTGAAATATGTAGTAATTCGTGACCCATGTACCGTATTGTGAAGCCCTTACCAATACACAGCCCTACACATCAGTATATCGCAATGTTGCAATTAAGATTTTAATCACGCTTTTGACAATATTGCCTTTGACAATTACACGCCCACACTTTACATTCATACACTACCGGTCAAACGATTTTGAACGATAAGATTTTTAAAAATAATTTATAAAAAGTCTCTTCTGCTCACCAAAGCTTCATTTATTTGAAGCAAAATCTAGCAAAAACATTAATATTGCGAAATATTTTTACAATTTAAAATAACTTCTATTTTAATATATTTAAAAATGCAATTTATTTGTGTTGGCAAAGCTGAATTTTAAGCATCATTACTCTAGTCTTCAGTGTCACACGATCCTTCCGAAATCATTCTAATATTTATCATCTAATATAATATATATAATAACCAATATAATCATCTAATAGTTTGCTGCTCAAGAAACATTTCTTATTATCATCTATGTTGAAAACAGTAAAAAAAAATAAAAAAAAAATAAATAAAAATCAGTATTATTTGATGAATAGAATCAAGATTGGCTTTCTATTCAAATAATCCTGAAAAAAAAAAAAATTGTACACAACTGCTTCTCAGTAGGTTATTATTAAAAACAATTTTATAAAAAAAAAAAAATCCCCATTACAATAATACTAATGTACTGTAAAATACAAAGTAGTTTATTAACTAATACTTTTTAGAGAACAACAGTACAATCATAATACTAATATTTATGGCTGTCTTCATTTCTGTGCTTTCTAACGTAAAACCATAGAGCTTTTATTTTGGCGGAAACCCGCAGGGAGACCTTTTGTCTATTTTGTTGACGACATTTAAACGATTCTCCTTACAAATCTGGGAAGATGGTTGGTGTATGTTGCATTTTCAAATGCATGTTATAAGCAACCCAGACTTACAGCTAACGATTTCAGTTTATAAAAGTTATAAACATGGATTTTCTCTTACATAAACGCTTCAGAAGTCCTTTATTAACCCCCCAGGAGCCATATAGATTACTTTTATGATGTATGGAATTTCATAGTTTCAATTTATTTCGCCGGTATGGACAACATGCTGTCCTAACTAGAGGTCAACCGCTTCATCGGTTTTGCCAATTAATCGGACTGATAGTTGATTGGTAGAACAATCGGCTGTCAGCAAAAAAACAATGCCGATAGTCGTTCCTGGTTGCGTCCTTTGTTGGAGCTATATGGGGAGGCTGGAGTGGCCGAGAAGGGTCTGCTGTCATCATATAGTATGAGAGTGGCCTCTAGAGGCGGAAACACTCATGCCTCCTGCTGTTTATTTCGAGATGTTTATTTGAGATTTTTTAAAGTCACTGCGATTATCGTTTTCATGATTGATCTTCGCTGTCAGAGTACTCAAATATCCGTGCACATCCCAATTAAAAAAGGGGGGGCAGGATTATGAAGGTGAGTAAATGACTGAATATTCATTCACTGAAATTAATTTTCAATGCTCCAAAAAGCATGCAAGGGCCAGGTGCGTTTCCATGAGCGTGCCTCTTTGAGACTTCCTCGGGGCCAACAGCCAGAGGTTATGACCTGCTGATTACCTTGGTCTAAAGTGGGCCAACTAGAGCTTGAGGAGTGGTCATGAACAAAGGCAGTTTATCAGTCAGGACAGGGTCAGTATCAATGTCATTTAAGAAATTTAAAACAATATTCTCAGCTTAAAAAGTGTTTTAAATGACAACTGACCAAAAACACCATTTATCCAGTGAGAGAACGTCCTGAAGTCTGATGAACAATGTGTGTTTACGCGTCTTCAAACTCTTGCAATGCAATGCACTCCTGCCGCACTGAGCAGTCACCAAGCTCCTACTCTGGAGGTGAGCTGAGAAACTGTGGAATGCTGCTGGAATGTGAGGAATGTCTCACACACAGCCGAGAGCGGCTGGAGGACGTGAGCTGTCAGTTTCTGTTTATAATACTCTGGAATCTTCTTAATATTTGCTACATTTAACTTATCTGCTTCAGTCCAGAGAAAAGATTTGAAACAAAGAGCCCCTTCACACAGAGACTGGTAAAGCAGCTGGTGAACATTCATATCCTCCAGCTGCTCCACACCAATGAGACGCTTCAGTCTTAAGCACTGTAAGAAACACCACCAACACATGAACTGCTGCTCCTGTCAATCAAACCACATTGCACATCACATCACTGATGGACAAATGAGATAAACTAAATGCTACATGCAGCCAAAACATGAGCTGGACTCCAGCTCTGAATGATGATGCTCAAGTGTGAGGGCAATTAAGTTGATTATAGAAACTGTACAATACTACTAGAGTGCAAAAGTGCGTTACAAATACTTCACAAGATGAGCATATGACGTGAGCCTGTAACTGATTACACACACACTAAAGAGCCTCACAACATACATGACCACCACAAAACTGCTGTTAGTGTGAGACCAATTCAACACACTGACCCAAACTACAAGAAATTAGAAAGAAACTGAGTGAAAGAGTGAGCCGACAGGCCTCTATGAAAAAAAAACTGATCATTAATTTACTTATTTAATTATTTACTTAGTTTTATAATGACAAGAAATGTGAATTATTGTCTCATTTTGCAAACAAAGATGGAGTTGTTGATGGGGGGGGGGGGGGGGGGGGTTTTAATCTACCATAGAAAGCAACGTAATTACCGTCATTCGAGGTCCAGAAAAGTAGTAAAAACATCGTTTAGGTCTGTGTTTGCAACTGCTTTCACAGATGACTGATTATTGCGCAGTTTTCAAACCTATTTACAGATTTGTGTAATTTTAGTAATATATTTAATAATTTGTTATCGTACTGTCATTAAGGGATGCACAATATCACACGACATCGGAATTGGCTGACAAAGGCTTAATGTAATAAGGCATGATATGAAAAAATTATGCAGATGTCTTGCTGATAAGAACGAGTTATGCGCCTGCGATAGCTCACGTGGGCAAGGAGTGCTAACGATAAGATAACTCGTCTCGTCTGTGTGGACTATCATCGACCCATGATATCATCATCGTCTATCGGCACGACCCTACGGTCAACTAATTAGATTAACCAAATTACAGCACAAATGAAACTATTACTTCACTCATTGGGAAAAAGACACAAATGTAGTGATGCACTTAAAGTTCGGCTACCGAAAGTTTTCAGCTGAACCAGCAATTTTCGGTTTCAGGCCGAAATAGTTTTGAAGGGTCAAAATCATTGCCCACAAGATGTTAATTAGCGCTTCTCCGATGGCCCATTTTTACTGTTCAGCGTCTATTTAATGCACACAACTTGGATAAACCACAACAGACAAACGCATCCGCTGTGTGGACTCTAGGGCTGAGTTGACAATATTGTTTTTTTTTAATGTTTATATTTTAATATCAAACTGGAACAGAAACATAATTCTGTTATTAAAGTTTATATAAAAACTGCCTTATGTGCAATTTTAATTTTTGTACAACTTAGCTTTAAATGTTAACTGAAAAGTAAAATATATGTCATGCCCATGAATCACATTGAAATTGAGAGAGAAATAATGCTGCCTTCACGCTCACCGCATTCAAATTTCGAAATGGTAGAGCGTTCATGTGCGATTTTTACCTAGAAAACTCGTATTTACAATGATTCCGGGAACACGTGAAGGCAGCATAAGATGCGTCCCATTCACACAGTTCAATCGGAAGTTTGAATGAAGTGCCTCACGTGTACTGTAGCTGCTCTTGCTCGCTCTTAATCTTGCCCAGCTCGATCTGCAACCTCGCGCGCTCCCGCGCCGTGTCATCCAGCGCCTTGCGCGCGTCCGCCAGCTCGGTTTCATAGAGCGATTTGATCCCGGTCAGCTCGCGACTCCGTACCTCCTCTCGCTCGCTGATCTGTAGCTGCAGTACACTGTTCTCGGACTCCAGACTGCGGACCGTGTCGATGTAAGCAGCCAGCCGGTCATTGAGCTGCTGCAGATCCTCCTTCTCCTGCAGTCTGGATATCCGCGCGGGGCTCAATGGAGTGCTGCTGCCGCGGGACAAGGACTGCTGTCTAGCCGGAGTGCACGCCGCGCTCGCCATTCTTCAGCTCAATTTTAAGTAAAACAAAAGTTAGTGTTAATTATGAATGTCTGGTCATTCCTCAGCTTAGCAAGCAAAAGAGCATTTAACTTGAATTCTAACAATCCGATCAACGCTAATGATTGAGCACAACAAAAACGATTTACCTTCTGACTGAAAAGTATTGAAACGCTCCGAGCAAACAAGGTGTAACTCTAGAGCTGCTTTAAACACTGCAATGCCCTACATTAACATCACTGTAAAATATAAAATAACGACTATAACGTTATGTGAGCGCGTCTTACTATGAACACAGTCGCGTGAAAGAATGAACTGAACTAATATGGCCGCTCATCAGAACTATGCAGACACGTGACCACACACACTCAATCAGCAACGGCAACGTCACCAGAGGTTCAACGGTGCAGTTGAGACAAAATTCAAATTGCACAAAAACCCGCTGAAAGTAACATCAGTACGCACGTGCTTATCCCTCCACTAAGCTGTAAACAACGTAACATACGTCAATCAATAAACATTTAATGTATTCTGACTTTTATAGTAATGACTTTTTTTTTGTGATAGATGCTTGAACAGCTAATCAACTATTCATGATCAGACGATAACACACTGACACTTCGCTGTTTGTTTCGGGGTTAAACGCTTATTTTCTATAAATTAACGTTTAAACAAGTTTTCCTGGACGTCTCATTCATTATTGGTTTGTAAAGCTTACAAAACCGCTAGTAAAGACTCAAGATTCACATTTATGGAATAATAAATAATTGACCTATATTGCAGCTTGATATGTGGTGGATACTTTATACAGCAACAACGTTATAGTTCAAAAATATATTGTCCCCTTTTTTAATTAATAAATAAATGAGATTTAGGTGATATTTTTACCACTCAAAAAGGAAATTTCCCCAGTTTCCATTTCAGAAATCTGGTCACCTCTAAGGATGATCAGGGTTTTTTTTTTTTTTTTTTTTTTTTGACTATTCTAGTCAAGCATTTGTAGAGAATTGTATTTTTATTTAACATCTTGTAGAAAGCAAAATTATACTGAAAGTGGTACAACAGAGGAATTAATGTGCTCAGCTGAAATCATTACAACATGTGGGAAACTAGTAAAATGTGTGTTTACAGTCTCCAACTTTTCTGACCATGGTAGCACTGATTATCTGTTTAGGTAATCAGCCATTTTGATGGGTGGATGTGTCTGTATTTGCTTGCAGATTTTCCACAGGCAAGCATGTCACAGATGAAGCACTTTTATAACAACCCAACAAAAGACATCTGTATATTATACCATGTGCAAAAGCAAACTTGATCACAACAGCTGAGGGAAAAAAAATGCATTGGTTACAACAATAAAGGGTTTGCCTTTTAATTTTAATTTTCTGAAGCTTAAAAATAAATCTGTTCAAGAATGTTCTTACCTTCTTATAAAGTATCAATTCAGCTGAATAATCATTGCACTCAGATACAGGGAGTCTTGCAAAAAGATACAGGGTAAGTAAAATGATTCGAAAAGAGACATTTCAATCGATCACAGAAATTTGAGCCAATACCTTTACCCAGAACCTTTAGCAAATATTTAGAGCATTTCCAATGTCTAAAATACAAGTTCCTTTGAAATTACTACATTTATAATATGTTCTTGCTGCAATCCATTCTCAAAAAACACAGTAATGTATCAAAAGCTTGCAAAATATTCAGACAGAAAAAGATTACAATTTATTAACATCATTCTAAACTAGCCAAGACCTGTAGAAAATCTGTACAACCTTTGGCTGCTTCTGATAGTCTTTTAAAGAGCTAATGAGTTTAACAACCAGTAGAGAACTTAAGTGCTATTTGTGAACTTTAGGACAAAATCAAAACATCAGACATCCACGGTTACTCTGACTAATTTATGACGAATCAAATGTCTTCTTTCATCCTGAGAGTTAAAGTCCTTCCAAGCAGTTTTGGGACTAAAACTAGAACGGAACGAGAAAGCACAAAAAGCATGTAAGTGTTGAGCATCAGAAAACCTCTAGGTCATTTGTGTTGTACACTACAGGGCTGTCCTCTGTGCCCAGTGCAGACTCTAATGGGCCCTCCTCAAGGGACCCCAAAGCCTCTTCAGTGTCACTAGCGAATGTTTCTCGTGACATGTCATCATGTTCCTGTAGATTGAGCGTGCTGATAGCTTGCTTCATCTTCTTCGCTACAATTTGCTTCCGTCGCTTCTTAGCAGCCTTTTTGCTGTTGTATTCTTTCTGGTTCTCCTCATAAAAGATCTCCTGTATGAAGGGAACATGCAAAAGAACATTTTCTGAGATTTGCATGTAAAGAAAAGTAAACGTGTACATACATTTTTGTTAAGCCAGAGCTGTCGAAATGCCTGACTAAACAGAATAAGGGAAATGGTTTGGAAATCAAAGATTGTTCCATACCCAGTTCTTTTTTCCATACTTTTCTAGACCTGGAAATTACTCAAATCAAATTCTATACTTTTACAAACTTTGTAAGAACCCTGTAGCGTCTCTAATCTCTTCCTCTTTACTACTAGTTACAGCACAAAATAAACATGAATGAACAACAGCAGGTATGTTAAAAGATACAGGAAAACTTACTGAAATCCGCATCAGGTCTCATGTAATCCCTTAATTAGTTTCAGATTTCAAAAGTGGAAAAACTTCAATAAAACAGGCTGAAAACAAGATGTGACATAACGTTACATTTACCTCAGAAACTGAGTTTAAGAAAACGAACCAATGATGCCAATGGCAAGCAACAGAGCATCCGAGTGGAGCACTGAGGAGGACTTGCACGGATGCACATAGCATAATATATCCCGGGAAGATAGGGGACTTGAGGACACTGTAGTTGTCCTCCAGTTTCAATATATTCTAGGAGCCCCTTGGGGCCTAGAGCATATATAGGGAATGGGGAAAAAATACGTTATTACCCAGACTTTGGTCAGGACCATAAACGAGTATTCATAAGCTGGTCACATTGGTGAGGCTTATGCAGAGAGAACCTGCGTTTGTAATGCAGGGACGTCTAGATTATAAAATCTGACAAAGGTGAATGGTGAGGCCCAGCCGGCCGCCTCACAAATTTCCGCAATGGACATGCCAGTGGACCATGCCCCTCGTGGAGTGTGTTCTAACACCTATGGGACATTGTAGGCCCAAAGAGGAGTAAGTGAACGCTATAGCATCGACTATCCATCTGGATAATCTGGGCTTCGTGACCAGAAGAACTTTCGTACGGCCACCGAAGCAGACAGAGTTGTTCCGACTGACGAAAAGAGGCAGAACGATCAATGCAAGTCCTCAGGGACCTGACTGGACAGAGTAGGTCCAACTCCTGATCATCCTGGGAAGGAGGAAGCACAGACAGAATGACCATCTGTGCCCTAGAGGGTGTGGATAGGACTTTCGGGACATATCCATGTCTCTGTTTCAGAACAACTTTTGAGTCGTTAAGCCCGAACTCAAAGACAGGAGGGGCTCATGGAGAGCGCCTATAAACCTCCCACTCACTTTACCGGTGCTAAGGCTAGCAATAAGGTGGTTTTTAGCATTAGAGAACATAAGTCGACAGTCTGGAAAGACAGGTCCCATGTGGGAACTGTGTGGGGGCGGGGAGGGTTCAGCCTCCTAGCCCCTTTTTAGGAAACGAACAACAAGGTTGTTTCTCCCTATCGACTGCTACAGTCTACTGCTACTGGAAGGCCGCTATAGCTGCGACATAGACTTTAAGGGAGGAGGGTGTAGCGTCTGGACCAATCAGACACACAGTTATTCATTATATCTAATGAATTACCCAGAAACTTATTCTCTCACAAGTCCTGTTAATTTCATCCCCCACAACTGCAATACAGCGACAGAATAGGTGTCCTATTTCTATTTTACTGCTGTCAGGAATGCGCAGAGAAGACTCTGACTTCATTCTTTCTGAGAAGGACAAATAAACCCTTTTAATCCTATATATAACCACATGAGAAATGTATAAACGTGTATCCAATTTCCCCCCCTCATGATTTTCCTTTTATAAGGTTTATTCCATGTATTAATTCTCTCTTTTGAACTATTTTTGTATTAATGTTTCAGAGTTGCAAAGTTATAATTACCTAAAATCACATGGGTAGCATGTTTGGTATCTACAGACTCCAACTTCTGTGTCCTATTCCTATCCTATTCTTAATTTATGTTACATGTTACTAACTCTGACACATTAGTATTATAAGAATTCTCTCAAACACCCAATCCAATGTCTTATGCTAATATCTTGCTACAGGACAAAGACTCGTAAAAGTTTCCCACTGAAGGGAAAACTCCTTATTGGCTCAGACACCTCAACTGGGCGCGACATGTTCACCCTTTACAATCACTGATCACAAGATCACACTCTCTCCCTTCCTGCTTCTTGGACGACTGAAAAGACCCCTTGTTGCTGCAGGCCTCAGCTTACAACCCAGCCATGTGCTCATCTATGACAGAGAGAAAGAACTTAGTTCCCCACTAAGAGTCAAATTAACAGCTTAAGTTGTTTCATAGTACTTAATCCAACGCAGAAGATACTAGCAACAACTTCGGACCGAATAATCAAGATTTCTCCTCAGCCTGCAGATCCGATGCTCCTCAGCCTAAAGGCACCTTGCAAGTATCATGCATTTGAACACTAAACAGCGATTTAGTATTAATGTGTAAACCACCTGTCAGCAAAGGTGTTTTATTAATAAGAAATCTGATTATTCTTTTCCAGACTGTCTTTGACTCTTTCCGTAGCCCTACTTCCAGTCCCACTTCCGGTTCAACTATCATTGCTCATTTTTACCTACGTATGTGTGTGACCTGCGTGTATGTTATGTGTTTGTTAGTTTAGTTATGTGTGTGTGAGTTAGTTAATAAAGATTGTGCACAATAGATGTTTGGTTCTGAGTCTGCTAATAAATTGCCTGATTTAGATCTTGACTACAGGCTCTGAGTAGTACTGTACAAAAACTACATTCTTATTCCATAACCTGGAACACTAAGTGTTCACTGGACGAACAGGTTAATTGATTGTAATAATTTTAATGTAGCTACATCAAGTTAATCTGATTGACTGATTCACATATTCATAATTAATTATAACTAATAATCAAAATGAGTTATGAATTATTATTAATATTTCCCCTTGAGTTAATTCGCTACAAGGAAATACAACCTTTATCCATTAGGTCTTGAAGGAAAGATGATATCAGAGATATGTCACAAGTAAATGGGTTTCGTCGCGGGCTGTACACCAGGCACCAAAAAGACTTTTAGGGAGTAGAGAAGTCACGTTGACGGAGCTTTGGCTTGTGAGATGGTGTTCAGGACATCTTCAGGGAGGTTTGAAGGCTCCCATCTAGAAGCCATACATGGAGATCCCACAGCTTGGGGTGCCAAATTGTCCCTCCCGCTTGGGAGAGGATGTCTCGTCTCAGGGGAATTGGCCATGGCTCTATGGACGACAACTGAGACTGGTCCGAGAACCATGGCTGGCTCCTCCATAGGGGAGCTACCAGCAGGACTTTGTGGGCACCTTTCCGGATTTGTCTGATAACCTGGGGAATCAGAGCGACTGGGGGAAAAAGCGTAAAGGGGATAAGGCTGGGCCAGTCGTGGGCCAGCGCATCCTTGGTCTTTCAAAAGTAAATTAGGCAACGAAAGTTGTCTTTGAGGCGAAGAGGTCGACTTCTGCCTTCCCGAAGACATCCCAAATTTCCTGAACTGCGAGGGGGTGGAGCAACCATTCCTCCGAGGGAAGGTTGTTCCAGGACAACATGTCCGCCCCTTTGTTCAGTATGCCCTGAACATGCGGCCCTCACGCAGGTCGAGTCGAGAATAATCCTCAGGAACGAGATATGTTGGCTGGGAGAAAAAGAGCTCTTTGGAAAATTGACCCTGAGCCCAAAGCACTCCAAGTGGCTGAGGAGGAGGGACCTGTGTGCCACTTTTTTATTATGTCCACTATAACAGCGGTGCACTGCCAGGGTGTTTGAAGAGGCTCTGTGCAGGCAGAAAACACCTTTTTGAGTGCCCGGAACTGAACAGGGTGACGGGAAAACTGAGTGAGGCATCTTGGAGGGTGATCCAGCCGCGGTGGGACTTTGCCTGATACCCAAATAAGGAAGAGGAGGAGGGTGACTTCTGAGGCGCGAGGTCCAGCACTATCTTGGACCAGGGTCCCTGTCGCTTCGGAGGGGGGTAGCGCCTAGCAGAACATGAGCGGGCTGAGTAACGGATGGTGTAGATTTAGGAGGCTGCTGTGCTGCAAAACAATGTTTTTAATTCTGTGGCAAATTCAACTGCTTTTTTCACTTGATTATCCAGCACTGAACTAGTAACACACCGGCAGGAAAAAAGGTCACAAAATGGGACCATTTAGTCGCAGTCTGTATAGTTTTATTTAACCTGTTTAGTTATATTTGAATAAATCTGTCATGAAAAGTTATGACAGCCACCATTTAAATGTTTATATTTATAAAAAAAAAAAAAAAAAAATCCTAATAACATGTTTCTACCCCAATTTTTTTTTATGTTATAAAGTTATTATTATAACATTATAAAAACCAGAGCCATTTTATGTTTGTATAAAGTCAGTTCTGGATTTTATTTTTTTTTCCTTGAGGAGAAACTGACATGCACTGTACCAGATATATCCAAATGAATCAAAATTGAATTGCAAGCTTGAGAATCAAAATCAAATTGAATTGTGAAATTTGCGTCAATGCCCAGCCCTAACCACCTCCTGAGCATGTGAGGCGTGACGCTCCGCTCAATCGCTCACAGCCCAAGCTAATCCTCCACTCAAATTCTGTTCTGACATGAAACTTCTCTTACTATGTTTTTCTGTTTGTAATTAATTTTTTGAATATATATCTCAATTACAGTTGACCTATAGCAGTGGTACCTAAACTGGGGTACGTATATCCCTGGGAGAACGTGAGGTGACAGAGGGGGTACATTAACAAAATGCTGTTCATATTCTACGCTTCCTTAAAATAACATCAAACCCGAGCATGCATTTCTAGCAGGCAGATCGATTTAAAACTCAAACTCTCTTCGATACAAAAACATACCCTGTGTGAGTTCTTGTTTTTAATGTTAATATATTATACAAGCAATAATGCATTTTTTCCCCCCAAATATCCACACGTTCGCAAATGATTGATTTTATACAACAGACAAACAGAAGGGTGATCTTAAGTGATGAACATTTTAAACAGTCCTGTCAATTTTGTTTGCTCTATTTTGCAACAAAATAATTCAATGACCTATTCATAAATACAGCCACTTGCTTCGTTACTGAATGAACGAATGACTCGACGAATCACGCATTAAGACAGTGACTTACTGTCACCTACTGGCGGTTTTCTGTTTAATATTTAAAAGTATCACTTTGTTTTTACCATCAATGCATATTTCTCTAACTTTTATTTTATAAAAAGTTATTTATAAAAGTAAAAGTGCATTGGGAAATAAATTTAAGGGGTATATTGGAAGAGGTGGAATGCAAAAGGATGTTAAAGTGGCCTATATATATATAACGGTTATGATGTTTGTGGCTTAAAAACAATATCGTATAAAGGGGTATAAATAAACGTGACATGACTGCACTGGAGTGCCAAATTGCTGAGCTGGTGCAAACATATCTACATCGCTATGATCAGATGACTTCTTAACTCCTGTTTTCGCATCCGCTATTATTATTGGTGTGTGTGTTTTGTTATTGCGAGGAAAGCGTGCAGCACATATTTATATATTCATCTAATCAGCACTCTCAGTGTGGACGGTGTCTGGATGTGTGTTATTAACCACTAAGTAGAACACATTAAGTATACCATTAAGTACACAGTATACCACTGTGAAGGCATTTCAAATTTCTTTTTACCCTTAAGCAAAGAAAGAAAAAGATCCTTATGCTTGTACACACTGTGATTATATCACAAAATGAATCTTTGCCAACTCATTTTCTCCACACTGCTTTTCAATTTCTTCTCCTTCGTTGTCAACTTTGATGTTTACTGTGCATTTATGTATAAGGCTTGCAACGTCATTAAAACAGTATTTGAACTCCATAACCTTAGACCTACTGCTTATTTCAGATTCTCGAACCAACATATTCTGGGTTGAGTGGCCCTTAAACAGAAAAAAAAAAAAAAAAAATTTATATATATATATATATATATATATATATATATATATATATATATATATATATATATATATATATATATATATATATATATATATAAACAAACATATAAACTCAGCTGCTTTATATTTGTCCACCCAAACACTTCATGATGACTAACCTTCACCTGCCCATCAGAGATACTGGGTGTGTTCTTCAGTAAGTTCAGATACACTCCACCAGGAGTCCGTCTCCTACTACCATCCTGCAAAAAAATAAACATTAATCAAAATTATATTAGATGAATATTACTATATTCAGCAGGATCAACATGTTTGAAAATAGATGTGTATAAACAACCACGGCTGAGGTTCTCAGACATCTTCATAATTATAACACTTGTCAGTTTGAATGAAGTTTAAATGAAAATACATGATTCTTAAAAGGCCCAAATAAAAAGCAAATCCAGGTTCTGATACTTTAATATTATTTTGCACAACACATTTAACATGACAATCAGAGGACCAGCATTTTTCAAATATTTACCAGCATAGGCAGGGATGGGAATCATAAAAAAAAAAAAAATCTGGTTCTGGTTCCTCTTGAAATTACTAGCTGAAATTATTTTTTTTTTAATGATGTGCTGTGATCAATGATTGTTTTGATATGTAAGGACTCATGCACAGTCAGCCCTTCTGTTGCTTGTTTTTTGTTTGTTTCAAGAGTCCATAAAAAGTTTTGGTCACGTGACCTTCGTCAATGCCAAACTTACAATCGTGTATTATAATTAGTATTATTATAATTATTGTTGTTACATTTAATTTATTGCCACACTTTAGCGTTCTGATACTATAATTCACATCTCTCAGGTAACTTTTTACATACATGCTGGGTAAGATTAATGGTATGATTTTATCATCTCATACATCTCTTTTGTAACTATTTTAAGTGTAACCATAGTCAGATATTGTCATTAAACCCTTTCAATTACAAATGATGTGCGAACTAGTTCTGATTTGGTATTAACATTAATATGCTCCCTGTTGCAATACAATAATCACACTAGCAATTTTTCTTACACAAACCCATCGCTTTGCTTCTGAAGGCCTTTATTAACCCCCCAGAGCCGTGTGGGGTACGTTTATGATAGATGGATGCACTTTCTTGAGTTTCAAACAGGTGGTTTCTGTGCACTGCCATTATAAAGCTTAGGAGCATCAGGGTGATTATTAATATAACTAACTGTATTTGTTTAAAAGAAGAAAGTCATATACACCTAGGATGGCTTGAGGACGAGTAAATTACCCCATGATTTTCATTTTAAAGTTAACTAATCCTTTAATGGATAAAACAACGGAGCTGCACACTCGGGTTTATGGCGGCTATAAATTTAACCTGCCACAATCATGGAATTCTCCTATCTCTGGCCCTCTGTGGCTTTAGCCCCACCTAGCCCTATTGTTAATGTGGCCCTGTTTATAAGTAATATTTCATACATTTTTGCCCTGATATCTTGAATTTTAGGGTCACTCTAACCGCATTCTATATGCTCCATCACACAGTTGTTACCCTGCTTCATGTTTGTCACCAATCAACTGTTTGAAATGCAAGATGAACTACGCAAGTCTGGGGCGGGGTAGGTTCATTCATTTTTATTTCTTCCCATAACCAATTAATTAAATTAACGCTTTAAAACAACAGTCCTAGTTTTAATATATCATGCAGCTTTAGAAACCTGTCTAATAATGTGGTTTATCGGTCTAATAATAATGGATTATCACGTCATCCGTGGAATGCGCCACTTCCGGTATTTTGCCAGTTAATCGACACGGGTAAATTACAATAGAGGAATTTTTAAATTTGAGTACTCAAATTTAATTGAGGTGACAGCCCTAATGAAAGCCATGACAAAAAAAGTTTGCTGACAACTAAAGCTGTACAATTCTGGATAAGTTAAAAATGACTATCTTTTTCTTGTTTAAAATAGATATCACGATTCTCCCACGCTTCTGAAAAGACGACTACATAATTTACTAGTAGTTCTGTCAAAACAGTACTGCTGTTTATTTAAAAAAATATATATTTTATTAAATTCAATTAATTCATTGAAAAAAAATTTTAAAAATCGTTTTGAATGCATGATTAACAAAGACTTCACTTGTTTCATTACTGGATGAATTAACGTTTTTGATCAAATGTCTTGAATGAATGATTCAATTACTTTTTTTTAACGGTCACTTGTCACCACCTACTGGTGTAACAATGTAATTGATATAATCTTTATTTGATTTACTCTATTTTGATGCTACCATAGTGTTTATATGTGATATGAATTATTTTAACACAAAAATCGTGATACTGTGTGGTTGCAAAGACTGTTTTGAAGCTGTCATACCTATACATAACTGCTCTCTCTGGATTAGCGGCAGCGCCAATGCAGATTTGAATGTCCACTGTGATCGTAACTACTTGTCAAAGGAGGCATAGCAGAATCATTGTCATTTAGGAATAAGACCGTGTGGGTGTTTGAAATGAGATAGATAAATCTCAAATCACAGCTCTATTGACAACCTTTTTTCCATGTAATCTTGTATTATTGGAAATATTTCACTGTTTTTAGCTGAGAGAAACTGGTTTCAATTGAGTATCAATTTTCAATAATTCTGATCAAATTAAAAAATAAATAAATAAATAAATAAAATAATGCAAGATTACAATTGAGACAAAAAACTGAGTACCAGTTTAACCATTATACACAATGACTAATCTGGGCTAAAATTCCCAGATTTTGTGTCAACTAAAACTTGACTAAAAACAGGATAAGTTGACTAAATATGTTAAACTAAAAAGAACATTTGACACAGGACTAACACCAAATAATAAAAGGCTAAGAAAATTAACAGTAGTTCCAAACTCCAATTTTATATACTGAAATTGGTGAAATTTGTGTGACAGTTTTGTACATACCACAGTGTAGAGACCTCCATTTTGTTCAATTGTTGCAGTCTCTGACAGAAGCTCGATGGCTTTCTTTTTTCCAATAACTCTCACCACACGCTCTATTAGATCCTTCTTTGGCTCCATGAGTCTTTAACACAGAGCAAACAAAAGCATGATTATTTGTTGAACAGTAAAGGTATATGTAGATAATGACCAGAAATGTATATAAAGGTTTATACATGCAGAGTACCTTTGTTGAACATAAATATTGCATTTTTTTAGTTATCCCCTGATTAAGCTATTTCACAAAATTTGTGAAACTGAATTTACACAAATGATTCCTGTTTTTTATTCTCTTGATTTTTTTTAACGTTAAATTTATTTTGTGATGGCATGATTGTTCATTTGATTTTATACAGTTACTGGTTAAGCGTTTTTCCATAGAAAACAACCATTTGCGTGTTGTGTTTTCATTTTGGGCTCATCTGCTCGCCTGTATATAGTATGCGTCATCAATAATCTTTTAATATCACTGTTTTAGTGCATTAAAACACTTTCATGTTAAGCGTTTTAGAACAACCTGCTGTTTTTAGTGATTGAAATAATGCAGCAAGTGCTGTCTATGGATCACAATTGCACAAAACCTTCCTTTTGTTCACAAATTTTTGTTTTTCTTCTTTTGAGATGGAAAACTGACAGGCCAGTGCTACAATTCAATGGATGTTTTACCCTCCAGGTCTCCATGCCAGTCACGTGACGGAAAACTATGAATTGCGATTTATTGTATGGGCAGTGTTCCCCCTCTTTCATGAACACCAGATTCAAGGACTTTTTAAAGCACCTTTTTTATTTTATATCAAGCACAAAGACAAAAAAAAAAAAGTGGGTTTTTAACAGCCAATCTTCACCGTATCAAAGACCTACCGTCTATCATTACTGCAGTGATGTTAAGGTATTTACTGACAATTAAAATCTAATTTAAGAGGCATGTGACTTTACTTTTTTTTTGTTTATCCAATGAGTAGAGAGGGCTTGTAGAGTGCAAGAGAGCAATCAAATTTAAAACAGTGATGCAGTTTGCAGCTTTCGTAATCCTGCTTTTAACATTTATTTTACACTGGTTTCAGTGGTTTCATTTATTTTACACTGGCCCTTTTTTATAAATCATTTCAGATTCAAAGCATTAAAATAAAGAAAATATTATATACATGAATTTTGGAATTAAATGAAATTATATGGATAAACGCATAAAAATTTAAAAAATATTAATCACCTGTACAGGGTATCTGCAGAGATTATAAAAATTAAAGACCTCCACAAATAAAATCAATACAGTATTGGAGGGAGATAAGCATTTACAGTAACAACCCAAACCATAAAATGAAGGTAAAAGCAACGATTTAAATAACTTCTTTAATAAGTTAAATAAATTTTAACTTACGATTTAAATACAGTTTAAATAAAAAAAAGTTGTGACAAAAACTAGTTTTCTAAAACTAGTTATTTAAAAATTTTTATAAAAGCTATGCATTTCAGCCTTTAAACCATTTTTTAAGAAAATGAGTAATGAAAATGATTATATAGGCCTAATTTAAAATATGATTATATGTAATATTCTAGATACCCTATTATTCTACAATTTTGAAAGCAAATTACGTATTGGTTCATAGAAATTTGAGAAATTAATATTTTTAACCCAATCTGATTGTATGATACGTTTATATTTAAAAATTGTTAATTTTATATTTTAGAAAACTGAATAGAGGCAATAGTTTGGAAACAAATATTTTTCCATAATCTGATTTTCAATACATATCCAGACCAGAAAATTAGCTGGAGATAATTTATTTCTTATAGTCTCATAAATTCTGCAAGGTAGAGGCCTGCATTCCTGTGGCTCTCCCAATGAAACCAATCAGATTTCTTGCAGCACAAGATTAAATTTCCGAAAGAAAGACGGTAGTGGTCGGTAACACTGGTGGTACTTTTGACGGGAGCAAGTGGACTGACAATAGCCCAGTCGACCTTCTTTTGACAACAGCGCATCTGCACTTGAACTTGAAGTGAACAAAACTTTCTGCAGTGGTGGCGTTAACACAGTTCCTGTTCCCTGCCCTGAGCAAACTGGCAAGATATGTTCAGTGCATTCCGGCCACGAGTACACCTTCAGAGAGAACTGAAAGCCTTTATGGTCGGATTTTGGAGGAGATACATTTGGTAATGAAACAGTCATCATTCAGCGACATTCTGTTCTTGCATGGATGTTTATATAAACAAAAATAAAAAAAACATTTCTTTTGCAGTATAGTTGGTAAGCCAACAGTCTTCCAACAGGCTTATAATTTTGAGTGACATATTCAATTTAGCCTATTTTTCTCTGTGGCATTTTTGACAGTATCATGATAAGACATAAAATTCTTGTATAGCCAACATTTTATATTTATTATCCCCAATCACTCTCTCTCTTTAGGGGAAATTTAAATGCGAGATTTAGGAAAGAGATCTAAATTTAGCAGGATCAGTCGGGTTTGAAAGAAAAGAGAAACGGAGTGAATTTTAAGCAAGAGCGGGTGGGTGCAGAATAGAACCTAGCGGAAGCGGGACGGAAAAAAAACATTCCCTCACAGACCTCTATTACAAGGGGTTTATAAACTTAGTAAACAAAGGGGGCATTTGACTACACATCTCTGAAATTTTCTGACCTGTATGCGATTTCATCAACCACTTTCTCTTCAGGGTCATCCTCAATGATCTCATATCGACCCTTCAAGTCCATCTCAGCCCGTGGGCCCAGTCTCTCCTTGGCCGGACGCTTTCTCTTTAGACAGCTCTTATCTGTTTGGGCTTGTCCTCTCTGCATGTATCCCTCCAGCTCCCCATCCAACATGCTCTTCAACCCCTCTTCCTCCTCTCCACGCTCTTTTTCCATCATCTTGCGGGCCAGGACATAATTATAGGTCTCGCTTTGGCGACTGCTCATGCTGACGCCCCCTTCCATTCCCAAGATGCCCAGCTCTGCTGCGACAGCTTCCTGACTTTGCTCTTGCACCACAGAGCCCCAGATGTTGTTGACCTTGCGAGCAAAGGGGCCTGCTGCAGCCCTGGCTTGGACAGGAGCTGGAATACTGGAACACTTGAGCCGTTTGTGTCTCCACAGCATGGCCTCATCTTCAGAGTCAGAGTTGCTGTCACTGGAGTCTGTGTTCTTGCAGTTGCGGTATCCTGTGATAGAAGCGGCACTCAAAGAGGGTCCTCTGCTCTGAAAAGATGATACCTGCAATTATAGTGAATATCAAAAAGAGCAAAACTATGTTTTGTCCATGAAAAACAGATTGAATGGTATCACTAAAATGATTGTTGATTGTATAATGGGAGGCTTTAACAGAAAGAAGTCATCTTATATTCATTTCAGAAGCAAGTTTGATTATAACAGACAAATATTTTCCTTTCGAAAAACGTGCACTGATTAATCGTTCACAATAAGACTAGGGACATGCATTAAGGACGTGAAGAGAGTCCATTTTAAATGGGTTATCTATCTTTTATAACCGCAGCTCAAAACCACTTTCAACCCTGGATTAAGCAGCAGTTCACATCTGAAAAGTCCATACAAGAAGCATTCATAGCAGTCTAGCAAAATATCTAGACTAAGACTAACTAAGAATGTTTCAAACGTGACATATCACGTGCAAAGCTGGAAAAGGGAGAAGGGGAGAACTTAACTAACTGCAACTGGCCTAGACAGGTTCATTTGACTGCATAACTGTGTTTGGTCTTATTGCATTGTCTATTATAACAATACATAAGTGGACGGTCGAACCTGATGTTTAAACGGCTGCAGATACGTCATTGATTCGCACAGGTATATCAACATACAGTAAATCAGTCGATATAAACACAAAAAGAGCGTGTTGAACAGAATGAACAAGCAGTACGTTTCACCTGCACTCGCTCCGCTGCAGCATCCCGCATATCAGACTCGTGATCAGACTCGAGTTCTCCATCCTCAAGATCCGCCATTCTGTCTCTGTCAACCGCCATTTCTCTCAACCGGAAATAACGAGCCCATATTTACCACAGCGTCTTCGACAACGTGCACTCCCATTGGGCGCATTTTCCTGTGGGACCTTCTTCTGGTGATATTTTGGCGGTTGGCATAGAAGCCAAGGTACATTTCCGCCACCTACTGGACCAGAGTGTGGAACGCGCAACGCTTATAAAAATACGAACTAAATTCTATCCTGTCATCTTTAAATAACTCGTCATATTTTCTTGTTTGCTCTGGGAAATAACATGGTCTGGACTGTGATATGTTTGATTCCCAACTCTTAATCTTGCTTGGCTTAAATGTAATCTTTCTCTTTCTCATGCTACACAGTTTAGGAGTATGATTATGTTCTACTGTTTCTGGACGTCTTAAAAGTCTCTATGTCTAAACTTGTGACAAGTAGTTACGATCACAGCGGAACATTTAACTCTGTGTTAGCACTGCATGCAGCCAATAATAACCAACTGCAGAACCGCAGGGCCATATCAAAAGCGTAACAGCTAATGCTAGCCCTAGCGGCACGCAGGGAAGGAGTTTTGAACGGCGGGCACTGATGTCACTGCCATTACACAATAGGCTGAGAGGTGCCGCACGTGATTAAGTTAGCCGTTACGCTTTCTCCAATGGAAAGAGATACAGACCCTCTCATCTCCCTATAATATACAATCTCTGGCCATATGTCACAGCAGAAGTATGGACATCAGGGCCAGGCCAGCAGTCTCACGCCAGGAGCCCGTTCTTCGTACATGGATTACTCAGTTATCTGGATCACTGGAAGTGATAAGTCCGTCCCAGCCACTGATACTTTCTTACAAGAGTACCCTATTTAATCAGGGACTATAATAATTTACAATAATAATAATTTGGGGGGAAAAAAATGTCTACTTTGCCATAATTTCCCAAACTGTCATTTGTGTGGAAATATTACGAAGTCTGTAAACAGCAGGTTAATACAGCCACATGCTGAATACAGATGCAAAGAGAAGAACACAGAGGTGCCAGCAGAGCAAATACTGTACCAGGCTTAGCTCACTGTTTGTGAAATATAGGAAGAACAATATAAATATTGAATTGTGTTTATATAACTTAGAAGGGAACTGTCTTCAGAAAGTTACGATCTCCGTATAAGTAGCCTATTTTATAAGCGCAGCTGCTTTGTGTACAGCGGTAACCAAAGAAAACGCTATATCGCTGGTGTTTCACAAGCGCCACCTACTAACAGAGAGTGAATTTGCCTTTTCATTCAGTCTGTCTGCTATTTTTGTTTTGTGCAGGTGTCTTATGTAGCATAATTTCACAAAGCTATAAAGTCAGACCATGCTGTTTTTTTCTGTAAATCTTGAAATTATACAATCAAATTTAAATAAAAAACAACTGCTCATGCTCAGAATGCAGTGGTGCCTGTATACCAAATGCCTACACATATTTTTTGTTTAAGGCCAGTTTGGCCTGTTAGAACAAATAAACAACAAATACATTTAAAAAGAAAAGAAAAGAAAAAAATTGGCAACCGGTATCAAATTTGCTCTAAAAAAATGGAATTGGCCATAATAAAAAAGAAATCAATAATAAAAAAATATTAAATAAAACATTATTTTAAAAATCAAATAAAGTATTTTTCGCAGTAAAAACAAATGCAGTTAATTCAAAGAGCAGTGTGTTTTTTTCTTACAAATTAATGTGTAGTTTGTATGGTTAATATTAATGTAACTGTCAGCTCACTAAGGTTAAAAAAAAAAAAAAATCGGCCCACACATGGTTACATTTTTTCCCATCCTGTACATTTTTTCTTATACCCTCTAAGCCATGCATTAATTTGAACAGCAATTATGGAGGCGATTCCAGACACAGCCCATCTCTGTCCTTCACTGTCAGGGTTGGGTTAAGGGATGAGGCGGAGATTCAAGATGCAGAAACAATGGGCTTTTTATTTAATAAAATAAAACAAAAACAACAACACAGGGTTAAAACATGACCAGCAGTAACCCTGCAAACAAGCCCCACTTATCCCTAAGTGGGCCCGTAAGCGCAGGGCCCCTGAGAATTTGTTCATTGGCAAAACGTTGGCCCCTTAGCGTTGGCCCCTTAGTGTTAGCCCCTTAGCGCTGGCCCCGCTCAGGCAGCCCTCACTTAGCCCCCAGGAAGCCCTCACTACGCCCACACCTGCACTATTAATCTACAACAATAAATCTTGCAGCACAGGGTGCCAAACATTTACCATTAATGAAAATAACAGTTAAAGATTGTTTTTAAAAAAAAAAAAAGAAATGGTCAATGACTGGCAGAAGTGTCTGCCAAAGAAAAACTGTAAAAATAAGATAAAACATCCTAAATCATCCTCTGTAAAATGTAAATCTCTTTTAGTTAACAGTTAGCTCGCAACAGTACACACGCATGAGCTGATATAACTATCACTCCATCAGCAGCTACACAGTTACAGCCTTTAAATAAAGCAACATGCAGCATAACATCAGTGTTGCTGGGCTTATCATTTACTAAAGCACAGGCTCTACTCTTCAGCACAATGGTAACCTCACAAAACTCAGATAACAGAAACAGAACATTAAACACTAACAGATCTCTCTAGATCTCACAGCATCTTCACTTATTACAATCCAGCATGACTTTATTTCTTTCATTCAAAGCTTATTATTAAGAATTAACTGAGGTTTAGATGTTTTTGTTTTATTGAAAATAATAAAGTTTGAAGTCACCGTTATGAAGGTAAGCATTTGCTTGTGCTCTTGACCTTTGACTTCTTAACTTTAATTTTTTTTCTGGCTGCTGTAGCTGTGTGTTTCTAAAGCACATTTGTTATAGCAAAAGTTGTGAGAAGAAAAACTGATCAGATGGTGGTGGTTACTTATTGGTGATTCAGTCTTCATGTAGTAGTCTGATTCACTGTTCTCACCCAGAGTCTGATCTCTGAGGACATTATTTAGACTTAATAATTTTACATTATAGTAGCCTTTGAATACCACTGCATGAAATGTTGTCTTGCTTTAATATTTTAAAAAGCAGCCAAACAGAGCATGGGAAATGAAAGTGGGCTGCCTACACAAAACCTGGATGGACCCAAAGGTACAAAAATTGCTCTGGGCCCGAACGGGCTGGCCCACACTGGGCCATCATGGGCTTAAAGGGTACATAACACACACAGTTTCTGCCAATCTCATATTAATCTTGAGTACCTATAAAGTAGTATAGCATCATTCATGTCTCTGAAGAGTCTTTAGTTTTATCAGATTTATAAAAGAAAGACACACTGTACCGAGTCTTTCCGAAAACACCCAAGCTCCTGGTAGCGTGCCGTGGGCAAAGTTAAAGAGAGACGAGTACACACAGCTTTTGTGTAGTGAGCGTCTGCAAGCTGATGGTCAGCTAAACAAATAAATTTAAACATACACAATACACCATCGCATTATCCCTGGATAACTTTTGAATTACTATAATGAATATAGCATATAGTGAATGATGAATAATTAATTTATGAATTCACTACATTCGTTTTGTTTACATTATATATACACTTAGGTGCCTTTTGCCGACAAAACAGACATTTGATGCAGTTTTATTCACCACCACCTGCGGTTCAGACTCATGACCGAGATCATTATCGCTGTGACCGCTCCATCTTTCAGTTTCAAACTGTAAATCTGTAAATCCAGCATTGAACTGGGCCTTGTTTATAAAACCATTAGCGTGATATTTCTCCATTCATTTTAACCAATAAAACATTTATTGCAGCTATCAGACACGACTTTATTCTTATTTTGATAGTTAATTTAAGACGGTATTTTTGGCACAGAAATATGTCATACATTCAACTCATTTTTTGAAACTTTGGCAATGTTTAGCATGAGAATCCAACTCTTTAACAGTGTAAATAAGCCAGAATGCATGAAATAGCATTAGACCCCCCCTTTAATGAGGGCAGTCCACTAGTGTGGGCTGCTCACAGAGAGCCTGCAGTGAGCCCAAAGCTGTGGGCCTCGACTGGGCAAGCCCGCACTGGGCCTGTTTAGGTTTGGTTTGAGCTGGCCTAGCCCATTGTGCCCGCAAAAAGCCAGCATGGGCCCTGCAGGAGCATGTTCACACTGCAAGGTTTTAGGCCTGATTTTCACTGAAATCGCTGACAAACACTCAAAACCGGCAAGTAGGGCTTGCTGCAACCTGCACATCCAACATGGCCCACATCCAAGTGTGACATCAGAAGCCACAACCTTGCCCAATACGTCACCTTGTGACTCCCCACTAAACTACTTCACCAGAAATCCCGCCCTGCAGGTAACTTCATTGGTTACAGTGACGGGTAGGTTTAGGGATCTGTGTTTGGTTTAGGCAATCAATACTGTGACTGACATGACCAATAAAATCTTAAGAATCAGCTGCAGGGCGGCACACTTGGATGTGGGCCAGGTTGGATGTCCACCGCAGGCTGCAGCAAGATGCAGAGATGTGTCCAATGTGGACACAACAGTGACTGAATATTACTCCAGATAGTTGTGCAGTGTGAAAAGAACAGGGATATGACGACTTTAAAAAATTGTGCAGTGTGAATTCGGCATAAGATGGGCATGGTAAGACAAGGCTTCGGATAAATTTGACAATGAACTGGCACAGAACTGAAAACACAAGGACAATAAATAGGGAGCAACAAGGCAGGTAACGAGGGAGGAAAGGTGGGGTAAATGAATCAATAATCAGATAACAAGGGTGGGGTTAGACAATAGATATGAGAGCACATGGCACAAAGTCAAGTCAAGTCACCTTTATTTATATAGCGCTTTTTACAATGCAGATTGTGTCAAAGCAGCTTTACAGTGATAACTGGTATATAATTTTGGCTGCACAGCAGCTCTTAAAGAAAATGGTGTCAATGCAGGCAGATGCAAAACACTGTTGAATATCAAATGTCAAGTGTCCCCAACTAAGCAAGGAACCCAAACTCCAACAGGTGACATCAGGTGGCAAACAGGTGGCAAATAGGTGTTAAAATGGAGAAAAAAACCTTGGGAGAAACCAGCTTAGTCGGGGGACCAGTCCTCCTCTGGCAAACAGTGCTTTGTTATGATTCAGGTAGCTATCATAAGCCTGATAGGATCGCAACATTCAAAGTATTTATTCCAGTTCAATCCAGTTGAGGATCGTATTCATCATTCAATTCTGAGATCGCAATAAACGTGAAGGACTATAATGCATTACGAGCTCGCTCAGGTACTGGGGAGCTAATCCATTTAGTGCTTTGTAAGTAATTAGCAAGATTTTAAAATCTATATGATGTTTAACAGGAAGCCAATGCAGTGTTGACAGAACTGGGCTAATATGGTCATACTTCCTAGTTCTAGTAAGAACTCTAGTTGCTGCATTTTGTATGAGCTGTAGTTTGTTTAACAGGCGAGTGGAACAACCACCCAGTAGAGCATTACAGTAATCTAGCCTTGAGGTCATGAACGCATGAACTAACTGTTCTGCATTTGTCATTGAGAGCATATGTCGTAGTTTAGATATATTTTTAAGATGGAAGAATGCGGTTTTACAGATGCTACAAACATGGCCTTCGAATGAAAGATTGGTATCAAAGAGCACACCCAGGTTCCTAATTGACGACGAAGACTTAACAGAGCAGCCATCAAGTGTTAGACAGTATTCTAGGTTATTCTAAGAAGTTTTTGGTCCAAAAATTAGAATCTCTGTTTTTTCTGAATTTAGTAGTAGGAAATTACTGGTCATCCCATTTTATATATCAGCTATGCATTCCGTTAATTTTGTGAATTGGTAAGTTTCGTCAGGGCATGAAGAAATATAGAGCTGAGTATCATCAGCGTAACAGTGAAAACTAACAGCATGCTTCCTAATGATATCTCCCAAGGGTAGCATGTACAGAGTGAACAGCAACAGTCCTAGTAACTGAGCCTTGAACCTGAACTTGTGATCGATATGACATCTCTTCGTTTACTACTACAAACTGATAACAGTCAGATAAGTATGATTTGAACCATGACAGTGCCATTCCACTAATGCCAACATAATTTTCGAGTCTATTTAAAAGAATATTGTGATCAATAGTGTCAAATGCAGCACTAAGATCCAGTAACACTAATAGAGAGATACAACCTTGATCTGATGATAAGAGCAAATCATTAGTAACTCTAATGAGAGCAGTCTCAGTACTATGGTACGGTCTAAATCCTGACTGGAAATCCTCACAGATACTATTTCTTTCTAAAAGGAACATAGTTGTGATGATACTGCCTTTTCTAGTATTTTTGACAGAAAAGTGAGATTTGAGATCGGCCTGTAATTGACTAATTCTCTAGAATCAAGTTGTGTTTTTTTAATAAGAGGTTTAATAATAGCCAGCTTAAAAGTTTTTGGTACATATCCTAGTGATAAAGATGAATTAACGATATTAAGAAGAGGATCTATGACCTCTGGAAGCATCTCTTTCAATAGCTTAGTTGGTATAGGGTCTAACATACATGTTGTTGATTTTGATGATTTAACAAGTTTAGACAATTCTTCCTCTCCTAAAGCAGTAAATGAATTTAATTTTTCCTCAGGGACACTGCAATGCACTGTCTGATGCGATATTGTAGTAGACGGTTGCATGGTTATAATTTTCTCTCTAATATTGTCAATCTTGCAAGTAAAAAAGTTCATAAAGTCATTACTGCTGTGCTCTTTGGAAACATCAGAAGTTGAAGCTTTATTTCTTGTTAATTTAGCCACTGTATCAAATAAGTACCTAGGGCGGTGCTTATTTTCTTCTAAAAGTTTTGAAAAATAGGCAGATCTAGCAGTTTTTAAGGCCTTTCTGTATTCAGTCATTCTCTCTCTCCACGAAATGTGAAAAACATCTAGTTTTGTTTTCTTCCAGCTGCACTCCATTTTTCTGGCTGCTACCTTTAGGGCCTGAGTGTGCTCATTGTACCACGGCATTGGATTCATTTCCTTAATCTTTTTTAAACGCAAAGGAGCAACTGAGTCTACTGTGCTGGAAAAGACAGAGGCAATAGTTTCTGTTGCAACATCAAGGTCTTCTAAGCTGTCTGGTATGCTAAGGTGATGAAACTGATCAGGAAGATTATTTATAAAGCGATCTTTAGTGGTAGAAGTGATGGTTCTACCATATTTATGGCAGGGAGGCAGTTTAGCAGCCTTGACTAAATGTAGTATACACGAAACTAGATAATGATCTGAGATGTGCAGAATTTCAACGGCATCAATATCGATTCCATGTGACAATATTAGATCTAAAGTATGATTACGACAATGAGTGGGTCCTGACACGTGTTGTCTAACTCCAATAGAATTTAGAATGTCTGTAAATGCCAATCCTAATGCGTCTTTTTCATTATCTACATGGATATTAAATCACCAACAACAAGGACTTTATCTGCAGCTAGTACTAACTACGATAGAAAATCAGCAAATTCTTTGATAAAGTCTGTATGGTGTCCTGGTGGCCTGTATACAGTAGCCAGCACAAATGTCAACTTACATAATATTACATAAAGTACCATCACTTTGAAGGAATTATATTTGAAAGACTTTTGACTAATACTGTAAATATTACTATAAATTACAGCAACACCTCCCCCTTTGCCTTTCTGACAAGGATTGTGTCGATAATCGTAACCTTGAGGGCTAGACTCATTTAAAGTAATGTAATCGTCTGATTTTAGCCAAGTTTCTGTCAAACACAGCAAATCTAGATTATTGTCTGTGATTATATAATTTACAATAAGTGCTTTTGAAGAAAGGGATCTAATATTTAACAACACAAGCTTTATCATTTGTTTATCAGTATTATCTCTATTTTTTATTTGTTTAACATCAATTAAATTTTTACCATTAAATGGGTTTGGAAGTTTTTTGTTTTTACTAATTCAGGGTACAGACACAGTCTCTATAATAATATCTCGGTGTAAGAGTTTCTATGTGTTGGGAATTATCTGACTTCTGTAACATGAGGCAGCTAGCAGACGGTCGGTCTGCTTCCTGACCTGGACCCCAGTTTGTCATGTTTCAGCTCTAAGACTGTGTGCCATATTACTAGAGAGAAGAGCAGCACCATTCCGGGAGGGATGAATACCATCTCTTTTCAACAGGTCAGGTCTCCCCCAAAAACTTTTCCAATTGTCTATGAAAATCTATATTATTCTGCAGACACCACTTAGACAGCCAGCCATTGAGTGATGATAATCTGCTAACTATCTCATCACTCCGACGAACAGGAAGGGGACCAGAGCAGATTACTTTTCCTGACATTGTACTTGCGAGTTCACACACCTCTTTAATGTTAATTTTAGTGATCTCCGACTGGCGAAGTCGAACATCATTAGTGCCGATGTGAATAATGATTTTAGAGTATTTACGATTAGCATTAGCCAGCACTTTTAAATTTGCTTTGATGTCAGGTGCTCTGGCTCCCGGCAAACATGTGACTATGGTGGCTGGTGTCTCTATTTTCACGTTCCGTGTAATAGAATCACCAATAACTTTCAACAGGCTTCTCAGTGGGTGTATCACTGAGTGGGGAGAACCTGTTTGATGTTCTTATTGGAACGGAGAGTGGTGTTTTCCGCGGCTAGGCTGCCTCACTGTTACCCAAGTGCCCTGCTGTGTGGGCTCTACAGCCGGAACCGAACAATGTACAGAGTTCACTAAGGTAGTCGCATCCAAAACAGTATCTGAAGCCCTTACATTCTTACTATCCTCAATTAAAGTTTGGATTCGTGTCTCTAATTCTGAGATTTTCTCTGTCAGCCTGACTATTTCCCTACATTTATGACATGTAAATCCCTCGTCGCTGACAGAGAAAGCTATACTGAACATGTGGCAAGCAGAACACGATATAATACTAGGAGAGGATGACATGACTCACCATGTTTGTAGACTGATCCGACTTACCACAGCTGTTTGATGAACGCGTTGAAAAGAAAATGATCGCGCAAGAGACTGATGACAAGTTAACAAGCTAGCGAAATGCAAATGCGCTGTAATAGCGATTTAGATTCAAAGATTAAAAGCTAGCGACGTCAGATTAATGTGGTAGGCAATATTATATATAAGGTAATGATAATATAAGCAACAATGAATGAAAGTAAGAGATTCAAAACAAAGCTATATGGAGTTACAGACGCAAACCACTCTGAGCAACGAGTCTGACAAACATGACAAGCCATGTGCTCACACCAAACAAAACAAAAACAAGTTGTGGTTGGTGGTCAGTCTATGTTCTTGACCAACATTTTGCACTTCTGATGTCATTCTAGCAAGAAATTACTGTTGTAGTAATTAAATATTTGCTTAGTTATCATGAAAGCTCACAGTGAGGCAACAAGTCAGCTGCCTAAGTTTTATTATAGCGTCATTAAGGGTAGGTTTAAAGGTTGAGTGGAGATGGGCATTTCGTTAAGGTAGCATTTATAGTTATAGTAAGGGGTAGGGTTAGTGGTGGGGGCGGGTCTGCCAGTCTGATGCTGCTGGCCTGGCACTGTTGTCTTCATACTGCTGCGATGTGTGGATCCTTGATTCTGCAGTTATATCTTCTTCATCTAGATCTTAGATCACCTATCTTGCTGCCACTGACCTAGGCTGAGTCCGAAACCACCCCCCATACCCTTAAATTTGAGGGGACAGTCATTTGTGTCCGAAACCATAGGTGACATTATCGAGTGCACTCATTCAATCCCACAAAGCACCACAATAATGAGTGTACAACTGATGTACACTTAAAGGGTCAGTTCACCCAAAAATGAAAATAATGTCATTTATTACTTACCGTCATGTCGTTCTACACCCGTAAGACCTTCGTACATCTTCGGGACACAAATTAAGATATTGTTGATGAAATCCGATGGCTCAGTGAGGCCTCTATTGAGAGCAAAGCCATTCAAACTCTCAAGGTCCATAAAGGTATTACAGTTTTCAGTCTTATCATCAGATTCAGTGGTTCTGTCTTAATATTATAAAGGGACTAGAATACTTTCTGTGCACCAAAAAAAACAAAATAACAACTTTTCAACAATATCTATATGGGCCAATTTCAAAACACTGCTTCATGAAGCTTCTGAGCTTTATGAATCTTTTGTTTCGAATTAATGATTCAGATCTCCTATGAAACGGCTAAACTGCTGAAATCATGCGACTTTGGCGCTCCGATTCACTGATTCGATTCATAAAGCTCTGAAGCATTGTTTTGAAATCGGCCCATATAAATATTGTTGTCTTTATTTCGTTTTTTTGGCACACAAAAAGTATTCTTGTCACTTTATAATATTAAGATAGAACCACTGAAATCACATGAACTGTTTCAAATATGTTTTTAGTACCTTTATGGACCTTGAGAGTTTGAATGGCTTTGCTCTCAATAGAGGCCTCACTGAGCCATCGGATTTCATTAACAATATCTTAATTTGTGTTCGGAAGATGAACAAAGGTCTTATGGGTGTAGAAATAATAAATGACATTATGTTCATTTTTGGGTGAACTAACCCTTTAACCATAGGTATATGTAGATGCCACTTTCGACCGCTCGATTTCACTGATGCTGCTGCTGAAATGCCAATTCTGTTCGAAGCAATTCTGCAGAGTCAAGGTGACATGATCAGGGATTGGCAGCTCTTCCTCACCCATTTCCCCATCCACTTTATCTTCCAAATTTTCCAGTAGGTCAGACTCCAGCATTTCACTTCTGCTCTCACAATAATTATGAAGTGTACAACAAGCTGCCACAACTTTATTGATCCTGCTGATGTTGTGATCATTTCTCTTCAGTGGGCGGCGCCATCTGTCTTTTAACCTGCCAAAGGCTCTCGCTGCACACATCCTGCTCAGTCTGTGATTATACAGACAATGGTCTTGTGTAATTCCTGGTGTTTCAGGAAATGGTTTCTGAAGCTGTGGTAGGAGTGGGTATGCAGCATCTGCCACAATACATATAGGGACAGAAACAACTTGAAATTCTTTTGTCCACTGTCGGAAAGTCTGCCTGATTAACCTTTCTGGAAGATGAAGGAATTCCCAAACACGCTTGTATCATGCACCTTCCCAGGCCACCCGAAACTGATGTCCTAACACCCCGCAGAAGAGCAGTAGCCCGGGAGTAGTAGCCTTTTCTGTTGTAGAAAAGGCCATGAAACTGAAACAGTTTTTAGATACCAGTGAAACCGGATACCAAATTTTAAATACCAGTGAAAATTCACAATTTTGAAATTCACAAATTCACTTTTTTGGGAAACCCTGATTTAAGTAATCATTAAAGTGATTTTTCCATAAAAATGTAATATTTCCTTAGCAAATAAATTGTGTTGTTTAATAATTATACAATTTTCACTGGGGGGGAGGTTAAATGTTGTTGTGAAACCCTGATTTAGGTCATCATTAAAGTGATTTTTTCATTTTAATGGTGTTGTTGAATAATTTTGTGATAAATAAGTAAAAAAAAACAACAACAACAAAAAAAAAACATATTCCACACATCCCCAAAACCACGGCATAAACGTATACGTTTATAGTTGAACAGTAAATGATATGTTGTTGCAAAATGTTGACTGACCTTTCATGTGCCTGTCTTACTCAAGAAAAAAAAAAGTTTTTGGAGGAAACATTAAATGTTTAATGTACTGTATTTGAGTAATGATTGGACCCCCCTAAATCATAGGGAGTGCCAAGTCTTGTATGAGAGACCTTGTATGAGGGATTGCAACGGGTTCCTATTGCAATGTTCGCTGTTTCCTGGAGATGCAACCACACTTATACCCCGACGATCATGCAAACATAGCATTCATCATTAAATGGCAGAGCGCTTCAATGGGCTGAAACTATTTGGTCACAAAATAGTACAGTTACCCACTCTCTCACCGGTTTTGTGAACTTCAAAGAAGTGTTCAGTAGACCAGCCGGGGAAATACCCGGCTGACTTTCACTGAGCGGCAGGAGCGGCTGACCCAGGGATTATGTTTATATTGTGGTGCTCCTGGGCATGTCATCTCAGCATGCCCCACTCGTCCTCCTCATCCCATGGTGAGTGCCATTCTTCCTCCTATAAATAAAATGAAGCCTCTCACTACCATAGTAATTCTTACTGCTGCCGATGTTTCTGTCCCAGTCAGTGCTCTCCTCGACTCTGGGTCAGCGGGTAACTTCGTCTCTGGTGCCCTCTGCCGCCAGCTCAAACTCAAACTCAAGACCACAGTCACGCCGTCCATCTACCAGATACACTCAATAACTGGAAAACCTCTCAGTCGTAGACGGGTACATCGGTGTGTCGGACCAGTGCAACTCCAGGTTGGCCTTCTACACATCGAACATCAACATCTACTGGTTCTGGAGGAATCCACCGCTGATGTGGTTTTAGGGCACCCGTGGTTAGAGCAGCATAATCCTGTCATCTTGTGGAAAACCAACGAAATCCTGAAGTGGGGCGATAACTGTTTCCCAAACTGTTTTCCTGCGTTACCTCTGCATTCCTCTCCTCGTCCAGAGTCTCTTCCGGTCTGCACTACTTCAATCGAAAGTCCTGTGGAGAAACGTTCGGTGGATATCCCTCCTTGTTACGCCCCCTTGAGCGATGTCTTCTGCCCAAGGAAAGCCTCCAAGCTGCCTCCACACCGGCCATGGGACTGTGTCATCGATCTACTTCTGGGTGAGTAAGTGCCCTGTGGGAAGATCTACCCTCTGTCAATTCCCGAGGAGAAGGCCATGGAGGAGTATATCCCCCGTCTACTTCCCTTGCTGCATCGAGTTTCTTCTTTGTGGCAAAAAAGGACGGAGGCTTGCGGCCCTATATCGATTACCGAGCACTCAACAAGATTACTGTCAAGTTCTGCTACCCACTTCCCCTCGTCCCAGTGGCCTTGGAACATCTCAGCGGTTCCACTGTGTTTACCAAGTTATACCTCTGCAGCACTTAAAACCTCATCCGAATACATGAGGGGGCCGAATGGAAGACAGCCTTCGTGACCCCTATTGGACACTATGAGTAATGCGTCGTGCCGTATGGCCTGGTCAACGCCCCCTCCATATTTCAGGACTTCATCCATGAGGTGCTCTGGGAGGTTCTTCACAAGTTCGTTCTGGTCTACATTGATGACATCCTGATATACTCCCAGAACATGACCGAACATCGCCACCACGTTGCGGAGGTCCTGAAACGCCTGAGGGAATTCCATCTGTTCCTCAAGGCTGAAAAATGCTCTTTCCATCAACCCTCAGTGCTGTTCCTTGGCTACAACATCGACAGCAGTGGCATCCATCCACCATCAAAGAACTCCAAAGATTCCTAGGATTTGCACATTTCTACCGCAGGTTTATCCAAAACTACAGCTCCATCACAAGCCCATTGACCAACCTCCTCCGCAACAGGCCCAAGTCTCTGTCCTGGTCACCCGCTGCCACCGATGCCTTCAACCCCTTTGAAAGAGGCCCTTATCACCGCTCCCCTCCTCGTTCATCCTGATCCAGAGAAGCCCTTCGTAGTCGAGGTGGATGCTTCAACCACGGGAGTGGGAGCGGTGTTATCTCAGCAGCAGGGGAATCCAAGTAGATGGACTCCATCCATGTGCCTTCTTCTCTCACAAACTCAGCCTGACGGGAAAAAAACTATGACATCGGCAACAGGGAACTTCTGGCCATCAAGCTGGCCCTGGAAGAGTGGAGGCATTGGTTGGAGGATGCCAAGCACCCCTATTTGGTACTTACTGACCATAAAAACTTGGAGTATCTCAGAGATGCCACGGTACTGTAACAGATGTGTAGGGATAGCTGGAGGACGGTGAGGAAAAGAAAGATGGGAAGAAGAAAAAAAATGTGTGCGTTGCACAAAATTGACAAACTGACAAAATATAGAATCCTTGGGGCAGGTATGCTGTGCAGGGGTTGAGCGGGTATGGGCTTCCTGGTGGGGATGCTCCTGTGGGTGGCGCACTGTCCTGCCCTTGTGGATGTCACAATCACCAACTGGAGTGCCCGTCATTGCCACTAGAGGGCACTCCACCACTAACTATTGTCATGTTGTCACAGACTCCATTTCCCATGATTCAAAGACTCTAGCTTCCCCTAAACATTTTGGGCTACCATGCATTAAGCTTCAGTGGCTACAGAGCTTGGCTCATCACAGCAACCATAAAAACTGGGAATGCTGGTGACTATCCCAGTGCTTTATGTACCTTTCAAAAAGTACTTATTTATCGAGCACTAAAAGAGTACGTACTTTATAGCCTGATAGCGTTAAGTATGAATGCGATCCAGCAATCATCCACAATGTTGAAAATTATCATGTGATTTACGTCGTTATCACAAGCGCAACAACTTAAAAGATGAGCGACAGATGCACTAACACCTCATAACATCAGTAACTCGACAACTCTACCTATTATGGTTTTCCTCAGCGTTTGCAATGTTTGCAATTAATTGCATTGCTAGTCCACCCCAACACTTATGCACAGTAATAATGATAAATGCTGACCAGTACTTTAATTATATTACTTTTTTTTTTTTTTTTTTACTGAAAATATGTTTTAGTAAAACAAGCAAAATGCAATTTGTTTTGTTATATGACATAGCTATGCATGAATACACACTAGAAAAATGCAGCCAAGGTGAATACATCTCAATTTACAGTCAAGCAATGAATTAATGCATGAATTAATAAAATAATTATATTATATTCACTGAAGAAACATGAATAAATGAGTAAAAGTATGAAACATAACCATCACAATAAATAAATACATATACAAATCAACAACACATGAAACAAAGCTTTATTCAAACATGTATTTACACAGCTGTGCCAATTCTGCAGCTTTATTTTGATGCAGCAGCTGACCCTCATGCCACTGTAAAAAATGAATCATCGGTCTTGTAATTTTCATTAAAAAATTAAGGCGATAATTAAAAATAGTGTGTATATTTTATTAATAAAATTGGGGTTCAGTGTTGTATAGAAAATATTGAGAACATTTCACTAATAAAATCAAGAGATACATTTTCCTAATTTTTTAAAGGAAACTTACACAGTTTTGAGGCTTGAATTGAGGAACCGATTAAGCTAATACAATTAAGGAAAGAAGGCTACCTATTTAATTTAAGAGAATTAGCTAAATTATGTGGTTTTATTTAGACACCATTGTTAGTTCCCAGCATGCTTTGCATATGGCTGGAAATGGAGAGTAAATATTGAAATTAAGTGTTCTTTTATGTGTTTTTGAGTTATTATCTGTTGATGTTTAATGTTCATCAAAATCAACCCTATACCGACTAAGCTATTGAAAGAGATGCTTCCAGAGGTCATAGATCCTCTTCTTAATATCGTTAATTCATCTTTATCACTAGGATACTTACCAAAAAGTTTTAAGCTGGCTATTATTAAACCTCTTATTAAAAAAACACAACTTGATCCTAGAGAATTAGTCAATTACAGGCTAGAAATACTAGAAAAGGCAGTATCATCACAACTATGTTCCTTTTTAGAAAGAAATAGTATCTGTGAGGATTTCCAGTCAGGATTTAGACCGTACCATAGTACTGAGACTGCTCTCATTAGAGTTACTAATGATTTGCTCTTATCATCAGATCGAGGTTGTATCTCTCTATTAGTGTTGCTAGATCTCAGTGCTGCATTCGACACTATCGACCACAATATTCTTTTGAATAGACTTGAAAATTATGTTGGCATTAGTGGAATTGCATTGTCATGGTTCAAATCATACTTATCTGACCGTTATCAGTTTTTAGTAGTAAACGAAGAGATGTCATATCGATCACAAGTTCAATATGGAGTACCACAAGGCTCAGTACTAGGACCGTTGCTTTTCACTCTGTACATGCTACCCTTGGGAGATATCATTAGGAAGCATGGCATTAGTTTTCACTGTTACGCTGATGATACTCAGCTCTATATTTCTTCACGCCCTGACGAAACTTACCAATTCACAAAATTAACGGAATGCATAGCTGATATAAAAAATGGGATGACCAGTAATTTCCTACTACTAAATTCAGAAAAAACAGAGATTCTAATTTTTGGACCAAAAACTTCACGTAATAGCCTAGAATACTGTCTAACACTTGATGGCTGTTCTGTTAAGTCTTCGTTGTCAGTTAGGAACCTGGGTGTGCTCTTTGATACCAATCTTTCATTTGAAGGCCATGTTCCTAGCATCTGTAAAAGTGCATTCTTCCATCTTAAAAATATATCTAAACTACGACATATGCTATCAATGACAAAATGCAGAACAGTTAGTTCATGCGTTCATGACCTCAAGGCTAGATTACTGTAACGCTCTACTGGGTGGTTGTTCTGCTCGCTTGATAAATTAACTACAGCTCGTACAAAATGCAGCAGCTAGAGTTCTTATTAGAACTAGGAAGTATGACCATATTAGCCTGGTTCTGTCAACACTGAATTAGCTTCCTGTTAAACACTTACAAAGCACTAAATGGTTTAGCTCCCCAGTACCTGAGTGAGCTCTTAATGCATTATAGTACTTCATGTCTATTGCAATCTCAGAATTCAGGCCAAAAATCAACCGCAGGCAGTAGATCCTTCTCCTGTTTTGCACCTAAACTCTGGAACAATCTTCCTAGCATTGTTCGAGAAGCAGACACATTCTGTCAGTTTAAATCTAGACTAAAAACGCATCTCTTTAACCTGGCATACACATAACACATTATCAGTTTATATTTTCAAATCCATTAAAGGATTGTTAGGCTGCATAAATTAGGTCAGCCGGAACCAGGAACACTTCCTATAACACTAGATGTAATCGTTACATCAGAAGAAGAATGGCATCTACACTAATATTAGTCTCTCTGTTTATCCCAAGGTTTACAGTAGTCAACCGGATCCGGGCCGTATCCAGGTGAGATCGAAGACCTGCGCCTTGACACGACTACAACGCAGCCCTGATGTGTCAGCAGAGATTGAGTCAACTAGATCATCCACTGTGAAGGCCTCATCGACATGACAGCCAGTGGCACAGTTTCTCAACAAACCGTCCATCCCGGCGTGATGAATACGATCCTCAACTGGATGGAACTGGAATAAATACTTTGAATGTTGCGATCCCATTGGCCTTATGATAGCTACCTAAATTGTAAGAAAGCACTGTTCGCCAGAGGAGAACTGGCCCCCCGACTAAGCCTGGTTTCTCCTAAGGATTTTTTCTCCATTTTAACACCTATTTGCCACCTGATGTCACCTGTTGGAGTTTGGATTCTTTGCCGCTGTTGCCTTTGGCCTGCTTAGTTGGGGACACTTGACATTTGATATTCAACAGTGCTTTGATCTGCCTGCATTGACACCATTTTCTTCAAAATTATGTACCAGTTATCACTGTAAAGCTGCTTTGACACAATCTGCATTGTAAAAAGCGCTATATAAATAAAGGTGACTTGTAAGTTTGACTGAATTTTTTGCTTTATTTGCTTCTTATACCTTTTACTTATACTTTTATAATGGCTATTATCATTAAAACTGACATTTAACAAAAAGAGACAGGGTTGTGTTTTATGTTACGTTTCATTTTATTACAGTGAAGATAATCAGAGTATGCACATATCGCCTGAACCACATATTATTTTTTTTAAATGTAAACAGACAGGGTTGCAGTGTTTTATATTTAGTTTTGTTATAAATACTATACATGCAGTGAAGATAATCATGAACGTAATGCCTAAACCACATTTGTGAGGCTAATAATATGTTTAAGATTTTTAAATGAAAACAAAAAGAGGCAAAGTGGTATTTTATCACTTATTTTGTTTTATTGTTGCCTAAAATAAACATACAGAGATAACCGGAGTACTAGTAGCCAGAGCGTGAGCGACTTGCGTCCTCACGTCCTCGGGGGTCCGTCCTCTTGAGTCGAACTTGCCAAGTCTGAACTACCAAAGACGCAAGTTCGAACTTCATGTACTTGGTATTGAGAAACGCCTTTGATCTCAGGCACCCTCTCACAAACAAGATACAGGTGGTGGTGATTTGGCCTGAGAAGGAGTAGAGAGAGAGAGAGAGACACAGAGCATTCAAAAATAATAATAAATCATAATCATAATAATACATCCTGGAACGTAACACTTAGATTTGAGTGAACTAACATTCAGCCAATTTCTTTCATTCATTCAATTCTTTGCTCTTTGGCGGTCTGGGGTAAAATGCACCCCAGAACAAAAGCAGAGGATGTTTACGTCCTATTTTCAAACACACACTGTATGTGTTATGTCCCAATGACAAATCACGCAATCAAATTTCCATGTTATGATTTAACCTACTGTAACATCGCATCCAAATTGGATGCAAGCGATCATCACTGACAGAGAGAGGGGAGGACAGTTGCTTGACCTCTCCAAAATGTATACCAATGAGATTTGTCTGGAGAAATGAGAGTTCCACGCACACTCCATCCAATTCCCCAAGACCTAAAGATACATTCCATCCTGGGTAAACCGCTGGGCCGTGGTCGCATATGTCACTTCTACCCTACCCTGAAGCTCCGCATAGGCAGTCTGCATGAGGAAAGGATCTCCTTGATGGTGCTGGAAAGTTCAACCACTGATATCATCCTGCAACATCATGAGCATTGGATCAACTGGAACTCTGGTGAAATCCTCCATTGGGGAGAATCCTGTTTCCAAACCTGTTTATCGTCTGTCATCAAGGCTCCTCCTGTCTGTCTTCAGCTCTGATCCTTCTTCAGTCATCCCAATTAATTCTACCTCCATTGAAAATCTGAAAACAGAGAATAAAGTGGAGATTCCTCCTGAGTACCGGGCGTTCCAGGATGTGTTCAGCATGCAGTTGGCAACCCAACTACCTCCACATTGGCCATGGGACTGTGCAGTCAAGCTGCTGTCTGGGGCTACTCTGCCCAAAGGCAGAGTTTACCCTTTGTCCATCCTG